>CM042442.1:23726790-24926790 GCA_023631565.1 Gymnocephalus cernua
ATAAAGACTGAAAACCAGGGGAAACAGCTAGCCTGGCTCTGTCTAAGGTAATGAAATCCACCTACCAGAATCTATAAAGTTCACTAATTAACACGTCATATCTCTTATGTTTGATCTGTCCAAAAACCAAAGCGTAAAAACAACAAGTAGCAAGGTCAAGGAAGCAGGAGTATTTCTAGCCAGGCTGGCAGTTTTCTCCTATCTCTACTCTTTATGCTAAGCAGCCACATTATATTTTTAAATATTATGATATCGTATTACAGTTATGAGATCTAAGACAATATACTCGCCTCCAAAAATTGTGGCAGTATCTTCGTTTTGCCCACGTCAGATTTGTTGATTAACTCTGGTAGAGATACATATGGCTCTGGTGAAGGCTTCAGCTCAGGTGACTCGCTGACCACTTGGTCCTGACCATCCATGGGCCGCACATACGCTGTTGGCTTCTGGGTCATGACTACGCTGGGCTGCTTCGACGACAGGAGTGAAGGGAAGGTCTGGGAAGATAGTGTGTTACCCTTGTTGGCTTGAGGCAGAGATGTATCTTTGGGGGACTGTTTTAGGTTAAATGTGGAAACATCCATGGTGCTGGCAGACTCAGAGGGGTGATCTGTGGAACCTTGAAGTTGATGTCTATCAAAGGTGTCCTTAGTGTCCATGTCATTGGTATCATGGTCACTGGAATGTGGGAAGGGTGGCGGCTTAGTATCAGGAGACTGAGAAGACATTTCCTGGGGAAGGCTGACACGTTCCCTGAGAGCTGAGTGGGCTTCACTCTTTTGTTGATGTGCTGAGAAGCAGAGCTGACTGTGGTTCAAAGACGCATTTGAGAAAATTGATGAATGACCATGGTGGTTAGGAGAAGAGGTAGTGAATGTCTCCATGGGCTGAGAGGAGTAACCGTTACTAAAGGGGGATTTCTGACTTTGGGTGGACATGTAATGGACCTGGTTATGGAATGGAGGTTTGGTTGGTTTATCGGTGTTTGGCTGACCCTGATCTGACTGTGAGAAGGTTACATAAGTAGGAATGGGTAAAGGCTCAATGGCAAAGGGAGACGGATTATTCACATCTTCATAACTGCCCAGCATCCTCTGGATTCGATTGGAAAGCTCATCCCCTTTGTTTGTCTGCAAAAAGAAAACACTTAGTTATGTTAACAGAGGACAGATAACTCTATAGTATATTCTTATAATTCTCTGAAAACAATCCTGCTATATCCTCTGCATGTTTTTTTGCATACAAATATCATATTATCTATTTAATAAAACTAAACAGGATTTGGGGATTTTTAAAAAGGTATAATTGAAGAACATCTGATTGACCTCTGAAACCAAACACCTTTGTCTGCCAACAGATTTTTTTCTGAAATATAATTTTCCAATAATGTTTACCAGTACATTTTAAGAACATCTTTGTTGAGATTCCGCACACATTGTACTGTACATGAAATACAACCATATTATGGTACTGACCCTTTACAACTTTTTAAAAAAAGAAGTCCAAAATAAGCATATTTTTATCCATAACAACTACAGTAGAAGCCCTGTGTCATCAACCCCTTCCACACATGCACTGAAAACCTGAAATTATCTTGACATTACCTGGCATCAGACAATCTCTGTTGTGCTACATGAATTGAAAGGGAAACTCCAGACTTTGTCAAGACCGGATTCCTCGGACTTCGGACATTGTCTGGAGTTCATATGTGAAAACTGCTATCATTAGATCATTCAACTACTGTTGTGCGTCTTTACCTTGTATGGTTCCCTAAAGAGTGGCACATTCTCAGGGCTGAGTTCTTTGGTTTGGCTTGTTTCTTGGTTCCTCTGTTCCCATGCTCGGAGGCGAAGACGGTTCCTTTTCTCATTGTGTATACTGTAGAACATTACAAAGAAACACAGATCTTAAGTCAGCATTGCATTAACAAGTGTATTATTTCTGTAACTCTAGTTACAATACAATTACCCAGTAAAAAGATGCAGTAGGTGCCTCAAATGTTAAAACTGAAATTGGTGATATGCTCCATGTATTTTGTATTTGTTTTAGATTTTCTATGATTATAAACCCCAGAACAAAGAATCTGACTGATCCTTATGATAAAATTAGTT
The DNA here is from genome assembly GCA_023631565.1 of Gymnocephalus cernua. NCBI lineage: Eukaryota > Metazoa > Chordata > Actinopteri > Perciformes > Percidae > Gymnocephalus > Gymnocephalus cernua. The sequence goes on from CM042442.1 coordinate 23,728,902, forward strand.
TTGGCTAAAGACACCAGAAAATTTAGAGACTGTAAATGTATGGCATCTTATCACAGACTTATCTACCCATGGGGCAGAGCAGCAGGGTCTAATGGGAGAAGACAGCCCATCATATCAACTGAAAAGTTAATTAGACTCACAGACGCCTTGAGGATTCACCACAACATTCACATCTGTTCTCTCTAGTCCCTAAAGATAACATGCAGACATCAAATGGATACTACTCGTCCAGATATGATGCAAATGGCAAAAGAGCCTGTTCACTATAGTAAATTACATTGTGGAACAACAGCAGGCCCCGTGGGATCAGGTGCCCTGTTTAAAACTTTAAATATACTCAAGTGCACACCTATCCACATTTTGAAATTTTTTACTTTTCGTCCCAAAATACAGTGTTGATCATCCTCACTGACAGCCACCCCAATGGGATGCTTCCATGGCAACAAGTGGAGCAGCACAGATTTGGGACTAAGCCAAACAGATGAGCACTTACTCATTAATGGAGCAGAGAGACTGGCCAAACTACTAGAACAGCACAAACTGGCCCTGCCCAGTCACAGTACTACCCACAGGTAAAGCAAGATACTGTGCCTGTATTAAATTATGCATTAGTCTTCCAAAACAAACATGAAAATTACATTTTGTTCATGATTATACATGTTGATGATGTGACACAAGCACGCAATTTACAGAATATAATTAGAAACAGCTCCTGCTAGCAATACCGGGGTTTAAATTATTGATGAGGCTGAAACATAAACTGTAGCACTCACACAGTGATTTAATCCTAATATTGGGTTAACCTCTAACCATTTAATAATTAGTCACATCTGGATTCTGCACAATTAACATGCAAGCTCAACATTAACCTGTTTGGCCCAATGTCAAATATTTTGAGCAGTCTGGCTGCTCCTGTAGGCAGTTTGATGGGCAATTTTCCTGTCTTTAGAACAAATTATAATTTGCTGTACCACGTGTGTAGACTAGAGCCTTCCACCAAGGTGAATGGGAGAGCTTGGAGTGTATGGATTTACCAATCACAGATGACAAATGCCAGAATCTGAATAAATGTAGAATAAAAAGGTGACATGACAACCTGTCCACTAGGGCTGGGCGATATGACGATACATATCATCAAAACAACATAAAAATGTATATTGTATATATATATAGGGAATTTTTCTATATCGTTTCTATCACAATGTCAAAAAAACATCGGCCAAACTACGTTATGACAATATTTATATAATATTAATTGCCAACTATTTTGATAATTGATTAATCAGTCTGAGGCATTTTTTTTTTTAAACGTAAAATAATCGTATTCACTCCTCCATGACAGTAAACTGAATATCTGCAAGTTGTGGACAAACCAAGACATTTGAGGACGCCATCTTGGTCCTTGATCACATTTTTCTGACCAAATAACTAATCGAGAAAATAATCTACAGTAAAAGTAATCATTAGTTGCAGCCCTACACAGAATTATACAAACATACATGCTATAGTATATATAGTATATATATATATATATATATATATATATATATATATATATATATATATATATATAATCGAGATATGAAGTTACCTATATTGGGATAGAAGATTTTGACCATATCTTCCAGCCCTATGTTGAGCATTATTGTGCCTTAAGGTTTTTTTTCATTAACTTAACTTAACTTTCATTAAGGTGACTGAAACATAAATTGTATCTCTCCTGTCCTGCTCAGATTATTATAGCAGAGTGGTTGACTTGTGCTTCAGTCTCAGTCATCCTGCCCTGTATTTTTAGGGTGATTTTACAACAAAATGACATTAATACAGACAAGAGTCAAACCACTGTTGTCTTGTTATTCGACTTGTTACCCAAAATCCAAGTTAAAACACGACGCATGAGGTTTAACGTTACAGAAATTCAGTACGCGTAATGTTTGCTTTAATTTAATGTTACATAAACTAGCTTGTAAGTTATAAACACAGCAGCACCTTTAACCAGCCTGCTCTTTACAGCTGATTCCACTTCTTCCTCAAACTGCTTATCAAAGCTAAAAACCCTTCATGTCAGTTTTACAGTAATCACAGAAAACTAGCTACTAGCTAGACTAACGTTAGCTTTTCTTCTGATATTTTCACAGAGTTTCAAACTAAAACTTTACTTGGGTAAAGTGCGCTGCTAGTGAGCTGGCTAACCGTGTCTAGCTAATTAACGATAGTTACCCGATCAGGCTGTGAAGCTAGCGCCCAGCTGCTAGCAGCTAGCTGCGGCTGTGTCTGCCTACCTCGGCTGAGATGCCATGGTGCGCCTCTCACAACAACCAAAGTTGGTTGTCATCTGTTTCTGACAGTCCTCACCAAGGTGTCCTTCTCACTTGGTCACATTGTTTTTTTTTTTTTTTACCGCTGAGGAATTAGTTAATTCAAATGGCTGTCAGGCCGCCGTTGTTTGATAGTTGTTTGCTAACCGTCTGTGTTTGGTCTCTCTCTCTCTCTCTCTCTCTCTCTCTCTCTCTCTCTCTGCCTACTGGATTGTTCTACTTTATTCAGCCATCCGGGGACCAAGCTCAGTTTCATACACTCAGTTTGTCTGAAAACACTTCTAAAGCAGTTGTGTTACTATTATAAGAGTAAATATAACAAGTAAGTCCACTAAGAGCTATATTATTCGCTGTGTTTTCCCACATCACGACAATTTGCCCAAACTTAATACTATTACCCCTGCGTAACAGACATGGTACAGTCATCTGTGTTTATGTTTTTACCCCAGATTGATGTGTATGAGTCCTGATAAAAAGTTGTAAAAGTCGATATTAAAGCTCATGTATGTTTGCAAATTAACTTCATTTTAAGTGGATATTGACAGCTGGAGAAAAATAAATATATTCCTCACCTGATACAAAGAAGGATAGATTATAGATTTTTTTTTAATTATGGTTCAGAGAGGCTGTCACATACAACCACTGACTTAAAAAAACTAAAGCTATTAAATCTGATTAAAATGAGCTGCTTTGCTTCAAGCAGCACTTGGTTGTATTAGCTTTATTTAAAGCATATTTACACTGCTAGTAGTCCGTTCTGATACCTGCCAGATTTACCGTCCTTTCTTTAAAGCCAATTTATGTTATGCTAATTTAGTATAGTAGACTATTTGGCTAGACATTTCATGACTTTATGTAGGGCAATCTTGTGTCAGGACACACTAAAATAACTAATGTGTAAATAATTAGTTCTTGATTTATGTGTGATTTAATACCTAAATCAATTTTAAACAGTAATAGGTGGAGAGATATGTCACAAGAGTGATTGTGGATACAGCACAAAACAATTTTGCTTAAAAGAAAGACCAAACATAGTACAGAATATATTCACGTTTTCATTTTGAAATAAAGAAACACCTGTAACACCCTTTTGTGATTGGCTGTTGATGCAATATTTTACATTGTTTACAGCTAACAAGCAGGCCCTCTGAAGCTGGAAGGGATTCACTCTCCTGCCCAGAAGCAGATAATAAAGTCTTCTGACTCACTATGCCACCTTGGTGCCAGTTTTGGTGAGTGAGTTCAGATTTGATGACACAGAGCCCAAAACTGGCAGTGGTTGTTATGTCTCTTGTAGGTTTCAGTTTAGCCTGCAGCTGAAAAAAAACAACAAAAAAATCATTTAACACATTTCAACCAGACATGTAGGATGAGCATGCTGATGAAGTGCATCACAAAAGAATAAAGCAGCCTCTGTCTGTGTATTGCTGCTTTTGGAGCATGGACATCAGCATGTGTGTGATTTAATGCAGGCCTGAGTACAGGCTGTGCAGAAAGGTCTGTTATTGGACACTCACCCTGGGTGGTTATGCTACTACTGGCCGTCTGCCAGCAGAGAACACCGACATCATCTTACTTCATTTAGACCCAACGGGAGGCTCAGCACAGCTGAATGGACCATGAGACCTTTACGATTGTAGCCAATATAAAGATGTAACAGTTGGGGCCTAATTACCATAATATGCAATACAATATAATTATCCAATACTAAAAGAGAATTAAAAAAAAATGTTGATGACTTTTGGCTCACTCAAACTCATGCATTCAAGATATTCAAGTTTAACTATTATAAAGGCCTAATATGGAGGGAAATGTGTCTGAAACAAACACTGACTGCTTTACTGGAACACTGGAACACTGACTGGATTAAGAGTGCATTGGTTGGGTTTTATTGAACACAGTATTTATTAAACCATATCAATAGCGTACACTTACTTAATGTACCGTCAAAGAAACTGCAGCCATAGGGTTTAAATTTAGTGAATTTCAGTAACTGAGTGAGGGCAGTGATTGGTCAAAAATGCATTGCTACTGCTCTGTAACAAGTGTGCCATCCAGAGGCTGGATGGTGTAAAGGACTACAGTCTGATACTTTTATTAGTTTAAATGATAACCAGTAGGTGGCACTATATTGTTTCTTGTGAGTATAATAGAATAAGACAAGATCATTATGTTTATACACTCATGTGGTGGTGATGGCGCAGTGGATATGACACGTACCTTTGGTGTGGGGAGATCTGGGTTCAATTCCCGCTGCGATACATCAATTGTGTCGCTGAGCAAGATACTTAACCCATAGGTGCTCCAGAGGCATGTGGCCTCTGACAAACATATAGCAATTGTAAGTCACTTTGGATAAAAGCATCAGCTAAATGACATGTAATGCAAGGTAACAATCAAGGGCAGGTGAAATTTGTTTTTGGTAAATGTATGTACAATATATATATATATATATATATATATATATATATATATATATATATATATATATATATATATAGCAATCCAGAGCAACACACATTAACATAGTAAAAATGTGTACAGTAAAAATGTGTACAGTAACCAGACAAATACACATACATGATGCACAGTGCACATATAGTACTGTAATGGCAGTATTCTAAATATAATAGTGTTTCTCCAAAACATCCCAGCAAAACTATTCCAAACTAATTTGTTTACAGTTTGTGTAAGTGTATACTACTCTGTTTGCAATTAATTAGAATTAGAATTGGGTTTGCAATAGTAGGTTCTGGTTTAACATAAGGCTACAATAATATCTTTAGATGTTTCTCAACAGTAAGCACAATAAACATGACTGACGAAAAGAAAATGATTTAATATTGCCATAAACACTTACAACCATTAACATCTCCTACTTACATTCTTAATTTAACAGAGAACCTTTGCATCACTCTGGTTGCCTTTTGAATCCAGCAGAGCACTGATGATGTCTTGCAGATTTTCAATAAATGTCTCTTAGTGAATAAAAAAGCTGGATTCACACGCAAAAGTGATCCTCATCTACTTCTATCATCACTATCAAATACCTTCACAACTAAAACAAGAAAATCACATAATATCACATGAAACAAACCTAAAGACAGATCAATTATTCTGATTCTAAAAAAATCTTCATAAAACAGAAAACCATATCATGAGACAACTAATGTTGACAATGAATGGAAAGGAATATAAATCTATGATACAGAAGAACTTAAAGAGGGAAGTTCAACTCAGGAAGACAGTTACAAGATTTGTAAGCCAGTGGTAAATCATTATGAATAACTTACAAACTATTTTTACGGATTATGGTTATAATACCAGCAAGACTCACAAATTGAGATGAGGTTTTAAGTATGCTAACAACCTATCATGTAAAACAACAAATATACTGATAGTCAGTGATCCTTATAGATTATACAATGGTGGAATGTAATTAAATACATTTACACTAACTACTATTAAAATACAATTATGACATACTTGTACTTTCTATTATATGATACTTTTTACTTCTACTCCACTACATTTCAGAGGGAAATATTGTACTTTTTACTTCAGCTTTAGTTATTAGTTTCTTTACAATTTAAGAGTTTTTTGCAGAAACATAACAACAACATATGAAGAGCTTGTAAAATATGTATAAGTAGCTGAATGGATTGACAGAAGATTTATTGGCAACAATTTTAACAATTATTTAAGTATTTAAAAAAAAAAAACATTTCATGGTTCTAGCTTCACACACGTGATGATTCACTGCTTTTCCTTTTTAATAATTTCATATTTTTGATGTTTGGACTATAGTGAAGGTATGTATTTGGTTTCGGTGAAGGTATGAATTTGGGTTCGGAGAACTTGTGACGGCATTTCTCACTATTTTCAATTGTTTTACAGCAATTGATGAATCATATAGCAACTATGTAAAATAGTTAAAGATCAATTAACTAGTTAAATGGTGTGTACACTTTAATGCATGATTAATAATAATACCATGATATGATGCATAATAGTATAAGGGGGCACTATTTTGCTTTGAGTACTTTTACTTTAAAAACTTTAAGTACATTTTCTTGATTGTACTTACATACTGTTACTTTTCAATGCAGGACTTAAGTACTAAGTAAAAAAAGATCTGAGTACTTCTTCCATCACTGACATTTTATCTGCCACCTTCTTGGTTGGGCTGATTTGGTTTCCTCTGCCAGAAGGTGACCAAAAAGGGAGGACATTTAAGAACATTGTCCCCGAGGACATCTTCCTGGGCGACAACCTGTACGCAGAAGGACGCCCCCACCTTCTCTGTGCTGAAGTGTGGCGTGACGTCGTATCGGAGGCCACAGTTGTCTGCGATTATGGTGGGACTGTTGTGTGCGAGCAGTATGGTGGCAGTGGGGACAGTGGCTTTGACTTCCAGCTGCTCCTGTCCATCTGCAGAGACATCAACAGGCAGCACCACATAGGCATGCTGAAAGATCTCTCCAACGGTGCACCTGAGCTCCGTAGACCAACAGTATTCACCGAGGTCTCCTAGGAAGAGAAACTATTTTATGAAAGCCTTTATGCAGCAGATTTGATGTACTACACAAAACTGTTGGATTAACATACAGTAAGAGAGAGGAACAGAGGGTAAACCATACTAGAGTTGTAAATGTGACTCCTTACCATCTTGTTTTGTACATTTTATTAATGCAAATTTTATACAACAATATAAAAACAAGCACATACAAAATAGACAAAATAAGACAAGAAACCATCAAAAACAACAAAAACAGACAGCCAGCATTCACTCAGTACAAAGAAAATAAAATGTGCATTTACAGCACGTTAATTCATTAGACGAGATGCCCCAAAATGTCCTCACACAATGACTCCTTACCTTCTGTGGAATCTTTAAGCCGTATATTATGATTGTCCTGAAGTTGCAATTTCTTGATGTACGTCATCCTAGTGCACTCCATCAAACAGTCTGTTAGTTGTGTCCCCGTGTTGGAGACCGGTTTCAGCAACATTTCCTTCTCTGAACATTCAACTGCCCCTACAACCAGCAGAAGGGAGGACAGTATGCCAAAAGACACCCACACCGTGAAATACCCTGACATTCTGTCCAGTATCAATACATTCAATTGCTGGCAATGTATTGGCCCAAATCTGGCTGTCCTCTTGCAGAGTAGTTGCTTGACTGTAGTTAAGGATCAATATCTTGCTTACACAACTTGACAATAAGATTCCACTGCAAACAGGCACAGCAGATGAAAACGCTGAAGACTTTTCAAAAGTGCGCAAGATGTTGCCCTTCCCCTAACCAGATTCTGGTTTCCTGGAGTACAGTGCCAACATTTCTTCCTCTGCTATTTTCCTCCCTCTAAACTACAAGCCAATAATAAAGATTGCCATGAAAAACTGAGACAAAAAAAAATGTCTATTTCAATCATCTTTATTCAAAAATTGTAAGCAAAAAATCAGGAAATCGGTACAAATGATTAGGATGCCATAGCAGGGTCATAAGTAATTAAAACATTTTACATTTGAGCTATGTGTATTGAGTGAGTTGAGGTGATATATCACTGATAAGTTGTAGTCCACTTGTGAAAAATACTTGCAAAAGTGAATGGTGAGGTAACTTTGTAAAGCCATTGTGAGCATAAAACAAAATGGCACTAACTAAATGTTCAAAGACCCATATGGGGAAAAAAAACAAGAACTCTGCTTCATAAAAAAAACACACATCATACAAAATGTTATGGATTCATTCACAACTTAACAGAAAAAAGAATATAACAGACACTGAAATGCTCTAAAAGTTAAAATCAGCTGTAGGCAAAAAAATACAATAAATCAACTGGCTATTTTTTCTTCTAATCACAATCTAGACAAACATCTTCATTTTGATTATATTGTCTGGCAGGCCTTGATCTTTAATTACATTACTGACATTACATCATAGCAAAGCACTTTAATGTGATATAACAAAATATATATGTCAAGAGAAAGTACTATTATTTTTCTAGAAATATGTTTTACACATTGTAATGTGATTTATTTTACAATTACAGTTTTTTGGGGGTTTGCAGGCCAGCATTATCGAATTTATCTTTACTAGCAGATGAAACATGGAATGGAGCACGGCCAATGGCTGTTTGTGGAAAAGCACAGCAGATGTTCGTACTCAGGAGAAACTGATACTAAGTTTTAGGTGCAAGGATTTAGTTGGTGAAAACAGTCTTCTCCTATTACTCTCTCTACAAAAACTGTTTGACCCTCAACATGGCAAGCAAGGCTTTTTTTACTTAATTTATAATTAGTTGTAGATTTTTCATGACATTAAAAAAACAATGACAAATATTTTTATTTATTTTTATTTATTGACTTCATGGCCATAAAATAAGTCGTTTCACAGATCAGAGAAAAGACATCTGGCCTGTGCGAGGATTTGGCTCTGCACAGTCTCATATTTTTGGAGGGAACACTCAGTAACAGTTGGTAGGTTTAAATAGCGTGCTGTAATGAGATGCATTTAAAAATAAACTGTTAGCTTTTATTACACGGGTGTAAGCTGCACTTCATTTGTAGCTCTTGGTGAAAGACAAATACTTTAATTTATCAACAGAAATGCATTTTTTTTATTGTCCTGCCAAATCTATATAAAGTAAGTTTATTGGTTAACTGGTAATTAAACACAATAGAACGCAAATGCAGATTGTAATTTTAGATCAACAATGTGTGATTAAGATCATCATCAGTTTTACCACTAAAATATTAATTGATCAGTTTTATGTTTGGCTTACTCAACAGATCTGTAATGGCACATTCTGGTTAGAATGGAGAAACAGGAATGCAAAACAGAGAGACTTTGCTTTGGTTACCACGGCACGCTCAGTGTTGAATACACACTAAAAGGATCTAAGATAAGTGTAGTGAGAGAAGATAAGTCTGCATAAAATGTATTATCTACCTTTTCTGTATTTTATGCGTTTTTGTGTGGGCCAGATGGCTCATACTGAGGACAATAAAACAAACTTTACTTTCTGCTGGGCTGCTGGAGGTTGCCAGGCCCACAGCCACAGCTGCGGGTCAGCTGCACGGATGAAATTACGAGGGTGCTGAATTCATCCATGTAGACGACAGGCACCATTTCCTGGGAAATGGGCTGACAACACGGCACCTGGAGAGGAATAAAGAGAGGAGGAGTAAGGCCACTGCAGAAACTGCCCAACAAGACTAAACAAAAGATTGACTTGTATTTAAGTAGGCCTGTCACAATATGCAATAAATCCATTAATCGCATTATAAATAAAAAAGAGCTCGATAATATTTACATGGAAATTATCGGGGCCGGAAAAATGTCCATTTTATTTATTGTTTTTGATTGCGTTTGGTTTTTATTCCAGTGCATTTTTTGTTAACAGAGACTGAGAGTCCATTTTACTTATTGTTTGTGGTTGTTTTGTTCATTTATTGTGGATATTTAAAATGTCTTCCAATTCCAGTGTTAAATATTCTTTAGAAATAAAAGTTTATTGATCTTCGAAAAGGTGTTCCTGCATTATTATGCCATTATCATTATATTAGATGAAAATGGTCTCTAATTTCAACAGAACGTCAATATTATCATTTATCGCAATAATTTCTGGGACAATTTATCGTCCAGCAAAATTTGTTATCGTGACAGGCCTATATTTTTATTTATTTTTTTTTTTTTATATATTTGTTTTTTAAGTTCTGTTTCCATAACACATATCTGCTGTCACACTGCAATCATTTCTGATTGACCAACTTTGGGGAGTGTCTTAGCTTGTATTTTCTACATTTGTGTTGCCAGAAGGACAAAACAGGCTTATCTATTGGCAGCTGGTTCATCACCTGAACACACCAAGGTAAACTATGTGCTGTTGTAGCTCCAAGACTCAGGCACAGTGGAAAGTAAGTGCACTGCACTTGAGTTGTAAGAGAGGGAGGAAACTACTGTAAAAGTATATATGTATGTAAATGTATATCAGTACAACATAAGGTAATTGGGGTTTACAGACACTTATTTCAATATTCAAATGTTAGAGAATTATACCTGTGAGTCGGCATCCTGGACATTGGTGTGGGATGATGGACATTGCTCAATGTTAACTTCATGGTTGCACAGTGCACACTGAACGATGGTAAGGCTGGCAGGATGGATCACCCAGTTGTCCCATCCCAAGTCTGGTAAACATAAGAATTGATATTAGAGTACAAGCATTACTATATCTCTTCATGTCGATATGCATGCACACACTCGTACATACACACACATTGTTGCATACCTTTCATGAAGACCTCAGAGGCCATGGAACAGCACTTCAGGCTTGTACAGTTTGCAACATCAGGTGATGCAGAGTGGCCAGAGGAGGCTGGAACTTAAAGGGCATGGAGAAAAGACACTTTTGGCTGTGTTTGGCTTTGAAAAGGCCACTAAGGATTAATAACAGGCTGGAAAAAATTGGGATCTACAGTAGTTTCTTTGAATTTTGGTTTCCACTTACCTACAATATCCTTGGCTCTGTGAGCAACCGTGCTGAAGGTGTTCCTCCATTGCTCTCTGACACCATCCAGCCCACCAGCAGGCAACTGTGGCTCAGCCTGCAAGTTGAGATTCTCGAGGAGACCCTTCCTGATGGACTGCAATGACCCACCCTGGCCCCTGAATATCACATATCACTCAGGTTATTTAAATAGTGCATAATATTAAAAATGATTGCACACGTGCACGTGCAGACATCCTCACTCAATACCCTCAATGAACTGTGAGAGCACTTTACAGATGTTTGGCTAAGTCAAGTGAGAGAAATTTTCTGTTGAAGAGTGAATTATTACGCTGCTAAACATTAAACAAAACAGTGTGTTACATCTTTGCACAACATTCTCAGAAAACCAAATGGTCTCTGAATCATACCCAGAATCTATTATTTTCCTGGGAAAAAGGCCTCAGCATGCATACATCTCATTATGTGACTTTAGACTAGACTTTAAAATACATGTATAATAACTGTGACCTAACAAGATGTTTCGCAATTCTTTGGACAATCTTGAGGAAAATAGTTTTAAATGATCCCTGCATGTCAATGCTAACAAAAACAGAACATTGCATACGCACACAAAGTTTGCTACTGACCTGTGATGGGAAACAGGCGAGTTAACAGAGGCTGCAGGTTCTTCCTTGGATGGCTGCAAAACAAATGCAATCACCACTGAAGAGCCCAGAAGCATCGTCATGACAATGAACGCAAAGGACATGGTGCATGAGCCGGACGGTCAGTCTATAGATCAACTGCTTTCGGAGTCAAAGTCACGGCGGAGTGTTGGTTCTGTGCGTCTGGTTGGAGGAGGAGAGAGGAGTGACCAGACAGTGATGCTACACTAGGTATTGTTTGTCAGGGCCTGGGAACCTGGGTTTTTATCTCTTGTACCCTAGCTTGGCCTTGAGATACTTAACATTGTTGTCTTGTGTGTAGTTTAGTAGTCACTGCCAGCCAACCAACATAGTACAATTTTTAACCAAATTCCTTCCTTCCTTCCTTCCTATTATACAGATATCCCCTTTTGACGCCCCTTATGCAGCAAACATAAATAATCTTATTACATACTACTAGTATCGTATACGCTCAGTGGCCACTTCTTTCGTTATAAAACTCATAATGTTCAGTTTTGTTGACATTGGTGGAAATGTGTCCATTCAATTATGTTTACGACACAAATTGCGCTCTGGGACAAATAATAAATAGATTGATTGATTGATCATTTTATGTTTATTACTTAGCTATCAGTTAAAGATGGTGTTGTACTGGACTATATTATATTGAGATTTATATTTTTTGTCCTCCCTATTTACACACGAGGTGGAGCAGAATATTAAAAACAATTCTGAATACAATACTTATTCTGACCTCAATGCTAAAACATATACTTTAATTAACACCTCTATGACCTTATCAACACAACCTTAAAGCAACACTATGCAACTTTTAGCCCTATAGGTTGTGTCATTGGAACAACAACTCGCGCTGGAACTACAGCTGCAGCTAAAAGTTACATAGTGTTGCTTTAACTTTAATATTAATTAATATTAAAGGCATCGTAAAAGTCAACTTTATGACAGAACAGTTCTATTGGATTGCATTAGGCTGTACAGGTGTCACTGTGTGTATATTTTGCATCAGCTTGTTCCAGTTCTTCATTGGATCTTTATGTTTACATTGAGCTAAATATTCACTGTTACAATATACAGTACCTGTCAAAACATTTCATTAAATGAAAATAGTGTCCCAAAATTTGCCCAACACATTTGGTATTTTTTTGACACTTTATTGAACAATATTTGGCTGCACATTATGAGTTTGCAAAGAGTGACCCACTGGCAGGCCACTGCTTTGTAAGAGTTGGTAATACCCTAACCCCCATTCAGAGAGTGACAAGACACCAAATAATCTGAAAACCATAAAACACAAGCTGCCCATTCATTTCTGCACATGTGCAATCAACTCCCACTTTTTGGCCAGACATGAAAGGCAGCAATCTCCGCTGATGAAAATATTAACATTAGTCCCCGGCAGTTCTCATTCAAGGACGAGATCTTTGGGAGAAGGAAATGTAACACAAAGCAATGATGGGTACTGCAGGTGATGTTGCTATCTCAGAGTGCAGAGCAAATCAGCTTGGCAGAGTTGTGTGAGCCAACGATCAGAGGCATGCAAAGAATGGTAACTTCAGGCCTCTCCTCACTGAGGTATAAACTGGGTCACAGCTAACTTTCCCATGTAGCCCAAAATACACAGCGTATCTGTTGCAGTTGCATCATACTTTGTATAATCAAATCATAATTCATCAACAATGCCACAGGAATTCTTGGTACAAGCTGATACAAGACTTGACAATGTTTTCTGCAGCTAATATTAAATCGGATGATTCTGAAGTGAGGATTATGTTCATTACTGCTGGTCTGCATTGATGCAGATAACATAATAAACTATAAATATATAACTTCCACTATATCTATATCTATATAGAGAGAGATATATACATATGTAGATAGTTTCTAATTAAATTTCAGAGAGAAATGTTGCACTTTTTACGCCACCACACATCAGACAGCTATAGTTACTAATTATTTCCCAGATTCAGATTTTACATACAAAGCATTTGATAAAGTTACAGCTGGGGGCTCTTATCACGTTTCTGATGTCTGTGAGTTTCAGCAGTTCAAACAAAGAAATCTTTCTACTCTCATTTTGTCCTTTTACTTCTCATTTTACCATTTTGTATTGTTTGAGGCCCAAAGAGTTTAATTTAGTCAATATTTCACAAAAATGTCCAAAGAAAATTGTTATTATTCTTTACAACCCCATCATTCATCACGACTCCTTAGATTTATCTTGTGTCCCTTTAGAGGGGCCCGACCCCCAGGTTGAGAGCCACTAAACCAAAATACCAACAGGAAGTGTATATAAAGTAGTTAAAACTAGCTCCACCAGCTGCAACAGTAAAATGTTGCTTACACATCAGTATTAACAATGTAATAATATAGTATGTGATAATTTATTTTTGGTTTAAGTACTTTTACTTTTGATATTTGAATTAAATTTTGCTTTGTACTTTGTTTGAATGCAGGCCTTTTACTTGTAATGGAGTATTTTCACAGTGTGATTTTGCTACTTTTAGGTAACTAAAGGATCTGAATATGTCTTCTCTCACTTTAAAATTATTAGTAACCCTAAAGCACTTTGTGTCCTTGGTAAGAGCATATCTGGGAATCAGAACACAAAGTTCTACAGGTCTCAACAACACTGTGAAGATGTCATTATCTTCAGGTCTCAACTTCTCAGTGCTGGAACACTTTCAGAAATGACAAAAAACATTCCTCAACAAAGTTTTAGTGGTGATTGCAACACCCTACTTGACTATTAATGCTGATCATGTTCAACCCTTTATGACCACAGTGTACCCATCTTCTAATGGTTACTTCCAGCAGGACAACGCATCAAACTGGTTTCTTGAACATGACAGTCCACTGTTCCTTAAATGTCCTCCACAGTCACCAGATCTCAATCCAATATAGCACCTTACAATATACATACACATATTGTATGTTAAATTGCATTGTCCCTATCAAATAAAATAGCATTTCATTTAAAGTGCTCATATTATGCTCATTTTCAAGTTCATAATTGTATTTAGAGGTTGTACCAGAATAGGTTTATGTGGTTTAATTTTCAGAAAACACCATATATTTGTTGTACTGCACATTGCTGCAGCTCCGCTTTTCACCCAGTGTGTTGAGCTCTCTGCTATAGCTTCAGAGTGAGATATCTCACTTCTGTTCCATCTTTGTTGGGAGTCGCACATGCGCAGTAAGTACTGCTAGCTAGCAGCTAGGTGAGCATTATAAAGTGTGTTACAAAGTGACGCACATTCGTCACGGAAGTAAAGGCTGGACTACAACAGAGCTTTTTCACTTTGTAAACGTATAATGTGCACAAAAAGATACATAACACAATAAAGGAAAGGGGAAAAGCCAAAAAGCATAATATGAGCACTTTAATTATTGTGGGACGGACAGATTAACAAATTGTTGGTTTTAGTATTTTCATGGGATTTGTTGTACAATAACAAAACACACACACACACACACCTGAGGTCACTGTGGGATACAGCAGATTTCATGCTCCTATAACCATGCATGAATGAGCGGAGTCCTTGAGTTATCAGACGTCTCCCACCACTTTCTTGTTGTAGTACAGCTGGGAGTCACATCACAGATAGCTGCTGCTGGCTGGGATCACAAAGGGCCTTTCTAAACAGATGAACGGCTGTGGAGGATGCAATGTGCAGATGTTCCACAAGCAGACAACACAGAGGACATTCTTGAAAAGTATTTCAACACACAAAATACAGTACATTGTAAAACAATGTACCTTTTTGTACTCTAGTATACTATAGTTTTCATATGGGAAAAAAAGCTTTATTATTGAAGGATAAATACAGATAAAAGGTTTGAAAATCAGACTGTTTTGGTATGAGGACAACTCTTAGGGTGTGATTCTCAAAATTGGAACAAGATAAAAATGTTTCAGAAATTAGAATTGTTGGTTTTAAATGATTTAACTGCTAACCAGCTTTAAAATTATTTGAACACCACATGCAAAGGCAGAATGAAAACATACTGAGTTATTACATAAATACAGGGACGATATTTATGTTCTATGTGCGATTTTTCTTGATGTTTTTTTTAACCCATATGGCAAATTGTTGTTCTGAGGCAACAAAGAAAATGTGGGTGATGGTGATTAGTACATTATCAGAAGAACCCAACCTTCCAAAAAATAGGGTGAACTATTCATGCAGTAGATGGTTTATGGTGTTTCCATAACTATGTCTACCATCTGTATATCTATAATATGTAAATTGATTAAGAAATGTGTCTGTATTTATAGAGAATAGACAGGTCCAGACTAGCAAGTGGTCAAATAAACTGTTAATGGAGATAATATTTACGTTATTATTATCATATGAGTCACAACGATGACACAGACCTTGAGCAGAGGCCAACACAAACTCCTTTCAAAACAGACGCTGCCCTTTATCAGAGCCTTCATCCGTTTATTAAGCGTAGATGCCAGCCATAGTAAGGTTTAATCCTAATCCACTTGCATCTTGTTTTGTTATAGTCATCACGGGGCCTTTCCCAAGACAGTTGGCTCTGCTATTCACAAGCTACTCAGCCAGTGTTGTTGTGATGGATGGGAGTGTGTAGCTGCAGAGAGGGGACATCCAATTAAAACATTACAGCAACTGGGACCTTTGCTGCTGTGCCTGGGAAATGAAAAGGTCTAATTGATAACTAATTGATTTCAAATTTTTTTCCCTCCAAATTATAACAGTGTGGCTGGCAAGTTTGTCGAAAAAAAGTACAAGGTTTCTTTAAAGGCGTAGAAAAAGTGAGGGTAGGTCATGAAGGAAATGAAACGTGGCCAGGTAAGGTTCCTTTGGACTAATCCAGTACTTGATTTTTATTTGGGTGTTGATTGTTTTACAATATTGTTTGGTAATATTAACTTTTAATAGGCCCTTTAGACAAGTGTGTATTCTATCCATACGTTTGCAATTAAGTTGTAAAACATCCAGTAGTTAGAAGAAATAATGCAAAAAAAAAAAGAAAATGTGTTATATAGAATCTCAGACTCACTCATACAAGTATCTTTATCTTTAACAGTAAAAACAGCAAAGGGTCATGGGATGTGGCATGGGAAAAACTGAACTACAGCTGAAGAAATGTGACAGAGGTGCAGCCTTTATCTAAATCCTTCTAGTGAATAGTCAAATGTTCCCTTTTTTGCAATAATTTAATGTCAGTGTGATTGCTATTTTTCATTTCTAGTGAACATCTCAGTTCCAGGTAAATATGGGTATAATTCCATCTGGCTTTACACTCAGTATCGATTAAAAAGAAAAAAGTTTTAATTAGCAGCGTTCGCTTACTTTTGCAATCTCTCAATTTTTCTGCACTCTGTGAAGCTGCCACTGGTAAGTCTAGATCTGACATAGGGAATTGATGTATTGGCTTTGGAAGAGGAACGTTACCTTAGCTTGGTTATGATGAAGTGCTTCCTTCTTCTCTCCCAAATCTTCAGCAATCAGAGCGGCTCTGTTGATCCAGCGCTGGTACCGTCAATATGCTGCCCGGCTGGAGATGAGACGCAGGTGCACGTGGAACATCTTCCAGTCTATTGAATATGCAGGAGAGCAAGACCAGATCAAGGTGAGCTCACACAGTTTAGAACAATTTGGGGAAAAGGTTTGCACAGAATCATTATTAATTCATTTTCAAATTTCCCATAGCAGCTTGGTAGATGTTGGTCAGTAACAAACATCTCAACAATTGTTGGATGTACTGCCATGTTTTGAAAAGACGTTCATGGTCCCCAGAGGAAGAATGCTACTGACTTTGTCATCTCCTGACCACAATATATCAACCTTGCGGCTGACATTTGAATGAATCTGAATGACTTTGGTGATCCTGTGATTTTAGGGCCACCATGAGGTTGATATTTTTGTGTTTGAAAAATCTCAATGATTACAAGATGGACTGCTGTGATATCCGATACGGACATTCATGGTCCTCAGAGGATAAATTAATATTTTTGGGGGTCCCTTAACTTTTCATCTTCATTTAAAATTTCAGTTTGTCCAATACTTTGGTTTATGGTCAAATATCTGCAAAACATTCACCTTCACATTCTCACCAGCCTCAGCTATACTTTGTGTTTAATGCTAATTTGCAGATGTTAGCATGCCATGCTTACACTTAAACATAAGATGGTGAACATGATAAACAATATACCTGCTAATTATCAACATGATCAGTCTTTGTGAGCATTTAGCTCTAAGCAGAGAGCTGCTAGCATGGCTTTGTCTATTAATCTTTTCTTTGACGCTGCAAATAAACCCCTGTATTTTATAAATTCTATTTTTCCTCTCTGCAGCTCTACAATTTTTTTGGGTTCTTGATGGACCACTTCACCCCAGCCAGCAGTGAAAGTAAGACTGACTCTCAACTCCTGTGTAATTCACTGATTTGTAGATTTCATTGATTGCTAACTCTAGTTTCTGCTGGGAAACGTAATGTGGCTTTCCTTCACCACACTGATCCACTTCTCTCTTTCCCTCGCTTACTTTAACATAGGAAACCTTATATCTCACATCTTTCGCAAGAATGAATTCTGTCATGACACAGAATGGGAGAGATATTTTTGCTACAAGAGCATTGAGGTAACGGACAGCTACACCGGCCCCCACCTGACTTTCCCCATGACCTTCTGTGGCGTGTCGAAGCTGGTGGAAGCCTTCAAGCACAAACAAGTAAGGACACAGGCACAGAAAATACACTCAAGGCAGATAGTCATAGCAGACACATGTATCTAATGGATACCTTTTTCCTCAGGGCTAAGTTTATTCATACTTGTTTTTTCCCCAGTAGCAGCTTCATGCTCGATATGTTCTGCAGCTTCTCGGAGAGACTTGGAGACTTCTAAGAATTTTTCCAAACATCAGCCAAATCTCCACCTACCACAACAAGCAGATTACCATATGCGGTACGCAAGCAGCAGGCCTTTCCTGAACACATTTTGCTCTGCTATGTTGTCACTCATTCTTTTTTATTGCCCTTGAAACACTGCAATACATTATTTATCACTTTGCAGGAGATTTACATGGGCAGCTTGAAGACCTGCTGTTGATATTCTATAAGGTATCAACATGCAAATCATCATATTGACAGAAAAGGATGTTCATTTTAATTAACACCTTTAACTTAATCTGTCCAGAATGGTTTGCCGTCCTCTGAGAAACCGTATGTCTTCAATGGAGACTTTGTGGATCGTGGTAAAAATTCATTAGAGATCCTGCTCATCCTGTTCGGGTTCCTGCTGGTCTATCCCAATGATGTGCATCTGAACAGAGGGAACCATGAGGACCACATTGTAAACCTGAGGTAAGATAGTATGTGTACTTCTTTCCTTTTCTTAAACTCCCATTTAGTGGTTTGTTCTGCCTGTTTTCTTAGTATTTATGTTTTTGTACATATGCAGCTTATACTGTATATGGCTTTATGCAATTAGTGTTCTGATTATATTCACCCTACGGCTAATGTGTGTACACTAATCTAGTTGTTTGTTTTCTCCAGATATGGTTTCACTAAAGAAGTTTTGGGAAAATATAGGGTAGGTCCTATGTATTTTGCTTTAACCTCACTATTACAGTGCTATATATATATATATATATATATATATATATAAGAAAATTGTAGTTTGAGTCAGTCAAACATACACCGTCCTACTGGACGGCTGTATTACTCATAGCCGAAGATAGTGAATACACTATTTACTCCTGTTAAGGTACCGTAACCTACAACTCCCAGCTTAGAATTAAAATGAAACTATATCTTTGTGATGCGATTTTTTAGATCTACAAATGATAGCGACAGGCAGGGTAGGCAGGTTGAAAATCACAAATGTGAACCTCATGCTAGAAAAACGTCAGGAGAATTCATCATGTGGGGACCATGAATGTCTGTGCAAAATGTCCTGGCAATCCATGCAATATCTGTTGAGATAATTCAGTCTGGATGTGAAAATTGCCCAAATTTATTGTAATAATTACTCTTACTGTGTGTAGTCATCGTAAGCTTGAAATTGTGAGTTTGGTCTGCAGGTGCATGGCAAAAAGATCCTAAAGCTTCTCCAGAAGATTTTTAGCTGGCTGCCTCTGGCCACAGTGATTGATAACAAGGTGCTGATTGTGCATGGTGGGATCTCTGACACAACAGACCTTGACGCGATAGCCAGAGTGGACAGACACAAAGTAAGAGTTCAGCATCAATTAGATTAGCGTATTTGGTGTGTTTTACAGGCAGAAAATCTAGTAATATTATCATGATCAACCTATCAAGTTTATTTAATGTGTATTTTTGATTGTGTGCAGTATGGGTCGGCTCTCAGGCCTCCGAAGCCCACCAAGCATGCAGTCAATGGCAGTAAGACTCAGACAATAAACAACAGGGAGGCCTGTGGACCAGTGGAAGGCCGACGTCGAGTGTGTTCTCTGACTTACTACAGCTCGGGCCCCACTCACAGGCACAACCTTCCACGCCGCTCGCTCCACAACGTAGACATGAGCAGTCAACTCAACTGGTCATTGGAAAAAGAGCTGAAAAAGAGGCGCAGGCTGGCAGGGTTTGACCAATCCTACGGAGAACTGAAGACGTCTGACTCTGACCCGGAGTCTGGAGAAACAACAGAGACAGATGTGGATGAGTGGAAACAAGTAAGTAACAGGAAGGATGTTGGATCTCAATGGTTGTTACTGTTTTGGCAGATGTTCAACACTGAGTATGTGCATGCACACATAATATTATATTATAATATTATAATATACATAATATTTTCTGACTTCACTGACTATTTCACTATGGTTGCTTCGGGCCACCCAGATAGTGGATGTGTTGTGGAGTGACCCAATGGCCCAAAATGGCTGCATTCCCAATGAGGTGCGAGGCGGAGGCTGCTACTGGGGGCCAGATGTCACTGAGGAGGTGCTGGGAAGACACAACCTCCAGCTCCTCATCCGCTCCCATGAGTGCAAACAGGACGGCTATGAGTTCTGCCACAACCGCAGGGTGAGCACAAAGATACACAGGAGGTAGAGGTTGAGGTGGAATACTGATTATGCAAACGCTCTTTTGAGTTTGAGTGGCTTTGGGAAGTATGACAGGAGATTAAAAACGGGAAAAAGTGTAAGAATTTGCAAAATGGCTTAACACAAGTTGTGACAAATCCACTCATTTAAGCAGCAATCAATGGGTCATGTACATAGACTGTATAATATTAATGGACAAAGCATCCGGTTCGGGAAAGTGCTGCAAATGCGGAAGTGCCTTAAACCTGCATTCTATCTGAATTCCAGCAGGGGGCGACACGTGCGGTTGCAAAAGGAGGTCGGTTTCTGTAGAAGTCTATGAGAAAGTGACCCACTTCTCACTTGATTTATTACTTCAGTAAACATTTTCATAATGAGTTTATGGTCTCAATCGCTAGTTTTAAGTCTTCTGCAATACAGAATGATGTCCAGTTTTTGAATTATGGTCTCGATGATTTTAAAATCGGCGATAAAGCAGGGGGTGTTATAGGGCATGGCTATGATATTATTGCCGGTGAAAGTGTGTAACGTAACGTAGAGTGTAAGGGCTCCTCCCTCACTCCTCCCTCTCGTCTAAAATCGTCACATCCGCAACCAGGGTGGCTGCGCCCGTAACGGCAAACTCGACGACTCATAGCAGATCTCCACAAACCAATGGGTGACGTCACACATGCTCTGTCCATTGATATTATACAGTCTATGGTCACGTACAAAGTCTTGACCCTTCCCTGACTCTGCTTAACGTCTGAACAATACAGAGAGATGGGCCATAAGAGTCAAGCACATTTACTAAACGTCTTCTATTGCATTCAGGTGCTGACTATATTTTCAGCATCTAACTACTACGAGGTTGGCAGCAACAGAGGAGCCTACATCAGAATGGGCCCCGATCTGGTCCCCCACTTCATTCAGTACCAGGCCAGCAGGACATGCAGAGAGCTCACCCTGAGACAAAGGTACAAGTACAAGGCTGTACAGAATTGAAGATAACAGAAAATTATTTTAAAAACAATCATATGTATGTCCCACGAACATTTAAACACATAAAAGCTTGTGTGCACAGTGAGATTGTATCAACACAGTAGCTACATATGGGGACACACTCAAAATTACAATTATTTCCAAGTGATTTCAAGATGTTCTTTGTCAGTGTCGGGTGGACAGAGAGATCAGCTCTGCGAGCTCTGAGGGAACAA
This sequence comes from Gymnocephalus cernua, assembly GCA_023631565.1. NCBI lineage: Eukaryota > Metazoa > Chordata > Actinopteri > Perciformes > Percidae > Gymnocephalus > Gymnocephalus cernua. Next base: position 23,750,635 of record CM042442.1, read on the forward strand.
CTGTTCGTACATAAGTCCGATCTCATCAGTGCCTTCCAGGAGTTTGATCCTAACAACAAAGGTACTGATCACCAGTGACAACTTTGAACACGTTAACACTCAGTTTTGCACAACAGTAGAACACACATCGTGTTAGCATGTAAATAACTCCACTGCATATTTGTGTCTGTGTCTCAGGGATGATCTCTCTGAGGCACTGGGCCAGCGCCACAGAGAGAGTACTGAATCTGGGTCTGCCCTGGAGGGTACTGCGCCCTCAGCTTGTAAGCAGCACCCAGTATGGCATGGTGGATTACCAGCAGTGGATAAGGGAGCTCTCCATCACTGAGCCCAAACAAGAGGTCAGCATTATACCACTACTGTCTAATATCCTTCTTCCTCACCCTGTTTCTCTATCTCTGACACACAGTCGCAAAATCTTGATTAATTTGTCTCTTCCATTTCAGATCTCAGATAACAGCATCCTGGAGACTATGTACAAAAACCACTCTAACCTAGAAACCATCTTCCGAATCATAGACACAGATCACTCAGGTCAGTAAGCAGCTTTGCCTGGATCCCAGACAGCTCCATGTCTTTCTCTCCTTTTTAGCCATGCTGGCGGCATGACTTTATGGATGTCCGTCTGTCAGTCCGGCGCTTTGGTCCAGACTGAAATATTGAAGAACATTAAGATGTGTTGCAATACAATGTTGTGCTGACATTCATGGTCCCCAGAGGATGAAACCCTGTTGACTTTGGACATCCTGACTTTTCCTCTGGTGCCTCCAGAAGGCCAAAGTTTATGCTGTAAAATACATCTCCACATCAACTTAATGGATTGCTATGAGCATGTTAAAGGTACAATATGTAACATTTCTGCATTAAAATGTCTAAAAACGACCATACCTATGTTATATATTTTTGAGTTGTGTAGTTACACTCTCCCAAATGTTTCCACCAAACTTCAAACCCAGAGAAATCTGTTATTTTATTTTCAGACACGGCAGTTTCCTTTCCTTCCTAGTCGCCTGTCAGTGGCGTCATATAACCTTTCACCCTCTAGTTACTCGTAACTTCCTTCAAAACCAAAACACGGCACCCAGATGATACGTTTGAGCGTAACTGTAAATCATACAATGTCACAGAAAAAAAATACTCCTAACCATAGATCGAATCAAGAAAAACTTAATTATGTTGGGAAAATGCAGCTATGTTATTAGAATGACATGAATAAACGTTACTAAACGTAAAGCGAATACATTTGAATGGGTAAACGTGTCCGTGAACAGATGCATTCTAATCAGCGAAGGTGTTTACAACTCCCATGATTCCACGCAATTTACCAACGTCATCAAAAGTCCGTGTTTACAATCCATTATTTTGGTTGAGAGACCCATAGCGGCAGAAAGTTACATATTGAACGTTTTAAACTAAGACGGTGAAACCAGTAAACATGTTAGCATACTGAAGTTAGCATTAAGCTCAAAACACCACAGCCCTACATCCATGCCACAGCCTCACAGATGGCTACAAGCATGGCTGTAGACTAAATCTTAGCATTTTATGTTGGAATTTCTGAGAAGATTGAAGTGTATTTGACAAATTTTTGGAGACTTGCACTGCTTACTCTACAATAATCTCTACAATAAAAGTGGGAACATATATATATATATATATATATAGTGGGAACATATATATATATATATATATATATATATATATATATATATATATATATATATATATATATATATACACACCTCTATTTGTCAAAGATTGTTATCTTGTTAGGTCTTTCTATAAGTGTTAAACATACTCTTCACACATTCATTAAAACACCTTTCAACTAAATGTGAATCAACAAAAGGCATGGCATGCAGACACAATACAGTTTTTTATGCTACAGACAGTTGGGAAGTGTACAACTACATGCTCCCTCTGTGTTTTCTTCTAGGCTTGATCTCTTTTGAGGAGTTTCGTCAAACCTGGAAACTCTTGAGCTCTCATCTTCAGACAGAGATCAGTGACAAGGCCATCGCAGACCTGGCGCAGAGCATCGACTTCAACAAAGATGGGGTCATTGATATCAATGAGTTCATGGAGGCTTTCAGGTTGGTGGATATCTCTGCACATACCTGAGGGCCTGGACTAGGAGCTGTAGCTGTACATGCTGCTCTGCTGCATAGAGGAAACACCTGTCTTGAATAGACTTGGTCACCTGGATACACATCTGTGGAAATTAAAATGTATAGTAGTGTCTTATCCATTTCACCTGTGCATATCAACCTAGATCTCTTCTACCTCTTATATTTTTGGCTCTCTTTTTTACGTATATTTATGTAAGAAGTTAGGATTTATTTGTGCAACTTAATGACCAACCTAGTTATGAATAAAAAACATGTAACACCTGATGTTGTCTTTGCCTTTGGGGAGTACTACGCATATATGAAATCCATTAAGTATAAAGTCTTTTGTGGCTCCAGAGGGAGATGTGCAAAGTCTGATAAATGTCCTCAAGTGATATCACTTGAGTCAGCGTTGTTTAGGGCTGAAGATGACAACTTTGAAAATGGAAAAAAAAAAAATTGGAGATGTGGATTTTAGGGCGTTTTCACATATACCCCATTTGGTCCGGACTTTCGGACTTTTCAGGTGTGAAAGGTGCCTCGGACCACAGTCTGGATCAAAAGACCACATTTTGGTCTTTAGTGCGCTTGCATAACTGCAGTGTGACTTACCGGATCAAATGTATACAATGTAACAAAAACATGAACCTTGGTCCGCACCTTGGTTCGGACTTTCATGTGTGAAAACGCCCTTAGGAAGAGGATAGCTTACCAGACCTTTGTAGCTTGCTCCTCAGCTCTGATTGAGGATACATTAGCTGCTACTACCATAACATACCCAAGTCTCTGACCCAATAGTCAAGGAAGAAGTGGAATGAAAAAAAGACAATATCTCTGGTTCTTTTACATCAACTTTGATCCTTTTTTTTTTCTGTACACCGTGAGTCCAACAGTGTTATAGAAGTGTAGCGCTAAATAGGTGAAATCATTTTTAAGGAGAAAAGTGTGTTTTGCTGAGACTAAGAAAACTCTATGGAATTAGTATTGAACTGAGTGGAGTGGGGACCTGGATCTGCTAATAAATTCATGGATATGTGGTCAACATAGTTTATCTTTGAATTTGACTCTAGAAATGGAGCTTGATCAAATTTGAGATATGAGAAGGAATACAATTCTATTAGTAATGGTATTGCATTCAACAGTCTATAAAAGATAACACTCCTGCATCAAAATGTATGCATAAGTATTAAAAACATTAGCAACTAAGGGCCCCCAGAGTGCACAGACCTCCGCCAAGGACAAATGTCCAATCTTGCATTGTTAACAAAAGTGGAAGATAGTTTGTATATTTGGATCCGACACCCTTCCACCAAGTTCCATGAAAATCAGGCCAGTGGTTTTTCCGTAATCCTGCTGACAGACAAACATTACTTCCTTGGCTGAGTTAATACAAAGCAGTATCAAAAGCCAAAGCTCCAATTCTGAAGAATGTTTTGATGTATCATCTTATTCTGCAAAACTATAGTGACTACAGTCATCAGTCACTACTCCCAGTGTCCTTTACTTCTACCTAGGGCTGGGCAATAAAATCAGATATCACGATATTCTTTTTTTTTTGTCATTAAAGTATTTATTTATTTTTCAACAAATAATACAAACAACTTAAAAAATGACAACAAAACAAAACACAAAAAGGCAGTCAAAACTAAACTTAAAGGACAACAACCCTCTGTACCACTAAATTATTTGTGATTATATCAAATGTGTTTCAACACATGCTTAATGCATCAGGCCCTTAATATATAAAAATAAATAGTCCCATACTAAATGGAACTTCCCTTTAACATTGTTCTTCCTAGCAATCAAATATTCGTAGGATGCAGTCTCTGTCATCAGCTGAGTCCAATCTATGAGCCCTGGCGTGCATGTGCTCTTCCAGTTCCTCAGTATCAGCCTTGCTGCAGTGATGAGGCCTGCGGTTATTAGCGCATGCTGTCCTTTGTTGACTCCTTGTGGCAAAAGCGTGCTATCTCCCAGGAGACAGAACAGTGAAGATTCCTGTAGCCTTTGTCCCAACCAATCTCCCAGTTTCCTTAATACTTCTTTCCAGAAAGGTAATACCACAAGACATTCCCAAAAGGCATGTAGAAATGTACCATTTTCTCCCTTTCATCTCTTTGCCATATTAATCTAAGATTATCAGTATTCACACTTTGTAATTCCATTATATTTTTGTAAAATACTGAAGCACTATGCATTGTACTTCGCAAATCAAAAAGGTTTTGCAACATATTAGATTCCTCTATACATCTGTTAAGTGGGAACACACTTCGCACACTGCCCCTTAGTTGTAAATATTTCCAAAATTCACCCCTTCCCTCTAAAATAAATTGATCCACTAGCTCCTGATATGACTTAAAAACTGCATCCTTATATAGATCATCAATCACACACATACCGTTCCTCTGCCAAGAATCCCAACAAAATGAGTGTTTACCTATCACGATACGTGGGTTATCCCATATGGAAGAATGATATCATGATATTCTTGACCAAATACCTCAATATCGATATTGCGGCGATATTCTAGGGTTGACAATTGGTGCTTTAACAAAATATCTTCACACTGAGATTTTAGATAAATTATCATCAGATGTGGACATAATGTCTAAGTGGGGGAAAGGCAAATAATAGAACAGCTAGAACAGTCTGGTAAGTTCAGAAAAGTACATCACTTTACTGTAATGCAGCCTTTAAAACCAGTAAAAGACAACACTTATGTCATATCACAATATTACGATTACCAAAATCTAAGACAATATCTAGTCTCATATCACGATATCGATATAATAGATATATTGCCCAGCCCTACTTCTACCTGTGCTCTGAAACAGCGTGTAATTCAGACCCTTGGGTTATCGGTGACTCGAATGCACGAGGGGATATAATCTTTTGGAAAGCTGCTTAATCAGTTCCACTGCCACTAGTCCGAATCCAGGACATGAATCCTATCAACTCAAGCTCTACTTTGATGAGATGTTGGAAAGGGCTCGTCTGAACGTAAACACAGGTGACGTAGGATGTCCCATATTAGTACCACAACAATGCACCAATAGAAATGAAATGCACCAATGGCATTTTTCTTGGCAGATTCCAAATTCTTAAGTCTCACCTGCCGATTCCAATTGTGGCCAATTTCTTTTTTTCTATACTTGACAGCATACAATCTTTTTTGTAACTTTTCTTTAACAGAAACATCATTTGTATGTTCATAAAAAAATAAATAAAAAAAAAAACTTAAATAATTTTTACATTTTCTCCAAAACTGCACTAGGTTACAGGACCTTCTCTCACTCAAACATCTTTTAAAAAAAGGCTCAATTTTAGTGGACAGAGCCTTTTGGTAAAAATAAAACCCAACTGAAGCATATCGCACTTTATCCAACATCTTTTACTTTCCACAAAAAAACAACGGTTTGCAGGAATTAAAGTGCTCATTTTATGGTTCATAATTGTATTTAGAGGTTGTACCAGAATAGGTTTATGTGGTTTAATTTTCAGAAAACACCATATTTTGTTGGACTACACATTGCTGCAGCTCCTCTTTTCACCCTGTGTTTTTTAACCATATAGATAGATAGATAGAGATTCAAAGATTATACAACGCACAAGTGCTGCTCAGCTAGGCACAGTTAGACGGGCAAGAGCGTGGTGCTGTTGACAGTAATACACAAAGAAAACCCTGAACACTGAGGCTACCCTTACAGTATGTAAGCAAGGAAAGGGATGTAGTGAAGAACCTTTCTTTTTAAATGAAATTTATTAACATTTTCACATCTGCATAAAAAAGAAATACAAAGATGTATTTACAATGTATTCAATCACAACACACTCTCCACAATCCCACAACTTGTTTACATGCCAGTCATAATCATCGTCTCATATCCATAATCTGATTTACCATAACGAAAGCTAGCTATTATTAGACGATGTTGAGTCTTTCCATTAAGCTCCCTCTATATCAGTCCGGAAAGCACAGATTAACCAGTCAATGTTTGGCTGGTACAGATAGTGGGGCAAAGTCCTGATAAAATGGTGATCAAGAGAATAACTTCTCACAGGCCCTCCTATGATCAACGGTGAAAGGTTTGCTTCTAGAATAATCCAATACCATGGCAAAAAAAGACAGGTTGAGTCAAAGGATTGGTACTGAGTCAGAGCATGTGTATGTGTGTGTGTGTGCTGGTAGGGTAGACTCAGCTCAGCATGCCTCCTCTCATGTGTCCACTGTCACTCAGCCCGTGCTCTATGAGTTTGATGTCTTCCAAGTCATCTTTGATGACACTGATCAAATGACTTAAACCATCCTGCTGCTGTTTCAAGTGCTGAAAGTGACAGATAAGATAATCATTAACAATATTTTGTCAAGGTCTAGAGCAGAGATATTCAACAAGGGGTCCTCAGAATAAGTGACAACATTAATAGCAAAGATAAATTGGCTTATTTGTGAAATGAAAATGTTTCATTTACACATTGAAGATAAGCTTACTGTAGGTAAGGTAGCCACTATGGTAGCCCTACAGTTAGGGTTAGAGATTCACTGTGCCTTCCACATGTATGTTTAACATTATAACATGAAGTATTAATATTCATTAATTTTCATCCATCTGGAACAGTTTAACTTGCAACTTTTTAAAGAGTATGTATTAGAAGGATAAAGCCCTTGAGATGAATCATCTCATTTCTGAGGGAAAATGTAATACAATATATGTACAGTAGTAGGGGGTCCCTACTCCGTCTCTTCTTCAGCTGAGGGGTCCTTGGCCTAAACAATGTTGAAGACCCCTGGTCTAGAGAACTGTACATTGGGAGGTATGGAACTAGATGTACAGGGCACAGATAAAATGAATTTTGTAAATGTGCTGACTCACTTGTTTAATTTCCCTGAGAAGGTCTGCATCAACACTGTAGCGTTCTTCTGATCTCACAGTTCCAAAGTGATTCTGCATCCGGATTTGGGACATTAATTCATTCAACCGACCCTGAAGAAAAAAAAAAAAAAAAAAACGCAACACAAATACCATAAAATATTAATTTAAGTGGTTTGACCTATAATGGCCCAAAATACACCCATGTAAATAAAACAAATCAGGGTACTCAGCACTCAGGGTACCTTTAACTTAATAAAGATTGCCATATTACCCATAGGATTCAAAATAATAGCCGAAATAATTACTGGAATACCACAAAAACCGTAGGACAGTTTTTCATTTGTAGGACAGTTTATCTTATTAGTAAACTACCAACTGGTCTTATGGAACTATTTTTTATTTAGAAAGTCCTTGTAATTAAAACCTAGAAATATGGTAACATACAATTTCAAACATACAGTGAACCCTAAACATTTTACCCTAATTTCAAGTCTAGTAAGCTTAGTGATAGTGAATGAAGAAATAAGTTCTGTCAGCATGTTTTTCTAACTCTTACAGTTCAGACAGACTTACCTTGAACTGTGTGGGAGCATTTAGTTCAGACTGAATGGTGTCCAGCTGCACCCTGAGATGCTCCTCATCCACTTGGATAGCATAACCACTTTTCCTTTGAATCTCCTGTTTTATCAGCACCTGCAGGGAACATAGGAACGTAGGAGGAGTGTTAAACATGATAAGAAATACCGGAGCGGAAAATAATAAAGAAGGAAAAGGCATTCATTTAAACTCGATGAAATGTGGAAGTATTCATCAACACATGAACTCCTAAACAAAAAACGGTGAGGCAGCTACCTGCAGCACCCTGTGAGAGAGATCCATCAGCTTCCTCTTGTACTGGGCAATCTTGGCCACAGTGGTCGCCTGGTTCTTCTGCAGTTCACTGATATCACTGGAAATAATCTGCAAGTCCATATTTGTGTTTGTAAGTGAGTAAAAACAGTAGTATGGACATTTGTTAACTTGTTTAGCATTTCTCCAATGATTTAAAGTTATATTTGTCAGACCTATCAAGCTGAAAACAATCTGTGCCATGTTGCCCTACCTTTGAAATATAATGTGTTTCGGGCTTTTGTGACATTTTGCTCAACAATGGACTAAAATAGAACAATAGACGCATACAAGTTGAATGTTACATTGCTCCTCTGTGTGTCTCTAAATCCTGACACACAGCTCTTTTTGTAATAGTAATTTCAGCTGTAAACAACCTGTTGGCAGCTAGCATGAATTAGACATCTGTGTACTCTGTCCTTGACACCACAAACTCTGTTTAAAAATTCCTTTGTCGATAATCAGAAGACACTATGCCCATGTCCGGAGTCTTTTTCACATGTGGAGAACTACAACTGGCAGTAACAGAGGCAGCAGTGTTTTCACTTACATCCACTCTGGTCTGGTGCTGTTTGGTCATTTGCTCCTGGATCTGCAGCCTGCGAAGCAGCTCCTTAAAACCCACCATGGGCACTGGTATTAATCTGGAAAAAAACAACATGACAACATGCCTTACCACTGAAAGTTAAGCTGCCATTTTTATTGAACAACCAATAAATATAATGGTCAGGAAACAGTCAGAGAAATGTGTCATGTGATAAAACTGCTAAATCAGTTGAGAAAATAAAGGCTGTTAACCTTTAATACTGTATATCATATTGCACTTATGGAATATGGCTTAAAGCTGCCGTGGGTAAAATGCAAAAAAACCTAAAGAATTTACAGTAGTGTGAGACCTCTTCCTGCAGCTCTCCCTTTTCTTCCGCAAGGCAATGCATGCACATACCAGCCAATAGGTACACTCCCTCTCTGAAATGACCTGTGATTGACCCCAGTCTCCCATCACGGGCTAGAGTTACTAAAGCTTTAGAGGAGATGCAGAAGTCTTGTTTTCTCTCAGACCACTTGAATAACAATATGCTGAAAGATCATTATGGAAACTTTACTCAACACCACCAAAACTGTAAGTGCCCAAAACAATTATAAGGGCACTAGATCCAGTCTTAGCTCTGGTTGAGCCACCTTACAATCATTGGTAAAGTAAGTGGTGTTACCCAGTATGGTGAAATGGGGGGGGGGGGGGGGGGGGGGGGGGGGATGAAGATGCAGCAACTGGAGGATCTTCCAGTCTTTTTAACCGTTTTCCCCCCTCCCCAAATTATTCATATACCACCCTTTATGGGACGTTTTGAACACATGTATTTAACCAACTTACTTCTCTGGGTCAGGGTTGTCCACCTTGGCCTGCTCCCAAATGATAGGGTCCACTCCTATTAAAAAGAGACATAACCTCAGAAGTGAATCACATACCAAAAATCTGTTGAATTCAGCAAGATGATGACACATACATGCATTTACCTGCAGGTGCATTTTGCAGCAGCTGTTTGAGCTGTGCTGGAGACAGCTCTGTGCGTGTGACAGACATGGCCACTCCAATCTGTGTGAGCTGGATCTTGATGTTGGCCTGCTCTAGATAACTGAAGAGTGTGGTGGCGGGGATCCGCTTGGAGGTGCCATTGGGAGAACGCTCCACCACATAAATGATCACCTCTGTCCTGAGAGACAGAAAACACACAAATAAGAACCCAGATTTCTTTTTGAGGAAACTCTTTTGAAACTAATAAAAACCCATGTGTGTAGTAGTACTACTTAATGACATATTATAGAAACGTACTGGTCATTGGGCAAGGCTTTGACACAGTCTACATTCACAGTGAGTGTCTGGTTGCTTCCCAGGACCTTGTGGAGGCACTCCACCAGCTGCTGCTGCTGAGCTCGCACATCAGCTTCCTTTTTATTGAGAAGCAAGACCACGAAACCATCCTCATCCTTACTCACCGGGACGCAGCTATAGCCCACCGCCTAGGAAATACAAGACACAGTGAACTTCCATTTGATGAAATTCAAAGAAACCTAACACCTTCAACCACAATGATTAGCTGTTACCTTGAACCTGCAGAATGGGTTCTCCTGGGTGAAGTCAACCGGTTGGTTGTTGTTGCTGTAGTAGCCCTTCCCAGTGCCCCAGTAAGCCTGCAATTGGTTCCATTTGGCTAAGATGGAGTCACGCTCATCTCCTAACAAGGTGGGAGCTGACAGAGCAGTGACCTGCTGGTAAAGCTGGCTGGGCTGAGCCTGTTGCTGGCCAAACAAGCTTCCTAGCAGGGGGAAGGAGGTAAAATTACATCTTAGATTGTCTTATTCTTTACATTTTCTGAAATATCTTAATGTCTTTGTTCATGGGGCAAACCTACTGAGTAAATGATTAATGTTATTTTATATCATATATTATATATTTTAATATGAGGAAAGTCACTAACAAGTCTTCCAACTTTTTACACTAATGGTTTGTATTTCTGCTTTGTCTGCACACTGCTGGATTGTAAATCTGACGTTCTGCTTGTTGTCGCCCCCTACAGTGATAAGGTGTACAGCACAGTTGGTAGAGTTGTAAAGGTTATGTGTTATGCTGTGCAAAAAAAAAAAAAAAAAAAAACAACTGCAAAACCTATTTAACAAGAATCTATGATACTGCTGGACTTGATTTTGAAATGAGAAAATAAAAATGTGAATTGCAGTTCCCAGTGCAGTGACAAACTTACTTTACTGATCGTCCAAAAAACAGATGGGCAAATTAGTAATTTACTTATTTAAAAACAAATTACGGATATGAGCTTTAATGTTCTGCAATGACTGCCTTGTCTAGGGCATCATCTTCTAATTTTCACATGGAAACACAAACTGTTATTTGGAAATCCGGGGTCTCACCTGGCTGCTGCTGAGTTGGCTGGATATTAAAGCCTCCAAACCCACCCAGGCCAGTTGTTCCTAATCCAGTTCCAAATCCTGTTGTCCCAGCAGTGGTCCCAGCACCAAGCCCAGAGAACCCAAAGCCTTTGTTCTGCGTGTTACCAAACAGGCTTCCTAAAACAGAAGAATGTGCCAACACAGTGAAAAAAAAAAAAAAATATTTCTACATTAATGCTTCTGATCTTTACAGAGGAATCACTGCATGAGTGTCAATAAGGACTTATGCACAGTAGAATGACAGACACCTAATGGCAGATATTTGTTGGCTGCCTCGACTTCAAACTGAGCGTGCAACAGTATGCAACAGCACAGCTTTAGGAGTACGGTTTAGAAAACTGAAACCAAACAAATCATTTCTCACCCTGCATTTGGCCTCATAAAATAGCACTTGCATTGATTAGGCCGATTGGTTATACACTGGTTATTTTTATTCTAATGTAAGTACAGCTGATAAAACCTGCCTTTGACGAGAGAAAACACCCTTTATTTTAAAAAAAAAATGACTGTGTCCACTGTGCAACGTGCATGCATATTTTAGGTCCTGCACATAAATGGCAACAGAAAGAAGGGAACATTCATATTTCTTGTTAAGACTAACTGCAGTTACTCTACTGACCTGTGGTGTTAGAGGGAGTAGCAAAGCTAAACGTGGACCCTGGTGCAGTGGCAGATGTTGTATTTGTTCCAAATCCACCAAAAGTACCTGAGAAACAAAGAAAACCATGCCAAATGGAATAAAGAAGGTGACACAAAAAGGTGAGAGATAGATAAATGGAGGAAAGAAAATCGCTATTTGACATATAGCAGAAGAGAAAAATCATGATTTAGCTTTAAGATTAATAAAAAGGAGAACTGAATTGTATTTCCATCTAGCATTGTTCTTCTGTCTTACAGAAAGGGTGAACATGTACTGTTTATCTACAGGAGTCAAATGAGATGATTGCATAATTCAACATTTTGTTTAATCATGCAAATGACAACAATGCATGACATTTTATGAGACAAAGCAACATGTGAGATGAAAAAAACACTGCACCACAGAGATGTGAAAATGGATGAAAATGTGTGTTTACAGACAGACTGTATTGATTAATCAATCAATCACAAAGGTCATCTACCTGTGCTAGCCAGGCTATTACCAAAATTGAAAACAGTGCCAGTGGTGGTTGCTGTACCAAAGCACCCCACATTAAAGCTGACTGCTGCTGGGTTGGCATTTAAACCAATCCCCCCAAAACTAAACCCACCAGCCGTGGCGTTTCCAGCTCCCAGCCCCCCAAATCCTGCAGCCAGCGGAGGCAGGCAGCGAAAAAAGAAAGAATGACATGGAGGAGTTAAATGACAAAAGGTCAGGGCTCGTATCTGCTTTGTATCATTATAAAAACAGTCTTCCGGTACCTTAAAAGACAACAGGACTAATACACTTTGATTTGTACATAACGTGTATCTTACCAGTGTTGGTGGAGCCAAAACTAAATCCTGTGGCTGGTGCAGCAGCAGTGGTGGTGGCTGCCCCAAAACCAGGGGCGGTAAGAGCTACAAAGAAAAAGCAGAAACAAGATAGGGAGTCAGTTAAAACCCCTAGCGAATCTGACGGCCAACCCGACCAAATTGCACAAATTTGGTATGACTGGAAAGCTGAGACTCTTGTGGATTCAATTCAGTCTTTCTGATTTACCGTAACTACCAATGACAGACAAGAATATATTTGAGTATTAGCCACGAATAAGTCATCTTCTCTTTGATTTCATTCACGCCTTGTGGTGCCCACAGAGTCAACAGAATATACTCTAGTATGTACAAATTATATACAAATGTCCCATAAAAAACCACAAGGGACACACCACAATGATTTAAGAAAGTTAACAGATCTGGGTTTCACACTAATTGGCTTACATCAATATGCATTGAACTTAGTACAAAAAAAGGTGTAAGATTGGTTAAGCTTTGCAGCAAGGCCCAACTGAGTGTAATTATCTAAAAGGTGATTAAACATTCTATTACTACTGCTACTCCACCGCCTTAACTTATTATAGACTAACATAATGATGCCAAACCCACACGAAATAACTGAAAATATTACTAGCCCTACATCATAATTATAAACTTAACTTTAGCTAACTTATATTAATTAGCCATTTATTAGTGATGGTTATTGTAAAGTGTTACAATCTTGTCTTATTTAAACCCCAACCTGTCATTATCGGAGTCGGGGACGGACATCTGCAAAAAAACAACCAGTGAATCCTCGCCCTTGAAGCCTTTTCTAATGTGAAATCAAAATATATATATAAATATACTTCTCCCACGCAGGTGGGACAGTTCCATTGTGCCATCTCTCCAATAACACTGACTAACAAACACAGCCGAGCAGCTGTGTTTACTGCGGGTTATTGAGGTGCGCCCTTCAGTGGGAATCAGATCTCTGGACTTACTGCCGAATCCGGATGAGGCGGTGGTGGTGGTGGCTGCGGGTCCAAAGCCAAATGCTGCTGTTGATGCTGTGGTTTTGGCACCAAATGAACCGAATGAAAACCCGGACGTGCCTTCACATGAACATAGAGATTTGCGATGAGTGTTGGGTGAAACGTTAACGTACAGCTACAGTGGATTCCACAAGCTGCAAGCTCATATTTTCAAGGAGCGTTATCTTACACGGATAAACACTATTTAGCCAACTTGTGAGGAGTATTCATTAGCCCAAACAGCTAACGTTAGCCAAGGGCTAGCTAGCTACGTCATAACGGTACACATACAGCAATGGACGTTAACTTGCGAGCGTTGTTTCATTGAAGCCTAGTTTAACATTTCAACGACTTAACCTAGCTATTACATAGCGAAACAGCTAGCTAGCTAACGTTCACTGCAAGTCTCAGACATGTAGAAAGCATTTCGCGTTACGTTTATCGTTGGCCCGGTAACGTTAACGTAGATGATCCAAGGAGTGCGCTCACCATTTATATGTATTAGTAACGTTAGGTATACACACCAACATAACGCTATTTTGACACTTTATGAGTGACATATTTCCATCTTCAATAAAATACTCCCAAATCAAAATAAAACGTACTTACTTGCCGCTGGGTTACTCGTGGCGCCGCCAAAACTGAACGCCATGTTGACTGTCTTCTTCTTCTTCTTCTTCTTCTTCTTCTGGGTTTAGCTATACGGCAGCTTGCATCCTTAATGTTGCACTACTGCCATCTTCTGGAGTTCGTTAACTCCTACAGTGTCCAGTATGTCAGATTCGCCTCGCGAACCCTGTTTTCATTAGGAAGCTGAGCAAGTATTTTTCTGCCTTGCCCACTTTCACCATACTCCAGTATGTTCTTTACTCCTGCTTCTGTTAGCCCTAATCATTTAATATTTTCCAACTTGTAATTTATTTCTCTCTGATACATGTTTCCTGACCAGTAGTCCTACATGCGCTATAGTTTATGGTACAATGATCACAAAAACAGTTGGATACTTTCCTATAATGTTATGTGTACTGTTTAAGTTGTTGTGTCCAATTCTCAGCCTGCTTTTTGTTACTTGCTATTTCCATTTGGTTCCCCATACCTACTCATTTTTGGATTGAGCGTAAATGTCTCCTTTTTATTGCAATACAATGCTTTTGCCCATGTTGAGTTACTTTTCTCCACCCAGCCTTTTCTCTCTGATTTTGATCATTTAAACCAGTCAGGTTAGCAGCTGCAATTTCAGATATCTAAATTTACGTTATAAATTACTTAAAGCTGTAATCTTGAATATTTGAATATTATTTAAATAAAGGTCTGTTAAGTTACTATCCATCAATGAAGGAGGTAACACAATGGTGATTGAGCCTTTGGCCCACTGATGAAAGTAGTGCGATATTTATATATTTGCAGTATTATCAACTGGGTTTCTGGCATGACATCTCCCGAGAAAAAATGGAACTATGCACAAATTTCTCAAAACTTGAAGCTCATGTATTGACAAGACTCCATAGCACTGACAGACAATATAAATAAATGTCTTTGCTCCAAACTGCTAAACTCTGAGCACATTTCCATTGTTTTCACTCAAATAGAAACTCTAAATCCCCCAGGAACCAGTGAAATATTAAGGATTGCCACATTAAATTAAAAACTCTCTTTTCATTTCAGCAGTAAATTCTCTAATTTGATAAGCGATTGTATGGACTTCTTGCTTTTACTTCTCTAACATGAGAATCAAACAGTCAAAAAGGCTTAAATAAGGAAGACACATTTACTGAAACTACTTTTATTTTTGTGTACACAGTATTAACAGTCAGCGTTTCAAAACAAGCTGACAATAAGAAGAACAAGTGGTTATAGCAGTAAAGATAATTTCATAAAGTACAATCTGTTATCAAAGTATGGCACAAAGTAGCCTAGTGTTTTGGTTTTACCAACTCATCAAAATAATTTATCTTTTTTAACCACAACACTAATATTGTGTGATACTGTTTTTTGTGTAAAAAAGCTTGCTTTATCCATTCATTCCCCTTCTAATGAAATTATGATACATTATGCACTCTCATGAATTTCTTCATTTTCTTATTGTACATAACTGATTAAAGTAAATGAGGAAGCAGAAATCCCTAAATGAAACTTTTACAGCTTCTCTGCTATCGTCTGATATATTTAATGTTGATTATTGCAGTGCATGTAATAATGAGGTGGTATGAAGGAACTCATTCATCCTTAAATGTTACAACTAAGAATAAGCATAGAAATAAAAGCTGGGCTCAACGCAGTTTAAAAGTAGTAATTCTGCAGCATTTTCTATATTACATTAAATGGCACCTGAAATCAATTGTTTTCACCAGCCTCGAGTGAGAAAGCTGTGACTCTGCACAACAATCTATCATTCAAGCAAAGTGTTTTCTAAAGTGCAGATTGACCCTGCCGCCAGCTATAAAAACTCATAGCAGTTTCATGCTTAGTTTTGTTTGGTATCTGAAAGAAAACGATATATACCCAAGAGTAGATGTGTTGGTTTGACATGACTTTTCACAAAATACATGCATGTGAAAACCATAAAAGGCAAAATAAATTCAGTAACATTGATTCTTTTAAAGGCACAGCTAGAGTGTTTCTTCATATTGAACCTTCATGAGTTTTTAGTTGCAATGGCTTGACACCTGACATGAAGTCTCTGACAAACATTAAAGAAAAACAGGTTTGTTTGTGTCATATTCAGCAACGACAATACTAAGTAAGGCCTTCAACAAAAGCATCAAAAAAGCACATTTTGAAATGATAATAAGCTGAATTCTAGTTTTTAAATGGTGGTTAACGTTACGTGAGCAGTTATGTAGGGCAAAACTACTGTCTATACACATATTCTATACTGTATGAATCATTCATATTCAGGCCTTTATATGGCTGATAAAGGTGTCGATCATTATACTACTAGAAGACAACTGTAAAGCTTTAACTTAGTATGTTCCTCATTCAAACATTTCTACATTTACAAAAAATGAAAAGGATTTCTTTTTTAACAAAAATTAAAATATCCAAAATATACCGCGTTTTGTCTGATGTTCATTCCAATCATACAATGAGAGGAATGTAAACAGTTCAACACACCTTACACTGTATATATACAAAATATACTCTGAAGGTTTCTCAGGTGTGATGCCAACAATGTTTACAGACATAGATATATATCATGAATAGAAAACACTAATGACCAATGGCAATGTTTTGTAACATTTAGTTTAGGACGAAATGCAAATGAAACACTAATACTGAATTGATTAAATTGCTGCACAAAGAGAAGACTTGCAGTATGTTCTGCTTCTCTCCCTTTCTTTAATAGTGATTGATTGTATCTAAGCAGAGGACCCCTGAGAGTGACGTACGATATCTAAAAAACTCACGATTTATGGACTTCATTACCCTGGTCCCAAATTTCCCTCTATGCCCTGTAACATAGTAATCAGTCACTAAAATCTGAAGGCACAATCTAGGTAAACAGAAAATAAGGTGAGGCCACAGCACTAAAATCAAAATGATCCCACACCTGAGGGTTAAAGGGTGGGGTCGTTTGTTTTGGATCACCACAAAGTAGGCTCTCCATTTCTACTCATTTGAGAACTGCAGCTTTCAGCAACTGATTAAACCAAACAGCAAAAAGTAGCCCTCGACACAGTGTTTTTGAATGAATGTCAAACTTTTTCTGGGAATATATTGTGCTAGACCTGGACTTTAGGTAGCTCTGCATGGCTAAAATTAATACATACAGGACAGTGTTTGAAACTAAAAACATGGTTTCCTCCTCTAGCCCTCAACCCCCCCACCCCAAAGATTTCCAATCATAGAGGAGATATTGACAATAATCTCTCTCCTGAAAACCCAAAACCCTATTTGTATTTCTGAGGGTTGTCGATGTACAAAGCGCCCTTCTGATCATTCTCCCCCTCCTCAAGCTTATGAGTCCCCTTTAGGTGACAGACCGATATAGGTTCCATTTTGAGGATCTTCCTTTTCCTTGTCACTGACTGGAGAGTAAGAAGTGTCCTCTTCAGTGGAGGTCTGTAGTTGGATTGTGAGGGAAATAAACGTATTATAACTCATTTCATCTTAATTTGTACACTTATACCTGTAATCAAAAAAGGATCGGTGTCCTTGTTGTGTTGTCTTACATTACCAGTGACACTTTTACATTCCTAAATAGACATTTAGTATTACTACATTATGTTCATTTCTTAAAAACAGATGATACATTTAAAGTACAGCACCAGAATTATTTCATGAGGGGTGAAAGTCATCTAACTGCATACTGAGAAATAAAATGAAACATGCATATGGACCAAAGGCTCAATATAGTATGGCACAAGCTTGAATAAAGCACACACAACATAGAAAAGTTAAACAAAGCAGCAAAATAACCATAAAGACTTACAGCATAGAGAGCCTTGGTAAACACAGCGCGCTTAACTTCCTTCTGCACAGAGACACAGTGATAAAGACATGCACAGTGCAATTAGTGTGTGGTCAAGCAAGTTGCAACTGACTGAATTATGCAAAACAATTAACACAAATTACTTATTGGGACAAAGCAAGGAAATTGTGAGCTGTTAAAACAAAATCAGGTAGAAAGTGTCATACCTTCTGTTTGCGGGCCCGGACCAGAAGGATGATGAGGACTGCGAGCAGTATGGCACCCAGTCCCACAATAATGAGCGGGAAGTTGGACACTACAGTGACAATCAGCAGCAGCTTGTGTACTCTCGCCGCAGACGCATCATCAATCACCACACTCTGCGTATTAAAAGACCATGCGAAAGATACATTATGGAGAAGAAACTTTGTGTAAAACTAGTGACCGGTTTAGCATCTTGTATAAAATACTTTCTAGTGGTTTAGTCCTGATTTTGGTTGTTCAAATGTTGTTCTCTGTACATAAAACAAAGGGGCTTCTTACTGAAATACTACATTTTCATGTTGGAACTCATCAAGAAAAAGTTAAATACATGAATGATTTTGTTTATATTATAACAACTTTATGACTCAGTGTGTTCTCTACCATCAGCATTTCTTTAATGTTTCTTACCTCATTGAGGAACATGACGGGGAAGATTGTCTCATTAAGCACTCTAGTTTTCCTGTTGTGAACACGATGAAAAGAGTGTCAAGTAATCATATACAGTACAGAAACACATACATCTATATTATAAAATAATAACTTGTTTAGCTTGTGTTTGGATGCAGATACTTACGGGAATCCAGTGATTTTGTTGAGCAAGACGTTTATCTGTGCTCTCTTGTTTGCACGAACAATCACTCCAGTGGTCTGCAAGCAAAATATAAAACAAATTGTGTTAATAACATAAAGTAAAGAATTACATAACCAGAACAACAGCGGCATGAAAATCTGCAACAGATATATGCAACAGAAGTAAAAACTCCTTTGTTCCCTGTGCAATAACTCTGCTAAATTTGCAAATGTAATTTATGTGTTTTTAGAGATAGCTGCTGTAGTATTGTGTAAAATTATGTTCTGTATATCGTATGTACAGGAAACATTTTTGGACTATTTGTACAAGTGTTTGTTATCTTGCACTCCTGACTGCAGATCAAGTTTACCATCTGGGATAATAAAATGACTGAACTTCTTCTTCTGTACTCCTACTTATATGCCACTAGGTAGTGTAGCAGTCATTTCATAGAGGATTGAAATGTGCAAACAAAGAAGAGACAGACACATCATTAATGGTCATCACAACTGCAGAGTAAAAAAATGCATTTCAGGCTGTTGAACTGTGGCCTGGTGGCTTACCGGGTTAAGGTCTAGGAAGGTTTGGTGATGCTGTCTTTGAGGGGACATTCCTTTAATGGCAGCCACATATTTAGCATCTCCCAGGTAAAAATGAGGAAAGGAGGCAACCACTGGGGCACCTATGTGAGACGAGGAGACATTTCAGGGGAACACAATAAGGGAAGAAAACATTTAGCTGAGCAAATCAACAATTAATGATGTATATCTACACACTGTAAAATGAATGATTCACAGCAAAAGAGTTCTCCTTTCACCGCTTAGTAAATGTCAACTGAAATGAGAAATTGTGTGCTTCATCCTGTTTGACAATTACGCCTCATCTGTAACTAGGGTTTAATGAGAAAATGAATTTTGACAAGAGGCACATGAGCTGCCACGTCTCCATAACAAGGTTTTACTCATTCATTTGTAAAAAATATTTTTATGTCAACATACACATCATCGCATAACACACAGAGGAAACATTAAGATTACCTCAACAGTGTATCTTATTAGTTAGTCAAAGGAGAATTGCAGTTTTTTTTAAATAATATGCATCTGCTCTAAAGGGAATCTGTAGAGAACAAGTATATTGTTCTATTATGTGCTTTTCTTGTTCAAATAATGTAACTGTGTACAACACCATGATGGGGTGACATAAAATCCTTTCCACACTAGGTTTGAGTGAACTTGAGTGGGTAATCAAAGTACCACCATAAAAAACAACATTCTTTTCAAATGTCACATTTCCTGTTGTTTAATGTATGATTTAATCAGAACATCGCAAACAGCAGAACATTTTGGAAAAGTCCTCAAGATAAGGTGAGATATAATCTGATCTCCATCACAGGATACACAGCATCTTGCTCAGGGTCAATCTTCTAAAGAAAATAAACAATAGGTACACAAACGGACCACAACCCCGCTTGTCGGACAAATCAAGGGCCATATCTGATATCCAGATAGTCTTGTTACTCTTACTAGGTTCCTTCCTCGTATTGTCAACAGGCCAATATGGCCTTGGTCAAGATAAATAAAAATGTGGTCAAGTGAAACATTCTTGCGTATGTTCCACCTGTGCAATGTTGGATGAAGTCATTCTGTCTGTGTCTCAGCAGCAACAACAAAGTCAGATGATGGCCCAGTGAGAGGGGCTGATGAAGTGGGGCAGAGGTGACAGTTTTCCTGCCCTAGTGTTTGGCAACGCACGTTTGATAAAAAACACTGGACACCCTTGGTCACCTGAGAAACTGGTTCCGTGACAACCAACAAGGTCATTGTCTCACACACACACACACACACACACACACACACACACACACACACACACACACACACACACACACACACACACACACACACATACACACACACACACACACACACAGACACACACACACACACACACACACACACACACACACACACACACACACACACACACACACACACACACACACACACACACACACACACATTTGTATTGGTACACTTATGAGTGCCACTTAACTGCTAAATTCCTCATCTCCTGACCTTAACCCTCTGCACACGCTTTTAAATCCTCCTCACCTGAGAAGAATGAAATGCCTTTTGCTGGCTACACAATACTACTAAATTGGCTTTTGTGTATACTTAACATTTATGTGGACGGCAGCTCTTAGTTTCCTTTACAGTAATATCAGTACGTTATGAAAATCATCTCGCAAACACCAATCCTTCACAGCAAATAACTGGTTATGTATCTGTTTTTTTCCATTGTCACCATTATTCACATTGTTCTGCAATAAGCAGTGTGCACATACTGTATCAAATCAATCTGCTTTTAAATGTATTACCTCACAGTGATAATGTAACTTTGAAACAAGAAAAAGAAGACATGATGTTCTCTCGTGTTAATAACTCCTTGAAACATGTTACAAGTCTCTGCATGTTGATACTGAAATGAATAGAAACTAATACATTCTTCAAAGGTATTCAAATGCATTCAAAACTAAAACATAGTACAAATATATTATTTATAGTAATTGTGTACACCATGTTAGAACTCTGGTATTGTTGTTTCACAGGGAATGATAATATATGAGGGGGAAAAAATTGATCAGGGAGCACAGGCACTAAGGTAACGCCTGGTCATATTCAAGGCCAGAATCAGGTGATAGGGCTTACCGCCCCCTCAGCCACTGGGCCAATCATGGTCAGATGGCGCCTGAGTTGTAGAGAGGGCTGGAGAGCTGTGTCACATGGGTTATTTAAAGGGTATTAGTGCTGGTTATAGTAGGAAAGAAAGTAAAGGAGGACTTGACTGATATTAGAATAAAAAAATGATGTGTTGCTGTGTAGAAAGCAAAGATCTTAGCCTGTGTTCACTAGAAAGACCCAGGTCAGAGTGTAAGCTCAGAGGCTTTGTGTAGGCTGTTGTGGGTTGGGAGCACAGAATGTACTACTTTGAAAGAGGCATGTGAAAGTGCAAAGCATGGGTTAGGAAGTACGCTGCACAAGCTGACATTTACCTTTCCGACAAGGACTGACTTTTAGAAGGCCAGTTCCCAGGCACTCTTGTGGGGTGACGCAGAAACCCTCATTGGCTGGGTTCTCCTCTTTGCTGGCAAAAACAGAGCGTGGCGGTGTGAAACGGTAGGCTGGGATTCCTTTCACCTCTACATCCTTCTCAAATTCCATGTGGATCGACCTGGAGAGCAAAGCAAGGACATTGCAGGACATAATGAAATAAAATCTGTTTTCTTATTTATCATTTGTTCTTTCTCTTCATCTCTGTTTACCACCCTGTTTTTATATTTATTATGTGTGCACAATTTGTTTTAACAACAGTTTACAGCCTGAATATAAGCATTCTCACTTAAGACTGAAGAAAAACTGTATTAGTCAATTTCATGATAATACAATTACATTTCCAATGTGCAAATGTTAGAAACTCTATGCATAAACTAGGAATACAAAGGGAATATTACAGTGATGTATTTACAGGGGCTGGTACATGAGCGGGCACAGGAGCAATAAAAGCAGCTCTATAGAATTACTGTAATAATATTTCTACGTGTCTGGTCCCTTAATATTAAAACCATTTCCAAGTAGGTGCACAGACACTCGCTTAGCTGAGTGCTGCTCGAAAGTCAACAAATGCTGTTAAAAAGTCTTTACGTTTCATAAAAGTCTGTTTGCTGCACAAAATGAATAAATCTAAATAAATTAATGCACATTCTACAGCCGTTGGCTGCCGCTCCACATGGCTTGTTGTCAACCATTCAATTACTCGATTGAACCTGACTATTGGAAGCTGAGACACCTGTTGACAAGCAAACACGACCTGAAACTCAATTATCCTCTCTTCTTAGAAATTAATAATGACTTACAATTTTCAATTTCAAGAGAGAAGCTGGAAGATTTATATTGACTTTACCATCATATTGAAATCCTGTTGGGAGTACGTCTTTCTTTCTAAACATGTAATTGAAGTAATGTTGTAGTGTAGTGTTGGCCTTCTTTTTCTACCGGGAGTGGAGAAAGAGTAAATCTTAAATTATTAATTTTAAAGTTTGTTGTATTTTTACAGCTTCTAAGAGAATTACGTCACGTCCTTGTTCTATGTATCTGCAGTTCTGTTCTTTCTAGGGAATCCCGACGATTCTCAGTGAGAACAAAGCACTCTATACAGTGTCTGCCAACTGGCCGGGAGGATGCAGCCCTTCTCTACTCAGCCCACCAATCGTGCAACAATACTGTAAAGACCTTTCCCTTGACCTTCGTGAGAGAAGCCAAGTAAAAATCCTGATGTGTTTCCTCACTAGAACAGGACTGTGAAAGCCTCGGCCTTGTACTGCTGGACATGAGAGACTGTTGCAGCATTAATTGACATTAGAGCCCGACCGATAAAGAATTTTTAAGGCCGATATCGATACAAATATTTGGTGATTTAAAAATCCGATATTCTGATATGCTTGTTTTATTGTCACAACAGAACAGAGGAACATCAAAATATTAAGTTCTGATGAATAAAATGTATAAAAATACAAACTTAAGATATGAAACTTAAAGGGTTAAACTCGAGTGTTGCCAACAGGAACGTTGTAGAGTGCCATCAAGTGGACAAACTATGCTACGGCAACACTCAGAACATGGTTGAAGGGTGTTTCGTTTTTATTTTATTTTTTAAATATTCATTTATCGGCCATTATAATGCCGATACCGATAGTTTAGAAAATGCCTAATATCAGCCAATAATATCGGCCCGCCGATATATCGGTTGGGCTCTAATTGACATCAGTTAAACTAAGCTCAGATATGTTACTTTTGTATTTAAATATCCCTTCAATGTGTCTGAGCCAACATTTTATGAGATGGTATAAGATTGCATTACAGGCCTAAAAACGTTGAAAGGGAATGTATAGAGGAAAGATGGGTATATATCTACAATACTTCAATGCATGTTACAACTTTCACTTAAGTGTGTATTGTAGCAGGGGCATAGCAGTCTTTGTTTATGTCATGATTTGGGGCACCCAGGGCCACAAGTGTTTCTAACCTGTGTCATGCTTCCATTTCATTTTTTGTTTTTGCATATCCAGGGTCCTATGTTGGGTTGAATCTGTGTCTTTAGTTTCGGTTTGCTTCTTTTTTTGTTTTGTGAATATCTGAAAACATGTTGGTTGTTTATGACAATCTATTTAAAATATACATCAAGTTTTTTTAAATGATCATAGCTAAAGCAAAGATTGACATATGGTAAAAGGCAAGTTGATATTTTAACAATGCCACCTGTCTGCAATTTGTCAAAATCTTGAGGTTTTTGTGGCTCAGCTGTCTGTTACTGGACCAAAGGGTCACTACCCTGTCAGGTCACAGATGGGAATTCCAGAACGTTTTTTGTCCTCCAGATCAGTCAGGGGCGTAAGGCTGAAAACACTTGAACCAAACTGTGTGAAAGGTTAACACATGTAACTTAACGGCACATATCCTCTTTAAATTATGGTAAGGTACAGGAAACAGGGAGGGAGCCTTCCTTTTAGTCACAATGACACAGACAGCCTTGATGAAGCCACCAGGCAATAAATAAGTCGGTGAAAGTATAAAAGCCTGGGAGTAGGGTTCTTGACACATGTCCAATCAGTGTCAAAGGTACAACCATATCACTCCAACAGATTCTTTCCATGCTCAACCAATGCAGGACAGGATATGTCAGATGTGCAGCGCCTTTGTTTTTAAGGTCAAGGTTATTTTCTAAATTAGAAGCTCTCCTTATTAGTAAAGGTAAGGAGTCGGACACATTTTCATCAGCCCAGACAGCATTAAGGCGTACCATTTGTAAGATTAAAAACTCTAAGGAGTTTTGACAATCTTCAAGATTATAATAATATAATGATGCTGAAATTCTACAGAAATCTAAATATCCTTAAAAACATTAGTAGTGAATATGTCTGGGAAGACAAAAAAATGTAATGGAAAACATCATCGAACTTGTTTGTTCCAGGTGGTCAAGAACAGAAACTTCACACAAATTCAATACTTGTCAACAACCATAAAATGCTATCTCTCTTTTATCATTCTCACTCCCACAATTTTCCTTCCCCTTCCTCACGCACACCCCATCCATTACACTCCAGACCAACATTACTCTTTATGTAAGCCTTTCCGCAAAGTGTTTCCTGGAAATGCCATCTTATTCTTTCAAGAAGCACGCACAGTATGCACTAAAGCCTTGGTGAGAAAACAGATGTCACCTGTGGTGCTGTTTGTAAGTGATCAGGATGTTATGATAACGATCCACAGGAATCCAAGACATTACGTTTAGCTGGCGCTTTTATCCAAAGCGTCTTACAATTGCTATATATGTCAGAGGCCACATGCCTCTGGAGCAACTACTGGTTAAGTATCTTACTTAGGTACACATTGGTTGATGTATCACAGTGGGAACTGAACCCAGATCTCCCACACCAAAGGCATGTGTCATATCCACTGCGCCATAACCACCCAAGAACTTTTCATACCAGATATGGTATGCTATGAGGCGAGTTGAGTCCAATATTTTCAGGCCATGTTATGTACCAGAAATACACATTGTATCATCAACACACACAGGTAAAATATCACAGGCTATATGGGAAACTAGAGTCCATTGGGACATATGGGATATAATTTCTAATATAAGTTCATCGTTGTTCTTGAGTCAGGTGAATAGTGCCCTAATATCTAACTGACAACGAGATTAAGAGTTTATAGCTGTGCTAGTGAATCTGTGAGGCCGTACTTAACTGCCACTATGCTTTTTCAGGTGTAACAGGTTTTCGGATGGTCAAATAGCTTCAGAAGCCGCCTACTCCACATTTCCAACATCAGATTAGGAGGGGCTGTGTCCGATCATTTCTGTAACTTTCTGAAACTGACAATCTGACATTCACACCTACTTGCGCCATGATTGGCCACCTTTGCGGAGTTGAAATTTTAAACCTGCTGGTGGCACTGCAGAAAAGGTCTGGAGATCACCAACATCATACAGATTCATCCTCTGGGCACCATGGGTATCTGTACCACATTTCATGCAAATTCGTCCTATAGTTTATGAAATATTTCAGTCTGGACCAAAGTGGTGGACCAAGCAATGTCCCGACAGGTCAACATTTCCATCCATAGAGCTACTGCTATGATTACGTGATGATTTACATATCTTAAAATGACGCCGCTGTGATGATGATGCTGAACTGTACCTGCAGAGGTCTGGAGTGAAGATGTAAATGCGCTCATTCTTGTTCAGCAGGGGATGGAAAGCACTTCCATCTGATCCATTGATGCTGTTGCTTTGGTTAGACGCCCAGAAGGTCAGCTGTCTGCAAAACAACATATTGTCACAAACATTTAATATATTTTTAAAACTGCATCAAGAGAAAATGTATGCATTTAAAAAAAGTATAATGTTTACACAAAGAGTATTTCTTTGGGCACTGACTGAATGTGAAACGTTATCATACTAAGGCAATAAAATGAAATAAGAAAGGTCACTAAAAGTATCATGAAGTCCTGTTCTGTGCTCTGTACTGTGGGCAACAGCCCAGACCTACAGGCAAACAGACAGACAGACATAGCCAGACAGCGCTCCCTTATTGTTGGCAAACAGCAGTAGATTTGAGAAACCTTTTAAATCCAAAGGTTACCCAATGACGTTCCATTACAGTGGATGAAGACAGAAAGGGAGTGTGTGTTTGTGTTCAACTGCAACAGTGCTACCTTTGGCCTTTCCATGTTTCAACGCGGCCGTAATCCATGTAGTTCTGCACCCCAGTGTGGTAGACAAATTCCCCGGTATTAGTTCCATTTTTCTAAATAGATCCAAAGATTTATGCCATTAAAATTGTTTATGTTTTCAAAAACACTACAATTTCTTATCATGGAAATTGCCTGCTGCAGGGATTAACATAGGGACCGGATTTAATGGAGAATGTAATTCAAAACTAATGAATAGATCCAGCTGACGCTCATCAGCTTTTATTATTTGCAGAGTTGTACGTGCCTTGTACATGAGGCCAAAGACCTTCTCCACCTCAGGACTGGAACTAGCGACGCGGGCCAGCAAGGGATCTTCGTATCCCCACAGCAGTTCATCCACAGTGCGAGTAGTGAAGAGATTGCTCCTGGTAGAGGTCATCCACATGGACACCATGGAGGTCTTAAAGAAACCTTTCACCTTGTTCATTACAGCCTAGAGACAGGAAGTGGGAGTGGGGCAGAGTCGAGAAGAGGTGGAAAAGAAAGCAGGATGAGGTAGAGGGTGGTGGTGGGCATTGAGGTGGGATTGAGGAAACAATAAACAAAGTGCAGAAGAAAGTTACAGAACACACACTCCACTTTCCCCCACTTGGATTTCCACTTTCCTCTACTTGTCTAAGACCTTTAGTTCATGACTCACCCAAGCAGGGATGTTGACAGTGGTGATGCTATCCACAGCTGGGTCACCCACAGACTTCTCTCTCAGGAACACAAAGCTTTTGGTGTTGTATGCGGACACCATCCTGTTATTTTCCACCATGCTCACATTGTCCTTATACCTGTACTCCCTGGGCAAACACAACAAAAGTTTTTTACGCTTTTGTATATGCAACTAAAATAAGAGTGACTTAATAGACCACAAAAGAGGAAGCAGAGAAGCAGAAGCTGATGTTACTTTTGCCATTTACATATATGCTGAGCAATTAACGGGCACATTTCAATAGCATTGCAAGTAGAAAAAGTAAAACAAAACTTATACTCTCCAAAACCTAAAGAATGTTGTGTTGTGCAACATGTCTGATAGAGTCCAAATTTAAAAAAATAAGGAAATACAGTACATGATCCTACAATGTCAAAAAACTCAGCAACAGCAACACATTCTGGTTTACATAGATTTTATGTGGTATCATGCTTGAAATTATATTTGACAAACTATTTTCTTCTACATTAAATGTTAAGGATTTCCTTCATAGCTTTTTAACACAGAGTAAATGTGATTGAAGAGCAGTAGCAGAGATCACCTCCTACACACACTGTATAACAACATCAAATATTTGACAACATGTCTTTGTGGCAGCCTGTGCACTGATGTGCTCTTGTATCCTACCTGTACGTGTAGGGTCCAACCTGCTGGACCTCTGGCTTGGCCCCTTCAAGGAAGGCGTCCACATTGGTCACATTGAAGAAAAAATACTCCATGTAGACAGGAGGTGGAGGAGTTTTCCATGACTCAAACACACGGCTGCCCTCTACCAAAACGATCTCCTGTTGAGACATAAAGTACACATCTCAGATTAAATATAATACATACATAATACATTCAGACACATAAATACAGTTTTGAAAATCATTTTTTTTTACATTAATGCATAAACACTGACTACACATAATATGTAAGCAGACGTGTTTTTTCTTTTGATGTGACTTTCAACTGATGCTGCATAAAGTGCAAACATTTTTGCAACAGCGAACACATTTCGAGTGCGCAATGTGTTCATAGGAAAAACAACCCAGAGAACAAAAACATCTTTGGGGGGTCACGGAGGGAAGCTGCTGTCTGAGCGTCAGACAACAGCATCGGCTGCACACATGAATGGTATTAGGGGAGACCCTTGCACAGCTCCATTGTACACGGTTGCCAATGACAACGGGCACTCGCGGAGAGCTGCTGTCATGTGATGCAGAGTGCTGGATGCCCACTTGTTGCGCAGGACTTCAACCTTAATGAACTGAGCTATAGTACATTCCTCAGCACTGTGGACCTGGAAATGCAGGACAGGCACAAACCTTTACTATCCTGTTTTTTATTACACCACGATAGAACATTTGCTCAAAGCTGATATCATTGCCTCTGGACAAGGATAACCTGATTCACTGCAGGAATCTTCTGAGGGACTGGAAAGCACAGGGAGTAAGAGAAGAAGTAAGGGGGAGGATTAGTTTTTCTTTTGACAACACATCAGAGGGAATCTCACGTTGGCCTAATTGTGTCAGCTTTGCGTTAACGTTAATAACCACTACAGTATGAAAGAGCTGAACACAGCAACGAGTCCCATTATTTCAGGGGAGCACAAGCCCCCTCCTCTTTTGGGGTCCCTTCTACTTGTTCAGAGACAAAAGTTTAGTAGCCAAGGACAATGAAGCTGTCACCTTAGATTGAGAAATGGAGATCATGGTCTTTCTATGTCGTCCTTCTGTGCTTCGAACAATCAATATAGTAACCCTCCCACCGTGCTACATGAAATACCACATGAAACAGGAACAGAGAAACCCTCTTATCTCAGTACTTACCACCGCTACTCTTACACCCCTCCCTATTTGAAAACACAAGTAGCAGGTGAATACACAAATACACATACTGCTAGTGCTTTGATGTCAGGGCAAATACATAGATGTGAATAACACCGAGCACAGCAAGAGGCTATTCATTAAATCCTCTAGTTGTGGTGTACAAGGTTTGCTTGTTGGGGTTGTCTCAGTTCACTTAACAAAGCTCTAACAGCTGAACTGTATGTATGTATGCATCATTTAGATTTTAACAATTATGATTCCAATTCCGATTCTTCCTTTGCGATCCTGGTTCTTACAGTAACACTTTTAAAATTCTGAATAAGAACTCTGTATTGTTTGTGTCAAAGCTAAAACTCTGAAGGAAACCCAGCAGACTACCAGCAAGGGGCCACTAGCCGCTGTGACAAGTCTATGTAGAATTACCAAATTCCTATTCACAGACAAGTCATTTTCACCATCACCTTATCAGCAGGTCATTGCATACTGAACCCGCTTGACTCACATGGAAGCCGAGGGGCTGCCAACCCAGCTGGTTTCCCAATAAACCTAGCTGTGTGAATAAGACTTAGCATAGAAAGAAAGTCTGTTGCTGGGAGAGCATCCATGGAATGAGATCCTTCACACTGATGCAACTGGGGTTAGGGGGTAACTTGATACGGCTGAAATAAATCATACTGCCAGGCTAGAAGACAACCATGTGTGTCATGTGAGTGTGTGCATTTGTGTCCCACCCACACATTTTACTGAGAAAACATATTTTAGTATTAATACTCACGAGAAAAAACTACTTTGCCAAATCAATGCTTAATGTATCCTGTTTCTTTGTTTCTGCATGTATAAAACTATGTTTAATTAATAAGACGGCTGATAAAACCAAAAGATTTGTAAACATGAGAAGCAGCATTCATCGTTTAAGGTTCAACACTGTCTAGTTTGCAACTGACTCAAAACTTATAACGCCCATATGAAAAAAATGGTCTTGCTTGTCTGTAAATGTAATTGCAGAGTCATCAATGTGGCCACTGCGGCAATGGCCAGACATTGCACATCTCACTTTATGTTTGTTTTACTGTGATTTCAACTTTTCTCAGCCTGGGCCTAAAGCCAGCATGTATTATCACTTAGTAAATAGACCCTAGACAAAACACAAACTCAAAACTTACTCTGGACAGGCATTGGCACCAAAGTAGGTAAGAAAAGCTGACTAAAACCTCTGCTATCATATTTTTAAATGACAAACTGGAACACATTTGAACAAAGTAATTCAGGGAACCATTGGCATGCCCTCAGTTGTATTTCAAATTTACTTCTAATTTTGAGGCATATGTCCAGAATTTACACCTTTTGTAATGCTTTCTCAATTAAACCACCAAGTAAAAAGAAGTGAGAAAAAAACCCAGACTAAAACATGACCACACGTAAAGGTTTTCTTTTTAAAATACATATCTTATGCTACGTTTACGCTTTGCGTTCACACAACGCCAGTGTTTCAGTCCCTAAAACGGAGGTGCTAAAACGCTCATGAGGACAGAGATAGTTTCCGTTTTAAAATACTGTTTCAAAATAAAAATGCAGTAATGTTGATGTAGCCTAACTCACCAACCCAACATCACTCCACCCTCCCCAAAGTCTCTTGACCTCAGTAAATGTATGACCTGGTTAAACCCCTAAACACTCTTGTTTTGTGCTGGAGAGGCAGCAGATTGCATGTGGGCTTTCCTGATGGATCC
Organism: Gymnocephalus cernua; assembly: GCA_023631565.1. Classification (NCBI taxonomy): domain Eukaryota; kingdom Metazoa; phylum Chordata; class Actinopteri; order Perciformes; family Percidae; genus Gymnocephalus; species Gymnocephalus cernua. The sequence continues at coordinate 23,781,241 of CM042442.1, forward strand.
ATTAAAGTATGTTCATAAACTATTACATAAAGACCAACTTAGCCTAAACACTTGTAGAGCCACACCAGACTGTCTTAAGGCTAACGACTTTGAGTAAACAGCACAGACTGTATAATATTAATGGACAAAGCATCCAGTTCGGCAAAGTGCTGCAAATGAGGAAGTGCCTTAAACCTGCATTCTATCTGAATTCCAGCAGGGGGCGACACGTGCAAAAGGAGGTCGGTTTCTGTAGAAGTCTATGAGAAAGTGACCCACTTCTCACTTGATCTTGAAAAAAAAAAAAAATTTGAACCTGCGAACCATGTCTCTTGGTAGCTTTACTTTTTTTAAGCTATCTACTTGCACTTTCATATGTCTCTTTGTAGCTTTACTTATTTTAAGCTATCTACTTGCACTTTCATATGTCTCTTTGTAGCTTTACTTATTTTAAGCTATGTACTTGCACTTTCATATGTCTCTTTGTAGCATTACTTACTTTAAGCTATCTACTTGCACTTCCATGTCTTTGTAGCTTTACTTATTTAAAGCTAATGTACTTGCACTTACTACTTGTTGTCACTTACTACTTGTTGTCTTGACATGTAATGTAATGTAATGTTGATTTATTACCTCAAGAAACATTTTCATAATGAGTTTATGGTTTCAATCGCTAGTTTTAAGGGTGAATCCCATTTCTCTGTCTTACCCCTTCCACTTACCCCTTACCCTTAGTTTCGCGCGCTCACATGAGAATAAGTGCTGTCCCAATACTTGTTTTGATTGAGGGGTAGGGCTAAGAGGAAGGGCTGGATGCCCCTGGAGACCAAGCAAGGATGCAAGCTTACTTGGGCAGCCAGGGGTATCCAGGATACATTGCATTACATTACATTACATTACATTTAGCTGACGCTTTTATCCAAAGCGACTTACAATTGCTATATATGTCAGAGGTCACACGCCTCTGGAGCAACTACTGGTTAAGTAAGTAGTAGTAGTGTGTATACAAATATGTATCGCAAATAGACCAAAGTAGTACACAGATAAGAACATCTGCACCACCAAAGTGAACATAAAAGAACTATAAAATGTATGCATGCATATGACACTGTTGTCAAAACCCACGCAATCGACATACACACACTTGCAGACGGCATCTTGGAAGTTTGTGATCAATACTGTATGGTGACGTAACCGTAACCAAGTGGTGTCTCATTTCATAGGGGTATGTTTTCACCTCTAGCCCTTACCCTCGGGTTTCGAGGGACAAGGGCTAGGGGTAAGACAAAGGGGAAGGGGTAAGACAGAGAAATGGGATTCAGCCATCTTCTGCAATACAGAATGATGTTCATTTTGTTTTAATTATGGTCTTGTTGGATTTAAAATCTGCAATAAAGCAGTTTTAGGGCGTGGCTATGATGTGATTGCCAGTGAAAGTGTGTAACATAACGTGGCTCCTCCCTCACTCCTCCCTCTCATCTAAAATCGTCACATCCGCAACCAGGATAGCTGCGCCCTTAACGGCAAACTGGACGACACATAGCAGATCTCCACAAACTAATGGGTGACGTCACACATGCGCTGTCCATTAATATTATACAGTCTATGGGAAACAGTACAGTTTAAGTATAGTTAAGCCTTAAAGTAAATATTGGACATGTAAATATGGTTGTTAAACAGGACTAATGGTCAGTGAGGATTTATTTATTTTATCATCCAACAAATGGTAAGTCCATATTGTCTATTTATTCTGTTTTGTGGGATTCAACAGCACTCCATCTAAAGGATCTTTTCTCCACTTCCTGCAGCCATTTGCCTTCAATACATAAAAAATGTTCAGCATTAGGACCAACTCCCTGCACTAGAAAGCCTTGTGAATATGTCACATAACCTCTAAAGTCAATACTAAGCCTCCTTGATAATAGCCATGTGTTAACTGTTATGGAGAAGCAGGTTTGATATGAAAATAAGATTGAATTTTAGCACGAAGACTAGAAAATATTCTCCCGGATCTCATTAATCTGGATCAAACAGGCTTTATCTGTCAAAGGCAAGCAGCTGATAACATTAGAAGGACCCTGCACGTTCTTAGCCACGTTTCAAATCACAAAGTGGAAGCGGCTCTAGTGAGTTTAGATGCTGAGAAAGCCTTTGACTCAGTAAGATGGAACTTTTTATACAAGGTATTAACGAAATTTAGATTTCACAAGAACTTTACTGAAATAATTAAGACATTGTATGACAAACCCTATGCAAGGATTAAAATCAATGGGGATTTTTTGGATTCATTTCAATTAGAGCGAGGCACAAGACAAGGATGCCCCATCTCTCCACTTCTATTTGCCCTATTTATTGAACCACTAAGCCAATGGATTAGGCAGAACCATTCAATTAAAGGGGTAGAAATGGATTCGGGAGAGCATAGCTCTCTTCGCGGACGATATATTGTTATATATGAGCCAACCCACAAAGTCCCTCCCTACACTATTTAACTTTCTTGAGGGGTATGAGGCCATATCAGGTTATAAACTCAATGTTTCCAAAACCCAGGTACTAACACTAAATTATGATCCACCTAGACAAATTAAAGAGAAATATAATTTAAAATGGGATAGTAAATCAATTAATTACTTAGGAGTTAACATATCGGGAGACTATTCAGATTTATTTGATTTAAACTATGGCCCTTTGATTAAGAAAATAAAATCTGACCTGACACGTTGGAACCTTATCCCTATATTTAGCCTAAGTTCTAGAGTCGACTCAGTGCGAATGATTATCCTACCAAAATTATTGTATCTCTATCAGTCACTTCCGGTGGAAATTCCGAACCAACAATTTCTTGAGTGGAATAAATTAATTTCTAGGTTCTTATGGCAGAGTAAAAAACCCAGAATAAGATTTAAAACGTTACAGTTAAGCAAAGAAAACGGTGGGTTAAGTCTCCCATGCCTACAATATTATTACTATGCGGCCCAATTAAGGCCATTAGTCTGTTGGAGTAGTCCAGGTTATCTAGCAAAATGGATTGAAATAAAGCGAGGGATGATGGAAGAAACTGCGTTATCTGCCCTCATCGCAGACAACAAGCTAAGAAATAGAATGATTAAGGAAACAAACCCATTGATAAATGTATCATTTAAAATTTGGCATCGGACAATGAAAATGGGGGGTTTGAAGGACGCATCGAGAATATTAAGATGGTGTGCCTTTGATACTGATTTCATCCCAAACAGAATAGACAATCGATTTCGTATTTGGGCTAAATTAGGAATCTCAAGTTATTACACTCTTTTCGACAAGGGTAAAATCCAAAGCTTTGATTCACTAAAGGAGAAATTTGGGCTTAACCAAAGTGACTTTTACAGATATCTTCAAGTTAGGGATTATTTAGAAGGTAAAATTAAACCAGTACTGGCAAGGGCTGAGTCAGGAATAATAAAGGTTTTCTTAGCGGTATCCAAGGCTCAGCCATGTAAAAAGATAATTTCAAAGTTGTATAAGGGTTTTTTCCAAAATCTACCCGAAAATACTCTTTATATAAGGGACAAGTGGATAAGGGAAGGAGACTTAAATATTTCAAATGAAGACTGGGGGAGAATTTGTAGAGCACAGTGGCAATCCACAAGTTCAGCCACATGGAGAGAATTCTGTTGGAAAAATGTTATTAGGTTTTTTATTTCACCATCACAGAATAAACATCAAGGGAAGGGTACTAACTGCTGGAGATCATGCGGGGAAATGGAAGCGAACCATTATCACATTTTTTGGGGGTGTCAGAAATTGAATCAGTACTGGCAAGAGATTAAAGACTTTTGATTGACTTTTGATTAAAGACTACTTTGGGGTAGAGATTGACTTTACCTTTATGCTTGGGTAATATCCCCTCAGAGAGGTGGAACAGAAAGGATAAGAAGTTATTGTTAATTCTCCTAGCAGCTAGTAAAAAAGTAATTACCAGAAAATGGTTAAAACCAGTCACCCACGGTGAAGGAGTGGATTGATATAATACATAATATATACGTGATGGAAAAATTATCTTTCTCCTTAAGAGCATTAAGGGAAGACTTCCTCCAAATATGGAGTAAATGGATTGATTACATTAAACCAGTACGCCCAGAGTCCTTTTAAAAGGTGTTTATTTTTTTTATTTTTTGGAATATGGCATCTTTTGGAATTTTCTGTAAATGATAGCTCCCCATGTTCTGTTGTATATAGTTACTGTAAATAGGAGGAAACAAAGCATTGGTAACACTTGTGAAACTTGATTCCAGGCCTGAGAGAATACACTCTGTATGGATATCTGTTTTATTTTTATTTGTATGTATACATATATATATATATATTTGCAATGTTTTTATTATTATCAGTATTAATACTGTTTTGATAAATAGTTAACTGCATAAACTTATAAGTGTCATTGATTTAGAAAATCATTAAAGGCCTGCTTACTTTATTTCTCCTTGAAAAATGAAAAGAAAAAAAAAGAAAAAAGAAAATAAGGTTGAAGGTGTGCCAAATGATAACACTGAATGTGGTCCAACAGTACTTTCATGTCTGCTCTGTTATGAAAGTAAAGTGAACCTTGTGGGAAGGCTTTGAACTACTTTGAACTTGATCATGACTTGAACTTAACGGACTAGCCTATAACTTATGAAAACACAAGAAGGTGAAGAAAGTCTACAAATAAATAACAAGCAAACTAAGAAACACATTCACCTTTCATCATAGACACTGCATGTGATAAGTAGGCCTTTGACAATTATTACATAATTGTCTGATCGCACTTATTTTACATAATTGCCGTTTCTGTGTTTAACTGCAATTAATTGCTAAACTTAGCTAAGTTGAAGACTGTTGATGGTAATTGTTGATTTTGATTAGATGTGCCTAATTGCAATTATATAAGTGAGTTTTGGTGTTTTGTTTTTTATTGATGAGGATAAATGTTCTATTGTCAATTTTATGTTCATTAAAGAAGAAAATACAATGTTTTATAATAATAATATTCCGTAGAGTAGGGCTACTCAACGGAAGAGAATCACAACATGAGAAATGTAATGATATTGAAAAAGTGAGCTAACAATTTTTATTTTAGTTTTACATTCTGATTGCATGATTTTTTTCGATACGGGTACCGATACTGATACTGTGACATTGATGCCAATTCCTAAACACTACTTTTTTCGATACCAATTTTATAAAACAAAAAGAAATTACAACATTACGGCACACATCTTTTTATTTATTTTGCAGCTCCTACTACGTGAGCCCCGTCTCTGTGCGTAATGTAGAAATTTTCCTGCGTGTCTCTACGACTTGTAACGTTAGACTGCCAATCCCAAACCTGCCTAGATCTTGGTAGAAGCATGCTACATGCTTATTGGCTCACTGACGCTGATGAGATTTACTCTTTGGGTATTGAAATTGGGCATTGAATGAAGGGGCATTTTTCGATACTCAATACTTTAGAGGCAATTCGGTCGATGCTTAAAAAATATCAAATTTGGTAGCCAGCCTTGCAGGTATTTATAACGTTTTCTGTATCCTCTGAATGTGTTGTCAAATTGTTGAGTGTGCAATGGGCTCTCTCTCAAAGAAAGAGATTATGTACAATGTCACATGTCATGACATGTTAAGTAAGTTTAGGATTAGGGTTGGTTGGGCTTCATTTGGATTTTAAGAATTCTGATTCCAATTCCGATTCTTTGTTTCAATTCCGGTTCTTATCAATTCAAAATCTAAAGTAAAAATAAAAGTATGTTTTTGAAAGCTGAACAAATTTGTGAATTAATTGGTTAGCCTATCGACAGAAAATGAATCTGCAACAATTTTGATAATCAGTGTATGTGGTTTTTTTTAAGCAAAAAAAATTTCAATCTCTTCAAATGTTAGTATTTTCTGATTTTAAGTATTCCATTACAGCAAATTTTGGTTATGTACTGGGAAAAAACAAGCAATTTGTAGAGGTCAAAAATGAAATTAGGGAAATTCTGATGGGCATTTCTGACTATTTTCTGACAAATCTGCACCAAATGATTCCTAGAGAAAATACATCTGCAGATTAGTTGATAGTGTGGAAGACAATGAATTACCTAACAGTTTTAGTCTCATTTTATCCTAATATATTCTATTTCCTGTTCACTGATAAAGTTCCTACTGTTTTACCTGATCAACAAACGTTTACTGTCAATGAGGTCTATCAGCCTTTCTCTAGCTTAGTGTTTCACTATGATCACTGAGTGAGACCTTTTTGTATAGAGCACATGTTGGCTCCAACAGACATTCACAACTTAACTATTAAGCACTTTTGATTAGTTGGAGCAGCCAGTTTTGTGTCTATGAAAATCTACTCAGACTTGTGAGTTGAATGTCCTTTAACCTTGTATATAAAACCCTGGCCAGAACTCATTCTGGTCAAAGAGAATTCTACAGCTTCATGTGAACTTCTGTCTCCAATGCGCAGTGAATAAAACTCATCGGAACCAGCCACTGAGTTGGACCTGTAAGAACTTTTTCTTCCATGAAAGTATTAGTAAAATAAAAAAAAGATAAAATAAAAAAGAATGCTTTAAGGTTATTAACAGCAACAATTTCTTAAAGGTGCCCTGCCACACAAAACCGTTTTTACGTTTTTAACAACTTTAATTAATTGTTTAACTGTTAGGCTATGTGCTGATTTGCTCTCAGCAGCGGACTCAGTTGTTTCTTGTGACATGTTGAAAATACCAACCAATACCAAGAACAAGCAATACCGACCAAGCCCTTACTTATTCTTAGCTGTGGAATTTGCCTTTGAACCATCTCATCATAATGACAAGTATTGAAGGTAGAAACATGCTTGGTGTGATTGGTGGGAAAAGTCTCTCTAGGGAATGTCTTTCAAGATAATGTGTGCTAATAAGAAAGGAACTTGTTTAATTGTGGAAAGGAGATAGCACTGATTACTAGGGATAGGCATGATTAATCGACGATTGACGATTGATCATTAAGAATTTCGTCGATCACGTTAATTTGTCATCGATTAAACTAATGCAGGTTGCGTTGTGTAGTGTGATTGCAGCAATGAAATGATTTCCAGTGTGTCAGCAGCAATTAAACATTTTACCACCCGGGGGCGCCATAGGCTGCTCAGTTAGCTGCGAGTTACGTTTTGATTCAAAGTAAACATGAAGAGGTCACGGCGAAGTGTGGCGTGGGACCATTTTGATTTAAAAAACGACTTAGTTCACTGCAAACACTGTGACGCCGTGTATAAGTACAACACAGTCACGACTCAAATGATGTACCACTTAAACAAAGTGCATCCGATCCTGGTTAACGTCGTTTTTATTTTTTTTGCCTAAGAGACACCCTTCCATTTAACCCGGGGAATGTGCTCCATGGGCGGATAGGTCTGCCGTTTCTCTCTCCTCTTCTCCAGGTTAAATTGAAGGCTGTTTTAGTGGGATTTTTCCAGAGTATTTGACCGGAGAAGAGGAGGAAGAAACGGCAGACCTCTATCCGCTCATGTAGCCTCTTCCTCGGGTTAAATGGAAGGGTGTCATAGTGGGATTTTTTTCCAAGTATTTGACCGGAGAAGTAGAGGGAGAAACGGCAGATTTCTATCCGCTTATGGAGCCACATTCCCCGGGTTAAATGGAAGGGTGTCTTAGGCAAAAAAAACTAAATCTTGAGAAAACAAAAACAAAATCTCGAAAAAACAAACTTTGTTATATCGAGATAACGAATTAATAAGTCGTTATCACGAGATAACAGTGCATACCATTTTATTTTTTCATTATTTTACGGAAGCCATGGATTTTTTTTAAATCCGTAGTTTTTAACTGCATTAGATGAAACTACTTAAAACAACAGTCTATCTTACAACGATTTTCACAACTATGAAAATTCACCTCTTCATTTCACTTCTAACAAGTGGCTCGGTTCAGTGTACAAAGCCAACCGTTACACCCCCGCGCCAGTAGTGGGAAGGCAGTCTGCTTTCAGGTGACCGAAGGTCTGTCCACTTCCGTATGTACACCGGCGAACAGTGCACTGTCTATGTGCACGCCACGCCAGCGGCACACCGTTCTCTAGCCCCGTTTGTTTTGGTCCCAAATTCGAACTAAAATACTGCCATTGACTAAAACATATGCTGACTACACCTCCCCGGCGGTGTTATAACGCAAGGTAGGACAAAGATGCCAAGAAAGACATTGTCGACCGTCAACAGACTGCTAGGCTAGCAGTGCTAGCCCGAATGCTAACGCAGGAAACTATTGTAACACAAACTCGGCCTGCCACTTCATCTTGGGACCCAGTTGAAGGTACAGTTGCTTTGAATTTTCCATTTCCAATTAATACAATTTCATGACAAGGACCTTGAGAGTAACTCAACTGTTTTGTTGTTGTAAACAGGATAACTCATCACACAGAGGGAGATGGCTCAGCCATGGAGACGTAAATGAGAGGTAAGAAGACTCACCTAAGTTGTTTACATATGTAAGTATATCATGTATAACAACTAAAACCATACATTTTTCCATAGCCATGAGGACATCATTACCCGCATGGCACAACGGATGGACACATTTGAGGAAAAGATGGATGAGCTGCTCATGCCCTTAAGGAGCTCCCAGTCCCCTCCCTCTGCTCCAGTCGATGACATGTTGCTGTCGCCCTGCTCGACAGTCACCAGGCTGCAGGAGTCTCGGTCAACAGGAGAGGAGGAACAAAATGGTATTTAAGTGCCCTAAGATTAACACTATATAATTGCATAACTTCAAATATCATTATAACTGAACTGACTTATCTTACAAAATGAGAGTGTACAAGCTCCCCACTTTGTTCCACATGTATAATTTGTATTTCTATATGTTTTTCGAAAGCAACTTTTCCTGGCAACGCTTGGAGGTCCGACCTCAGGCTCTACAGTCCGGCGTATGCTACGGCGAGTGGCAACCAACGATGTGCTGAAGCAGTATAGCCTGCGGGGAAGAAAGGCAAAGAAGGCCTTCCATGACCTGACTATATGCAGGGTTATAACAGGCATGTGCTATTTTATTGTTCACATCAGTATTATGCTTAGCTTGGCTGATAAGAAGTTTTAATTTGACTTGTAACTTTGCTTCATTTTTACTTCTACTCTAGCGGCCTCACAGAAGAACTTCCCCACGCTGACTGCAGCAGGAGTGGAGGACTTGATCGGGCTAGCACTTTGCCCCACACAGACGGTAAATTGAAATTCTTCTATATGATGTGAACAGAGTTGTTAGTAAGGCAATTAGTCTTGCTTTTGTCAACGTATTCATTCTTAGTATGACATCAAACTTTTGTTTCTTTCTTTTTAGGCCAGCTCTATGGAGCTCTATTTTTGTTTTTTTTCCATTCATCATTGTATTTTTTGTATATATATATTTTTTATTATATTTGCACACTACATTTGCACTACATTTCCAGACCTGTTTATATTGTTTTGTATTTTTAATTTTATATTAAAGTTTTAAATCCGATCAAGTTTTCCTGTTCATTCATTCCTGCCAATATATAATACCGGTAATTCATTCCTGCTCATGCACACAGTTATGTAAGGTTGCAACGTTAGGGTAACGTTATCTAAAGTTTGCAACGTTAGGGGGACGTTATCTAAAGGTTGCAACGTTAGGGGGACGTTAGGGTAACGTTATCTAAAGGTTGCAACGTTAGGGGGACGTTATCTAAAGGTTGCAACGTTAGGGGGACGTTATCTAAAGGTTGCAACGTTAGGGGGACGTTAGGGTAACGTTATCTAAAGGTTGCAACGTTAGGGGGACGTTAGGGTAAAGTTATCTAAAGGTTACAACGTTAGGGGAACGTTAGAAAACAACGTTCAAACGCAAAAACAAACGTTACCAAAACGTTTTGGGAACCAAAAATTGTTAGCTGGGAACCCTCCTACTCCACCTCCAGTTTGAGCTGCTCATAAGAGCCACTCCTTCTGGGAGGCAACACACAGCCCATTACTATTCGTTTTAACAAATAACCAATAACATAGTCATAACAGACACTGAACTCCAAGGATAGGAGCAACCATGACATATCATGATACATGATAATAAAACAAACAGCAGCAATTGATTCCAAAGTTTGATCTACTGCTAAATTGTATTCAAAGTTTGCACATTTTAAATCACAATGCAGTTAAAGTGTGTGCCCAGTTTCTGGTATGATCTTATTAATCTGTATAATCGTATTACTTGTAATCTGCACTAAAGATAGGGAGTGGATACAGCCAAACTGTGGAATGAACTTTAAACTTCTATAGTTTGCAAAAAGTTGAGGGTTTGTAATTGAGTGAGTAACATTGTCATGCTGTTTTATATCATGCTTAACAGATTCTACCTGTACACAGCAGTGCATTCAATTCATGAAATATTCACATCTTTTGTAAATTTCAGAGGATGAAAGTGCGTGTTTACCTTTTTGAGGCGGTTGTGCATAACCGTGCGGAAAACTTGAGCCACAACTAAACCAATCCCGACGAACAGCAGGGAAGCGCAGATGATCCCGACCGCATAAATCGCGCAGGATCTTCGTGTCATGTTTGCAGGTGCTAGAACAGAAAGCTGCGCGAGACGCTTGAGGATGGATGGATACGTTAACTTCCGTTAGGTTAAGCTGCTTTCCTGCACAACTCAGAACGTGTTCCCAACTGCATAGGTTGTGATATAAGAGATCAAACCTTGCATTCCCTGATGCTTTCCTCTTTGTTGTGTTGGAAAAGTTGAAGAAACTGGGTCGACTAGCCGACGAGCCACTAAGTAACGGTTGGAGATGCTTAGTTTGTCCTCACGAGTTTCCAAGTTACAAAGTTAAGTCTGTTTACGTGTGTTTAATAATGAAGCAAGCGGTTCACTTGGACAAACACGAGGTGCCCTGGCTAAATCAGTCTGAAGGGCGCATTCAACAAAAAGAGAATTCTGCCACGGAGTATTTGTAGCGTGCTGTAAAGTCTCTCACTCCCTCCTCGAGAGGAGAACGCTGATTGGTTTGCGCCCCGGGGTATGCGCGTGACCGTATGCGCCGTAAAACGCGCCATCGCCTGCAGCAGTGGCTCCAAGGACAACCGCAGCTTTATTTTACACACACTCCACAGTATGGTCGAATCATGTCGTGTGCGCCCAAACCTTAACATCTGTGTTAGTGCAGAGCTCAAACACTGTTATATTACTATACTAATACAGTATTACCATACTGTAACTGACAGTTGGGTAGCATACTTACATAAAGTCAGAGACATAATTATTTTCTTCAAATGTTTTTTTTTTTTTATCAACAAGTACTGCAAAATATCATGTAGGCCTAAGAATATAGCATTTGTTTTTTAAGTAAAAAGTGTAGTAGAGGAAACAGTACAGGCATTGCTTGCGATAATACTCAAAGTACAAGTAGTATGTCTATCTAAAAGTGCCTGCAGTAGTCAACAGTTGTTTCAAATGCCCTTATTTTGACTATCACAGTTTACCTGATGTCTGGTAGCAGGTGTTTCCCCTGTAATAAACGCATCGCGCACTACTACACCAACAAGTCGCGCGCGCTCTCGTCTGAGTCATTTCTCAATAGGAGCTACGGATATCCGTTGCTGTAAAGCTTCTGTTAATACAAACCCAACACTTCCGGTTGCTGCCTCATATCAAAGGCTTTTCAACATCGAACCATAATTATATTCAATCATTACCCTAAGTAGCCTAAAAGTAGGCTACCACAGTATAAAAGTAGTACTGCATTACAAGTAAAAGTCCTTCATTTAACAAAATAATGCAGAGTCCCTGTTGTCAGTGAAATAGCCTACAATTGTATTATTGGATAACTATAGGACTACTAGTATATTAATATTTTGGAGCTACTTTTAACAACATATATACTTCTTGTAATGTATTCTGTAACAAAGGATCATATAAACTCACATGTATGTATGTATGTATGTAAACTCATCATCTTAATTTGAAAAGCAACTAGCTCTTAAATAAGTGTAGTGAAAAGTACAATATTTCTCTCTAAAAGGTAGTGAAGAAGAAGTTTAAAGTAACATATGTAAATACTCAAGTAAGTAGACTACCTTAAAATTGTACTTAAGTACAGAGTAAATGTACTGATGTAGCCAATGTAACGTTCCACTACTGGACTCAGTGGGGAGGGATCTTAAGATGTATATTTATATTGCTCACATGGGCATTTTTGTTGCAGTATGAGTGCTTTTAATACATTAGGTAGGCCTACATTTTGTTGATAAAACTCCTGTACTTTTACATGAGCAAGATTTTGAATGCAGCATCTTTACTTCTAAGAGTATTTAATACTGTTGTATTGGTCAGGTATAAGATCTGAGTTTCTCCACCACTGATTATAATGCAAAGCAAAGAGGTAATAAAACATTGTACTCAATTACAGATTTTTCAGTGACGGACTGGCCATCTGGAAGTTGGGCAAATGCCAGAAGGGCCGCTCCCTACTGGGCCACTACTGATAATATATCTTTGGTTAATTTCGATAAGTTATTTAATGCATGCAGCCACAAATATCTCTAGATTGTACTGCGGCGAGGTGCTTGGAAAGATTCACTTGGAAGGTAGAGTTACTAATTTCCAAGCTAGTTTATTGACAAAAATAGGGCCGGTGTGTTGCAAATGCCAGGGCCGTTTTTTGATCCCAGTTCGTCACAGTCTGTGCTCAATGATTTCTTGCCGCCAGGCAGAACATAAAACAAACACACAGTTGGCAGTTTATTAGGTACATCATACACCTAGCCCAGTCTAATGCAGTCTAATACAACAGCCTTGTTCTTGTCATCTGAGTTCACCAAACCAAAGTATTACAGTAATAGAAAGAGCAGTCATCACATCCCTAAATAACAGTCTGAATGTGAGTGCAGCTTGCTCTAATATCAACACAGGTCATGGTTTTTGTTGGTTGCTTGCAGTTTGAAAAATGCAGTTATCACAAAAATTGTCAGCCACGAGACTGTGACCAAAGTCACTCCCCTATTACAGGCTCACAATGAATGACTCATCTTGAAACTTCTGCATTTGATATGGAACAGAATGTATAAAGGTGAGAGGACACCACATGTTATCAACCCTGACACACTGGGATCTGTCCACAGTTCACAACCATTGTCTTAAAACAATGAGTTTTTTTTTTTCACCACTGAGCAGTTTGACAAGGACCGATTGGGGGCACCTTGAAGCGTTTACTCATTCACTTTATACAGCCTCAAAGCTCACATGCCTTTGTGACCATTTTTTGTTTACTACTTCCCTGTGTTTGACCAGAGGCTGTTTTTGTATTATAGCCACAGCAGCTCTGATGATGCAAATAATGCAGCTGGTAAACAGATGCAAATGCAAACAGACAAAATATACTGTAACTTCAAACAACCCTATAGACAAACACAATCGAGAACCATTTTCATCTGCTGTCCTTAAAATAGGTTGTAGGAAATATATCCATTGTCTCACTCTGTCCTCCTGCAGTTTGCATTGTATAGGCTACGGTAGCTTAAAAATCCTTGAAAAAGCTATCTATAAACCTCAAGCGCATGTTAAACATAACAGGAAAATGCAATCAGTAGGGCACTTTCAAAAGGTTATTGCTCCTGTGAATTGCCATTGTTTCAGGGAACAATGACAGAAGTACTATACATATACAGTTTAAGCACAGACGAATGACAGTCTCAAGTTATTAGACAATATTAAAGAAAGTTTTGTTTGGTTTCAGGTCACTGATCAAAGGCGTGAGGTAGTTATTAAGGGCCCCAGTGCACACTATTATGAGGGTCCCATTTATATTTGAAAAGCATGACTGCTCGCTCAGCTTGCAGATCTGCTCAGCTTGTCAGTCTTGACAGATTTTATGCCTAAACTACTTTATATTGTATCATCTCGTCACTGTCTAAATTTACGCCAGTGTCTATAGAGAGGCAATATGTTCACCGGTTATATAAAAAGTTATCATAAACTTTAACTTTTCAATGATGTAAAAGAACACTTTTCTTTACCTTTCTCTTCTGGAAGATAGTGCATGCCTTCCAATAACTCAAGTTACAATGCAGCACTACATCTCTGGGTTAAAAAAAGATTATCACACCAAACTGGACAATCTGCAAAAGATTACACAGATACGGCATAGTGCGCAATCTGTCATGTTTGTGCTAAAGCATATATGTGGACGTGAAAAAAAATCATTATTCAACATAAAAAAGCTTTGACTGGAAATGACACTATCCAATAAGTTAACCTGTTCTGCCAAATGTTTACTGTTTCAACTGTGGACCTAAACTGACTGTTAAGTAATGTTTACAGCCACCATTTATGCTGCTATAGGCGTCTCACTACACTTTTCCTACGCTGACCTCACTTCATTGGCTCTCAAGTTTGGAGTTTGTCTTAATGATTTATGGTTGAGGGCACTGAGTGGGTATTCATCTTCAAATATCCCTGAACTCCTCTGCCCCTATTTTACTTCCTGGGTCACTCAGGTCTTCTGACCATATGGTTTTAGTTGTCACACGTGTTTAGTAGCAAAGCAAGAAATATCACAGCTTTACTGTTGCTGCACCAGAAGTGTGGAATAATTGACCCCTGCACAGTATCTTTTGCCCTCTGTTGACATTTGAAAATCTGGTTTAATGCAGAAGGAGGGTAATGATTTCCAGCACAACTTCACCTACTTCCAAGGTGATGGAAAACGTCTGACCATGACCTTGTGGACGATGATCCTGATGCCGATGCCCAAGCCAAAATGCGTTAATCTAATTAAGACATCAAAGTTGCTGTTGCAAAGTATTTTAACCTCTTCAAAATCCTTGTTTAAACCACACGTTAAAAATACTGGGTCATTTTTTAACTGCATTTTGGTCAATCTAGCACCGACCCAGTATCCATCAGTTAAAAAATAAAGACATAACAGTTCACTCTACAGACAATATGTCTTCACTCTGAACAATTTATTCAAATTTAGATTATTTCCAAAACTGTTGAAAAGAAACCACAAACAAACATCTAGGAGGACAACTGGTCAGGTTGTAACTATTGTGAATGGAGAGTCTGTGCTCGCAGCAGCAGATGTGGGCTTCAAATGTTTATCTTTGACATAAAATACCCCAAACAATGTTACCAAGTCTGGGAACTTTTGCAAATGTAATTACACAGTTGTTCCCCATATCTCTGTCTCTCTCTCTCACTCGTCTCTGTACTGTATCTAGGACCATAACAGTTTGTTACCTAACTTACAAAACCCCACGAGATCTCCTAAAAGTTCCATAGTACAACTTGTTAACGCTTTTTTGTTTAAACAGAACAATAAAACATTTCTATAAAAACAGACAGTTTTTGGCTTAATTTATGACCTAACAGAAATGTAATTATGACATTGTTACTGGGTCAAAATAACCACATGTGGCCAATGTGGCTAATTATTTGGTCATCACGTTTTTCCAGAGACGTGTCTACGATGACGCTTACTTTGCTAAGAAATTTGTATACACATTGGTGGTGTCTTTTCTAAAATTATTTTCTTAATGCTTAAATAATATTCCGAAAAACATGCTTTGGTATCCTCTGATGGTATCAAATGCAGAATGTTTACAGTAGGATATTTGATTTAAAAGCATACTGGGTGTCATTCGTTTAAAGTTGAGAAATTGGGCATCAGCTGGCTCAGTACTTATTAATATCATACCTCACGTTGAAAATATTTGATGTCATTCTTAAAACATTGCTGATATTATTTTTTTTTATTTTAACCCAAAGGGATCCAAAGTGAAGATATGCAGTGCACGGCAATGGCAGTCTGGAAAAAGCTTTAGTGGGAGAGTCTCAAAAACAAAATCATACAGACATTCAAAGACACAGACATAGCCCACACATGGGAAACACAAGGTTCCCCCATAATTACCATGAAATGTGTGGCTTCCATTAACCTCTCTGACAGAGTAGGTCTGTTTTGTTTATTAACATGCTTGGAAAACAGTACTGATGGCATACCACAGGAAAGCTGAAAGACTTGGAATTCGTAAATATATCTGATTAACATAGAAACAGAAGAATTTTGCTTCTGTTTTACCTGATGTAAATCACACAATTATTATTATCACTTAGTGTAGGCTATCTCACTTCACTTTGAGTTGTGTACATACAGACATTTTGGTATGGTTCTCACAGGGGCTGAACCTGCCAATTTAAGCCCAGTTGAGCATCAAGGTGCCACTGCCGGGATAAGAATGTATGCATATGGGAGGGTTTAGGGAAAATATGTTTATAACATTGGCTTTGCTGCTGTAGTTACAACACTCCTGTATACAGATGAGATGTTCCAATACTTTAGGAGTACACTCTGCAGCATGTCTCCAGTCAATACAGCTGAATGTCCTGATGCATCAGTTGCAAGTTCCATGTTACTAATCGTGTGCATGCAACTAATGTTCTCTCATTGTAACTTGTTTCTTTATGCTTTATTGAGTTTTTTTATTTCATTTTTTATAAGTGTAGTTGTAGCTGCCGACAGAACACAGGGGGTGCCGGGTGTCGGCAAAGTCTCTGGGGAGCCAAAACATCTTAAATCAGTCTTTATCGACCTTCGAAAAGGACTTGGTGGTCTCACTCATCTCTCAGTGAGTTAGGGACAAATTCATTCATTATCAGCCCAGAATAGTACAGAGAAACTCATTTCCCAAGGAACATTTGGAATGTAAGAGATTGGGTTTGAATGAGATTGTGTTGTAGGCGGTGACCTCTCAAAGTTTATTTCAGCGTTGTTTTGCTTTGTTACACAAACTGCTTGAGTGTAATTTCCAAGGTACTGTCCAAGAATGTGACAAGCAGAATGATATATTAGAACACAAAAAGAAATAGCAGCACTGATTGTACGGGCAAAATAATCACAATGGACATTACAGGTATATTTGCCATGCAGTTGCGCTCATACCTTGAGATTCAAAAGCTATTTGGTCAATGTCACTTAATGTCACCTCAGTTGAACTTTGAGACCACTGATCTTATACAAGACCACTGACCGTCCACTATACAGGATGTATCATGTTCTTGGCCATGACATGTATGCTTATCTCACTTCCCAGTGTTTTTCCACAGTTTGAGGATACAGGATAGGAAACATTGGAGGGGACGTTTAATGGGTCGATACTGACACCAGGGATTACTATGTGACGCTTTGATGGAGATTCAGTTGTTTTCAATCAAATTGGGGAAATATATTAATAATGATGTTTATTAATAAGTTGCTCTTGTGTTTATGAAGGCAATTTAATTCTATTTGGGCGAATTATTTGTTATTTATTGCACCATATTTATTGACTGAATTTTTTTTCTCCAGGTGAACTTTGTTCTAACTTGGCCCGAGATGATATTGGCAACATCTGACAGCATTGTTACATGCTGTCCGTATTTCCAATTAAATATGTTCCAGGGGATGTTCTTTATTTATGTATGATCAATTGTTTCCTTTTTGCTCCAAACAATAACTGATCTATTAGTATTACTAAAAATAACAATCACAGCAACAACAAAATTAAAAATGGTGTTCTGTGTACCGTACGGCTAGTCAGTTGTATTGTATGCTGATGTATCTTTTTTTAAATAAGAAATTTAGAAATTTGATTATGCACAAATAGTCTGAATATATCTGGAAATAGTTCTTATTTAATCTTGACATTTGAATGAACAACATTTGAATGAATCAACACAAAATACTCATACTGTGTTGGAAATGTACGTTTTAGGGTGTTGTTTTTCCTCACTGGTATAGTTAGAGACAGATTTATGTGGTTCATCACCATATGACAATAGACTTTTTGGAGCACATCCTGAACTCCTTGCCAATGCCATCAAGTCAGATTTTCTTTAAAGGCCCAGTGTGTAACGTGTTTAGTTGTTCATTATCAAAATCTGTGTTGCCCATTCACAAACATGTCCTTTTTCATGAATATTTACCACCACCATCAATTCCAAGTATTCCTTTTGGCTTGAAATTTTACATTATCATTCGCATGAATTGGGGTAGATGCTCCATATTCATGCACCATCTTGAAATACATTAGCCGGTAAGGGACATACAGGACATACTGCTCTGCCTTTCGCGTTTTTGCTGTCACATGATAACTGTGTGCTGTCAATGCTGCTAACGTGTATCGTAGCTTCCCGGCCCCGGCAAGTTTGAAGAATGAAACATGGAGGACCACACGTATTCAAAATCAACATTGACAACCTCCCAGTCTAAACAATTATATCACATATTATTTTAATTACTGTCACTGATTAACACTTTATTAGAAACTTAATAACTAATTAAAGGTTTATAGCCTACCAAAGATACTTACTGAATTAACCTTTATGATGGCTTTATTGCACGACACATAGCCAGGGCCTGTGCAGTTTCAGTGTAGTTTATTGGGCTGATGTAAATCACTGTGACTGAAGCAGTCAATATATAACCCTCAATACAACATAGAATTGTTATTATTTCTGGTAACGTAATTAAGGTACATGTATAGATTCAAATTATATATCAAGATCTAATCTTATTCCTCTACACACGGCAGCAAAACAGGAACAACAATAAGTGAAGGCCAACATTGGATTTAATATGTGTGTGGGATTTCCTTCTCTTTCTCCTCCTGTCCAAAGTCCACGATGATGGTGTGGCAGTAATCGCATGTGTGTTTACACAGTGATTATATCCTTACCTCAACCAGCTGCCACGCTCAGCTAATAGATCCCTAATATTCACTGTTAAACTGACACGTTTAACAGTGTATAAGTTAAACATTTAAATACAATTAAACAAGTGGATTTATGTGCTTATATGTCAATGCTTGACACACAGAGACAGAAAATGCAAGAAAATGTTATTTAGACTGTAATGCAATACTTATTAAGTGTTTGAGCATGTTTGTAGGGCAGGAAATAACTCTTTACATGTTTGACTGGAATTCTGCGCTGCCAGATGCCACTCGGAAAACATTATTTTGGGCAGTTTACTCAGTTGCCCATTTGACCTCATAAACACAGTTGGAAATCATAATTTCACATCAGTAAAATGAGAAAAACAAAGAGAAAAGAACAGTGCTGCCATATGAACACTGTAACAACATATTTGATCAAAACTGAGTTAAGCCACAGTTTATTTGTTTGTTTGTTTGACATCTGTGTTGCCATATAAACATTATTATGTCAGAGGAAAAAAAACAGCATGTAGGCCCTAAATACTGTTAAAAAATAAAATAAAAAATGCAGCTAGCTGGTGAAAGCTAAAACCCACTTTTTCCTGCCAGTTTTCTGTGATTAAAATCAACTTTGATGCTCTAAAATGTTATATGACATGAAACAACAGCAGCTAAATCAGCTGTGCTAAAAGCTAACTAGCCTGGCTTAGCAGAGTAGCAGGTTAGTAACTATTGTCTCAACCAGAAAAGACAGTAGACAGTGTTTAAAAATAAATACATCTGTTACACAGCGTGACTAATTAGGCCTTCAAACTTCAAAGCCAATAATTAGGGACTTGGCTTTGTTGCTCGGAGACATTTGTCATGATGAAACAGGAAAAGGAAATCACTTAACTGTTTCCACAATGTCAGAAGCCTGCTTCTGTCGTAAATATTTATGTTATGATTTATCTTATCAAGCCTAAACCATTAAAAAAGCAGCCCCAGACCAAAAGTAAACAATGGTATGTGGACAGAATTAATCAATTGGCCAGTGTATTGAAGAATAGTATGCCAATGCAATATTGCAAATTGAACTATAAAAAGTGTTACAGGAACAGAATATGTTTATGTTAATTATAAGGGCTTTAAAGAAATAGTTAAACATTTTGGGAAACACTTACCGGTATTTTCTTTCTTATTAAGAGTTAGATAATTATATATTTATACCACTATCATGTCTGTGCTTGAGTCTCTGTTGGTTGCCTGGTATCCTCATGTAAAGTAAAAAAGTAAATTTTCCAAAACGTCAAACTATTCATTTAAGAAAAGACTACAAATCACGTGAGTTGGATCATGGAAAATTACATAAATCATCTTGAGGCAGTTCATTGTAATGACAAGAAACTGACTGTACATTATTTAAATGAGATTCCAGGTAACCTAATTTAGATACTAACCAGCTGCTTTATTATTACTCACCTGTAAAAGTAAGTGGCCTTTTAAATTAGTTACTGAGTAGACCACAGTGCAAAAAAAAAACTTATATCTTCAAGTCAAAGCAGCAGGGCGAATCTTTTTTCTCCAGACTGGATAAAATAAAAATGAAACAATTCAATGAAGTGAAACACTTTGATGATAATGCCAAGGTAATAGCCTACACAGTGCATGTTACATTTTTCCTTAATTTCAAAGTAAGCAACCTGATAATTGCTACCGAAGACACCCAATGTTCCTCTTTTTCTGTTGGGAACATTTCATTAAAGTTCAATCCAAGCGTTCAAAATTGACCCAATGTAACATCACAGACACATTTCACAGTGGGCTTTGAAGTTCGCCTGCACACCCAGAGGTATTATAGAGATCATTTTTCTAGAGGAGAACACACAGCATATTAGTCACTCCAACGTCATTCCCAGAAACTGCAACTTTCAACTTTATCTTTCCCTGAAGGGCAATGGTTTTGCAGCACTGAGTACATCATAAAACACAGGCTCAGCAACACAATGACCAAGCATAATCATCAGATCAGAAATAAGAACAATCCGTGATGACTATCCTGTCATCCCCCTACGTAGAAGTATGACCAGCATAGCATTATAATCAAGATCAAAATACATCAACAGATGTAAAACTAGCGGCAACAACATAATCCCAGATCAACATGAATATCGTCCTACAACAAGACATAAATATTACTACTGAACTATACCTCTTTTTCCTGAGCTTAGGAGAGTAATGGCTGTGGAGATGAATGAGTGTTTGTATGTTTGTCTTGTCTGAGGGAAATCTGAAGTAGGTGCCAGTGTAGGGATTGAAACTCCTTATAAAAGAGGGTGGATGCCGCAAGACAAGATGGAATTTGCCCTCTTCACAGACAGGCTACTCTGCTGTTCACTATTACAATGATCTGTGCAATACTTTAAAATGACAAAGTTGTTCCAAGTCATTGTAAAACACTGTTTGTTTTGTATGCATAACCAACAGGGGGCAGCAGCACTCTGCTGCGTCTCTTCCTCCTAAACAAGTTTCCCTTTGAGTCTGTGCTGCTTCTGCTGCTGTCATTGAACATGTCGAGAAAATGTGTTGTTGTTTTTGAGCTGTTGTCACAGTGGATCCAAAATCCACCCCTGCTTGGGAAACAAACTACTGTAGCTATTAGCCTTCAGTTCTCACTCTCTCTGATTGTGTGTGTGTGTGTGTGTGTGTGTGTGTGTGTGTGTGTGTGTGTGTGTGTGTGTGTGTGTGTGTGTGTGTGTGTGTGTGTGTGTGTGTGTGTGTGTGTGTGTGTGTGTGTGGCCTAATTGGATGCGTTGAGATACGTTCCACCAACTAGACTATCTGCCATTCAGTTTGTCAAATCCAAAGAGCTGCTTTTGCTATGGAAACTCTAATAGTGACATGGTCTTGTAACTAAGTGCGCCCAACTGTGGCAGATCATTTTCAACGCTATGGCTTTCTCGCATTGGTTGTACCTTTTGCTCAATTAACATTCATATTTTCCTTTTTAATCTCAAAAATGTCCGATCAGTTAAAACTTTCTCTCATGTGCCTCAACACCATGGACTGAGCTACACCTTGCAGGAATTTGACTCTAAAACCAAAACCATTGAGTCAGTGCTCAACATACAAGAACTGTGCTGAATGCTAAAAATGTAAAGCTAATGATTATTAATGTTAGTTTTAATTAATTTTCAGCCAAGCAAAAAAATAAATAAATCACTGTGTGAACGGTGGACAGACAATCCAGGCAATCCCCTCCTACATTTCATTATACAGTAAGTTCCTTAAAATGAGCCCTTGGGCAATATGGAGCTGCTGGGCCCCTGTTAAGCCCCCCCTCACTGTCACAATGTCTGACTTATTTTCAGCCATCAGCCCCAGCCTGACAGACCAATCGCATATGTGAATTATCTGCCAGAGAAAAGAATGTAAAACATGCTTGCAGATTCGTCTGGTTCCAAGGCAACCTCGGCCCCTGTCTCCAGCCTCTTCTCACTTCCCCCAGGCCCATGCGTTTCCTTTGGACTCTTCAGATTTGCTATGGATTCTCAGCATATAATGTCCAGACTTACTACCCATGTCACTAAACTTTTGTATTTTTACTTCTTTAAATCACTGAACTGTCTGCCTGGATTGTCTGCATTTGGGTCCTTTCCCTGTAGCCTAGCACTCACCTGCTTCACAGCAATGTGTACAGTTTGTATATGCTAGAATACTACTTGGGCCCTGATGTGCTTCATGGTATGCAGGAGTATGTAATATATTTATGATATTTTACTATATAAATTAAAATAATAAAAATAAGTAATGAAAGTCTACTTTCATTTTCATATTTGCTGTATTATAATTATTGGAAGTTTTATCAACCGAAATACAGTATTTTTTGTATAACCCACCTGTTGCTGAAGAAGATATTAACTTCAGTTGAACTTTGGAATGTCTGTAGATTTTCCTAAAATGATGATAATTGAATTAACAAAAGGCAGCGAAATTAACGGAGCTAGTCAAGACGATAAATACAGTTTATAATACCGTTATATTCCTATATTAACATTTGGATGTCTTGCTAAAAGTGTTATATTTCTTTCAAGTGAAATGATAAAAAAAAAAAAAAAAAACAACAACAACACTTCATGTCCCAGGAATCTTCATAGACAGTTAAAGAAATCTTGCGATCGTCACATCCATGATCGTCGCACGGTCACACGGAAGCAGCTTGTGAACAGGATTCGCTTATATATAAAACCAGCGTACACCGAAACCCGCCCGGCTAGGCGGAGTAAGCCCTCGACAATACAACGGGGAACAGGGAACACTGCGGTGTCCGCCGGTTGACCTGCTCAAGCTGCAGCTGTTTCTAAACTGTGTAAACATTCTGAAGCTGCTCCTTTATCAATATTAACCGTATCATATATGTTTAATAAGGTATTGTTAACGGTTAACGTCACCGGTGGTTGTGTAGCACGTGATCCGCCGTCGGGTAACGTTATCTCAAACCGTAATGTATGACCTCAAACACTTTTAATGGCTAACTTCCCACTTCCCTCTAACTACACCGATCTAGCTAGCTAGACCGCTCCAGCGTGTGTAACGTTACGAGCCTTCAGCAGTCACCTGTTCCCGACTTGGAAGCAAAGGTAGGATAAACTTAGGTTAGAATTTACATTTTGATTGTTAAGCTAACGCTAGCCAAACAAATGCTCCAGCTACTTCAGGCGCGTGTTTTTTTACGTCCACAACAAAACTGTTGCCCCAACTTTGCTTGTCTTTGGTCTATTTGGTACAAACTTTGCTGGTACTTATTTTCACAAATGTTTTATATTAGACTCTGTAGGCAGGTTAACTTGGCTGTTTGCACTTATTCAAAAATACGTTACTTTGTACTTTGAAAAAGTAGATCATTTGTACTTTGAGTCTTTGACTCAGTTTCAGAGTCTAAAGTCTGAATGTCAACATCACAGAATCTAATGTGAGCCCCCCTCACCTCTCTGCTGTTTGAATTTCCCTAGCTGTATTCTACCTTCTAGTCCGTTCATCATGGCACTGGCTGGAGTGCGAGTTATTGAGCTGGCAGGCCTGGCTCCAGCACCGTTCTGTGGCATGATCCTGGCAGACTTTGGAGCCAAGGTAATCCGCGTGGACCGGAATAAAGTCGACATGTCTTTGGACACACAAGCACGGGGTAAACGGTCTGTGGCCATCAACCTGAAGACGGCAGAGGGTGTAGCCCTGCTCAGGAAGCTCTGTGTCCAGTCTGATGTGGTCCTGGAGCCCTACCGTAAAGGTCAGACCACCATGAGAGCTGTCCTGAGCTCTGTAATACAGCATGGTTAGAATCTGTGGTGGAAGAAGTATTTAGATCCTTTACTTAAAGTGATCATATTATGCTTTTTGGCTTGTCCCCTTTCCTTTATTGTGTTATGTCTTTTTTGTGCATGTAATAGGTTTACAAAGTGAAAAAGCCCAAAGTCCACCCCAAAGGGACTTACCATCTCCAACAGAAAACACTGTTCACAAACAGCTCCAAACAGCTCTATTGTAGTCCAGCATTTACTTCCGTGACAAACGTGCGTCACTTTGTAACACGTTATAATGCTCGCCTAGTAGGGCTGCACAATTAATCAAATTTTAATCACGATTTTGGCTTCACACGATCAAATTTGCGTGATGCGTCATTCCGTTCATAGAACACTCTGTGTATATATATATATATTTTTTCAGCACTCCGCTGTCTGATCACGTGCCTCCGTGAGCCAATCAGATTTGTTCCCTGCGAAGCGCAGCTTAGTTTCTAGATGTAGACAGTCACAAAGGACAGAGTAACTAACGTGAGGAAATTTCCACAACAGATAGCAGTCGGTCATAAGTCGGTCCCGAGGTTTACCAGTTTACCAGTAAATGCAACATTTTGTCCCGTCTGTGTTGTTTTTCAGACAACAGCAGTGACCAGTGCTAGTTTGTGTCTTTTAGCTCACAGCTTTACCGGCAGACTGTTGGCTGTCCCGCTGTTGGAATCCTCTACAGTGAAATACAGTCACACTACACCGTTTAGCTGTCAGCATTTTAGCCGCGTTTAATCCAGTTACTACTGCAGCTAATGGTAGGCTAACGTTACCTGCTGTGTAACGTGTTATTAGTGTTTACTAGCGTGACATGCAGCGATGTTTGTTTCGGAGCATCAGAGCGTAACGCAGACATTTAAGTGGCACCGTAATGAGGCACTGAAATCCGCATTGCTATTTCCGTCCCGTAGATACCGGATTTTAACATGTGCCATTAACGTGAACATAAAATTGTGTTGCCTGTATCTTGTCAGGCAAACGCGCAAGTGTGAAAAGTGGTCGCACAACAGCTGAAATGGCATTACTCCTTCATAGTATCCATCAACAAAGGAGGAATGTAGCACAATATGGATGCACGATATGGATGTATTAGCAGGAATGTAGCACAATATGCATGTCATAACAGTTATAATTAGCCTATGTGACAATAACATTTGTTTTGGTTAAAATCAACAAATAATCGTGTTAATTAATCGTGATCTCAATATTGATCAAAATAATAGTAATTATCATTTTGGCCACAATCGTGAAGCCTTATCGCCTAGCTGCTAGCATGGCACTCTCTCATAATCTGCTTCTGGCTGGCTTGTAGTGCTGACCTAGGTACTGCGCATGTGCGACTCCCAACAAAGATGGAATAGAAGTTGACTTTCTTCTGACTAGGGATGTAACGGTATGAAAATTTAACCTCACGGTTATAGTGACCGATATTATCAAGGTTTTCGGTGTTATCGTGGTGTTTTTTGTGTTGTGGGTGATGGTCACGGAGATGAGTCAGGAGATTTGACGTATTGCTGCCTTTAGCCGCAACTTTTTTCCTGCACGTTGTGCAGACAGGAAAATATCTTCAATCAACTGTCCTTCGGCATTCTTATTATAACAAAATATGCCCATGCTTCAGACTTAGTCCTCTTAGAGTGCTGATAAATGTCCTGAGCGCTGTCATCTCCTCCTTCCGCCATGATTCCAACTTCAAGAAACGCACGTTGTAGGCTACGCAGTGCGCCTGCACGTCAACTTCAGGAGACTCAGATGAAGCTGGGAAGGATTAAACACACGGTTTCCACACCGTGGTAGTCCACCGTGATAATGATATTTTAAATGAAAACGGTAGTAGCTATTGTCAACATTTTTATCGTGGCTTACCGGTAATCGTTACATCCCTACTTCTGACTGCCCAGGTGTGATGGAGAAGCTGGGCCTCGGGCCACAGGAGATGTTAAAGGAAAACCCTCGTCTGATCTACGCTCGGTTGACCGGGTACGGCCAGAGTGGATCTTATGCTACCGCAGCTGGGCATGACATCAACTACCTCGCCATGTCAGGTAATAACGCACACAACTGTTAATGTTTTTGGATTAAATATGTATATACCTTACATTGCAGACTGATGGAATGGCACCAAGTAATCCTAAAGATGTCAGAGGAAGATAATTCACCACTCTTTGTGTGAGGCTGGCGGTTGTTTGTCGGTGTACTTGCGTTTTGTTTTAGAACCAAGTCCATTTATCTTTTCATGGCCTTGGAAAAGGTGAAAGAAAAGGTTGAACACTTAGTTTGAGTCTACCATAATTATTCATAATTATCAAATAATAATTTGAAGTAATGAATCACTGACATACAACAAATCAATACCAACCTTTTGACTAAATAAATTACTCAGATATGACAACTCACAGAACAAGGTCTCATACATACATGTACCACTCTAGATACTGTATGGTAACATATGAGGTAGGTGCGCTTAATGAAAATAAAACTATTTGATTCCCAAGATACAAGGATTCCGAACAATGTCATTTAGTTTGAGTTATGTAACTTGTAATATAAACCAAATGACAGTGATGGGAGGCTTTTAATTACTACAATGCAATGTTACGTGGACTTGTGTGCTGAGGTGCACATTGTAGATATTTAAAGCATTCCTGTTTGCAGGGGCTGTTGACCTTTTCTTTGTGATGTTTAATTTGGTGGCATCCCTTCTGATTTATTCAGTTAGCAAACTAATTAATTTTCTTTGACTTTCAGGGCTGGTGACTGGCCAGTTTCTCTATTGTTCTTCACTGGTGTTCTCCACTGTCATATTGTGTGAAGCTCTTATCTCCACATTTCTGTCACAGGCCTTTTATCCCGGCTGGGTCGTAGTGGGGAGAAGCCCTACGCTCCGTTGAATCTGATGGCAGACTTTGCAGGTGGTGGTCTTACCTGTGCTCTGGGGATAGTCCTAGCTCTGCTGGAGAGAACAACGTCGGGGAAAGGACAGATCATTGACGCCAGCATGGTAAGGATGTCAAGCAATTATTCATATTCAGAAATATGCAGTACGTGTTTATTTTTTTTATTTTTTTTACTAGTGTTACCATAAAAAAACAAGCTCAAGTAAATGACAATGGATACGCTTTTTACAAACTACAGTCAGACTCATGCAACGGGCTGTTAGGAAATGTAAATGGACTGTATTTATATAGTGTTTTTCTAGTCTTAAAGGCCTTTTACATTGAAGTGGCACTATTCACCATTCACACACACTGGTGGCTGAGGCTGCCACCTGCTCATCAGATAAACATTCACACACAGTCACACACCGATGGGCACTTCGCCATTGGACTGCAGGGCCAGGAATCGATCCGCTGACCTTCCGATTGGCAGACGGCTGCTCTACTATCTGAGCCAAAGCTGCCACCAGATGTGGCGTGTTGCTACAGGCACTGCTGTCGAAACACCAGAAAGCAGTTTATACCCCTCTGTAGACTGTACAACACAGAAAAGCTTTCCAAGGTATTCTGTATTACAATGCAGCACGTTTCCAGATGATGGTGCAACGCATTGTGGTGGCAGACCTTTGAGTCAGGATCAACATTTCGATTGGGATAGGTTGTTTGAAAAGCACATCAAAGTCTCTGAATCCTGCTGTGACATCCACTGGCTGTAGTGAAGCTGGAAGGTTACAAAGCAGAACTGCTCTTATAAACTCCTTAATGAGGTGGAATTGTGAACCCTCTGAGACCTGTCCCCTGAGCAACATTACTGTCTTTAAGAGGCTGTAGCATGTCCATTGGTACAGACCATGTTGTGCTAGCTTGTCTGGAAGGGGGCTAAATAACGCTGCAAAGGTAGGCTTAATTGTGGTGCTGAGGGAAATACTGGCATGGCCATATCTCAGAGGTGATTTCTAAAATTCTAAAATGTAATGGTCAGATATGTACTGTTGTATTAACATTTTATTGTTAATGCGTTAGAATACATTCATCTCAAAGACGAGTTCGTTGAGAATCAGCTGAACCGATTTCTTTCTCATACATTCCCGTAGTGTCGGAGTGCATTTCCCTGTTGAAGCTTGGTTGAAGCCTAGCGTCCATTGACTTCAATGGGGCTGCTTTGAGCAGTTTTTTCCAGTGCTTCATAACTAGACGGTCATTGGATAAATGCTGCGATTATGTCCCGCCCATGGATGCTCGGCGTCTCTGGGGGTCAATGGAGTAGTGGGCTGGCCTGGACGCCGGGCTTCTGCGTGATGATTGGAGGGTCTGTCGAAAGGCTGCATCTCCTTTTGATTGACAGCGATTTTGTACTATAAAAAGTCGCCAAAGCTGTTCGAGCAGAGCTCAGCTCAGTCCCATCGCGGACTTTCCAAGTGTTGTTGAAAGACAAACTGCTGCAACCTGTTTCTTGGTATTTGCTTGGCGAAATTGCCAATTATACACCACATTCCTTGTTTCAGTTTAACCTAATTCCCACATTTCCTCCTTCGAGTTTAAAATCGTTTTGTTAGATCGTTTGTTCATTCATTAATTCATTCATTCATTCATTCACACAGTAGGCTAGGCTAGTGTTGTAGGGGTGAACTAGCCAGCTAGCAAACTGCACACGATGGCAGACGATGCTAATACTGTTGACCTGGTTTTGGCAAAGCCATTTAAAAGTCTTCCGAGGATAAACTTAGAATTAAACAGCAGGGTTAGATCAACACTTAAGATTTATTTAGTGCAAAAGATAGGGCAAAGTAACAGGTCTTTTCAGCTCTCCTGGTATGACAAAGTTAGCTGGCTGACTGGAAGTGCTGTGACAAAGAAAATGTACTGCTGGCCATGGCTCTTGATGAAACCTTCTCATGGATATTATAAATTGTTATTATAACAATAATTATATAATATTATTATATAATAATATGTTATTATTATTATTATTATTATATATATTATTATAAATAAATGGACAATTTTCATAATGTAGGCCGAAAATGAGCTTCCCCTCTTTGAAAGACCAACAGTGTCTTAATGATCCCAATGTCCCAATGATATATGCTTTCATAGCAGTGTTTTCAGCCACAGCAGGCAGCTGTTTTTCAGTGAAAAGCTCCAAACACAACTGTACACTACATGCTCAGTACCAAACAACAGACAAACACAGTTAGAGACTAATTAGTGAGCTCAGTGGAGCATATATATATATATATATATATATAGTGGCCGTCTTTTCTGCAGCGGCTTTCATGTACTATAGCACGACATCCCACAAAGGGTAAATATTTTTTTAATTCATTCATGGATATTGAAATATATATTAGGGAGCTGGTTTATGCAGTGTAAATGTCAGTAGAATATCCTATGTGCAGTCTTTTCACCAGCTCTGTGTATTTTCTTCTCGGAAAAGGAGACTGATGCTTACTGTAGAGGTGTGCTGCTCATATCTACTTAAGTCAACTATATCCTTGGACTGACATATATGGGAGTGTACACAGGTGGTGGTTTGCGGTTTGATCTTCTCTTAATGAATAAATGAATAATTTTAACAACATAAAATGCATTGTCTTATTTTCAAAAACATGGTTCTTAATATTTATGTAGCTATCATTTTTAGTTTACATATGACTGGAGTAATTATGCATAAAATGGAGATTAAAAAAATATAGACCCTTCTGACCTGATATCCTCTTTTTCTCCTCCACTCTCTTACCATCCTCAGGTAGAAGGCGCCGCATATGTAGGTTCTTTTGCATGGAAATCTCGTAGCATCGGTATGTGGGACAGTCCAAGAGGACAAAACATGTTGGACAGTGGAGCGCCTTTCTACGATACCTATGAGACTGCCGATGGAAAGTACATGGCTGTTGGAGCCATAGAACCGCAGTTCTACAGACAGCTGCTTACAGGTTAGTAGTGTGCATATGCAGATTGTAGGCATTTTTCTCAATGAAACCTCTAAGGCAGTGGTCACTTGTGTCACACATGTTCATGTGCCATCATGCCATGACCAAAAGCAAAACCTCACAGGAAGGACCCAGCGTGAAATGAAACGCCCTCTTCTCCTCCCATCAGCAACCTTTTTTAACAGTTGGTTATACATTTAGGCTTACCGAGTTCACTTTTTCTAAATAAATGGTATTCTTTACCAACATACAGTACAGCAAAACTGGTAATCTCACATCCAGAATGCACTAATGCCACCAAAACACTTGACACCCATCTCAGGATCAACTCCTGCACCCTAACTGACAATCCAATCCAACACAATGACCTAAAAGAACAACTAAAATCATATCACTATTGTCTTTGAAGTTTTTTTATTTCTTTATTTGATTTAGCATAAGTAAAAAGTACATCACAATGAAAAGAATGGAACCCCTCACCTTACTGTCTATTGGTGTTTTTCCATTACATGGTACCTGCTCGACTCTACTCGCCTTTTTTGGTTTTCCATTATGAAAAAAAGTCCCTGGTACCTGCTAACAGGTACTTTTTTTAGCACCACCTCAGTCGAGGTTCCAAGCGAGCTGAGCCGATACCTAAAGGTGACGTGAAAGTGACAGATGGGGGTGTCCTGAACAAACCCGCCATTTTTAAATAGTTTAGCCAGCGGTGTTTTGTTTTTGCTGCCTCCAGCTTCATTTGAAACAAAATTTGTCTTCTGGCTGTGGCAACAACAACACACGTTTGACGTTCTGTGTGTGTGTCGCGTTAGGTCACGGCAGTTTTCTGCGGCGCCGCTATTTAGACGACCAGCCACGCTCGCCTCACGCATGAGGCGATACTAATGCTGCAATGGAAACAGAAGGACGGGGCAACGCGGTCGAGCCGAGCCGAGTAGAGCTCGTACTAGCAATGGAAAAACGCCATTTGTTACAGAAATTAGAATCAGAAATGCTGGTGTATGCTTCAGGTACAGTATACTTTCCTAAAATGAAGTAATTCTAGTAATTCAAGACAAAACAAAACCATACATTCACTCTGCATACATTTTTATAGGATACCTACAGATACAGTATGTATTATATAGTACAGTATACTGTTGGTGGTTGGAGTGGAACTTCTGTTATGCTGACCACTGACCGCTGCTCTAAGATGCTAAACCTTTCTCTGTTTGACATCAATTTGCTGTTGACTTTTCTGCATTTGGTTACATAAGTTGTTTTTTTTCCTAGGCTTAGAGTTGGATGCTGGAGCGTTGCCTCCTCAGATGAGCTTCACTGATTGGCCAAAGCTGAGACTGATCTTCACAGAGCGTTTTGCTTCAAAAACTCAGGCAGATTGGTCAAGGATTTTTGATGGGACTGATGCCTGTGTTACACCTGTGTTGTCTTTCGACCAGGTGAGCTCACACCCACATAACCAGGAAAGAGCTTCATTCATAAAGGACTCCAGTGGGGAAGAAAGCCCCCGGCCGGCCCCAGTTCTCTCTCGGACTCCTGCGGAGCCTTGCCTTTCCTCAGACCCTGTTATTGGAGAACACACAGTTGAGGTCCTAAATGAGTATGGGTTTACGTCAGCAGAAATAGACCAAATGCTTACAGCAGGGGTTGTAGAGTGTAATGCTGTCAAATCAAAGTTGTAGATATATAATTGATATCAGTGATTGATTTTGAGAAACACATTGAGTGATTTTTAGTCAGACCTGCCATTCAAATCATGTATACCACAGCTATATAAGTTTTATTTTAACAAGGAAGTCACATTTACATTAAAACCTCTTTTGCAAGTGAGACCTAGCCAAGACAGGGTCACAAAGCAGCATCCAACACTAGGGGTGTCATGATTCCGATTCTAAATTGAAAATCGATCGAAATGAGCTTTCAATTTCAAACATTAAAATCAAAAGCAGGATCAACGATTCTCACAGTATTCTTTTTTTTCTCTTAAACCCCCGCCTGCTTGCGTGCGTCTGAAGAAAAAACAAACACACAGCGTAGCGGACAACGGCTGTGGGTAGCATGCAGCTAAAGACGCAGCATAACATAATTTTTTATCACTGCTGTGAGTCGGAGATGATGGAGAAACAACAGAACTGGAAAATGCTCCTGCTTCCCTAAAGTCACCGGTGTAGCAACATTTTGCCTTTCCCTTGAGTTATGTTAACCTGCAACGAACAGTGAAGTGTGTGTGGGCTTCAACTGCACTCCGTGGTGCACTCAGGTCAGGTGCACCTCGTAAACTCAAAAATGTTGTTATAAAGTAACTTCCTGTGGCTCTTACTGTGGCATAGCCGCCAGCGTTGAAAAAAAAAAAGGCAACAATAGGTACGACAAAATACATTATATAAAACAGTGAATTAACAAGGCGGAGGAACTAAAAATTCAATCTGAGATGCTAATAAAAATACAAAATGCTGAAAGCATGAAATACTTCATCTCATCCATTGATTATCTGAGGGCTGAGGAACCTTGTGTACTTATGTGAAAGAATTTACACATCCCACACACTGACCTCTAGTGTAGGCGAGCCTTTGACAAGGTGTAAGGCCACCCTGTGCACTCTCGGTCCATGGATGCAGTTTGGGTGAGTCAATTGGTCGTAGTTGTCAATTTGAATAACTGCCTCCTTCTTTTTAGTGCCACTGCTGTCCTCTTAGTGTGTTAGTTTGAAAGAAAACAGGTTTCCATGTGCCAAAAGTGCACAAATTGATAAATGAGCAGCACCAAAAATATTAAGTAAATACGGCCGTTATTGTTGTGCTGTCCCACCAGGACATCTACGTTTGCTATAATGCCTAATGCACACTGGATCCAACTGTTGCGTTACAGTTGCACATATGACTCAGTCGTAGATTTTATGTCCACTGAAAGCATTTTAGAAGCGGAGTGTCTATTCTTTAGCAGCTGCATCTGTAGTTAAGAGTTGTTTTGCCAATAAACATTTGCAGTTAATTTAGATGTGGTAACAGATGCTTTACTTTAACATGACAACCATTTATTGCCTCAGACTTTCTTGAATGTCACTCATTTTAAATGTTAACACAGACCATCTCACAGCTTTTTTCAGTTTATCTTTTGGTGATGTTGTGATTATAGAATAATTGGTTGGGAAAGGCTGCTTAACAGGTAGTATTTCTGAGCTTTAATCAGATTTCATACTAATTCCATTTTCTGACAACAGAGACAGGAAATTATGTAAATGTGAATCACTACATTGTGAAAAAACGGTACAGGTGAACAGAGACAGCACAACACATTAGGTCCATCCTTTCTTGCTGTCTCTTACTAACAACAAACACAAAAAAATAGTTTTGCTCTGTATGTCTCAAGAATAATAGACCCGACCGCATAAAGATTGCAGAGCAGAGGAAAGAGCTGTGAATGAGAAGCTTCTGGTCACAAAGGTGGAGGACAAAGTGTAAAAGGGGCTTTAAGGGGAATTTAAAATATGAATCACCACATTTACAGTATTACAGTTATATTTCCAAGAAAAACTAATGTGTGTGTGTGTATATACTGTGTAATATCAGCAATATCCATGATAAACAGTCAGGGCCCTGGAGTGATGAAAGTCATTAAATAAGCAATGAATAATTGAAATACAAGATAAGTATGTTTTATTATTCAAAAGAAGAAACCTCCTCAGGTAACAAACTAGATTGTTGGGGATTGTTTATTTGTTTATTAATCAGTAATATTTTCGTACATTGTAATTTATTCGCTTGGTGTCGCATATGCAATAATCATTCCATCACTTAGCTGCAGCCCGGTGGTCCTGCTAAAGGTTTAAATGATTGGTTTTAAATGATTAAATGCTCAGACACAATGTGGAGAGATGCCTAATGATAATTAATTAACTCACTGCATTTGCTTTACATAAATTATGTTGATATTTTTAAATATTTTTCTGGTGTTTGCAGTAAATCAACATGATCCAAACCCCCTTCGCTGAGTTTGAGAGCTTATTGAAATACTAAATTAGCCATTGCTGTTGGAGGAGATACATTTAAAGTTAATCCTGGCTGTATAAAGTATTTGTAAAATAATCACAATAAAATAGGGATAGACCTGGCCGATTATCGGGTTGTTTTTTGGCAGTTTGCAGATTATCTGTATGTAGTTTTTTTTAGTCTGATAACCAATAAAGTTAATTAATTAAAAAGTGTGCTACTTTGGCTCTGCTACAGCTCTTTGTCTGTCCCTCTGCTCCGGTTTCACTCTCCACTGAGTCTGACTTAAAGCTTTAGTGCGTAACGTTTTGATATTAATGAACGTCCGTTACATTCAAGCCATTGCCACATGAGTTACTACAAAGCAAATTAAGACCATCAGTCACAGCTCTCTCTGTATTTGTCAGTATGTGTTCAGAAGATTGTGTCGTCCGGTGACTTTCCCGTGCTGAAGCTCGAGCGAAGATGATTACCTCTTATGAAGAGTCCATCATGTTATTTTAATCCTCCGTGACCTCCTTGCATACTAACAACTGCGTGGAGGAGGAGTGGGGGTGTGATTACGGAAAGCCGACAGTTTGGTTGTCATTACTTAGAATTCCTCATGGGGGAGACAGAAACTACACACTGTAGCTTTAATGTCCCGCCCACAACACTCTCTGACTATCTTTTACTGTGTATTATGTTGAAAGTTTTTAATTTATTAAATAATTGCTTAAAGCATTTAAACAAGGTTTTGAGTTGGAGTTGTTAAAGATGCCATATTATGCTCCTTTTCAGGTTCATAATTGTATTTTAAGGTTGTACCAGAATAGGTTTACATGGTTTAATTTTCAAAAAAACCCTATTTTTGTTGTAGAGCACATCTCTCTCTCACTGCTGCAGCTCATCTTTTCACCTTGTGTTCAGGTCTCTGTTTTAGCTGACAGAGTGAATCATCTTTCCTTTTGTACTCTTTGATTCCACTCGCACATGCGCAGTAGCTCAGATCGTAGCTCATGTCAGTTAGCTCCATAGACAGTAAAAGAAAGGTTGTTTCTCCAACTTTGCTCAGTTACAAGGCAGGAGAGACTTCTTCTAAAGGGGGGCGCACATGTAAGTACTTCTTTTGTATGTTATGGTGAACTTGTGTGTGTTGTAGCAGTGATTTGCCATTGAGAACGAGCTAGCATGCTAACGGTTGTGTTTAGCCTGTTGTTTCGGCTAGTTACGTAACAAACCCTGCAGATTTTGAACAGCTCACCCAGAGACTGAAGACAGGACACATTCAGAAACCCGTATCTCACTCAAAACAGCATGGATAGATTTTTTTTTTCCAAGTTTGTAAGCATGTGGAAGCACCAGAGACACAAAATAACACCCCAAATCCCAGAAAAGGTGATTTTTTTCATAATATGGGCACTTTAACATTCCAAAATTGAGATTTTCATTTTCACTGTAAATGCATATCGGTTTTAATTGGTATCGGTATTGGCCTTGAAAAACCATTTTCGGTCGATCCCGAAGATAAAATGCAAAAATGTCCTCATGCATGAAATGTGAGATAACTGTGTTATCCCAATACGAACACAGGATGTGAAGGAGCGATGGCTAGAAACAGGCAGCTGCATGACACTGACACTTGGCAATGACTTTAATGTAACGGACGTTCATTAATATCAAAAAGTTATGCAAATAAAATGAACTGGCAACTAATTTGACAATCAATTTAACATTCATTGTAATAATGGTTGGAAGAAAAATATTTGGCTGACAATAATGTATTAATAATCCTGGTTCCCAGCGTGGTCGTAAGTCATCTGCTTGTCACTAAGCAACGTGGATACTATAGTGGGCTATAATGTCATTTTAAACGCTATTATCTTTCTAACAGTGTGACAGTGTCATATCACATCTTACATAAATGTTCTTACGCATATACAACAAAGCCTTTTCCTTCATCTTTAAATAACACCGCAAACAGCTTTGTTCACCAGTTGTCTTCCACTTGATGAAATGTACTATTCCATAAGCAGTTCAGTTTTACACCTCCAAGATATGTGAGGAATGTCTGTGTGTGACTCCAAACATCTGACTCCCACCATGCCAGGCCAACTGACTGTAAGCATATAGCATGAGATTAGTGTAGGCTTCAAACACAGTTTGATATATATGTAGACTGAATTGTTCACCATAGTTTTGGACTATTACATCTCCATTGTGCAGGACACAGTTCTTAAGCTCCAAATTGTCACAACATATTTTATCATAAGTAGGGGTACTATGGACTTGAGTGCATTGTGGAGTGGTTCTTCTAAATGTTTTTAAAGAGGGGTGGCCTCTAGCTCACCCAGTAACTGCTGATTTCCACCGACTGCGGAACGACTGCGGAACGACTCCGCTGCGTGTCGTCTCCGTGCTCCGTCGTCCGTCAATACACACCAGGTGCGGATTTGTTGCGGCACGGCTGCGGCCATGACTGACAGCTGTAGTCACGAGGACCCACTAGGTCTCGTGAATTCACGTAGAATAGAACTACAAAACCAACAACAGTTTGTTTCCATCCAGAGGAGTAGAGGGGAACCAACTCTGCTGTGTTTTCAAGGTGTAGTGAAGGGAAATATGATCCGCCGGTGTATTTTATTTTGAAAATTAACCAGATGTTTTATTTTGTTTGCATTTAAAGGTCCAATATGTAATACTGACAGCTAATGTTTAAAATAGTTACTGCAGTACAAATTCAAAATACTGGAGAGAGTCGTCTCCCCCGCCCCTCCTCCCCAGACTCGAAGTTCACGTTGGTTGCCAGGCTGAGACCGCAGCATCCAACAATGTTGCTAGTAGACGCTTGTCTCACATAGCCAGACATACAGCACAACCGAGAAGCTAACGTTAGATGCTGGCTATATTGACAGTCATAAAAGTCCGTGCTCACGCGGAACTCTGTACCCAACTGACAAACACACTTTTTGGGCTTAAAATTACAGTAGGAACCGCTAAAAATACCACAACCTCGCCGTCCTCTCCACACACCAGACAGACACACTTCCTCGGCTTAGAATTATGATAGGAACCGCTAAAAACACCACTGCCTTGCACTTCTTGCACTCCACCCGACTGAAATACACACTTTATTGGCCTTAGAATTACGGCAACAATCGCTAAACACACTGCAAACTCAAGTTCCTCCCCCCCTCCCCGGCTTCAAAAAACTCACCGTTGTTGGCTACGGCCGCTGAACAGCCTACACGGTGTAAACAACCGTGGCCTGCCTGGTCCTCCGGTAACGTTAGCAGTTAGCAGGGATAGCATGGCGGCATTAGCCAGAACCAGGATCACTTTACTGGCTGTCTCAATTGTTTTTGCGAGTAACCAACTTGGGTACTCTAGCTATAATAATTCAATGGGAGTAGCTATACGAATGTTGAAATGACATAAAGTGCTCGTCCCTAGTAGCTGTGAAAATTAGCTTGAAGCTAATGCTTACCTGTTCAGAAGGAAATTAGCCAACTCAGCATCCTTTTGGGCTGTAAGCTGTCGCTGTCTTTCAAATACTTCTCCAATATTAACCTTGGGTTTGTTACATCTCTGGTCAAGCAATTGTTAGAAACATGCCATTCTTTTATGTCAGGTATAATCTATCTCCGTTGATCCCATTTGTTTGTTTGGTGCATTCATGGCTGTACTAACGTTACAGCTGTAGTGCGCTGGGTTTACGTTTTTACAGGTGTATCTGGCAACCCGGCCTGGCTGTCAAACTGGGCAGTTGATAACAACACACAGACCAAAACATAAACATAAATTCCGTCACGGATCGAATACTGACATTAGCATTGTTGTCAGAAAAGATAGTATTTCAGTTTAACATGTTTCCTTAATATCTGAGGATTGGTGTCATTTTTTTGATTTATTACAGTACAAATATTACATATTGGACCTTTAAATGACATTTGATTTGCTGACGGACTAAACTTTTAACACAATTGCTGCATACCTTTTAAATATGGAGCAATAGATTACATAATCTGTAGTAACAAGGCATCATAGTTACAATTGTTTTCAGAATAATAGCAGTGTGTTTACAAAAGTGAATAATGCTCAAAATCCTTAGAATATGCATTGCATATGCATTGGGAACACTGCACATTCAATTCCAAATCAAAACATGACCAAAATTGATCACGTTTGTGTTATACCTTTACAGAAAGTGAAGAAAAAGGAATATTAGGCTGTTCAAAAAAAAAAATAGCAATATTTGCATTTTTCTTTACAAACTCAAACATGTACTGTATAAACTAAAAAAATGTCTCAAGGGTTTGCTTTACTTTGAATCACTGCACTAATATTTAGTTGCATAACCATTATTTCTGAGAACTGCTTCACATCTGTGTTGCATGGAGTCGACCAACTTCTGGCACCTGTGAACAGGTATTCCAACCCAGGACGATTGCACTACATTCCACAATTCCTCTGCATTACTGGGTTTTGCCTCAGAAACAGCATTTTTGATGTCACCTATGGGATTGAGGTCTGGGGATTGGGCTGGCCACTCCATAACATCAATCTTGTTCATCTGGAACCAAGACTTCGTTCGCTTACTGATGTGTTTTGGGTCATTGTTTTGTTGAAAGACTCATTTCAAAGACATTTCCTCTTCAGCATAAGGCAACATGACCTCTTCAAGTATTTTGATGTATTGAAACTGATCCATGATCCCTGGTATGTGATAAATAGGCCAAACACCACAGTATGAGAGACATCCTCATAACATGATTTTTGCACCACCATGCTTTACTGTCTTCACAGTGTACTGTGGCTTGAATTCAGTGCATGAGGGTCGTCGGACAAACTGTCTGCGGCCCCTAGACCCAAAAAGAACAATTTTGCTCTCATCAGTCCACAGATTTCTCCTTTGGCCAGTCAACATGTCTTTTTCTGAGCAATGGGACTTTGCGGGGGCTTCGAGCTGATAGCTTTGCTTCACATAGCCTTCTTCTGATCGTAATACCTTCTAATTCTCTGAGGTCAATAATGCTAAGAGTCTTCAGCTCTGTGAGGCTGTAGGCTTAGCTTTGCACAAAATGCTAACAACGTGTTAAGCATGTATAATGTTTACCATGTACACCATCCTAGTTTAGTGTGTTAGCATGCTAATAATTAGCAACAAACAAACTACAGCTGAGTTTTTCAAGTAGGTGGTCACAAATAAAAGTATTGGACAAATTCATATTTTGACCTGATAATAGCACTAAATGAAATGTTTTTCACCAACATGATTACAATTCATGAAGGAACATTAACATTCAGGAACATTTTAGCACACTTTAGCACACATTAGCACACATGCACACATGCACACACACACACACACACACACACGCATACACACACACACACTTTAGCACACATGCACACACACATGATATGAAATAATACCATATCAGAATATTTAAACAAGATTCATTGAATTGAACAGAATTAAAAAGATAATTAATCCTCACCATGTATGATTGACATTGGCTCTAAAGGAAAATACACTTAATTAAGATAAATTAGATAAGGCAATTATTTCTCCTCAGAGTCCATTAAAATATTTTTTTGATATTGAGTAGTTTTGGTATTCAGGTCATCTCTAAAGCCAAACTGAAACTTCTCAAAATGATTATCATTCATGAATGGAATCAAGTGCTGCATTCAAACACTAGAACCTGAGTGTAAAGTTCAAATATTTTGTCAATCTTAAGGATGTAATTCTGAGGTTTTTTAGTACAGTTTGAACTAATCCATTTTTAAGTGGTCAGCCACAATGGCTGTTGTAAAAGTTACAAATGATGTGGAGGATAAATGGACGGACTACTTGAATTACTTTTATATTTAACAAGAGGAATGTCAAGACGTCATTCAGGCTTTGATTTCCAGCAGCACAAATGTGAAGATACCCCAACAGTTTCAAGTAGCAGCTGCTGCTTTATGAGCAGACATGTTTGTGGAAAATCGGATTGTCTGCTTTCTAATATTAAAGACCTTCAGACATAGAGGAACAAAAACTGAAATCTGCTAGCAGCTCTGGATATCAGAGTGAGATCACCTTTGATCCACACTGAAATCTCTCTACAACTATTGAATGGATTGCCATGAAATGTCCTGCTCAGGATGAATTGGAATAACAATGGTAATCCCAGATTAGCATCATTATGGCAAAATCTGAATTTGTTCAATACTTTAGTTTATGGCCGAATGCCTAAACAAACTAATAACGTTCCCATCAGCCTCAGCTTTGTGTTTCAGTTTTTTACAGTTTAAACAAACAAGATAAAGCATGTTAATTAGTGAGCTTCAGAGGTGCTGGGCAGCTTTTGCTATAGGCTACCTTTGGCCAGAGCCAAGCTAGCTTTTTCCACTGCTTTCAGTCTTTATGCTAAACTAAGTTTAACATCTGTAGCTTCATATTTGACGTACAGATACTCTTAGCAAGAAAGTAAATAAGAGTATTTGCCAAATTGTCAGATTATTGAGGACGTATTAAGTTACAACTTTATTTTCTCCAAAAAATCAACACTTAATTAAGGCAGGATACTTCAGCTCACAGTCCAACCCTGAGGAGAAAAAGATAATGCAGTTTGTTGTTGCATCATGCAGCTTTACGGACAGGACTGAGCGGTAAAACCTCTAATTAGAGGCACATCCATTGCCTGTGATTGCATATCATATGCCTCTGTGCTGGCAGGCAGGGATCCTTCCTCAGCTGTTAGCATGTGACAGATGTGTTGTCGTTACCCTGGCAACTCATCAGGTCCATTCTGTATGTTGTCTGTAGTGTTAGCCGGTTAATTGATCACCTAAATGTCAGGATGCTGTTTATTTCTTTTCCCATGTGTAAAATATTCAATACTACACTACACAATAAATGATCCTAAAAGGTTGAAAATCCCTGGTTTAATCTTTATAAACATGTTGTTTTTAAGATAATCAAATGTTTTATAATTTAAATATTAATCTAAAAATTAACTAGCAACTCCAGCTGTCAAAACATGCTTGATTTCCCTCTAAAATGTAGTGGAAGTAAAGTACAAATGCCTCAAAACTGGACACAGGTCATGTGAGTCTTTTCTGTGTCTGTCTTTTCCATATAGGTGCATTGTGGTTATTAGTCTAGCCTGTTATCCCACATTGCTGTGTACTGTCTTATACTGGTATATGATGGTTTACAACCATCAGACTTTCAGTTGGACCAGTGTAAATAGGCACATCGCTCCAGGCTGACCTGTCATGCTGCTTAGCACTAGTTTGTACTAATCAGGGAGTTTTTATAAAGGGTAAAGGTGCAGAAAAATGTTCATTCAGCATAGTGGGACCATATCACTGCAAGAAAAATAGGTCACCACACTGTACTGGTGTAACTACTCAGCTCAGATCTTTATTTTTTTTTTGTAATGTGGACTGGCTATCTTTCCTGGAGCTCTGAGAAGTCAGACTTTCCTTTGAAAACCACATGAGAAGACAAAATATTTAATCTTTCACTCACTCACTCACACACACACACACACACACACACACACACACACACACACACACACACACACACACACACACACACACACACACACACACACACACACACACACACAATATGACATACCTTATTATTTCTTCCAAATGTCACCCTGAGTTAGACTTACATTTCAATTTGAGCTTTTTTAATTTTACTTTTTTCAAATGTTTAATTATTATCAATACCTTTTAAATAAGACTGATTTTAGCTAAATGCTAATTCCAGCATGCAACTTGTTAACACACTGCTGTTTAGCAGGTTTAGTGTTTACTATGTTCACCATTTTAGTTTAGCTTGTTAGCATGCTAGCATTTGATAATTGGCACTAAACACAAAGTACAGCTGAGGCTGATGGGAATGTCTATCTTTGCAGGTATTTATAAATTGAAGTTTTTTTTTTTTACAATTCATCTTAAGGGGAACATGAATGTCTGTACAAAATTCCATGGCAACCCATCCATAGTGATGAGTATTTTCAGACTGGACCAAAGTGCTGGACCGGCTGACAATCTAATATTGTCATCTGTAGAGCTAAAAAGGTTAATTAAAATACAAATCAAATGGTTGGTGAAACGAAAACTGCAAATGGCAAAGCAGAAGAACTGTGATAATGATAGTAATAAAAGAAGACAGTAAATGAAACAAAAAAAAGCATAATGTTTTTATAATACTTTTGCAAATCCTCTTAAAAAGAATCATAAAGTAACTTATTGCTTGCCAGCATGAGATTATTAAATCACACATTCAAATATGTTTTTACCACCTTTTTTAACAATGATTTTTCCCATTTGTATAATACTTACATGAATATGATTAATAACTTATCACAATAAATAAATGAAGTCTGGTGGCCTCCCTACTGAAAGAAGAGTCACCAAGAAATAAATACTACTGGCTGATCATTACACACTCACGCACGCCACACACTCACACACTCATATAAACTGCTTTGGACCTTTACTACAGTACTTCAAAGACTGAAGAAGGGGAAGAAACATTTGGTAATCTCTTAAATACACCCACTTCTTTTTCTCCTCCCTTCTCTCTCTGTCCTTCAATGAGTGCCATTCTTCTCTGCTCAGACCTCAGGCAGACCTTTACTTTTAGAGTAAAGCTGTGTGGATCTTGGACTCATTGCTCAACTATGCAGTAGAGAGGAGGATTAGCTCAAGCTGAGCACTGAAGCAAGGATTTGGCGTTTGGCCATTTATCCATTACCTGGCGGACTGAGAGAGACGCGTCCATACTCTTTGTCTCTTTTCACCTAAATCTCCACTTCACTCCCTTGTTATTCTCCCTCTTCTTCTCCTTCTATCCCGTCTTTCCACTCTCTCTCTCAACCATGACCCTTTTATCAGAGGACCAGTCAGCGAGGCCCCAACCCTGCCGGCTCCCGGAGCCTGGCAAACACATCAGCACTTCTTTGTACCCAACAGACTGCATTGGCTCCAAAGAGGACTACATGGACAGTGAGGAGAGTGCTGTGTTCGGAGCCGTAGAGCCCCCAAGGCGCTCAAGAGGCCGCCTCATCCTCCACAGCATGGTCATGTTTGGAAGGGAATTCTGCTACGCTGTGGAGGCAGCATTTGTCACACCGGTACTTCTCAGCGTGGGCCTGCCCCGCAGCCTGTACAGCTTGGTGTGGCTGATCAGTCCCATTCTGGGCTTCATGCTCCAGCCCATCATCGGCTCGGCCAGCGACTACTGCCGCTCGCCGTGGGGCCGGCGGAGGCCTTACATCCTGGTCCTGGGTATCCTCATGCTGATTGGAATCACCCTTTTCCTGAACGGGGACGCTGTTGTCTCAGGTAAGGGATGGGTGGGAGGATTTAAAAAGGAGAGGAAACAGACAGGAAGAGGGAGAGGTACAGGTATATTTTTAGTCTCGTCATATCAGAAAGTGAGTTCTTGTTTTTTGGGGCTGACTGTGCCTTTGATTCAGAGGGAATAAAAGAGAATGGAAAATCAGTTCATTTCATCAGCAAAACAGAAGCACTGTAGAGCACACTGTTGAAATCTGACATCACCTTGATCTCATTCTAGTGTATGCTTATGCTTGA
Organism: Gymnocephalus cernua; assembly: GCA_023631565.1. Lineage (NCBI taxonomy): Eukaryota > Metazoa > Chordata > Actinopteri > Perciformes > Percidae > Gymnocephalus > Gymnocephalus cernua. Next base: position 23,824,690 of record CM042442.1, read on the forward strand.
AAATATGCAGAATAATAATAATGACTTGTAAAACTCAACAAATGAAAGTCATACATATAAAGTTTTATGATCTAATTAATTATTATTTTATTATATTATTTTGCCATCAAAGCTTTTACAGACTCAGGCTTTGAACTGTATCAGTATCTTCTCACTCATTTAGGAAAAAAGTCACACATCCATCAAGATTTTTTTTTCCTTATTAAATGTGTGAGCACAAGGCCCTGAGAGGCTTTTATGCTCACACATTTAACTTGTGACTGAAGGTAAATGCGTGACTCGTTCGGGTGGTCCTGAGCCGATGCCTGATGGCGCAGACTGATGATGAGGCATGACCATAGGGCATGATTAAGAAAATGTCACTGCACTTTTAGTTTGAAGACGTAAAACAACTGATAACATTTAGACAATTCAGACTCCGAGGCTAAAGGTAGTTATGAGGGGCCCCAGTGCATGCTATTATTTGATGTTTGAAAGGCATGACTGTTCGCTCAGCTTGGAGATGTGCTCAGCTTGTCAGTCCTGACAAATTTTTGCACCTAAACTAACTACCGTATATTGTATCATCTCGTCACATGATCAAACAGAGACTTGACTTTGGACAGCACTACACTACATGTCACTTAGCAACGGTCATTGTATATCTGTATATGACAAAAATACCAAAGAAAATAAGAAGATTGATTTAATTGCATAGCTTTTTTTTAAGTTTATGTAGAATAAGCATTAACTTTTGCTATTGCTACTGACTATCTTATGTACAAAAATAAAACCATGCGTTTGCCTCCTCAAGGGAATATATATGGCATCGTTATTAAGTTACCATGAGTTCTTCTTTGAACAGACATATTTCCCAGGTGGCAATCTGAATCACTTTTGCAAGGGTCCATTCTCAGCCCAAGACATATTTGTCTCTAGGCGCCTCCTGAGTATCCGGCAGGCAGCATCACGAGAAGTTCTCCCTGACAAAAGAATCTGTGACCTTTTCTGAGACGAGCCACATGAACGTATTCACTGCTGAGAGTTACAGTGCTGCTGTATTGTTCCCCACTGAACAGGATCACTGTGGGGTTAATGGCATAAATATTCACTCCCCCCCCATTCTAATTTTCAGAGTTGGTCCTGGAAACTTTTAATGACGGAGCTTGAAATAAGTCATTCTCAATAATACCTCAATCATATATTTTGATTGGATGATAATTAGAGTAATCATGGGACAGGACATTGAATAGTACGAAAGTTGTTTTTTTTAGCAAATATCCGAAACACTCTGCAAACACTGTAAAGTTTAAAGGGGTGTTGGGTAGACTAGGTTGAGAGAGCTCTATTTATAATGAAACGGTTACAATTATACAAGAGAAATAGCAACGCAATGTGTATTTATACTAGCTGTAGTACGAAGTGTATGATCCTTGTTTCAAATCTGGGGCTTAGGTCAAAAAGAAAATCTAAATCAGCTTGTTTGAACTACATTTTTTCTTTGTTGAATGTTGTGATTGTGGATTGAGTTTCTATTAAAAAAGCTCTGGGCTTTGTTATAATCATCATACGGACTATAAAGTATTTCTTTCTTCCGATGCACGCTGGCTAAGCAGATTATCCTTCCACGTTTCTCAGGGTTGTAGTGAATTCTACAGGAATCTTTTTGTTTAATAGCTACAGAAAAGTTAGTACAGTGAAATATTCTGTTAATCTAACTCCATGACCTTTCTCTTTGCAACAGTACAAGTTTTTTTCGACAGACTTTTATATTGTTCTTGCCTTACTGAACACATGCAATATATTTGACTTAAATCACAAAACAATCCACAATCGATTTACGCATGTTTTTTGCCCAGATAATTATGTCTTAGCATCCTTCATTCCTTTTGATGAGTACACAGAAGAATATTGGGCTTTATGATCAAACAGCCAGGTTTTAAAATATAATTGTTAACTGTCCAACATAGTTTTTCTTGTTTTCTTTTCTGACAAGCTCTAAGTGCCTCTCAATGTGCTAGCTGCCATTCCTTTAACTGACGTGTATAAATTAAACATGCAAATTTCACACTTCAAGTTCAGTCAAAAAATAATCTAAGGATGTGGCGGTATCATTATATTGTTATTTACACGCAGTGCTTGATGAGTGATGAGATGTTTTTGTTCCGTTTTACAGCAATAGTCAGCAACAGGTCATTGAAGAGTACATGGGCCATAGTGGTGGTGATGTTCGGAGTCGTGCTGTTTGACTTTGCTGCAGACTTCATCGACGGGCCCATCAAGGCCTACCTGTTTGATGTGTGTTCACATCGAGACAAGGAAAGAGGTCTGCACTACCATGCTCTACTTACAGGTGTGTAATACACACACACACACACACACACACACACACACACACACACACACACACACACACACACACACACACACACACATACACACACACACACTTGCTTACTTCAGTACTCATTATCTTCTCCTCGCTGGCTGTTTCCAACGTGCATCTTGATGGATTTGTTTGATGAGAGGTTATTTTTTTAAAATCTGTACAAAAACCAGAGTGTATGTAGATTTAATTGACAAGATTTAAAACATACACAATTGTCGAGGATTAAAATAAACAAAAATCTGAAGGTTTATTTCTATTGTGGTCGTCTATTGCAGTACTAGGTCGCAGATTAAATACAAAAGAGTTCAATCTGCCGTGTAAAATGGCAAGTTGTTGTTTTACATTGGGGTTATGTGCCTGTTTCTTGGCCGGGCACAGGGACTTTCTTTTGCTGGTTGCCTGGCACACGATGAAGACAAGACACCAGGAAGTCTCGGTTTGAGTGTAACTTCTGTGGCAGTGTCCAAAATCCGTCTCTATTTAAGATATAGTGCACTATGTTTACTGTCTGCTATTTTATTTAAGTGTCCAAATTCTGAGTATGTAAATGTATCACTCTATGATGCTCTCAACAATCCTACAATGGAAGTTACTACTACTCTCTGCTAACAATCCCAAATGCAATGCTCTGCATTTTATAGATGAGAAAATTACTGTTGTGCAACTCTACACCTGACAGTGATGATGCAAAATGTAGTAGTAAGTGTCTGAAATCTCAATTTACTGCTTTTTTAAATTGAATTACTAGTGGGGGAGTGTTGTTTTAATCTGTAACAATAAATACTGGTGAACATGAGCCAGGTATTTCTCTCATTTTCCACATTTTGCTAATTGTTTTACTAATTTGTCACTGATATCTTGCCAGTACAATGTCCCCATGTGAAAGATATCCTTTTCTTGCTGAGGATAACCAAATACTGTCTTTTATAATTAGTCTCTCAGGGAAATACAGAGTAAAGTTGGCTCACTCTTTCATGTGGAACTCCTTTTTCTCAGAGGGATTTTTGAGTTTTTGAACATGAGTTTCATGTAAGAGGGTGACATCTCAGATGGGTTTCGGGTGCCTTTCCAAAACTTTAAATTGTGTGTCCCTTAGCCACTTTGATACAGACATGCTGACATGTCTTGGAACATTTTCCCAATTGCACTTCATCTTCAAGTCATGGACATTTGGCTGAATGGATGAATAGATTCACCACTTGTGCTGTCAGATACAGATGGAAAGTTCAGACGCGAGTCAATACTAACTATCCCTTTTAGTTTGGTTGAGTTAACAATGATAGGTTAAGGCTACACCATTAAAGGTTGCACTCAGCTGTCAGCAGGCACCAGGTGGTGTAAGCATGCTAGTCAGGCAGTAATCCAGCCCTGAGCTAGTCATGTGCTGCAGTCATGGGTCTGGGTTGAGAGACACAGCAGCCAGGCACATGACTCTTTATACTCCCCTGCCACTGCTGGTATGTGAGGTTTGAAGAGGAGGGAGCACAAATTGTTTTGTGTTTCTCTGTGATTCATGTAGCTTTTGTGGTAGCTTTTCTAATCACATACTCTAAATCTGTGAACATGTGAAAGACCACATTAGTCATTACGAATGAGTCATTTTCTACAGCAACAGGTAAAGAAAGCTGGATACAAAAACAGATGGAGCAATCTCCTTTAAGTCATATTTAGCTGTGTGGCTCCATGCAAGGCAATGATGGTCTCTCAGTTGGTCGATCAATCGGTCCACCACTTTGGTTCACACCGAAATATCTCAACAACTGGATTGAAAGAGTCACTTCCTACAAATCCCAAAGCAAATGGCTTGATGAAAAGTTGACTTTTTTTCTGTAAAAAAAAATGCTTTTCATTTGAGGCCAGAAAGAAAATTGTGAATAATCTAATTCCATTAGACTACGGTGATGTGATTTACATGCTTGCATCTTCATCCCTACTGAAATAAAGATTCTGTATATCACGCTGCATTACACTTTGTAACAAATGCAGGCTCACACACTCACCATTGTATTTTATATGAACCTTTAGAATGGTCCTCTGTATGAGAGAAGAAAAATGCACATGTTGCTTTGTATTGTCAAGACATTGTTAGATAAGCAACCTACTTATATGTCCAGCCTTTTATCCTATCAACTAGAGCACTAGATCTACCAACTGAATTATTTTAAATGTAAACTTTAGTGATCCCCTGACTTTTTATCTAGCAAGTAGCTTACACATTTGCAAAAATAGTTGAAATAGGCAACATGCCCTTTCTCCAACCATTTGCATGACGTTGTGCCAAGTAGCTGTTTGTATCTCTAATCCTGGAGGCCAGGAACATAGAAAAGAGGGATCCCAGAACAGTACATTAATGATCTTCTCCTCCACAGATATGTATCTACAGCCCATCACTGCATTGTTTTTTTGTTGTCAGCCTCACTTCAAAAAACAGTGTGGCCCCCAGGCGAATTTCGCCACCTTTCAACCCCTCCCTTACTTTATTTTGGAATCCCACAAAGCCTTGCAAAGCCATTTCATCGTGTCCCATAGAAAATGAACGGGGTTCGTTGAACTTCAGTTTGTCTTCACCGTTCGTTAGTCAGCAACAATGGTGATTCAGTAGAGTCAGTGCGGTTAGATTCAGTGTTAGAGATGTGCTGTATGTACATGTACCCGACACCCCTACACTAAACTAAGATGATGAGCCTCACAAAGCAGTGTGTGTTTCTGTAGACTCTTGTTTGCCATGTATGCAATAAAGGCGTACTTTTTGAAGTTGTTTAGGTTATTTCCATTATTGTATAGGTATACTTAGGCCTGCCTCTGTGAGCCAGTTTATCCTTGCAAAACTATTTTTCAGCTATAATGTAAAATTGCTTCAGTGTAATTAATACCTGATCAGGGCTGCAACTAATTTTCATAGTTGATTAGTCTGTCGATAATTTTCTCGATTAGTTGTTTAGTGTATAAAATGTTGTTTAGTGTTTTCCAAAGCCCAAGACGTCCTTATATGTTTACTGTCATATAGGAGTGAAGGAACTAGAAAATATTTACATTTTAGAAGCTATTTAGAAAGAAGACTTTAGAAAGGAATTAGATTTTTCTTTTTTTACTCCAACCGATTAATCGATTATCAATGTAGTTGGCATTTAATTTAACAGTTGACGACAGCTACCTGATATTCTGTTTACATCAAAACCAAATTGCACCATGCTGATATTAAATCTTGCTTTCAATCTCTCTGTTTATATTTTTGAGACCGTCCACAGTTGACTACAGTCATATCTCTGATTAGCTCTGGTGCACTGTGCTGCAATAAGACGTTCATAGTTATTGCAGGGGCAGAAAGGTACACACTTGAGGTGACAATAATAGAAATATAAGGATCTTGAATCAGAATAAAGTGATTGATGCATAAAGCAAGGTTCCAGCCATGTCAACACAAGTGAAGTGTGACTCCTGAATGGGTTATTACTTTACCTGCCAGTTCCTTTTAATGAAGAAAAATAGGCTTCATTTCAGGTGCAAACAGTAGATTTGATATCTGCTCTGGGGGCCGCAGTTAGTCAGTCAATCAGACAATCACTCAACCAACCAACCAAGTACATTCTTTTAGTTTCTTTTGTTATAACATAAAGATTGCATGTGTATCATAATGTAGGCATGCAATCACATTTAAGGGGAGCATCAGTCAACAAAACCGCATTAATTTTATACTAAGCGCATAAATGTCTTCCTAGGGGCAAGAAGAAAAAATTCCAGTTGCATGCTGTGCTGATAAACAGGCTGTTCACTCACTCTGTACCTAGGCAACCCAAATGTAAAAATGTGTACATATTTAATGAGTTTTTTCTGTCTATTTGGTCTCTCATCTTTCCTGAAGCTGTCAGCATATACATTTCCTTTTACAGTAAAAAAAAGGGGAGGCTGTTTTTTATACTTATTTACCCAGTGGTTTTTACCAGTGAAAATAATTATGTTTCCTTTTGTCATACAGTATGTCCAGTACTGGGTCATTTAAATGATAGCTGCTACAAAAGTAAAAGCTGAAAGTAACAACACTTTAACCACAGGTATGAGAGGACATATAATAGCTGATTCCATTTGGTTAAACATGAGTTATTTATTTTTTATGCACAACCTAAACTATTACCAAACTTAAATGCTAGACACACACTGAAATACAACAGCACACGTGTCATTTAAAAAGGGGAGCTCCCCACTAAATTATTTTGTTTTTCGCTCTACACATAATCACATTGATTACCACATCTTGTTGGCATACTGTTTTAATACATATATTTTTTCCAACAATACACGTTTCTACATAGGTGTATGTAATATCTCCCCGCTCTTATAGGATTGTTTGCAGCTCTTCCAACAAAAAAGCTTTAAAAAAGCTCTAGCAAAAACCTTTTTAAAGCTTTAAACATTTTCTTTTAATACATCCATGCTACAAACCCTCTACACTCTGAATTAACTGTTTGCTAACAAGTTTGTCATATCAATTTAAAACTTAAGCACCCACACAACTCTCTCAAAAAGACATCAATGTGCTGGAAGAGGAAGGTTCTCAAGGGCGCGGGAAGGGGGGTGCTGAGGGTGCTGCAGCCCCCCCTGCTGGCAGGAGCTGTAATTTATATTTTTTATTTTTTAAATGATTACTAATTCGCTGTCTGACATTATTTATATTTTTGTATATCAACTAGTGAGGCAAATAGCAAAAAAGGGTTATGGATAGGTTCTAAAATATAGCCTACTAAAAATGAACCGTTATAGCTGATAGAGGTGACAGTGAAAGTGAGTAAAGCGACGTGACTCGCTGAGAAGCGAGCAGGCTGAGACTAGTTGACTGGAATGTTAGTTGTAGAGAAGAATATGTCGCAGAAAAGGATACAAGAGTTTTTCTTCCGTAATAGTAATGCGGCTAAATTTAGCAAGATTTTATCTGTAGATGTTAGTTGATGTTTCCTCGTCCACCGCCAAGGCAAAGTGTTGATTAGCTGTAGAGCCAGAGTCTGAAATAACGTCAGCAAGCAGCAGCCGAGAGGGCATGAGGATAAAATATACAATGACGAGTCCATAGCAACCAGTTCACGTGTTGAATTTGTTATTACCCAGTGTGCTTTGTTGAATGGTCTCAATGTTTTATTGTTTTATTTCATGTGAATACTAGTTTACTAGAGGAGTAACTTAGTATTTGAAGTAATGTAGTAGTAATGCAGGAAGTGTGCATTTAGTTTCCATACTTATTATTTATTATTATTATTTCCACAACAATGTTAGTGAATAAATCTACTGAAATGGCCTCCACACCATAACAGAAGAGTGTGATGCGTAAGATGAGAATGCAGAGGTTAACACAGTTATATTATGGCTGTAAAAGAATAAATATTATTTCTATGACTTTGCCAAGTGCAAGTCAATATAGAAATCAATATTAACTTTTTGGGGAGGTTTATTTGTTTACATGTATTGTAATTATAGAAAAAGTATTGCTGGTGAAGGGAAGGTGATGTTTAAATTTTCTGAAAATCCCATAGTTCCTAAACTGTTGAAATCTACCTTGGGGGAGAAATGAACAGGCATTCACTATTTTGTTATTCTTCCCCCCTGGTCAAAAATAGGTTCCTGTGTGCCTGAAGGTTCTAGTAGAATTTGAGGGTGTACAGTACTTTATAAAAAAACTGCACTTCTCTGTCTATGTGTAATTCCAGGTCTGGGCGGAGCGTGTGGCTACCTGGTAGGAGCTATGGACTGGGGTCACTCTATACTGGGCCAGCTGCTGGGCTCTGAATACCAAGTCATCTACTTCTTCTCAGCATTGACCTGGGGCATCTTCCTCACCGTGCACCTCTTCAGTATACCAGAGCAACCTCTGGGCAAGGACCCACATGCCTCCGATCCCTCACCTCCCAGTGTCCTCCGCCTACTGGGCTCCCACAGCAATGGTTACGGAGCTCTGGCTAAAGAGCCCGTCTCAAATATAGGTCCTGCATCCATCCCAGACCTCAGGCCTAGGTCTTTCTCCGCTCTGGGGGAGGCCAACTCAGTGACCTCCAGTGCCAAGCAGCCGAACAAGGAGGTATGTGATGTGCAGGATCAATTGTTTTGAGGATGCACGTTTATATGCACGTGGTAAAATAATGTGGAATACAGATTTTATCCATTAATGCTCATGGTCACAGTGGAGAATTAGTTCAGAGAAAATGGACGATATAGAGTTACCTTTATTAAAATATATGAGCACACTGACAATATGGTGTGTGTATATATTCTCACATTATGTAAAAGATGATATGAGCAAAAAAAGTCACAAGCTTTGAGTGGTATGGCAGGCATGCTGCAGATCCTGAAAGAGATGAGCATGATAGTAATCTTTGATATGTTCATGCTGAATTACAGGGAAATGTGTGTAAAAAAATGCACAGTACAGCGGGGAATATTTTCATTTGATCTCATGGTGCAGCCATAAAAGTTATGATAAACAGGAACTTAAAGCAAGCAGATATTGTCAGTGTTTCTAGCCTCAAGGTCCAAATGTTCCCTTCAACATCCAGTCAGGGATCCCACACTGACGCCAACCATCCACCCATTCAGTACGTTTCCATCCATCTACTCTGGTAAATACAAAACCAATGATCTCCCTGTTGTGAGAAGAATTTATTTCACAAAACAAAAACAACAAGTACAACTGCAGCTTAAAGTTTTGCAACAAGAGGCTTAAACCAACATTAAATGCACTGCAATAGCAGTTACAGTAGTACAGTAGTCTTTCTAAAGTACAACCTGTATGGTTAATAATTATATGTTAAGACAATTTGACTAATGATTGGAAATAGTTTTTTTTATTGATTTACATAGAAATATCATTTGAATGTCTTAATTATGTCTGGAGGAGGAGCTTCCTGTTTAAAAACAAGGGGTAGAAGCCGTACACTTTTTGGTAAATAAATGTATTTTTTAAAGTTTATTTTTGTTTAAGAACACTTTGGGTGAAGATTACTCCATGTGGTCTCCCTCCATAATTTGGCCAATCCTTTACAGCAGGAGTGTCAAACTCAACTTCTCTAAGGGCCACACTGGAAAAAGAGAATTGCATCGAGGGCCAGACATGTACAGTTTATTGTCATGCTTTGATTTCATCGAAAAAGTCAAATATACCAAGAATGTCGAAAAACGTGCCAAAAACTTAAAAAAAACCCGTCATAAACGCTGCCAAATTTTTAGAAAAAAATCCAAAAACATCTAAAAAAGATATCGTCTCAAATGTCGGGAAAAAAAAAGCGCTGGATGTGCAGGCCGGATCAAAGATTGCGAGGGGCCGGATTTGGCCCGTGGGCCTCGAGTTTGACACGTGCTTTACAGGAATATTAATAATGTAATAGTCCTGAAGGTGTTCAGGTTCAAATGGTTAAACAGTAGGACGCCACACACAGCAGAGGAAACACTTCAAACAACCCCGTGAAGACGATGTACAGTAGTGTGACTGTCATGTGCAACATAAAATGTCAATTCCATGTGATACCATTTTCTACATTGTGGATTGAGAAAGCTTTATTGTTGTGATGAATTATTTTTTGAAACTCTGAACAGCAATAATCTGTCCCAGCTCAGTTCCTGTTGATGGAAAGAAAAAGAGAAGAAAAAGATCTGTCAGAAGAGTTTGTATCATCTTCTTAAATATCACTTCTGTGGCCTCGTGAAGACGTTTGATTCATAATCTCTGCCATGCCTTATCTAAGCTCTATTTGCTGTGATTGTATATTCTTTCCTTTTTTTGCAGAGCAGACATTAGTTAATTCAGTTTGTATCTGATCAGATTATGTAATGCCTTTGAAGTGTTCTTGTTAACTAAGTTCTTGTTTGTCTTTTATCATCTCCTGTCTCTAACCCTTGAGCAGAGTTAACGTCACCATGTGATCTTTATGTTAAATCCCTTCATTTATTCTATTGAAGGTCTTTAGGCTGCAGACGTCTTATTTTAATTGTTGAAGCTAGCAATGAAATACCAGGAGAGTAATGAGTGCTCTGACAGAAAAAAACTGTTTTATCTTTCAAATTAATTTATAAATCCTGTCAGTGTTGTAGCTGTTGGCGCTGATGTGTGTGATGTTTGTGTGTGTCTGCAGGCCCAGAAGAGGATGACGTTCAGGTCGATGATGAAAGCTATCATCAACATGCCAAACCACTACCGCTGCCTGTGTGTCAGTCACCTGCTGGGATGGGCGGCTTTCCTCTGCAACATGCTCTTCTTCACAGATTTTATGGGACAGGTAATGATTTCAGGGTGTCTGCATATGAAAGCCATATTTGTTTTGCTAATTTTACCAATCAGTGTAGCAGATTTCAACTGAATTGCAGCGATTGGTGCCAATGTCTTGCTGACATCACTTCTAACTTTCATAATGATTGATGAAATGTTTTGATTATTAATTAATAGATTGATTCATTTTTCAGACAGAAATGCTAAACATTAGCTTGTTCCAGCTTCTCAAATGTATGGATTTGCTGCCTTTCTGTATTTTATAGATTTGTAAAGTGAATAATGCAGATACAGATTCATATTTATCATACAGATGATTTATCAATCTTCTCACCAAATTCTTGGCAAAAAAATTGTATTTCACAACTGAACTATTACTTTTATTATAGAATGCTGCACTTTAAAATCTACCTATTTAAGATAAAATTGTTATTTAGTGTTAAAACCATAAGGCGAATCATTAAAATGTTACACGCACGCACGCACGCACGCAGCCAGCTTGCCTCCTGAATGTGCAGTGTTGACTGTTTTAATAATAGATAATCATTTAAGTCTTCTATATAAGTCTTATTCTCTTCTTCCAGGTTCTCAAATGTGAGGATTTCCATTTTTTTTATCTCAATGTAAACTGGATATTTTGGGATTTCTTTCGACTTTTGGTCAGAATTAGAATGTAAAGATGCCACTTTGGGTGCATTTCACTATTTTCTGACCATTTATAGAAAAGTAAAAAAATACTCGTTGAGCAATAACACTAGTAGGACAACACGCTGCAATATGGTTTTACTTTCAAGCTCCAATAATCCCCGTTTGTGTGGGGGGTGTAATCTCCTCCTGACGTGTCATAATGATAAATGCTTTACAGTTGCACAGTATGCATGCTGATCAAAGGATGCACCTCACAGCAGGACACAGTACTCACCGCCACGGTTCATTAACACCCGATACACCAACATGTTATCTAAAACTGCAGGCTTTGTTTGCTACGATGAGAAGTGTACAGTCAGTTGCTTCCTGTTGAGTGTTAAAAGGAAAGAAAAACATGTATTAAAGTGCCCATTTTATGAAACAATCACTTTTTCTGTGATTGGGGGTGTTATTATGTGTCTCTGGTGCTTCCACACGCATACAAACTTTGAAAAAAATCCATCCATGCTGTTTTGAGTGAGGTATGGGTTTCTGAATGTGTCCTGCCTTCAGTCTCCGGGTGAGCTGTTCAAAATCTGCAGGGCTTTTTACGTCACTAGCCGAAACGAGCTGGCTAACCACAACCGATAGCATGCTAGCGCTAGCGTTAGCATGCTAGCATGCAAGCTCGTTCTCAATGGCAAAGCACTACTACAACACACACAAGTTCACCATAACATACAAAAGAAGTACTTACATGTGCGCCCCCCTTTAGAAGAAGTCTCTCCTGCCTTGTAACTGACCAAAGTTGGAGAAACAACCTTTCTTTTACTGTCTATGGAGCTAACTGACATGAGCTACGATCTGAGCTACTGCACATGTGCGAGTGGAATCAAAGATAGTGCAAAAGAAAAGATGCCTCACTCTTTAGCTAAAACAGAGACCTGAACACAAGGTGAAAAGAGGAGCTGCAGCAGTGAGAGAGAGCTGGGCAGTACAACAAAAATATGGTCCATCCATCCATCCATCGTCGTCCGCTTATCCGTGGTCGGGTCGCGGGGGGAGCAGCTCCAGCAGGGGACCCCAAACTTCCCTTTCCCGAGCCACATTAACCAGCTCTGACTGGGGGATCCCGAGGCGTTCCCAGGCCAGGTTGGAGATGTAATCCCTCCACCTAGTCCTGGGTCTTCCCCGAGGCCTCCTCCCAGCTGGACGTGCCTGGAACACCTCCCTAGGGAGGCGCCCAGGGGGCATCCTTACCAGATGCCCGAACCACCTCAACTGGCTCCTTTCGACGTGAAGGAGCAGCGGCTCTACTCCGAGCTCCTCACGGATGACTGAGCTTCTCACCCTATCTCTAAGGGAGACGCCAGCCACCCTCCTGAGGAAACCCATTTCGGCCGCTTGTACCCTGGATCTCGTTCTTTCGGTCATGACCCAACCTTCATGACCATAGGTGAGGGTAGGAACGAAAACTGACCGGTAGATCGAGAGCTTTGCCTTCCGGCTCAGCTCTCTTTTCGTCACAACGGTGCGATAAACTGAATGTAATACCGCCCACGCTGCGCCGATTCTCCGACCAATCTCCCGCTCCATTGTCCCCTCACTCGCGAACAAGACCCCAAGGTACTTAAACTCCTTCACTTGGGGTAAGGACTCATTCCCTACCTGGAGAAGGCACTCCATCGGTTTCCTGCTGAGAACCATGGCCTCAGATTTAGAGGTGCTGATCCTCATCCCAGCCACTTCACACTCGGCTGCAAACTGATCCAGTGAGTGCTGAAGGTCACAGGCCGATGATGCCATCAGGACCACATCATCTGCAAAGAGCAGCGATGAGATCCCGAGCCCACCGAACTGCAACCCCTCCCTACCACGACTACGCCTCGATATCCTGTCCATAAATACTACGAACAGGATTGGTGACAAAGCGCAACCCTGGCGGAGGCCAACCCTCACCTGAAACGTGTCCGACTTACTGCCGAGAACCCGGACACAGCTCTCGCTTTGGTCATACAGAGATTGGATGGCCCTGAGAAGGGACCCCCTCACCCCATACTCCCGCAGCACCTCCCACAAAGTCTCCCGGGGGACCCGGTCATATGCCTTCTCCAGATCCACAAAACACATGTAGACTGGATGGGCATACTCCCAGGCTCCCTCCAGGATCCTTGCTAGAGTAAAGAGCTGATCCGTTGTTCCACGACCAGGACGGAATCCGCATTGTTCCTCTTCAACCTGAGGTTCGACTATCGGCCGAACCCTCCTTTCCAGCACCTTGGAGTAGACTTTACCAGGGAGGCTGAGAAGTGTGATACCCCTGTAATTGGTACACACCCTCTGGTCCCCCTTTTTGAAGAGGGGAACCACCACCCCGGTCTGCCACTCCTTTGGCACTGTCCCAGACTTCCACGCAATGTTGAGTAGGCGTGTCAACCAAGACAGCCCCTCCACACCCAGAGCTTTCAACATTTCTGGACGGATCTCATCAATCCCTGGGGCTTTGCCACTGTGGAGTTGTTTGACTACCTCAGTGACCTCCACCAGGGAAATTGACGACAATCCCCCGTCATCCTCCAGCTCTGCCTCTAACAAAGAGGGCGCATCAGCTGGATTTAGGAGTTCCTCAAAGTGCTCCTTCCACCGCCCTATTACCTCCTCAGTTGAGGTCAACAACGTCCCATCTTTACTGTACACAGCTTGGATGGTTCCCCGCTTCCCCCTTCTGAGGTGGCGGACGGTTTTCCAGAAGCGCCTTGGTGCCGACCGAAAGTCCTTCTCCATGTCTTCTCCGAACTTCTCCCACACCCGCTGCTTTGCCTCTTTCACGGCAGAGGCTGCAGTCCTTCGGGCCCTTCGGTACCTTGCAACTGCCTCCGGAGTCCTCTGGGATAACATATCCCGGAAAGACTCCTTCTTCAGTCGGACGGCTTCCCTGACCACCGGTGTCCACCACGGTGTTCGAGGGTTACCGCCCCTTGAGGCACCTAAGACCCTAAGACCACAGCTCCCTGCCGCAGCTTCAGCAATGGAAACTTTGAACATTGTCCACTCAGGTTCAATGCCCCCAGCCTCCACAGGGATGCACGAAAAGCTCCGCCGGAGGTGTGAGTTGAAGGTCTGTCGGACAGGAGCTTCCTCCAGACGTTCCCAATTTACCCGCACCACCCGTTTGGGCTTACCAGGTCTGTCCAGAGTCTTCCCCCACCCCCTGACCCAACTCACCACCAGATGGTGATCAGTTGACAGCTCTGCCCCTCTCTTCACCCGAGTGTCCAAAACATACGGCCTCAAATCAGATGAAACGATTATAAAATCGATCATTGACCTTCGGCCTAGGGTGCTCTGGTACCAAGTACACTTATGAGCATCCCTATGTTCGAACATGGTGTTTGTTATAGACAATCCATGACTAGCACAGAAGTCCAATAACAGACAACCACTCTGGTTTAGATCAGGGAGGCCGTTCCTCCCAATCACGCCTCTCCATGTGTCTCCGTCATTGCCCACATGTGCGTTGAAGTCCCCCAGCAGGACTATGGAGTCCCCCTCCGGAGCCCCATACAGGACTCCATTCAAGGTCTCCAAGAAGGCCGAATACTCTGAACTCTTGTTTGGTGCATATGCACAAACAACAGTCAGAGTTTTCCCCCCAACAACCCGCAGGCGTAGGGAGGCGACCCTCTCGTCCACCGGGGTAAACTCCAACATTGCGGCGCTCAGCCGGGGACTTGTGAGTATCCCCACACCCGCCTGGCGCCTCACACCCTGGGCAACTCCGGAGAAGAAAAGAGTCCAACCCCTCTCCAGGAGTACGGTTCCAGAACCGAGACTACGCGTAGAGGTAAGCCCCACCATATCCAACTGGTAGCGCTCCACCTCACGCACAAGTTCCGGCTCCTTCCCCCACAGCGAGGTGACATTCCATGTCCCCAGAGCCAGCCTCTGCTGCCCGGGTCTGGTCCGTCGAGGCCCCTGACCTTCACCGCCACCCGTGTGGCAGCGCACCCGACCCCAGCGGTTCCTCCCACAGGTGGTGGGCCCATGGGCTGGAGAGATAGGTGCCACGTAGCTTTTTCGGGCTGTGCCCGGCCGGGCTCCGTGGCAAACCCGGCCACCAGACGCTCGCTGACGAGCCCTCCCTCTGGGCCTGGCTCCAGACGGGGGCCCCGGGCTTCCTCCGGGCAGGGTCTCTCTATCCCTTCCTCGTTTTTTCATAGGGTCTTTTGAACCATTCTTCGTCTGGCCCCTCACCTGAGACCACTTTGCCATGGGAGACCCTACCAGGAGCACAAAGCTCCAGACAACACAGCCCTCAGGTTCATAGGGACACCCAAACCTCTCCACCACGATAAGGTGATGGTTCCCGGAGAGGACAAAAATATGGTGTTTTTTGAAAATTAAACCACGTAAACCTATTCTGGTACAACCTTAAAATACAAGTATGAACCTGAAAATGAGCATAATATGGCATCTTTAACAAGGGTGATATTTTAACACTCATTTTAAAATTATTTCTCTCTCTTTTTGGCAGATTGTGTACAATGGAAATCCTTATGCAGACCATAACTCCATAGCCTACGCCACATATGAGAGAGGAGTAGAAGTGGGCTGCTGGGGACTGTGTATTAATGCTGTGTCCTCTGCTCTATACTCTTGTAAGTAACAGAAAGTTGTGTGTTTATTTCACAGCGGCCAACATCCATTACTGTAATATTGCCATGTCTGGACTAACATCATTAGCACCTCTGTGAATGACAGCCCCGACAAAGTTGTTCAGGGAAATGGAGAGCAGTCAGCAATTACCGCCTCCTATTCTGTTTTGCGTTCGGATTACAGGCTTTAGTTGGCTGCAGTCATTCATTAGCTGCACACATGAAACACGTTTTACCAGAGGTATATTCAGCTGACTGTTTCATTAAAATCAAATGATGTAAAAGTAGCAATGAAATGTGAAAGTGAGAAAAATAATGTGCTGCATGCAAAGGAAAGGTCAGCCAAATAATGTATCACTTTGTCTCTGAGTGTGAAATTTATTTATTTATTTTTTTACTTTGCTGCTCTGAAACTAAAGATGTCCATTCAAATGCCCAGTCAACTGTAGCAAATATAATGCATTCTGTGGAGGGTTTTACAATGTTTATCACAACATCTTAATCATAAAAGACAAAGCAGTTGTGACGTAATCCAAACTTCATGTTGGTTTGCTGTTATTCTCAAGTAAAACAAATTTTCTCTGTGACGATGTATGATTTGTGTGTTTCTAGATGTGCAGCGTTTTCTCCTCCCATACATCGGCCTGAAGGGATTATACTTTGTGGGCTACTTTGTATTTGGCATGGGCACCAGCCTGATTGGCCTCTTCCCCAACATCATCGCCACGCTCATCCTCTGCACCGTGTTCGGCGTCATGTCCAGCACGCTCTACACCATCCCATATAACCTGATAGCGGAGTATCAGCGGGAGGAGGAGGTACTGGGCTGGCAAGAGAACTGTTTTTCAGGGTTGAGATGCATTTTTGTATTTTATTTTATTTAACCAGGTAGGCCGTTGAGAACAGGTTCTCATTTGCAACGGCGACCTGGTGAAGAAAAGTATAAGCGTACAAGACAACATATAGTTTCACATTCAACATAGTACAAGAAAATAGAATACAATAGGCTACAAAGGTACAGATTAAGTAGGCAGTTCAAGCCGGCGCAAAGTGAGGTGAAGAAAAAAACATTGTTGGGGTGTGGGTAGTCTCACATTGGCAGACCTATCTCCACAGCGCTGTGGAGTAAGGTCTGGCTACTCTACACTTACATTCTGGAATAGGAGATGGGATGGTCTGGGATGTTTGTATTTCTTTAAACCAATCTGAATCGTCTTGGGCTGCGCCAAGTTTCGCACACAGAGATGGTGGCTCTGCAAAATGGTCTCGGAAAGGAACTTAGCTTGGTGAAACAGAGCGCGTGCCCATACATGGAGGTTTACTCCTCGACGCAGCGGCCACGGATTCGACTCCGACCTGCGGCCCTTTGCTGCATGTCATTCCCCCTCTCTCCCCTTTCAAGTCTTCAGTTGTCCTACGAAAAAAGGCCCAGAATTATCTAAAAAAAGGAAACCCCACATACAATATTAAGTTAACAGTTTACACAATACAGTAACATGAGCTGTTTAAATTAGCTGGATACATTGTTAAACCTAATTTGCTCTTACCAGTGTATTGCCATTTGCACATCTCATCCATAGCAATCCTGCCACAATTGTTCCCAAAACGTCCCTGCCAGATATTAAATGCCATAAACTGTCAGGTTGTAGGCTTGGACCCAAGTGCAGGAAGGCGAGGAGTGAGAAGCAGTTTGAATATAAATCATTTTAAAATAATAATAATTTAATGAAACACAAAGAGATTTACAAATGTGTAAGCAGGAGAAAAAAATCCTAAAGAAACAGGAACACGGAAGGAACGGGGAAAAATCCAGGAGCACAAAAACACAATAACACACAGGACGGAACTCTTCACAAAAGACAGACGATGAATGACGATAAACCAACAACAGACACAGAAAGCACACAGACTAAATACACAAGTAAACAAGGGTGAAATAAGGGACAGGTGACACAAGAGCTGGGGAACAGGTGAAAGTCATCAGGGCGGGGCAGACAATCTCAAAAGTAGGGAAAACAAAAGACAGGAAGTAAAACATAACATGGGAGAAACAGGGAGACTACAAAATAAAACAAGACACAAACACAAGGAAAAACACAGAAGACAGAAAAGATGAGAAGTGAAACAAGGAAACAGAACAAATAAACACAATAAAACAGTAAAAAAAAAACTACAACAGAAACCCACAATCGTGACATAAACATATTCTTTGTAAATCTTTACAATCATTCCCTAAAAGAATCAAGCAGGCCTGCCTTGTTGCACGATCCAAATTTTTTTTTCAAAACTTGCCATTTTTAGCATGTAGCTTGCTAGCTCATAGTTTGTTGTTGTTTCCCGAAGCGAACAGAGTTTGAGAACAGCAAACAGAACAACGTTGTTCTCATTCACAACTTTTATTCTGACAGCTGGTCATAAAATTTTCCAGGTTTCCAGGGTGGAGAACAGGTCAGCTGAATTCCGGGAAGGAGTGGGTCCGTCAGAGAGAGACAGTAGGCTGGCTAGCGGCGGGGTCCAGTGGTGGTGGTTCTGGTTCGGTGTATGGCAGGAGTGGAGCGGTAGCAGGGGTCAGGTTCCAATGGCAGCTGGAGGCACAAGAAAAAGAATCAGGACAGGCAAACTAACATACACGTAGACTTAAACAGATAAGTCTAAGGCAAAGGTTTGTCTGGAGCGAGCCTAACTGTGGCAGAGTTGTCTATGATCTGACGCAGAGTGAAGGAATGACCGGGACGGGTATATGAAGCAGAGGTTGATTGTGGTAGATGAAAGGCAGCAGGAACCCTGACACCCGCACACCAGACTCCACTCCTGCAATTAGGACGGACAGAGGGAGGGACAGAAGAGAGAAGCTACCTAGGGGCAGCAGGCCTAACAACCTCATTACATTGAATGGAGTGAGCTGGTGATGAAATTTAACTTAATATAAATGAGGCGCTCGAGGAGAGCTTTAGTCTTCAGAAGGAAATACGGATAATAAAAGAAACATATACATGAGGAGGTATCTTGATATTTCCCAGAACTGAATCTTTTTACCCTACTATTGACTATTTCCTTCCTGGGACATTTCTAGTAATACAAAAATTGATGACGTAAAATATTGCTCTCCTCTCCTCCTCCAGGAACTACTGAAGCTGCGAGGAAGCATTGGAAGTCAGCGAGGTTGCGGGGTGGACTGTGCAGCCCTCACCTGCATGGTCCAGCTGGCTCAGATCATTGTGGGCCTGGGTCTCGGTGCTCTGGTCTACATGGCGGGAAGTGTAATAGTGGTGGTCATCTCGGCCTCGACCATGTCTCTGTTCGGCTGCATCTTCATCGGCCTCTTTATCAGAAATGTGGACTAATTCTGATTATATGTGTTTAAAAGGTACTTTTTAATAAATACAGATTCTTTATTATATCATTACAATGTCTGTGATTCTTGTGATTCCATTAGTTTTACTGAGGTGACAGTTTTCACCTTGAGGTGGCACAGAAGTGGGTGTCTTGTTCAGTTATTTTCCTGCATGGTGTGGTGCAGGAGCCAAATAGTTAACATTAAATAAATAGTTTGACATTTTGGAAAACACACTTATTTTCAATTTCTTTCTTACATTTTTATTTATTTATTTAATTTGTCACATGGAATCGTACGGGCTACAATTCCAGTGAAATGTAACATAATCATGTAATATTTGTGGTCTTGCCGAGAAGTAGATGAGAAGATTGATACCACTCTCGTCTAGTGGTGGAGGTAGTATATGGATCCTTTACTTGACTATCAATGCTTTAAGTAATGTTTTGGAAGCAGAAAATTTACCTAGCTTATCAAACTATTTTGGGGGGGACAAACCTATCCGAAACAAATTATCATTCAAAGCAGAGTATTTTAATACATCTCCACATGTCTTCTTTTCTCCTCATTATTTCTCTGCTTCTACCTCCAGGGTTTTTAAAAGAGGCTCTGTTTTCGAAGCTTCTCTTGTTTTTCCACTTACATAATATTTCTGACATTTACAGAATACAGTTGCTGCGTCTGAAACCATCATAAGTATTTTTGACAACATTTCACAGGTTTTAGATGTGATCATCATTAATCTGCACTTTCACATCTGTTTTGTATATGTCAAAGAAAACAGACAGTATTTTGTTGTGTCTGAATGTCTGTTTCCTAGACATTCAAAACACATCAAAGGCTCTTCACCAGCACCTTGGGAGATCAGTGGAGAGATTTTCTCCTTTGAATTTGAACATTTAATTAAGTAATTTTCTCTTCACCCCAAAAGGATTTTACTGTGTGTGTGTGTGTGTGTGTGTGTGTGTGTGTGTGTGTGTGTGTGTGTGTGTGTGTGTGTGTGTGTGTGTGTGTGTGTGTGTGTGTGTGTGTGTGTGTGTGTGTGTGTGAGAGAGAGATTGCGCACTGTGGCTGATGCGTTAAACATCCACATGACATGACATCTGGTGTACCAATTCAATACCCAGGTCAATTAGCCATTTCTTTGTTATTACACTAGATAAATGTTTTTTTTTATCTGTTATAATTGTGTTGCCAGACTGCTGCATTCCCATCAGTCACACACACACACACACACACACACACACACACACACACACACACACACACACACACACACACACGCACACACACCCTAATTAAATCCTGTACTTTCTATTAACTCTGGGAGTTAAAATAACTTATCAGCGCAGTCTTCATAAAAAAAAAAACAACCATATCTATTCAAGACGACATGTACCTCCAGCTACTAACTGTGCAGTAATATCTGAATGTTGGGGGTTAACCAGGCATCCATCTCTGACTTAACTTTTAGCTGCTGTTAAATTGTACCTTATTTAAAGGTATTGTGAAGAAGAAAAAAATATTTGGTGCTGACTTTTTGGTTTTGTTTATCAGACTTAGTTACCATTTTGAATAAATGAAACACAAGTTAGAGGAATGCGAGATAACCCCTCTGACTTCCTTTCTACGGGTCGGCAAGTGTCTTACATATAGTTGATGCACAATGGAATATACACAGCCTATTGTGACATTTTTGGACAGACTTCGCACATTCAGTGTAAAGTATGTCTAATTTCTTTATAGCACAAGAGAAATGCGTGTGCCTTTTTTTGAAGAGCAGCAAAATTGAAAATCACAGACGCAAGTAACATGTCACTCATATGACAGCTTCTGTTCTTGTCTCGCCTTTTTAATAATGCAGATCCAATTTGAACTTACAGCTTTCCTGATGGAGCAATTAACATATATATATATATATATATATATATATATATATATATATATATATATATATATATATATATATATATATATAAAACAATCCAACATTTTTTTAACTGTTAATGTGGCACTACATGCTGTTTTGCGGCAGATCTCGCTCGTCATTGTACACAATGGCCCCAGGAGGGTAAAACACTACAGCGGGCTCCTCGGGCGCGCTGGCGTGCACCACGTGCCTTTGCTCGTCCATCGCTGGCTTTGTGGTGGCTGTGAACGGCCTTATTGTCGGAGAAGTCATCCGCCAGAAGAGTTTTTTTAGCGCTTTCCTGAACTCGCGCCTCATCAGGCAGTACAGGATGGGGTTCAGGCAGCTGTTGGAGTGCGCCAGGCACACGGACACGGGGAAGACGTACACCTGCGTGGTGTAGTACTCATAACTGAAATTAACCACGTTGAATTTGATGAGGATGCCCCAGGCTGTCAGCGCCTGGTTGGGCAGCCAGCAGAGGAAAAAGGATAAAACCACGATGGTGACAGACTTGGTGACCTTGGCGCGTCGTTTGGCGCTCGAGGTGTTGATGTTTTTGGAGGTGATGGAGCGCAAAAGGAGCAGATAGCAGACTGAGATGATGCCCAGCGGCAACATAAAACCCAGCAGCACTTTCTGAGAATGATACAGTCCCAGCCAAAACTGCGCTGTACCGTTAGTTTCCGGGAATTTGACAAGACACAAGTCCTCGCTGGAAACGGTCACCGTTGTGGAGAAAACTGCGTGCGGCAGAGCGGCGGAGACAGCGGCAAACCAGATGAAAACGGTGATGCACCGCGCGGAGCAGCACTGTGGCCGCCGGCGCCGCCTGCACTTGAGCGCAGAGGCGAGCGACCAGTACCTCGCCACGCTCATAGCAGTCAGGAAAAACACGCTGGCATACATGTTCATAGCCGTCACATAGGAGACAATCTTGCACATCGCTTTGCCGAAAAGCCACGTAAAGTCCAGCGCGTTTTCCACCGCCCAGAACGGCAGAGTAAGGACGAACTGGAAGTCCGTCACCGCCAAACTAGTTACGAAAAGGTTGATGGAGGACTTTTTCCACACCTGTTTGGACTTCATCAGGTACAGCACCAGTAAATTCCCAACCAGACCCAGCGCGCAAACCAGCGAATAAATGACAGAGACGATTACCCTCACAACTGCTGCGCCGTCTCCCACATAATCTGTTTGGTTGAAGTGTGACAGGTGGAAGTCTCCCTCGGAGCGGTTGGTCATGTTAAAAATGCAGCTCAGGTTGAAGTTTGCAGCAGAGCCTATCCCTGCTGAGCCTTCGTAGTTAGCGTCTCCAGACATTTTAACTTTAATCCCTGAGGATGTTTCCTAAAGTCCTGCATGTAGATCCAAATCCTTGGATTTCAGGTTCTTGCGCCAGTTTGCATGTTACTTAAATAACATGTACACACACAATGTTATCTGTGAATCGAATCGAAACAAAAACAAAAATAACTGAAAAGTAGCCGTGTTGCTCTGAGATGTTTCTCTGTGCTTCTCAGCTCTCCAACTGAAAACGCGTCCTGACGCAGCAATCTGGCGCTGTCCTTGGTTCTGATTAGATGCCATTTTGAAACCATCAATCCAAAACGTAGAAAACGTATCTTCTTGAGTTGGGTATAAAAACAATTGTGAATTGTATTGGTTTTCTTATTTTCTTATGCAAACCTTCTTGAATCAACTGTGGAATTACATTACAACCGTACTTTACACATTGGACATTTCTCTAACATTTACCATCACCTAACCCACACACAATCTCTCTCTCTTTCTCTCCTCACACACACACACACACACACACACACACACACACACACACACACACACACACACACACACACACACACACATGTGCGCACACTTCATACTGCATAAGTAATTATTTGTTTATACTTTATTTTGAACATGTAAAACAAAAATCTTCAAGGATGTACACGGGCTACACGATCTTAATGACAGAAGCTTTCAAACAAAAAGGTAAAGTGTAAAGAAACTGTTATGAATATTAATATAGTGGCTAGAGTCCCAGCTTCCTCTGGAGCCCCAAAAGGCTTTGTACAACTTTTTGCACATGCATCAGTAAGTGAAATGCATGCTCATTAAGGTTTAAGATTGGCTTAGCCAGTCTGAAACTATCCACTTCAACCCCCGTTGAAGCCGCTGAAAAAGCTCTGATTGATTTTCTCAGCTTTACAATTGCTTGCTCCCATACAGCTCCTTTTTAAATATAAATGCGGTCTGCACAGGCGAGGTTGCAAATCAAAACCATAGATAAAAAAGAATATCTGAGCTGATACATGAGATGAGGCATTCAAAGTGTAGTTTCAACATTTGAAACATTTTCTAGTGGTTTTTCTATATTCATCATGCTCTATGCTGTAGTTTAATTTGATAACAAGACCGGCGGGACATGAACTTCATCCATCCTGATTTGTTTGGTCCCTGATTCCTTTCAATTAGTGAGAGTCAAAATGAAATGAATGAAAATCTGAATCACCTGTGTTATATTCCTTCACTAAACGTTTTACTCTTTGCTTTGGGCATATATACCACAAATCTGCAGAAATCATGTCAGATTCCTTGTGAAGCGTTGCAATGTCTGTGACAGGAAAACTAATCTCTACTATAGCTGGTATCTGTTCCAATCACAACAACGTGCCGTCCCACTAATGGTTTTCTGATCCTTGTTTTGGAGGATATCTTAACAGCTCATGTCAGGAAGTGGATGGATTTAGAGAGGGAGAATGATAGCTGCAGAATCCACACTGCATTTAGCCTACCAAAATCTTTATGATCAAAATGTAATTGGTTCACATGAATCTGACTATGACAATGTTGCTACTCCTGGCTTATAATAACAATAAACTAATAGAAGTCAGATCATAGTACTGGCATGGGAGCATCAGAATAACGTTTGTTTGTGAAATACTAAACCCTGAATACATATTTCTTTACTTACTTAAAAGTAAAAATACCAGAGTGAAAATACTCTGTTAAAAGTAAAAGTCCTGCATTCAAAATTTTACTTCAATAAAAGTACAGTAACATTCAGCAAAAATACCACATAGTGAAAATATCCTGGTAAAAGTAAAAGTCCAGCATTCAAAATATTACTTTAATAAAAGTACAGTAACATTCATTTCAATTATCACAAGTAAAATTACTCATTATGCAAGCATTCTAATAAACATTAACATATTAGCAGCATGTTGATGTCTTACCTGGTTCAGGTGAAACTAAATACAAAATTACCCTCTGAAATATAGTGGAGTAGAAGTATAAAGTAGCATACATTATTCAAGTAAAAGTACCTTCAAATTGTACTTTGTTACATTCCATCATTGATTCAGTATTCAGTTCATGTTCAGTATTTTAGAAGTTGTGATAGGTGTTCTGCTGACCTCTAGTGTTGTTAATGCAAACTACAAAAACTGCACACTGATTCGATACAAACACGTTTTATTGGGTTCTGTATTCTGCAGGATTATACAACATTTGTATCAAAAGACAACAAACACACACACACACACACACACACACACACACACACACACACACACACACACACACACACACACACACACACACACACACACACACACACACACACATCATGAGGATGTTTCACAGCACATTAATGCACAAACAAAACCCAAACCAAAATGAAACAAAATTAATACACAAAAAAACTCCCCTTTCTACGCCCTACCCCTCCAAAATAAATTAGGTTGGAATAGCTGAAAATGTTATATTCTTGATGTACTTAAAAAAACGGGCCCCAGACCTCGACAAATGCCAAATTGGAACTTCCTTAGATAGACTTATTTTCTCCAACTTCGGGAAGCACTTCTCGAATCCAATGTGTATGAGACGAGGGTGCAGGAGATTTTCACCTTGTCAGGATCAGTCTTCTAGCCAGTAAAGTAGTGAAGGCAATTGCATTCCTTTGTGATAAAGAGAAAGAGGGTTAAGAGGCTGACACCCCAAAAAGAGCACCGTAAAAGTTAGGGTCAAACTTCGGCCCAGTATTTCAGACAGAGGATGGATGAACAGAGGAGCCAGAGCATATATATAAGGTTTGCAGGAGCCTGATGACATCTGTCACAGATAGGGGAGACATCGTTGAAAATCCATGTGTACCCTTCCCAGAATCTCTTTCCAAACCTTATGCAATATTTTCTCCCCTCAAAACTGTCTCCCATAATAACTTAATCAAATTAAGTGAGTCTATTCTTAAGTTATTGAATCTGAGTGTAGATTTTAGAAATATATAAAACCTGGACAAACCCTGTGTGGTGCAAAGTCTTCTAGTCAAACTGGTGGACATAGCACAGCTGTTGGAGCCAGCTTGCACACATACCAGAGGAGAGAACAGATGGAGCTCCAAGCACTCAGTGTGAAAACTGTATTGAATGAACCAGTCACATCTACACTTCATCCAAGGTCTAATATCCACTACACGTCTCCTGGGGTCATTTAAGGACTTTAAGATCACACTACGAGTTTATGGAAGAGATTTCTCCTGCGTCTCCGCACCAAATCAAACATCTACAGTTTGCCCAGTATCTGTCTTTCTTATCAGCTTGCAGACACACCCTTTATATAGAAACAGAAACTCCGGCATTCCTCAGCTGTCACTCTTTTGAAGACAGCCTGGCACACAGGCCACCTGAAATTAGATCAAATATCCTGATACTTCCATTGCAAACAGAGCAGAGAGCAGATGTGATAGAGTACAAGACTGCAGGCTGGTGTTAGCAGTTGTGAGAACAATGTTGTATCACTTTGTGGCAGTTTTTTCAGTGGTTTCAGTGAATATAAATCAATTCCCCTCATACTTATCCTCATTGTTGCCCTTGTATATATTTTGAAATGAGCTTAGTCTTACAGGCATTTTGAACCAAAGCAATTCACGAACAGAAGCCAAGCACACGTCAGGTCTCTGCTTCTGTAAAATAAATGAAGGTTGACACATTGCAAAACACATGTAGCCAAGTCTGTTTTTGACAGGATTCAATTCGAGCAGACCGTGCCCCAAACTATTCTTAAAGAGATTAAAGAGACCCAACACCGAAACCCTGAAAAATAAAGCAACAGCTAGCAGGTATATACCCCTTGACAGGGAAGTTTGACCTTCTGGAAAATAAAAGGTCTTCTCTTTTTTTTTTGTTGCTGAATGTTAGATGAGAATATTAATACCACTATCACGTCTGTGCGGTAAATATAAAGCTATAGCCAGCATATCAGTAGCGAGAGTGATGTTGAGGGGCGGATGTGGCTCAGTGGTAGAGTGTTTGTCTGCCAATCAGAAGGTTGGTGGTTTGATCCCCAGCCCTGTAGTCCCATGTCGAAGTGTCCTTGGACCCCAAGTTGCCTGCTGATGAGCAAGTGGAGCCTTGTACGGCAGACGTGGCCTCAGCGTGTGAATGTGTGTGTGAATGGTTCCTGTACTATGTAAAGCGCTTTGAGTAGTTGTTAAGACTGAAAAAAGCGCTATATAAATGCAGTATATTTACATTACATTGATCTTCTCATTGGCATTCAGCAAGACAGAGAATAAGCGTAGCTCCCAACATGTCAAACTATTCCTTTAAATTACTATATCTTCCTGACATATTGTGAATGTCCACAGCTGTCACCTATTCACCCACTTTTCATTGTGATGCTGCCGATTTCATACCTTTAAATCATATCATATATTGGATGTGACAGATAGAAACATCATTCATATTAAGTTCTTTTTAAAGAATGACATTTGAAACAAGTGTGAGATCCAAGGACAAAGTCAGGTAGGTAATTATCTTGTGCCAACAGGATTAAAGAGATATTTTGCTGATTTAAATCCAGCTCTGTCATGACAGTGTGGGCAGTGTATTTAGATGAATGGTGTTTGGCTTCCCTCCTGTGACATAAACACTGCCACACAAAGATGACACAGAGCTGGATTTATGTCAACAAAGTATCCCTTTAAGTCACATTATGTCAAACAGGACGATACTGTATTATGTTCACACCCTTACACTGGAATTTGTTGGCTCCTGCACACTACACTGCTGACTCCTGCTTGTAACAAAGCACCTAGCAACACAACAACAAAACAAAACTGTACCCAAAGTATAATCACATGAAGGGGAATATAATTGTAACTTAATCTGAGCATGTCTTGCACAATAATACAAGTAATAGTGTAAATACTGCATGTATATGATTAAAAGTTTAAAATTGAAACAATGGTAACAAGGGTAACAGTAGTTCATGGAGAGGTTTGTACAAGTTAACACTGGTCTTGTGAGCTTGTCAGTCGGTGATGAGATCAAAACAGTCTACTGACGGAGGGCACGTTGAGTAATTTCTTAGAAATCACCACTTCTATTGAAACACTCTTTTGCGTTGAAATAATTTAACTGGACAGCAAATATACACTAGACATATTTATTAATAGTTGACATAGGCGCAGACTTCACTGACTCTGCCCTAATTCTCTTCATTCTACATTTAGATGCAGAGGTAATACACGTACAGATACAGGTTTAAAAAACCCAGTGAAAGGCTGCCAGTGGAAACTGACTAGTACAGTGGAGCACTTTCACCTCAGTTGAGTCTCCACACACAGGCTCGGCTGTTCTGCCTCTGTAGCTCGGAGGCTGCTCGGCTCCAAATATACAGTTCAAAAAAGCCTCCACCACAAGTTCTCCTTGTCCTCCTCCAACCTGGGAATCCAGAACTGCAGCATTTTAGTATATGGAAGGCTCTTCTTGCATTGCTAATGTTGATAAGTAACAATATTCTGTGTGTTAGTTTACACAGAGACATGTCAAAAGATGAATAAATGATGACAATTGTTGATTTTGTGATGTAGATCAATAGTTTACGAGCATACAAAGTAGAAACAACATGACACAAAGATACAGCATACTGGAACAGTATTGTGTAGCTGCTCGTACTTATAATAATATTGCATATTTCTATACATTTAATGAGTTATTTACAGTACGAGACAATGGAGTGCATCTTTACACAGTCCCTTTCCTCTCATTTTTCTATGTCTCCTGTGTTGTACAATACCCTGATCAACTGTTATCAGCAGCTGCCAGCTGGTGTCAAAGTTTTTTCCAACATAGGAACAGCTGATTTAGCGCTGTGCACTCAGCTGTGCTAAGTGTCTGTTGCTCCACAGCATTGGAACAAAAAAGTGTCCTTGCCAACACACAACCAGCTGATCACTCATCTCCAACTTGTGTTCCTCTTCTTCTATGTTCTGAAGCTTCATCAAAGTTTCAGACAAGGCTGCCTTTTCAGAAGAGAGAAACTACTGTTCTCCTGCTTGATCTATCACAGTTTTTATCCAGAAATGTCCCTCCTCCTTTGAGCAGGCCTCAGGCCTGTCCGGCACAGAGGGACCTCCTATGGCACCCTGCTGTCACATGAAGGACAACAATCCCTCATATCTAAACAATTCCCAGACTTGTGGTCACACACACTTCTCATACAGTGTTGGTGTGTGGTGACTCTGTTGAGTCTCCCATTAAGGTTGTGTGTGTCGTGCTGGTATCCATCATGCTCAGCTTCTCTGTCCTGTTCCTTGGTTCTTCCCTCCGTCTTCCCCTCCGCCAACCCAATCTGCACCTACGACTGACAGAGATGTAAATATGTTATCATATCATGGATATGCAGCAGTAATAGCAAAACCAATTCAAAAATCATGCTTCCATTTTAAATGAACATGTCAACACTGGGAAATACATGTATTTGCTTTAATGTAAGAGTTGGATATGAAGATTAATACCACTCTTATGTCTGTTCACTAAATGTGAAGCTAGAGCCAGCAGCTGGTTAGCTGAGGTGAGCATAAAGACTGAAAGCATGGGGCAATAGCTAACCTGGCTCTGTCTGGTCAGAAAATCCACCTACCAACACCTCTAAAGCGCACTAATTAACACATTATATCTTTTTGTTTGTTTAATACATACAAAAACCCAGAAGCACTGCTGACAAATGGTGAAAGACAAATATGCTGTTGAGAAAACTCACTATACAATCTGCAGTTTATATCCATTTGCTTTTGTATTCTGGGTCATTTCTTATGAATTTGACAACTATGACACCATGTCTTGTTCACAAATAAAAAAAATGTAATTTGCTACCATGCTGATTCGTGCCCCTGAGTCTGACTGGCCTCTTCTCCATGGCAACACTGGCTGACGCTTAAGGGTATTGTAGTATTAGACACTTTTGCCATGCCATGAGAGGCAAAAGCGGATTACTCAGAAACAAAGGGAACGGAGAAAAGGAGAGTCTCATGTTTTTATGTTAAAGTGAATTTGAGGATAGCGTTTCAATGAAAATGTTGAAATGAATTACTCACAAATTAAATATTTTGAATTTTATGCTTCAGTCTTTGGACAGAATGAGATGGAGATATAACATGTTAACTGGTGAGTTTCGGAGGTGCTGGTAGGTGGATTTTATTAGCTTTGGACAGGGCTAGGTGTTTTTCCCCGTTTCACTTTATACTAACTGTCTCCTGGCTCCAGCTACATCTTTTACAGGCATGAGCGAATACATGTATTTCCCCAAATGTTGAACTCTTCTTTTAAGTACTTTTTATACATTGGTAAATCACTTTTTTTTTTGCCCCACAAGCACAAAAGCTTACTGTGAACAAATGCAGATAAATACAATGACAAGAATGAGAAAAACGAGCCCCGCTATGACGCAGGCAATTATGATTTGTCGTTTCTCTCCTATCCGCCAGCCTAGGTCCAGATATTCACACCTGCTGCCAATATAACCACGCTGACACCTGAGACAAAGAAAAAAAAATTGCTTTAATTTCCTTTATGTAACAGACAATGAAACAACTCTACTGCCTCCATCTGTTCTGTTTTCAAATCCTAATTCAAATCCTAATTCCTAGTCAAATTCCTAGACTAGAGGCTGGAATGTCTTATTCTTATTACGATTTCTCGTTCACCATTATCTCCATCTTTTTGCAGTAGACATCTCTCACCTGCAGGAAGGTACATTCTGCTCTTCAACATAACGACACTCGCCATGAATGCAGTAGTTTGTAAGGTGCTCTGGACATTTTGAGAAGTGGCCAGTCCACTGCCCTGTATCTATTGTGTCTGCTGGAGAAATTAAATGACAACATTTAAAAATAGTTTTCATCTTCTGTTAAAGTTTGCAAATGTATGAACACTGAAAGGTATGAATTTCTCATATTGTATTCAAAGTAATAGTTAGATATTTTGTGCCTTTTCCCTTTTTTGCTGAGAGTTAGATAAGAAGATCAATACCACTATGATGTCTGTCTCCTCAATATAAGGCTATAGCCAGCGGCCGCTTAGCTTAGCATAAAGAGGAAACACGAAACCGCTAACCTGGCTGTGTCTGAATGTAACTAAATCTACCGGCCAGCACTTCTAAAGCTAGCTAATTTAAACGTTATAATATAGGCCAACTGTTTTCTCCAGCTTCCAGTCTTCATCATCACTCAACTCACTCCAAAACCACAACAACCAAACAAATAAGATAACATGTCAGTTAGCTAGCTTAGGTGCTAGTAGACATTTTTATTTCTTTCCAGACTAGTATTTCCCCTGTTAAAATAAGATAAACTAACCAACTGCTGGCTTAGGCTTCATATTGAGGAAACAGACATTTAGGGTGGCATCAATCTTTTTGTCTGACTCTTGTAAAGAAAGCGAAAAAGCTTATTTAAAATGTTGAACTATTTCTGTAACTGTGTCACGTTATGTCAGCTTGCTTCTTTGACTTACACCCTCACTTCTGGCATGGCGGCTTGATCATATAAATAGACTGTTTGCAACATGATCCAGAGAGGAGGCCTGATTATTCATTGCCAGGAAAAGCCTAGTGTCATCAAGGTCTCGTTAACCACATGTTTCAATTATTACAATCCTTCCTAAATGAAACACATGCTAAGGTGGGATAAAGTTACATGCTACAATTCCCATTCTCCCTATCTATCTCTTCGCGCTCTTTTCTCTCTTGCTCCACAAAACACACCCTAAAACAGCTGCTAGTGGCCATAATGCTAAACGTCTGATCCCCTGTTACAAATACTTCATACTACAGGCTGCCGCTATCTTTACAGTTTATTATCTTTGAAATGAGCTTGTAAAAGAATACTGCTGTTCATATGACATCAATGACAGCGCTTCAGTTGTTAGCTGAAAGAGTTGAGAGCCAGCTTGCTGTCATACCTGTTAAAAGGAAATTATTCAGTTACAAAGCTCAAAGGAATAGTTAAGAAAATATGATTATTTGCATTCTTGACAGGTGTTAGCTTATGAGATGATTGATGCCACTCCAATGTCTGCTTGCTGAATATGAATCTGATGCCAGCAGAACTTGGTTAGCTTAGTTTAATGGGGGAAACAGCAATGTTACATGTTAAATGTTACATCTCATTTGTTTAATCTATACAAAGATCATTGTGTAAAAATGACATGTGGTTTTGGAGCGGGTTGAGTTAGCTTAACTTGATTAGGGAAACGGCTAGCCTAAAAATGAATAAAAACGTCTACTAGTAGGCTATGTAAGCTAGCTAGTTGACATGTTATATCTCATTAATCTGTACAAAATGACAAGTTGTGGCTTTAGAGGGAGTTGAGTGATGTTTCCAGTCTTATTGCTAAGCATTTTTGCTATTAGCTTCAGATTTAGCCTACAGACATGGGTAAATGTTAAACAATTTTTGTAAAAGTTAATTTGGATCCTAACTCACTTGTTGTAGAAGAAACATATTGTTGTTTTTTCATTTGATGCAGTTACATCAAACAAAGACTAAAATATTTTTCAAGGAATTTAATTTGGCTACAAGTACATTTGATGTAATGTATTGAACGAAATACTCAACTTATTTGAACAAATACTCAGCAGAGCTAGTTTACCCAATAGTTTATGCATTTTTCAAAAACACAGAGAAGTGCTAACAACTATTTTAACTACTCTCATGCTCTCTAGACAGCCTGGAATATGTCTCCTCCACATTTAACTGCTTCATGTTTTCCTGTTAAGTGTTTCAATGCAGTAGGTGCATGTTTATATCTGTGCTTAGCTCATACTTCCATTGAAATCTCCACTTTACAATTTCACAGCAACCATTTATGACACCGTGAAGGGCCCTGCCCCCCTCACCTCTTGTCCATATCTACCTGTGCAATTGTCTCTGTTGCCATGGTGATGACAGTCAGACACAGTTTGATTGGCAGTCTCCTCTGTGGTATTCCATTCTGCCAGGGAGTATTTGCATAAGGCCAGAGCTGCAGCCAGAAACACAAATAAACCACCAATCACACACATGCACGTACACACTCACAACAAACAAATGCATAAAGTATGCACGTGCACAACTGTGCAAACATTTTAACCAATTTGTGACCACATTCCACATAAAGGAAAAACACATTAACATTAAAGTTATTAAAGAATAGCTCTGCTGAGTCATGATGTCAGCTTGCCTTATACGGTAGGAGATTTCTCTCGTTTACGCCTGCCTCTGTCTCTCTCTCTCTCTCTCTCTCTCTCTCTCTCTCTCTCTCTCTCTCTCTCTCTCTCACACACACACACACACACAACACACACACACACACACACACACACACACACTTTTTACTGATCTAAACAAATACATATTAACTCTTAGAGCAGACATAAAGTTTACCAGACTGTGTAAATCTACACATCTATATTTAATTCTAAACTAGGAAATCCTGTTGTGACAATGGCTAGGCTACTAATCACAGGGGATAGATTGCTGGTGTATTAATTTAATCATTAACCAACATTGACGTCTACTGTACAAAAATAGCTCAGTAGGAAGAGCACTGTCATTAAACCTGCATTACTTTGAAGACACATGGATGATGAAAAGGTGCGGCAACATCCAAAACAAATAGAATTATAGTAACACATACCACGCAATTTTAACTCTATAAGTCCCTTGAGAAGAAAATGATCACTAGTAACGCAAAAATAATAATATGTAAACATCACTCTAACGACAGATGTCTGAGATTATATTAAAACCAGTCTTCTGTTTACAATTAATAAGTAATGAAGGTGAACAGGATAAAACAAATCTTACCTGTTACTATCCCTACATAGAGTCTGTACACCTTGACCATCTTCTCACTTGATAAAAGCGCTCATCTGATACATGAAAGTTCAGTATCATTGGCCAATAGAGATGAAAGTGGATCAAGTCTTTGTCAGAGGTCAATGACCTTGGTAAAAGGTGTTGACAAGCTGTGGAAGTTTCCCAGTGGTGTGTTGTTTTGTGGTCCTTCATTGATGGCAGTTCGGTTCATATTCATCCAGGGAAAGTTTGAGTCTGGGACCAAAGCACATACACACACGCAGCCCAAAGTGTCTCTCTGGACTGTAACTGGAAGGCACTACAGTGTGTGTGTGTGTGTGAGAATAGAAAAAAGGGGTGGCACTGAAACCCAACTCTCTTCTCCCCGCCCACACCTTTAAAGGAGAATAGGACTCCATTCAAGCTATTCAGGTTATTTCCTCTTCAAAGAACAATTGCACCTTTATCCCTGGCTTTACTTTCCTTTTCTTAAGAATGAAGCGACAGGCAGAAAAACTCATTGACAATAAACAGCAGCCAGTTTAACAGCAAAGCACTTCATTTACATGTCCCATCGTGTTGTCTTTTGGAGAAAGATGCAAATATATGATCTGAGTTTGGCAGGTTGACTGGTCCAAAATCAGACACTGAAAAACACTGCTGCAACATCTGGACTTCTTGTTGGTTTAGACTGATTCCTGCAGGGTATGAATCAACTGGAAAAAAGTTTAATGTGAAAGTTAAAATGGCTTATACTTGTACTTTATTTGAGTATTTTCATTTCATGCTTCTTTCATGCTACATTTCAGAAGGAAGTATTGTACTTTCTACTTTACTGCATTTTTTTGACAGCTGTAGAATTACTTAGCTCCAACTCGGCCAAGTACTACAGTGTGCTGCTTACACATTAATGCATTATTGATAACAATCTCAAAATATAATATATAATAGTTTAACACTCACATTTTTTCTAAATTAAGCACTTTAACTTTTAAAACTTTAAGTACATTTTGCTGATAACATTATTTGCGTTTACTTAAGTAACACTATCAATGCAGGACTCAAACTTGTAATGCAGTATTTCTACATTGTAGTATTGCTACTGTTACTGAAGTCAAGTATCGGAATACTTCTTCCACCACTGGCGGTTCTGTTTTGGGAGTGATATTTTTATTCTCCAGAAATGACCAGCAGATGGCATAAGTTGACACTTTCCTTTTATAATTAAATAAACGTCATCATTTCCTGTGACACCTAAAACATATAATACTTGATTTTTACCATACCTGTGTATGGCCAGTTTAGTGATGTCATTACTGGAATTGTTGGGTCTTTGTAAATTATAGAGTGTAGTCTAGACCTATTCTATCTGTAAAGTGTCTTGAGATAACTCTTGTTATGATTTGATACTATAAATAAAATTGAATTGATATTGAATTGAATGTCAGGGTGTACTGACACACCCAGAAGTACACTTTCACATCACACCATTTTAGCTGTTGTTGCAGTGTTTTTATTCTTAAAATGTGTGCAGAAAGTTGATTGGATTGAACAAGACTTTTATGTGATTCATTTTGGAGTTGTTTTGTGTTTGTCATAGTTGTGCCTGCCCCATCTCATATTCATTTCTAGCAAATGACTAACACTAATAACTTATAAATGCATAGCTCCTGCAACAATTTGGCAACTGAATCAAACACCTTCCTGTGATGTGAAACAGAACAAAATATACTGCAGCCAGAGTAATGGAAGGCCTTTTCTGTCAAACCTCAGCATGCAGTTGGTATTTCTGGTTTCATATTTACAAATGTGTCTGTTTTTAGGTTACAAATTTGATGTTATCAACTAATTCAGCTTCACATTTACACTTTCTGCCCTATATAGAGAGAGTTGTCCGAGAACAGTGTACTGCCAGGAAAAGGAAGTAGGCTATAGAGCTGTCTCATGACTGGCTAGACCTCTTTTAGGCTGACTGTTTCTGGGGCGATTGTCGACATCTTCAAATAACTTCAATTTTATACAGAATGCAAATAAATAATATAAACAGACGACACATGACTAAACATCCATAAATAACACATGATTCATAATATCCAATTCCCACACTCTGGTGATTCATGCTTAATTTCTAATCTAATATATAGCTTGAGCTTGTAAATAAGGTCCAATATCTTTAAAAGCTCACATGCAGAGATCAGTGTGATTTTCTGTGGAGTGGCTTTGCCGTTTTGAACAGGAAGACCCAGTTTCCTCTCTCTGGCGTGCTTCTAACTTAGACTGAACATCAGGAAGCCCGGACGCAGAGAGATTCCAAGGCGTAATTTCGAGCCCGGCTATAAACATCCGCTTCGTATAATCCATAATAGTCTTAGACTCTGCCGCTGTCCACCATATGAAAGACAGAGATCACACTTATCTAGCATTAGCTTTCAAAAGTTATTTAAATAAAGACTAAGAAGAAGCAGGTTTCTGTAATGCCCTTTAATGAGTTCAAAGCAAATCTCAATGGCTATACATCAGTGTAATAAAACATTTCTTTAAAAAATATATTGTGGAACCTAATTTTTTTAAATGTGTTTTTCTTTTCATGTAAATAAAAATGATATATTTCCTTCTGCAAGTGAGTTGCCACAGTTGTGTCGACTTCTTCCTCCTCTGCAAAAAAGTGCACATCTTTATATTCCTCATTTGAAATTCTGCTATATTAATAATAGGCGTTACTTAGAAATAAAGGCTGTAAACTTTGTGGATGCTGACCTTTACACTACAGCACAGGAGCGTGGTTCTCTGAAGGGGTTGCTGCCTGTCGGGACCCCGACTAGCAGGGCGTCTTTGCCTGCGTTCTGCAGGCAGTACTGCTGGAGCTCTGCAGCCGCCTGGGACACCTCGGAACACAAACACAGACATATGTATTTATATGGTATCACTTTCTAAGTAGCCTATATATATATATATATATATATATATATATATATATATATATATATATATATATATATATATATATATATATATACAAAGGGTCCATAAGCATTCATTAATGGATGTATTAATGGTTAATGAATCATTTACTAATGCTTTATTGAGTGTTATACTTATTGTAAATGTTTTTTTATTGTATTCTACAAATAACTTTAATCTAAACATATATGTCACATTTGAATGTGTCAATGTGTATGGAGAGAGCACACAGACACATTTATGTGTATTTTGAAATGTTTAATTGAAAGAGCCTGGGTTAATGTGCACAGTGTGTGGAATAAGAGTAGAACAATGTAATAGGAATTGAATGAGCGCGCTGTAACAAGACAAGTAGGGGGCTAATAAATGAAAATAGTGTATAAAATAAAAGTAGAAAATTATACTGTAATGTGTTGAATCGAATACAGTAGGCTTGTGTGTATACATAACAAAGTTAAACAAATCCAGAAACTCACCAAACCCTAAACTCTCATGCTCTTTACATTTATAATCTTATTCTGTCTGTACCTTGATTCTCTCCACACTGGCTTCGAGCTTCAGTTGTTGTACGAGCCGCCGCATGTTAGATAAATTGGAATTAGAGGTCATGTTGGTGGAAATTGTTTTGAGGAAAGCAGAATTCCTTGTAAAAAAAAAAAAAGTCCCCTTCAGGCTTTCAACACAGGAGCTGACTGCACTAATGGGCAGCAAAATGCTCAAGGAGAAAGAGTGGCCGGGTTTCTTTCCAAAGACCTCTGTCCACTGAAGAAACAAGCAGAGATGGCAACTTAGGAAACTTCATGAGGAGGAAGTGGGAGGAGTAGTAGGGGGGGGGATGAAGGAGAATGGCCGGAGGAAGGAGGAACAAGAGCATTGCGATGGAGTAGAAAAGACTTGGGGAATAGAGGAATGGGGAGGAAAGCAAGTGTGAGATGAATGAGAGGAGGAGGAAGTGGAGGTTAGAATAAAAAGAAGGAGGTGGAAAAAGAAGGGCTTTATTAAAAATTATAAATCATTTTAGTAAATAAAAATAACTGAAGAGGATTGACTGTGACTCTTGTTGCAAAGAAATATTCATTGCTGCAAGCACATAGGCCTACTAGCTTTATGTGAGAACATCTGATTTATTTTTCTTTATTTAGAATTCAATTATAGTCAGTCATCTCAGTTCATATAACATAGATTATACATATAACTATACAATTGACGTTATATAAAATGTAAAAAAAATGAATAGGAAAATAATTCAAACAAAAAGTTAAAAAAATGAAAAGGTGACAGACTTCACTGAAAAGTGGTGACAGCAGGTGTTCTTAAGTAAATAGTTTTGTCAGCACATCTGATTTATAAGCTAATACCAAACCTCCACGCAGGTATCAAAATAAAACATCACAGTATGATACAATACGGCCAACTAAAGCAGGGCATAGTACTCTGCAGAGTGAGCAGTTTTTTCATTAAAGTGAATTAGTGATGATTCACTCATTCACATAAATCATACATCAATAACAGCCTCATTTTAAGCATGATCCATAATGATGAAGATACAGAAAAATAGAAATGCATGGCAAAAATAGAGACCACCCCCCTCATATTATGCATATTACCCAAGCTCCCCCTGGCTCCCCTAGTGTGGTTTGCACTCTGGTTTAAGCATTGGATTATGGGTTATAGGCGCAAACACTACTTTAGGGCATGGATGTATGCTTTAGGGGCGTTCTCTTAATACATCCATGAGTTAATAAAGCGTCTGTCACCCTAATACATCCATGGTCACCCTGCTGTCACCTGGCTGTCACCAGGGCGTCACGTGTAGGGAAGTGGGCGTCGCGAAACGTTCGTTGGCTCTGCGCATGCGCTCGTCTGGGCTTGCCATAACGTGCTGTGAGACGTCGTGCTGCAGTTTAACAGGAAATTACCAAATTACTAGCCATAGTTACTAGCATGCAAGCAGCGTTTTACAGCTGCTCTCCGTCCCTGAGTCCCACATGGCTAATGAACTACAACACTCGCTGCTTCTGCTTGGGTCCTCATTGGTCTGCCGGTGGTTAACAGGATTAGCTGTAAGTAGCTTTTGCCGAAAGCGAAAGGTTAATATTACAGGAAAGTAGGTGAACGTCCTTCAGAGAACCAACACCTCTTCCGACCGTCGAGGTGTTGAAACGGGGAAATATGAGCTAAAACGATACTTGGAGCTGTCAAACCTCCGGGACTTTTTACTTTAGTTTGTCGGAGACTTTAGCAGACATGGTAGAGGTGTTTACCGGCAGGACACTTCTGAATAAAGACGGGGATATAGTCGATCCTGAAGAGGCGTTGAGGAATAAAGTGGTGGGGATCTACTTTTCTGCAGGATGGTGTCCCCCATGTCGAGACTTCACACCCATCCTGTGTGATTTCTACACCGAACTGGTTGAAGAGAGCGAACCTCCGGCTCAGTTTGAAATAGTTTTTGTCTCCTCAGACAAGTCGATGGATGACATGGTTGAATATTATCATGATATGCACGGAGACTGGCTAGCTCTGCCCTGGACGGATGATTACAAGCAGTACGTATCAAAATATAATGAAAAGTCAATGGCAGTTTAGTTATTTGATTTATAAAGTGTATGCATGTTTCCCCTGGCTCTTAATGTCAATGTATTGCACTGCTTGGCTGCACTTGATTGTGCTTTATTTGTCCTATATCTTATTAGGATTTAACCCTGATATCCATTAGCTCATTAGTCTGTGCTCCAGCTTATGTAAAATCCCTATAAGAGTCACCCTCTCAGGGATTAGGGTTGAATGTAGGACAGACAGTCTGTCAAATCTGTTCAATTCAAATGTTATGGTTTATTTTGATTCAGTTTATATTATTTGATTCTGAATATCCAGGTCCCATGTTAGATTTAGCCTTTGCTATTTGCTTTTGTTTTCACATGCCTGTCCTTTTATATACACATATTCCTTTACTCAAAAGTAGATATACCACAATGAAACTCCTGCATTTAAATTGTTACTTACGTAGAAGTAGAGAAATATTATTAGATAATAATATAAAAATGACTCATTATGAAGGCAACATGGGCCTGTCTGTGATGATATGTTATATTCTTGGATTAACGTTACTGATGCATGGATGTGTGAGCAGTATTTTAATGTTGTAACTGCCCACGATGAAGGTAATTTGTATGTTTAAAAAAATATACTGCTTTGTTAATCCCCCCCCCAACATATTCAGTTTACAATAATATAGGAGTAAGAAAACCATCAGGACATTTACATATGGGATGCTGAAACCAGAGAATTTGGGCATTTTAGCTTGAAGAATTAGTGAAACGATTAATTCCATTGAATTGATTAATTATTTCAGCTTTATTTTATAGTGTATGCAGTATTTCAATATTGTAGCTGTTCAAGGAAGCTAATATAGAAATAATTTCTTATGTACCGAACTATACAGCTGTGTGTAATTAAATAACTATGCAATAACAAAAAACAAAAAAAAATAATAATAAACTATCAGATGAAATATCAATCTGTTAGGTATCTTGTAGCTAAAAGTATGTAAGTACAAAAGGTGCATAAAATGGAAATATGAAGCAGTATAGCTGCAAGGATTGGTTGATTTAATCGATTAGTCGATCAACAAGTCAATTCTAACTTTTTTGATGTTCAATTATTTGTTTCGTTATATAAGCAAAAATGCAAACTAGTGAAAAAGAGAGGGTTCTTTGCGCTTCTTTAATCCACAACAATCCACAAGCAGACTATTATCTGTTTCCAACTAGTAAATTATGAGAATTCGCTGCTTGTCTTTGTCATATGTGATAGTAAATAGAATATCTTTGGGTTTTGGACTGCTAAAACAAGGAATTTGAAAACCTCACCGTGGACTTTATATTATAAAGTTTCAGACGTTCAAAAATGGTATATAATTAAAATATATTAGTTAAGTATCTCAGATTTGTACTTATGTCCCGTACCTGAGTAAATATACTTTATTACCTTCCACCACTGTCACCATATCATGTTTTATTCACAAAGTAGAAGAACCAAAGCAACAGTTGTTACAGGTGCCTTTTTTGTAATTAAAGCCTTTCTTTGTGTCTCCTTTCTCTCTCAGCGAGTTGAAGCAGCGCTACAAGATCACAGCAGTCCCTAAACTGGTGATTGTGAAGGAGAACGGCGACATGATCACAGACAAGGGCAGGAAACAGATCAGAGACCGAGGCCTGGCCTGCTTCAGGTCCTGGCTGGACGCTGCAGAGATCTTCCAGAACTTTAAGGGTTAGGAAACAAAGTCGGAACACGTCAACCCATCTTTTCATGAGGGCTAACTGCAGCCGCATTAGAGAGCTGAACAAAACCAAAGTAAAATAGTTCTATGCTCATTTTAGTTCAGTGGTTCCCACTTGGGGAGGAAGGGTCAGAAGATGGTTAAGGGATATGAAAAAGCAAATTATATTTCTGTTACACAAAATTGTGTTTATTCAGATTGTTTTGCTTTCTTTTCCCCGTCAGATACTGGATATATTTTACTTCTTAAACGCTCTAAAATCCTTCAATTAAATAATCTGAGAAGGAAAAATCTAACTTTTGGTTGAATTGCTTACAAGACATGCTTTGATGAGGGGTTTACATTTAGATATGGATTTCTTTTAAGGGTTCACACGCCAAAAAAGGTTGGGAAACGCTGCTTTAAACATGCTATGCATTTAAGACAAACCTCAGGTGTGTCCATTGTGGTTCATATGTGAAAAAATGCTCTGCTTTAAGGAAATTGTGCATCATTGTCCACAGTGGTGGAATGTAACTAAGTACATTTACTCAAGTACTGTACCTAAGTACACATTTGAGGTACTTGCACTTTCCTTGAGTCTTTTCTTTTCATGCAACTATCTACTTCTACTCCGCTACATTTCAGAAAGAAATATTGTACTTTTTACTCCACTACATTTTTCTATTAGTTACTTTACAAATTGAGATGTTTGCACACAAAACACATGTAAAAATACGATGCTTCGTTATAAATTAAACTACCCAACAATATACAGGTCTACACTTACAGCTAAATGGTTAGATGATTATACACGTAATTGATTGACAGAACAGTTTTGATCATTTCCAGTTTCTAAAATGTGAGGATGTTTCTGCATTGAGTACTTTTATTTGTAATACTTTAAGTACATTTCCTGATGATCCTAACATACTTTTACTTAAGTAACATTTTCACTGCAGGACTTTTACTTGTAACAGAGTATTTTTACAGTGTGGTAATTGGTACTTTTACTTAAGGGATCTGAATACTTCCACCACTGATTATGAATAATACAAGCCAGCTACTGTAGTTTCTGAGTTTGTTTGAAATGCATTCATTGATGTTCTTTTATAAGCGTATGCACTAATTAAACATGCAGTTAAACCTTGCTTTTATTAGGTAGATATCTTTATGCTTTTTAAGGTTTGACTTGTAGTTCTACATTAAACTGCCTCTATATTTTTGTATTTTTATTTTATATGGGTTGTTAAGACGGTTATTATTAAAAATATATATATATATCCTGAGATGTATTGTCATCTGTGTTATCTCATGTTTCTGTTAGGAGTCTCTGTATATGTCCAATGTTTTATGTACAAACAAAATTATTCCCCGTTGCCTCGTTAAAATGCAGAAAGCCCACAGGACATTGTTTCCAACGTGCTGGCACATTCACATCCTTGGTCCTAATTGCCTTTTTTCCCCCCTTGTGCATGCTGACACTGCTGTTATCACTTACAAAACATCCAACAGGCATGATGACATGATGATGACTCTGCACAGGCCAGTCTCTCCAGTACCTGTCTGCTTTGTAATATCAAATGCTGCAAGTCTTCAAAGGACACTGCATCACACCATGTAGCGCCCAGAGGCTTCATTCAGGAATAAATTTGGCTGGAGATGTTGCTT
Source organism: Gymnocephalus cernua (assembly GCA_023631565.1). NCBI lineage: Eukaryota > Metazoa > Chordata > Actinopteri > Perciformes > Percidae > Gymnocephalus > Gymnocephalus cernua. The sequence goes on from CM042442.1 coordinate 23,866,848, forward strand.
CTCCTCAGGTCGATTCAGGTATGTATGTATGCCGCCCTTCATCACAGGTCTCGGAGAACTTCCTACATCTCACAGTCTAGCACTGAATAGAATGGTGCAACTCCTTCAAGTAAAGGACTGAGATGGAAAATGATGATGCCTCAAATTTGCATAGAGAATCTATAACCAACTGAACTGAACTTTATTGATCTACTTGGAATCATTATTCCTCTGGTGCACTTTTGTGGAAACTGCAGTTTCATAGTGTGCCATTTGGGGTCACTGCTTTGTCATATATGAGAATATGGTGTTGGAATTTTCTCAATTCTACCTAAATTTAGGACAGTTTGACCTAACCCCTTATCATACACAAATTATTATTTAAAGAAGAGTATTATTATAGGTCTTAAATGTATTTGGAGGGGATCTTAAGAACCCAGTCCTTCACCTATCCATGTACATTTTTTTCTTCAAATCAGATGACAATCTGTCTTTTATTATAGGTTTAAATAGTAGTTAAATTGCCCTGCTGGGTGTAAGGGTGTGTGTGATTGCATCATATTAGCTTTGAGAATGTGTGAGTTTGTATCATGATGTAAGGTCAAAGGTCAAAATTACACCCATTATTCTGGCTCATGGATGTGGCCCATACAAGTTTCTAAGTTGTAACTAATAACTTTTAATTTTTGTTGTTGATCGATTAATCATTGCAGCTCTAGACAGATGCTGTGACAGCATAGGAATCTGTCCACTCTTATGTTTCATAATCCCATGAGAAATGGGCCATGAGATGGAAGGACACTTAAATACAATTTCATTTATTCATTCAATTCATATAACCCTCTATTCAGGGGGGTCTTATTAGAGTGTTATACAAGTGTTATAATTATAGTGTGAATATAAGAAAAGCGCATATAGGCTAATTTGTGTCCTATAATGACAGTGTTGATAAGTAACTGAGTAAATTTACTCAAGTATAATTTTTATTCCACTGCATGTACTTAATAACTTTATTCTACTACTTATTGTAGAATAAACCAATAAACTTTGTCTTGGGCGGTAAGCCGTCCACAAGCCGGGCATATCAAACTGTTTATTGCCCTGCCTCTCGGTGATTATCCCTTACTTAGTTTCTAGTTAATTCACAGATTCAGATGATTAATACAAAATGTAATCAAAAAATACATTATGATGTATTAGGATAACACTTTATTGATCTCTGGGGGAAATTCCCAACCTACAGCTGTATACAAAGTAATTACAATAATAACCCTATACCAGCAGCATTAAAGTGATGAACACATTAATGTATCAATAATAATATACAAGAATCTGAAATTGGCCTTTTGGCACTTTAGGTATATTTGAATGCTAATACCTTTGTACTTTTACTTTCACTGTGGTGCTAACTTTACTTAAAAGATCTGAGTATGCCTACTTCTTCAACCACTGCTGGTAAGGTAATTAATCATGAGTCATCACACAATTACAACTGAAATTCACATGATGTTATCCATGTTGAGTGATGAAGAAAATGTCTAATATTTGTTTGCTTCCTTTCTGGTGCTTAATGAGACCCCAGCCGGCAAAGAACCTTCCAGTTCAGATTAGGGTGGATCTTTATGTCGACTTCACAATAATTGGAGTCAGTCGGACTTCTTGTTGGCTTTATAAATGAAAGGCAGTAGTGTGTCCTGCCGCTGTAACGGTGTCTTGAATCAACTAACAAGGCTGTCTTTATGTGAGAGCAGGGCGGGGGGGAGGCGCAGAGCTGCAGGGACCGGCGGACCCTGCACGGAGAGAGCGCTACCGTCAAGTTCACCACGTTAATAAACAGAACTTCCGCTCAAAACCCTTAAAATAAAACTAACTAATAATAATCACCGTTAAAAAAACATACTTAGCATTAATTTAAATAAACTTCATGACTTGTCCTAGTTTTATTAGAATTGCTTATTGAAATGTTTCAAGTCCACTAAATAGGCTACTATAGTTCATATGCCGTGTATCTGTGATTGTTGTTGACAAAGCTACTTTTTAGCAACACGACCCCACCCAAAATCCAAATAGACTAAGTATTGTTTGAGGATTATAAATGGCAATTAAAATTGCCCACATTGGCGCTAAATTACTTCTTCATAGTTTGGCGTGAGTGTTGTATTTGAAAAGGTAAATATAAAGCTACCAGCTAGCAGCACAAGAAGGGGCAAAGCAAGCCCCTTTGAACTACAACGTTAGCTCCTAAATTAGTTCTTTCCAGAGTCCCCTTAAAGGCGCAAATGTTAGTTTTTTACGCTTGCTTAATCAATGTTTGTGTGCATAAAGAGACAATAATGTGTTTTAGAGGTGCTGGATTTAGTTAACAGTTCACTTTAAGCTAGAACATCTAGCTAAGCTAACTTTAACGTTTAAATTATCGTAAGGGAAAGCGAAAAAGCGTAGGTATGTTCATAGAAATTCATAGTGCTCTGGGTCACAATGAAGCCAACATAAAACAATGTAATTTGTTAAAATATATTTTTAACACTCTAAAATCTGGTAAATCTCCAGCATGAAACAGGCGCAGTCAAATTTAAACCTCTTAATTTCTACGTGTGACTTAACCAAGACAAAATGTATTATGCGGCATTTCAGAATTGTATCTTTGTAAATTTATTTTATTTTGAAGGCAGCACCCCTCATGCTCCAGTGTTCGTCTGCCTCTCTTCGGCTTCACGCTATTTGGCGGTACAAGCGCTCACACCCGCTCATGCACTCGCATGTGTCGGTTGCAGACCGGAGGGCTGCAGGGACGGGACCGCATCACCGGGACAAAAACAAAGCCTCCACGCAGGATGTACTGAAGCAACGACTGCTGGAACTAGAGGTAAGTTGACCGGGTGAGAGTACACTTTAACATTGTAAACTACAGATGTTTCAATGCCGATAGACATAGTGTAAAACAGAATTATTACGTCTTAACAGTTCGCATGTGATGAGTTTACGGTGATTTTTCTCACCCTGCTCAATGTTAACTTCAAGTTTGCTGTATTAGCTACTTTTCGTGGGCAATCATGAAAAAACAGCTACCAATTGTAAAAATCAAGTCATCTTTTCCTTAATGCACTTTATAAACATACTTTGACTATGAAAGAGTCAACTGTGTGGATACACAGCTTTTGTTACATAGGCCTGTTTAATATACATGAAACAGTCCTTATTGTCAATGATGATGATGAAAGACCCTCCAGGTCATTAATCTGTGAGTCATGTTTTAGGTCACTTGAAAGCAAAATCACATGGAGGAATTAAAAAAAAAAAACCAAAAAAACACCCACAATAATTTCTGGTAGGTAGACCCAGCGATAATACAATTACATGCACTCAGTGAAAGTGCAGGCTTTCTTTCAGCATCTCTCTCTCTCTCTCTCTCTCTCTCTCTCTCTCACTCACTCACTCACACACACACACACACACACACACACACACACACACACACACACACACACACACACACACACACACACACACACAGTATGCAACTGAGCGAGCTGGAGGTTTTATCAGGAAAATGGCTCTAATCCTGCTTAGTGCATTCACTAACAGGCACCTAGCACGCAGAAATATTTGGTTTGCAAGCTGGCAGAGTTGTTTTTCTCATATCAGAAGAATGAAACTGGAGATTATGTGGGATTTTAGGTTGTTTAGCAAGCAGAGAAGAGAAAGACTCTACGTAGTATGCTGAGGGTAAATAACTATGATGTGATACTTGATGACATATATGTGCTTTCTGTGCCTGGAAGATAAAGTTGCCCCATTTCATTTGATGCTCTCTGTGTGTGTGTGTGTGTGTGTGTGTGTGTGTGTGTGTGTGTGTGTGTGTGTGTGTGTGTGTGTGTGTGTGTGTGTGTGTGTGTGTGTGTGTGTGTGTGTGTGTGTGTGTGTGTGTGTGTGTGTGTGTGTGTGTCTCCTACATGTGTGTTTATTCCTTTTCGATAACTCTGGGAGTGTGTGTGTGTTCTCACTTTGTGCTGCCATGCAGACAACATATACTCTCATGTTTCATAGATCAGATAACAGGAATCTTACAGGACATGTTAATGGTGCTGATGTAACGTCCCTGCATGGTATTGACAAAGTACCTCTGATGATATTACAGTTGCCCTTGCTCAGTTAGATAATACTGGTTTATAAAAATCAATTAAATTGAATGGAGAGCTTATGAATGGCACTGAAGGGTTTATTTCCTCTAGGGCTGACTGTTAGTTGCCCCACATAAACCACTATAAATTATCAACAGCAGAGGGTGAAGAACACCACACACTATGTACCTTTGCATGCAAAGACACCACAGTTGAGAAATGGCACAGTCTAGTAGTCTGGTAGTAATGTCTGTGTGGCAGTTAACTGTCCAGGGAGAAGAGGGAAGTAATGAGCTCTGGCCATGACTGAACTTGGCTCACACTTGTTAACATCTTTCACAACTCATTTGCCAAACGTTTCTGTCGGATAATGTTGCACAAGTGGCAAGAATATTGCAAAGTGATGAATTGCAATTATGATGGTGTGTTGCAGGTGAATACCTGAAATGAATAGATGTGATTTGTGGACACACTGGAAATCATTTTTGTTGTGTAAATCTCAATTCGACTGCTCACTTGCTATCCCTATTGTCAGCTATTCATAAATTTCCACTTGTAAAATCAGTGTCAGCTACTGTGAAGCATGCGGCACAGGGAGTGTCTTACTATACAAACTAAGATTTATTATAGTGCACCATGATTACGCAGAGATGAGCTGTGCCCTATCAGAATTATATTGTGGTTTTTCATTGTGTTTTACTTAACGATTGAGTGCCCACCAATTTCCCCTCTCTGCACAGACATACTGTTTATAGCACATTGTAGATTTGGGTGGTGGCTGTTATTGTGTTATTGAGTTATGGAGGAGATCAATCTGTATGTTTGACTCCTACAGGCACTAAAATCAATGTTTGTGTTCCACGCTGTTCATTTTAGATAGAAATCATAGTAACAGTTGATGGCTGACAGAAACTACTTCTGTTTTAAAATGCTAACAAAGCACTTCTCCATATTCTTGATAAGAGACAGATACAGAGTTTTAAAGCTGATACCGCTATCCACTTCTTCTTATATATCGGCTAACATATACACCCAGATATATCCGCGATGAGCTTAACATCCGACGTGTAGCCCAACCAACAATATAATAGTCTTTTTTTTTTTTTACCTTAACACATAACATAGACAAACATTTTTGATAGGAATCCCTTTAAGAGACAATTACATGAAAAATACCTTTTCCAAATTGTAATCCTGTGTTCCTGCATTAAATATGTTAAGAAATGAATATATTTTGGAGTATTTTTCTCTTGTGAAATGAAATGTACTTTGGGTGGCGACTAGCAAACCCGTATACGGCCTGCACATTTATCTATCTATCTATCTATCTATCTATCTATCTATCTATCTATCTATCTATCTATCTATCTATCTATCTATCTATCTATCTATCTATCTATCTATCTATCTTTTGTGCTCTACATTGGCTGCAATGCAGTGACCCATTTTCCCCATGGGGCCCATTAAAGTTTCATCTGATACCATCTAACCTAACTGTGAAGAAATGGGAACACTTTGAGGACCAACAGAGAGAAAGGGAGGAGGAGGAGGAGGAGGAGGAGGGGAGGGTGGTGAATGTTAACACAGGCCACTTGTAGTGAAGTAGAGGAGTGTAATGTGGGGTTTTTAAGGGCTCTCCAGATGGCACGTTGACAGGCAGGTTCCGGGGAAACCGGCCCCTAATGAATGGGAGGGAGAATCACCTGAGGGGACAAGAGAAATCAAAGAACCTTTCTCTGCTTCGCTCTCCTTCTTTCTCCTCCCACATGCTCACATTATACTGACTTTTTCGTTTTCTCCTCTCACACCATGTATCTGATCAACTCGCTTAACAGTTCCCCCAAGTAATCTGTGGGCATATAGCTCTCACCAGCCTCATTTTTCCACTCATTTTTTAATTTATCTTAATTAATCTCTCCTCTCCTTTCTTCTTCCCTCCTCTCCTAGCTTACACCCCTAGAGGTCATTCCTCATGTTTACAGTGAGATAGCTGCAGGGCAGGTTCAGACAGAGCTGTCTGAGAAGAAGCCCTGACATTCACTGAGGCCAACATGAACATAAACGCATTAACATCCTTGACCTGTAACAAATACACAACCCACCAGAGGCTGTAGGAAGACAGGATAGACACATGTAGACAGACAGTATGGTACAGATTTTAAACATGCATGGTTCTGTGGTTTATCAGGTTGTTTGTAATGATCACTGAGGCCACTTAGAGAGAGTGGATGCGTATAGGAGGAGGGGGTTGTTTAAAGATTAATGCATCCATGCACTCTCATATAAACGTGTGCATGTTTGAGTATTGGATGAGAAACCGAGTTCAAAGTTAAGGCAGAGTTAATAATAATAATAATAAATTGAACTTATATAACGCTTTTCTTAGACTCAAAGTCGCTTAGAGTTTGCATTTTTAAAGGACAATAACAGCGATGTTGCATGTTTTAGTCCTTTACATAACAGCTAATCATTTCACACACTGTTGCAATTAAGAAAACTGAATGTACTTTGTTTTAGGCATCAATATGTACAATATGATAATCTTTTAGCAGTTTCTATAAACTTGCTTTAGTTGGGTAAGTTTTAACATCAAGTCTGCATTCATTTTTGTCAAAGTTACATTATTGTGAGGTAACATGCAGACCCACTCAGTCTCAGATCACTCAACTCAATTAAAGGGGAACACCTTTAATTTTACATCAAGTTCAGTTTACTCATCATAGTTGAGTTCTTCTCAGCCTGTGGAAACAGTTGTATCATGTCTCTGGAGGAGCTATGTCATAAGTATATAATGATGTCATCAGGGTTATCTCAGTTTGGGCTTAAAGACAACACATTTCAAACAAAAGCCCTGTGTTACAATCTGGGGGGCATGGAGTTTGATAGACCTGGGAGGTTATCAGTTAGGGATGGTCTAACAAAGAAGTGTAATTGGTTGCATGATGTGAAATGTATGATTGAGTGATTTGGGAGCTGGACTGCTTATAGGAACTAATAGTCAGGATATCTTAATTTATACAATAGCTGATGCAAGGGGTTAACGAGAGTCATGCCATAAATACGAACTGTGTAGGTATTGATTTAGTTCAGCATTGTATTTCTCTAATTAGCACCACAACTCTACAGATTCATGACAGATTCATAGTGCATGATCAGGCCGTCTCATGCTTTAATTATTTGATTATGTGAAATGAAGTACGGCTGCAACTATGATTATTTTTCATTGTCGCTAAATCTGTCAATTATACATTGATTAGTTGTTTGGTCTTAAAATGTCAGAAAATGGGGGAAAATGTCAAAGCCCTCAAAACGTCTTTTTTGTCTACAACTCAAAGATATTCAGTGTACTGCCATAGAGGAGTGAATAAACTATAACTTATTAACTATAAGAAAATATTCACATTTAAGAAACGAATCAGATAATTTAAACTTTTAAAAAAAAAAATGACTCAAACTGATGAATCGATTATCAAAATAGTTGGCAATTAATTTAATAGTTGACAACTAATCGATTCATCTTTGCAGCTCTTATATGAAGGCCACCTCGGTTACTGAATATGAGACAATATCATGCAGTCGCCGTATTTATGTTGTTTTGTTCGCTGTGATAGCTGTTAGCGGGGCAGAGATCGCACTGAGCAGAAGGTTTGCAGTGGAAATGACTCGATGTATGCACAACTATAAATCCTTGCCTGTTATTTCAAATGTTCTCTCTCAAGTGCGACACTAAATCAATGGAGTGCCCCTATTAAACTGATTAACCTTGCAATGATTATCTAACTTTGGCCAAGCGTAATGCAGATTGGGTGTGATGGATTACACAACTCAAAACATTTGAACTCAAATTTTTATGAGTCTGCTATTAGCTTTTCATTGCAGAATGGAAAACTCCCAGGAACAGAAGGAAAATAGTTAAAAACTCTTGAGCATGTATATGGAAATATAAAGTGTAGAATTTGCAGTGAAAGAGCTAAAAGATGCAAGCAGATGTACAGTATCTTCTCTGTGGTTTGTGGCTCTGTGGTCTGCAATTTCTCTCTCTTCCACACACACTCAGGCACACACTCACATCCTCTCAATCAATGCATCTGCAAAATGTGTATGCCTTTGAAGAGAATATACTCTATGGTTTTAGCGCATACATTATTCTTTATATCTTGAATATATGAAATACCAGCAGAGCATAGAGAGAATGAGCTCTTTAAATCCGACAGCAGGGCTGAGATGCTACATTTGTCATGATGAGAGGGTCACAAGGTTGCTTCTCAAATGCCTTAGACATTTAAAAGGTTGACCTGTGTAGGCTGTAGTACAGAGAGGAGCACACACGCACACAAATACCCTGTCACCTGTGTGTGAATTCTGCTGTACTAGTGTAACTGACAACCAGAAATGAGGCAGAGGGCTGAGAAGAAGAAATTCATTCTTTCTTTCTGACAGCAAACTCCTACAGTTCCATTTTTCTCACACCCTTTTTTACAAAGATAAACACAGCACTGTTGACAGGCGTTAAGAGGTTAACATTAATATTCTTTCTGCAAATGTAACACATACACATATTGCAACTTAGATACACACTAATTGAAGCACACACAGACACACAAATGCCCCATGGGCAGGAAGCTGCAGCAGGACGTGAGGAAGTGATTTTGGAGGCTGAACCAGATGCTGCAGAGTTCTGTTTTGGAAAAACATCCCTGGCCACCAAATACTAAATCATTCTCTTTCTCCCCTCTCTTTTTCTTTTCTTTATGACAACAGCCTGATCATTTATTTCATCTCTCTCTGACCATGTCCCACTCTCGTTCTTGCATCTCTGTTTCTATTTCTAGCAGAGAATGAAATATGCGATAAGGAGGGAAACACATTTATCAGTTATGTCGTCTCAGGAAGTGAGGAAATGTGTCCCCTGACTTGTTCCTCTATTGGTAAACAACACTGACAGCGTTTATGTTGCATGTAGCTTTATTAGTTCTGTTATGCAAAGAGGATTTTGGCAATTGCAGTTCCAGGATATCTTTGTTAGAGGATGTGCCTGAACAGTTAAGGTTGAAACAAACAGCAGGAAGCCGTAATCGGGTGCTGATTCTGTCAGGCACAGAGTTAGAGAGGGAAGTCACTGCTCCAAAAAACAAGAACTGTTAGATTTGATAACAGTTTCAGTCTAACCATTTCAAGGACATACTGTTAATACTGGGTGGAATTACTGGAAGTCTTGACGTCTTTGGTTCTTGTGTGAAGCTTAAGTATCTCATCAACAAAGTTTGTTGTTGTTGCTCAAGTTACAGGAAAGGTCAGGGAATCACCAAAGTAATTGGTTTCATCCCCTGGGAACCATGCATATTTGTACAAAATGCCATGGCCATCCCTAGAAGGACATCTACATGGCTGAAACACCAAGGGACACTAAGGAAACAAGTATAGTTTATTGGAAATACATTGCATTTCTTTTATGGATTTCTTAACTAGTTCTAATACAGTAATACTTGTTTTACACAATGTGTAGAGGAAATATAAACGTCACATAGCAAATATTATTTCAGGAAATACTTTAAAGTTAAGCATTATATGGGCACAAGTACGGTAACACAAAGCAGGAAATTACAGACGCCTGTTTCGACATCGCACCACCCATAAAATCAAACATGATTATTTAGCTGCCAGTGTTCCTGTGCTGCAGCCATGCCTATCCCCACGGGGAGTCGAATAACCAGGACTGAATCAACTCTTTCATTCCCGGTGAGACACGGTAGTTTGACTGTGACTCTCTGCACATAAATCTCAATCACTCCAGCCACTTTACAGTGATGAATCTTTCTCCTGGAACTTAACAACAGGGATTGACTGCTTTGCCACACGGGGTCTGTACCGCTATTGTATTTCTGATGCATTTGGCAATTGTTTCTAAAAGTAACACGTCTCAGCAAGAAATACAGCGCTGTCAGATACAGATATGCATTGTTGTTTCAGTATCATGTATAACATAAACATTTTATAGCCTATGTTTTATATAAGTGCTGAAAATATTTTCAATAAGTTAATCAGTTAAACAGTAAAAGATTGACATGACTAATGATTTAATTGTTTAAAGGAATATTTCATTATTTTGGGAAATAACCTTATTTGTTTTTCTATAGATTAAACAATACAGTCAAAATGATTAATTGGAAAAATAAACAACAGATGAATTGATAATAGAAATAAATTATTGATGTTTTATAGTGTGTTGTATATTTAGAGAGAGGCGTCTTGGCATAAGATATGTGAAGAAAATGGTTTAAATTACTTTTATCAGTAGTTGTTTTAGAATAAATAGCTATATGTGATATTTGTCTTGTGATTGGTGATTGTGTAAAGATAAGCATGTTATTCTGCTCCTAACTAAGGCTTACTGTTAAGTCTGGATAAAAATGCAAAAAAGTGCATTTGTTGCTCAATAGAAAGGCAAATTGACCTTTACAATGTCATAACTAAGTGCATGCTTTATTTAGTTTGAATGGTTTGTGATTCACTGGCATCAGTGCCAATGTGCAGTTTGTTACGGGAAGTCATGAAACCAGGAAAGTCAAAGTCATCAGGGAGAAGTGATGTCATTATTTAAGGGTTCCCAGCTTGTGATTACAAGACTAACGAGAGCTGCTTGTGAACCAACCAAAGAAAGTTAATAAACTGCCACCACACCATTACTGGGATGACATATTATGGGCTATATATATGGGCTCATGTAATGACATCATGATGATTTTCCTGTAATTTGAAAGGATGATACTCCATCACAGATGCCATATTTTGCTCTCAAGCCTCCCCCCCCTCCACCCGAGCACCCTCTCCTCAAACATTCCCTCTGCAGTGGAGGTACTGCTGGAGAGACGCCCTGTCTCTCCTGATTCAGCCGTCTGTTAGGGCACAGTCCAGTATTCACTCCTGCTACATACTAATCCTTTCATTAGGCTCGGCTTCAGGCAGCCCTGTCAAAGAGCTGTCTGTGTGGGGAGTCAAGAGAGGCCGAGAATGATGCACAGAGATACATTCACAGATACATACTGTAACTCAAACACTGAAACACCTTCCCACAAAAACACATATATAAACATGTATATATATATATATATATATATATATATATATATATATATATATATTCATATATGCATAGTCAAGACTCACATTCACGCATCCAAATTCACCATAATGTCACTCACCGTTTTTGTACTGGTGTAAGTCAGCATTGACTCTCTCTATTATATATTTTTGGCAATATTTGATCACGTCATGATCACCTTTTGAGCTTGGGACCCCTTAAAATGAAGCAATGACCACTCTTTTTTTAATCTTGGGTTGATTCATTTTAAGGATTGTTAGAGGCCTGAAGTCATTCACCAGAAAAAAAAGAAAGAGAAGAAAAACCATAATGCTGTGAATCAAAAATATGTATTTATAGATAGACTGGTTGGGAAATATGTTTTGCTCACTTTCTTGCCAAGAGTTAGAGGAGTAGATTGATTCTACTCTCACGTCTATACACTAAATATGGAGGTAGAGCCAGGAAATGGTTAGCTTAGCTTAGCATAAAGACTGGAAGCAGCAGTTAGCATTCCTCTCTGAAAGTAACAAAATCAGTAAGCAGGTATATATATACAGTACACAGATGTATGGATATGTCCCAGTTTCCACTGAACATACTCACAATAACAGTGTCATCTGTACACTTTTAAGCACACTCTTTCACTCTGCCTCATTTTCTCAAACATCAGTGACAACATTGTTGTCCAGAAGCTGCAGTCCTGAAGGAATGCTTAGTTTGGCGAAGGCAGTTAAACTCTTTTGCCATCCTAAAGTAACATGTCAAAGTGGCCTGGCATGTTTCTGACTTTTAAATGACACAAGTAACCTTGCTGGGATGGAGTTTGGTGGAGGTCAAAATGTTAAGAATAATTGTCCAACAAACCTCTCTCCTTTCTGTTTTCAGGAAAACAACATGGGGAAACCACCGCTCACCACAGAGGATTTATTTTCTCATGAAACATAGCATTTTTGCCCTGTCCGCCACACTGCTTCATCCGGGCTGATGCGAAAAGGACGTTATGAACTGACTGAGGGAGTCAGCGAACAGATGAGTCACATATGAGTGATAGCTGATGTAATATCGTCTTCTTGCTGACCATGGAGCCAATTGGAGCAACAGAAAGGGAAAAAGTGTTTTTTCTCATATGTTCACCCTGCCAATGACAAAACAAATTACACTCTCAGGCAGCGGAGAGGCGATGACCTAATTCAGATGAAATGACCTCATACTGATAAGTAGCTGGCCTCCTCACTGGGTGATGGAACATAATCACAAATGGACTCTTATCATCAAGGCTGGAGTGTGTGAGGTTACATGATATTTCCGTGTGTGTGTGTGTGTATGTTTAACGCAGAGGAGTGAGTTTTGATGCTATATGCAGCAATGTTGCGGCGTGGACTGCTAGCCTGGGTCTCCCGTGTTGGAGGCGTGCTGGTGCTCCTCTGCTGCTCCCTGTCGCTCCTCTATGTGATGACCTGCAGCCCCCCCCACTCTGATGGCCCTCCACTGAGCCATGCTCTCCCCCGCGCTGGACCCAACCACCCTGGCCTAGGGGGCACGGGGCCGGGGATTGGAGCAGGCATAGGTGGGACAGGAGGAGCCCGAGCTCCTCAAAGCGGTGGACAGCCCGTTGTTCAGTCTTATCAGGCACTCCTCCAAGAGCGCGAGGAGCAGCATCGCCTCCACATCTCCTCCTTGAAGAAGCAGATAGCTCAGCTCAAGGAGGCTTTGCAGGAGCGTAGCCAGCAGCTGAAAGGAGTGCAGGAGAGCCTGAAGAGAGCTGCTGGGGGCCCAGCAGAGGGACAGGAAGCCGGGGATGTGTCCCAGGGAGGCGGTCTCGGGGAGGCTCAGGGAGCCAAGAGCCAGCAGGCGGACCTCCAGGAGTTTCTGCGGAGCCAGCTGTCGAAGGCCGAGGTGACCGCAGGCACCAGGCTGCCCAGCGAGTATGCGGTGGTGCCCTTTGAAAGTTTCACCCTGCAGAGGGTGTACCAGCTGGAGATGGGGCTGACGCGTCACCCCGAGGAGAAGCCCGTGAGAAAGGACAAGAGAGAGGCGCTGGGGGAGGTGCTGGAAATAGCCCTGCACAGCCTCAACACACCATCATCCCAGAAAGACAGCAGGGGCGCAGCGGAAAAAACTCAAACAAGCAAAGTGTACACACCATCTGACTTCATAGAAGGTGAGAACACATCACATGTCTCCAGGAAACTATGTTTACAACAAATTTACAACAGTAAATATGTTTTGAAGGAAATACAATACTGCTGCCTGGATTATTCGTTGTCTGTTAACATAATGAGTACATGTTAATGCATCTCACAGGATTGGTTATGTTTGGGCACTTAATTCTCTGGTTTAATACAAAAAAGACCAAAAGTAACTTGAAGCACGAGACACGTGCTTAATTAACATTGAACTGAAACCACAATCTTTCCCTGACCTTAACCAAAACTAACCAACTTCTGTTGCATAAACCTAACCTAAAGGTTTAATCATCACAAGATCATCCTCAGCCAATCAGAGTACATGTTTGGATAAACAGATGGTTATGTTGGACTCAAGTGCGTTAACGGCAACCTAACTCTGTCTGCCCTGTAGATAGTAGCAATTTGTCACCACAACATAATTTGGAAAACAAATTAGTTCTATACAAACTTAATTTCCTGGACACATTTTTTTCTACATCCAAACACTATACTCCACTTTGTTCTTCAACCTTGGGTTACTTTAATCTTTTTTTTTTGTACATGAATCCCTGGAAGGTCAGAAATATGTGAGCGTGTTTGTGTACAAGTACAACCAGGATATCCTCCTAATCCTAGTTCTGCTCAGCTCTGACCACAACCTCAGGAAATGAACACAGATGCTCCTCATTCACAGTGGGGCATCTCTTCAAGCGGGGTATTTTTGTGTGTGTGTGTGTGTGTGTGTGTGTGTGTGTGTGTGTGTGTGTGTGTGTGTGTGTGTGTGTGTGTGTGTGTGTGTGTGTGTGTGTGTGTGTGTGTGTGTGTGTGTGTGTGTGTGTGTGTGTGTGTGTGTGTGTGTGTGTGTGTGTTCACCACCTTCAGTGTGCGAGTGGGTGGAGGTTTTAAAGTGAGCAATAGGGGCACCTGGCTTGTAGGAAATGAGCCATAGGTCACTAAATGGAGCTTGTGTGTGGTCCCATTTTGTGTGTTAATGTGTAACTGTATCTTACAGTGAGTTTAATACATACATTTGTGCTTTTCTAGGTGTAAACAACCTCCACAATTCCTCACCAAGACAGCAGGAGAGTGCAGCTTAGCTTTTAATGAAATAGCGACTCCCTTCTGCTCATATTTGTTTGAACTTATTGTTCTTTAATGGACTCAGACATTGATTTTTTTTTTTAGCACATCTTGAACAAGCTGTGATTTATCCATCCCTGTGAAAGACAGTCTAGATGGCCAGACTGACAAAAGCATCTTCGGGGTGCTTTCAGGGCTACATTGGCAAACTAGTGATCTGAACACAAATAGAGGAGGTATGCAAAAAGAACTTGTTAACCACTGAGTTCCTTAGTAAAGAACAGAAACGTGCAGTTAGACAGAAGGACAGAGACAGGAAGTGAAGTCTAAAGTGCCAAGCATATTTACCAAAAGAGAGCTTATCATGTCCCATCACAGGAAGCTGGCCAACTTAACAGGAAGACCTTAATTCAAGATGCTACCAGACTGTAAATCTTTGCCCACATACATCTTTCTGGTCTCTCTCTTCTTCTTTTTCTGACTTGCTCTTCACTTTCTTTCTGCCATCCAAGCTCTATGATGTCTATTTCCAGTGATTCCTCTTTCTCCCTGTCTGTTTATTTTTTCTCTGGTCTCACTTCTCACTTTCTGTACCCCAGTTCCATTTTTCTTTATACCCCCACTGACCCCATTAGGTCATATTGCAAGTAATAATCCTATTAATAGCAGAGTAATTGAAAAACAACTTCTCTGTGGAGGAACATGCTGAAAATTAGTTTGAATGACCAGAATAGACTCTCTTTCAATGCATGTGTGTGTGTTATTATAGGTTTATGTACAGTTATGGGTTTTTGCCCAGCAGCAGCAGAGTGCATGGGCAATGTCTTCTGTGGCCTCATATTCCCTCCTTCTTTCCCCGCATATAATCTCAGTATCAGTCTGTCACAATCTGATGCTAAAAATGATGTTCCTTTATAAAAAGGCGTTTCTTTTAAGTTAAATTCTAACGCGGGAAAACAGGATCCTTGGCACTTCGAAACACTGAAATTCTTAGGGGATTTAAACAAAAGCCACACCCTGGAGAAAATAACTAAAACAACATCACTGCAACAAAGAAAGACACAGAGGAACTTCAGGCACAGAAATTTAAATCTGACATTAAAACTCCCTTATGTACAACAAAAATACCGTCACATTGTTATTGCACTGGGCTACATTTACATCATTGTAAGTTAATATGTTGGTATATATATATATATATATATATATATATATACACACACACACACACACACACACACACACACACACAACATATTTTTCTAAAAGTTATTAGAAGTTGTTCATTTACATTTTGTGAAATACACTTTCTTCCCAGGAATTAGATGAGAAGATTGATAACAAGCTAAATCAAATAAGCTTATTCTTTTAAACGGGCTACTATTGAATATTACTGTTGTATATAAATACAGCTATTGATTATCACAAAAACATGCAGGGTCAGCGGCACTAATATCTAAGTTTTTTAAGTTTGTTTGCTCAGTAGTTCATATGTTTCTCCCATCAGGTATCACCCGCACAGAGAAGGACAAAGGGACGCTGTATGAGCTGAGCTTCAGAGGGGAGTCTAGTAATGAATTCAGGCGCCTGGTCCTCTTCCGTCCCTTTGGACCGCTGATGAAGGTGAAAAATGAGAGGGTGGACACAGCCAATGTCCCGATTAACATCATCGTCCCACTGTCCAGACGCACGGACAAGTTCAAACACTTCATGCACAACTTCAGGTGAAATTTTGATTTTGTTGTTCTGTTTCCAGACGTTAATTGCAAAGTCACACAAACAATGGGACCTAAACAATAAGCACCACAATGAATTATTTAATACGGTTTGTTGTGTCACACGTAACTAATTCAGGAAAATGTGATACTGTGTTGTTCAAACCCAGTATCAATTCCAGTTTTACTTTTTAATTGGGGATCAGGCAGACAGGGACAAGAGGTGGGCGAGGTTAGAGGAAAGAAAATTTAACATCAGAGAGACTGTAGAGAGACTACATGTAATTCATATTTTGAAACCGCACATGCAGTGTTATCAGTTAATTATTTTGGTGCTGGTGGGCATAATCAGAATGTAAACAAATCTGAGAGATTTAAATGATTCAGACAAGAGCATAAATCAAGATGGCCTCACAGATCCCAGCCCAGTTTTTATCAGTTGCAACATGACCACAGGATATTTAATTTCATACATATAAAATGTTAATGCATAGAGCTAATAAGCATCTCAAATATACCAGATTATATCACAAGTAGATCCAGGCTAGTATGTGTATGTGATATAAACAATGAAGGATTTTTGATTAAAAAAACTTTAAAGGGCTGATTATCTGCAAGGTGAAAATAAATATGAATGAATAACTGCTGTCATTTGAAAAATCCTTTATATTTTAGCACACAAAACTGATCAGGCAAAGTGTGCTTCACTCAGCTCAGCAGTCCGTCACCATCAGTTGAGGAAACATCCTTCTTAATGTCTGTGATTTCTTGGGCCTGCTGCTGCTTATCACAGCTCTTTTTACATGGTAAATCCTGCTTAGTAGCAGTGTTGTAGCCCATTAAAATGCCCCCCTGGGCAGACTAGCACTATTTGAAATACAGCATGGCAAGAAGTGTACTTACTTCAAAGAGTCGGCGAATCGCTGAGCAAACATTTTACCCTTATCCATATTAAAGGTGTACCAGGAGAAAGTGTGTGTGTGTGTGTGTGTGTGTGTGTGTGTGTGTGTGTGTGTGTGTGTGTGTGTGTGTGTGTGTGTGTGTGTGTGTGTGTGTGTGTGTGTGTGTGTGTGTTTTGGAGGTGATAACAGTGAGTAACTGCGCATTTGTCAAATATTATTTATTCACATTTAGACTGGAAAATAACAGCATTTATGCTGCTATATTTCCAAAGTGCAAAATAGAGATAGAGATAGAGATACAATGTGAATTCACAAAAACACAAACAAACTGGAAACACTTGCAGAAAGACACTCTGGAGTTTTAAAAGGCAAATGTTGCTCTTACTGCATGATGAAATAATTATAGTGACAAACTGAAGAATGCCTCATCAGATCCCAGAAAAAAAAAACAATTTACTTCTAATAATGGCATTAGAGAGAGGCTTTAACAAAACAGAATCTATAATGACGGTAAAAATCTTATTTTTCATGTCTACTCAGTATGCTCATATCCCATATATTTAGTCATTTTAGTCATGAGACATTTTTCCTAATGTGCTTCTGAGGAGAATCTCACAAATGTGTGTATGTGTCCCCAGCGGGAGAGGAGGTGAATTATCTTCAGCATGTGCTTGATATATTTGACATTTCTCCATCAAAGTGCCTGCAGGCAACTCTCACCTGGTCTCTCTTTAACTTGAGTTGAATCTCTCCCTGCTTTAACGTAGTGTCAGAATGAGGAGAGCCAGGATTATAGCTGAGAATGACGATTTTTTTTCATTAGCAATTCAATTGTCCGTAAAAGAAAATGTAATGATTGAATGAATTCATTATTTAGTCTAGAAATGTGAAACAAGATCAATATAATCTCCCATATCCAAAGGTCTTTTTAAATGCATGTTTCGTCAAACTAACCCTAAGAGATCAAATGTGCAGTAATGTAACAGAGAGAAGCAGTAAATCATCATGTTTGAAAAGCTGGAACCTGCAAATGTTTTTATTTTTGGAGTGATTTAAGCGATTTATCAATCAATTATCTGAGTTTAAGACTAATCATTTCAGCACTTGAATGAAGGAAACCTTTTTTTTAAACCCTCATTTGATCACAGTGCTCTTCCTTCCTGCTCAGTTGTAGAATGCTTTCATCCATAATGTCCCTTCCTGTGTGTGTGTGTGTGTGTGTGTGTGTGTGTGTGTGTGTGTGTGTGTGTGTGTGTGTGTGTGTGTGTGTGTGTGTGTGTGTGTGTGTGTGTGTGTGTGTGTGTGTGTGTGTGTGTGTTTGTGTGTACATACAGGGAAGTCTGTGTGCGTCAGGACGGCCGGGTCCATCTGACGGTGGTGTATTTTGGGAAAGAGCAGATGAGCGAAGTCCGCGGCACTCTGGAGAACACATCCAGGTGGGTTGGAAGCCTAGCCAAGATCAGATCTTTGGATTCGAGGCCAAACGCACAATATGGATGGCAATTTATGTAGTGAACTTAACCCGGCCACAGTCACGCAACCGCTCTCAGAAGCAGACGCTATAACAAAAAATATTTCCACACATTCAGCAGAAACCTCTCTTTTTCCATTTCTGATCTGTCTCTCTCTCGCTCTCTCTCATGACACACACATACACACACACACACACACCTGCTGGCTCGGCGTCCTGCCACAGCTAGTCATCTGTCTGATGAATAATAGACCAGCGTGCCACCCACGCTGAGGAGCTGAGAGCCTCCAGCCAACACAGATAAATTACAGCATGCCTGTGATCATCCCTGACTCACTCTCAAGCTCTCACATGGACCCCTACAACACCCACACCTCTGGAGATGATCGCTGCTGGCTGCTCAGAAGTCAGATCCACTGTGGACTGAGCTTCAGATTCCCCAAGGGGGTTGCTATGGTGACGCTTGTCGATTTCCCGTCCCTCAAGGTTTTTCTGCAGCCTTGATACAGTCGGACTAGCTCTAGTATCACACAGCGTGTCTTTGTCCCTCTGTGTCTCTGACCAGCTGCTGTCGCTGAGGGGGGGAACTGAAGATAAAAAAGGCAGCGTTAAATACCTTTTGAAGTGAAGAAGAAGGCAAAATTCTGAAAAAAAGGAAAGACAAACAGAAATACAGCCTGTAATATTATTAATTTTTAGTGTGGAAGAATTCTAAAAGGAGTGATCGCGAAGTATGTGAGAGAAAAGCGCACTGAAAAAGGAAAAACAGTAGTGGTAAGTAAGTGGAGGTACAGTCAGTTTTGGATAAAGTACACTGCCCTAGCAGCGGTTCTGCATTGAACTTTTTTATGCTTTTTGTATGCTTCTCACAACTGAACAATGCATTCACCAGTTATGTAGAAGCTTATCTGGGTGTGAATCAGTGTCTGTAATCAGCACTGTGTTGTACTTTTCTTTTATCTGGCTTTCAGACTGTGCCTGAAATGAATGGGAATCATCACTGTAAGATAACTACCTGTGGTTCCATTACCTTGGAGCCAGGCAGACACACATGTATACAGTATACGCACAGATAGGATCATAAACTGCATAAAGGCACACAGACGAAGATGGTGCAATTGGGCTGCAACTGAGGATTTTTGTCTTTACTGAGTTATTTATTTTTTGATGAACAAATTCATTTTTAGTCTTTAAAGTGTCAGACGTGGTTGGACAGCATGTCCAGCAAACTGATTCTTTTCAAGCATAAACTGGCCCTTAGGCTCAGCAGTGCTTTTAGCTAATGCTAACAACAGCATGCTAACAGCTATATTGACATAAATCAAAGTATTGGACATTTTGAAATTTTAATCTGATGATGGCGCTAGAGGAAGTCAGGTGATCACCAAATATATATAAATAAATAAATATAAATAATACATAAATATATATGTACCAAATGTCATAGCAATACATCCACATCCAATAAAAAACAAACACATGTAAACCTGATGGTAGCACTAGAGGATAAGGCAGGGGATTACCAAAGTCATTAGGATTTAAGCACAAACCAATCTTTGCATTTGTGAAGTTGTATTGAACCAGTTGTGGGTAATTTTACTTGATAAATTTATCTATTATCACTACTGTCTTTTATTGACTAACCCATCTGTTACACTAATTGACTGATCGTCTCAGCAGTAGCGCACACATGCATGCAAATACTAACAAATGCTATTCAGCGTAACCTAAAATAATCCTAATTCCAATTTTGACCGTAAAAACCAAGTCCAAACCCCTAAACGACTAGTTTAAGATTGGCCAAATGTCCTCACTTGGAAGGACAAATTATTTCACACCAAGATACCGTGCAAACACACACACGCACATGCACACGCGCTTACACACACACACACACACACACACACACACACACACACAGACACACACACACACACACACAAACACACACACACACACAAACAAGTCAATATCTGTTCCCAGCAGTGATGGCATCATTAGTGGCTGATCTGATTCTACACTGCCCTTCCTACAAATTAAATTCACCTCTAGAAACTGCGTCTGCTCCCAAACAACCTCTAGCTATTTGTCCTTTTTCTTTTCTTTTTAAATCACATGCAGTCACACTCCCTGCTTTTTAGTAGCACAGTGTCCCTGCTGAATCTCTTTCAAAAGAGCATTTATACAATCACCAGCTAAAGTGAATTACTTGAGGCTAATTTCTAACAAGATCTAAATTGTCCAGGATCTCAGCCAGCTTTCTAACCCCAATCAACCTCTCTTCAGTGATTAAATGAGTGGAAAGGTGCTAATTATTTGGGTGTATATATCAAAGGACAAACCAAGTCTGCTACTAATAAAAGCCAAAAAAGAAACAGAATATAGGATATAGAATAGCAATGCACTAGAAAAATCAGAGCATCAGTTTTCAAGCATTCTGCCAGACACCGGGGATATTGTTTAAAATAGATAGGATCAGCTGCTGAATTTTTCGGTATATTGCTTACACATCCATACTTCAAAGCCTGAACTCAAGCTCTAACCATTGGGGGGCATGTAAGTTCCTGAGCCTTACATGCTCAAGAATTATGATTGAGAATGTGAGATAAAGCTGAAGAGATAGAGAAAAGAGGGAGGGAGGTTGTGTGTAACGGAAGGAGAAGATTAAGTGATCTGTTTTAAAGAGATACCAGTCAATAATAAGTACTGTGTTTCAGATGCAGGGGAGAGACGATGACTGAGAGGGAATCAGTGAGAAAGTAAGTTAGAGGAGAGGTGTAAAGATAAGATGGGAGAGAAGGTTGGAAAAAAGTCAGATTTTCCGAGAATGGAAGAAGAGCGTGAACAAGGACATCAAAGTACGTTAAGATGAAAGAGAAGGATCAGAAATTTGAACAGACAAAGAAACGAAGGCTGAGATGTTTCTGTCACTCATTCAGCTACAACCTTTACCTCAACTCGTGTCAGCCTCTCCAATAAGCCTTTTATGTTATGGTGGCATTTTATTCAGTTCACAGACGGGTCGACAACTCTCTGAAGAGCCTCTGACAGCTATGAAGAAGCAAGAAGTTAATGTCCAGCAGAAGGTGAATGAGAGTTTATGAGTGGATGAAATGATTAACAAATCATGGAGGAGTTTTGAAAGCTGTCCAGTATATCTATTTAAAGAGAGTCTCTACAAATCGGCAGTACCCAATTTAGCAAATTACTCACTGCTGATAACTCGTGTAGCTGTCTTGCCTGAGGGCTGAGCCTAAGAGTGATCACAACAATTCTACATTTTTTTATAGCTTGCACTTACCTCTCCATTACATGCACAGACTGCTGATTCCCCAGCTTACTGTGAAGCATTAGCTTTTTTTCTTCTTCTGCACAATAGCCCAGAATGGATACACAGCCTCTCTGCTCTGTAAACAGCAGACAGGTGTGGTGGAAAATACCCAGGGTGCAGCAGGTGTAGATTAATTAACTGTTTTAGAATAATTGAAGATGAAACAAGTAACAAGAAATAGTAGACTGAAACCAATGTAGGTTTTTGTAATTTATTGAAGTACATATATTCTGCGCAGAATAGGAGAACTCGTTCACAAGATGCACGCAGCAACATGTGGAAGAGTCTTCAAAGTTCACACATCAAGAACATCAGCTTAAATACACAGATAAGAGAGAGGGAGTGACATCGCTTTAAGCACACAATTCAATGTAATAACAAATGAAGATAGACCTTCTGGTCTGTCTGGTTCACAGGGATGTTGTGTCGTATAACTTGTAGACCGTTGTGACTACGGTTGTATCTCAGTAAACCTAGGTTGGCTATTTTCTCACAGACAAATGTATTTAACTTCTCCTTGGGGGAGACATAACAAGAGCACATACAGAAATACAGAGTTACTTGGGTAAAATATAATTTTGCCATCACACAGGTCACAGACAAACAGGGGAAATTAGTTGCTTAAAATGTATAGTCATTAGAAATTCACAGGTAGAAGAGAGTTGGCATTGCTGCATCAGAGCATAGAGAGATGTTAAGGAAGTGAAAAGATAAAGCAAAATATTGGACACATTCTCACTAGAAGATGTCATTAGAAAAAATGAAAGATCAACAAAGTAAGGATAGGTCATCCTGATGGAAAAATGAATGTCTGCACCAAATCCGTCCAACAGTTGTTGAGACATTTCACTCAAAATCACATGATGACGCTAGAGGAAACGTAGAGAGAGATTGGCGATCAACAAACTCATTAGGATTCATCTTCTGGGGACCATGAATGTTTGTCCAAACGTTTGTTCCAATCCAGTAGATGTTGAGATATTTTACTAGAGAAATGAAAACATTGATCGGTTGTGGACGCTAGAGAAAAAGTCAGGGGATCACCAAAGTCATTAGAAGTTATCTTCTGGGGAACAAGAATGTTGTGGTGGTGGGCCAACAGACTTGCCAACATTGCCACCCCTGGAGCAATGTTACTACGATGGGCAAATAGCAAGAATGCTTCACTGGTATCTCAGGAACATGTTGAGACTGAAAATAAGCCCGGATATGGCCACATAGAGGCCGAGAATTTTCACAAACACTAAACACTGTGTCTGCTGTAAGTCTTGAAGCTATAATGGCAAAACATGCAAATGGTTACACACTCACAGTGAAAGAAAATCTGATTTCTCTTTCCTGTCCTGAGCAGAACTAACAGTATCAGGACTGCTGTTGAGAAACAACATGACAGCTCTTAACAGGCTTCTCACTCTGACACAATTTCAACAATTTAGCCCCTATAGGTACCAGCCGCCACGCCCACAGTAAACAAATTGACTATTTTAGGCCATAAGAAGGGTGCTGTTGCCTGTGGGGGAAGAATGAAGAAAAAGTAATTTAGAAAACAAGGACGTTGCAGGATTTAAGTTTACGTTTTCACTTGACACACAATAGTTGAGCCTGTGTTCGTATTCTTGGGCTTGCATTTTAGAGACTTAGAAAATGGGTAAGTGGACACACAAACATCTGAGAATCATTTAAACAGCTAATGCACTCAGGCCAGCACACAAACAAACACACCATACAGTTGTGAATAATATATCAACTATGACTCTCTGGAAAAAGAGATGAAATTTTCCCCTAAATAATATCAGTAATCAGGAAAATTACCACCATAAAATTATGAATTATTTATAACTACAGTTCTCTTAAGACACAAAAACGCACAGCTAATTATAAATCATTGCAGATTCATGTCTGTACGCTTAATGAGAATGCTACTGCCAGGAGACGCGGGGGAAACACTAGCCTGAGTCTGTCCAAAGGTAACAAAATCTACCTACAATTTAAATTACACAGTATCTGTTTGTTTAATTTATTCCAAAACCAACAACTTTAGCTAGCAGGCAGATTTGTTTTTACCCTTTGGACATAGCCAAGCTAGCTGTTACCCTGTGCTTCCTGTCTTTAAGGGGCATAGCTGCTTACAGTATATTAGCATATCTCACAGCCCAGTGTCCTCTGTATATTTGTCGAGGAGTATTGGTTAACAGGACATCAATTTAGTCCTTCCAAAGTTAAATCAATTAAAGTGAACATCAGTGAAATTCAAAGTGACACATGCATGCAAATGCTCTCACTGAGCTGTGCCAAAATGTAAAACAAGGCTCCAAGAAGACCAGAAATCTAACAAAATCTGCATACCAGCATTTCTAAAGCTCACTAAATGATACATATATTTTTTTTCCATACATACCCTAACAGAACCCCCAGTAAAACCATAAATAGTCGTTTTTACGTTTTAGTTTTTCTACAGACTAAACAAACACGATATCATTTTTTAGTTATAGAGGTGCTGATAGACGTGGTCGTACAAAATCATTTACATTAACCAAAACGTTAAATTACTTAAGAGGTGCTGGTTGGTGGTGAACCTCTGGACAGAGCCAGCCTTGCTGTCTTTATGCTAAGCTAAGATAATAAGCTGATGGCTGTAGCTTCATATTTAGCGTACAGAGTGGTATCGATCTTGTCATCTAACTCTTGCAAAGAAAGCTAATACGAGTATTCTCCAAAATGTCAAACGATTCCTTTAAAACAAAGGAGGACATTATGTTTTGCTTAACAATATAAAATCAAAATTTTATCGCTTTTGTTTTATGTTAATTTGCAAGAAATAAGCAATTTATTTCAGACAAGTTTTCTCTTCATCTCTGACAAATGAGCTCCCCGCCCCATTAAAGTTGAGTCTGAATCAACATGTGAATGTAGCTGCTGTTTCATCAGCATTGTTTGAGACAAACAGAGCTATTGTGCTCTGTCTCTGCCATCTGTGGACAGTTTAGTGCCAGCGGGTGGGTCAGCCTCTCCTGGGACTCTGAAACAGATCGACTCTGTTTGAATTCATAAACGGCAGACAGACGTAGAGAATATACTGCAGACATGTTGATTGACAGCACATAAACACCAATGGACAGGTACACAAGAACATCTTGTTATTGTTCCTGATATTTTACCTAGTTGTAATTTAGACAACTAAGATGCTCATAAGTGGAGTCATGTTTATGTGTCTCTGCTCTGACCAGAATTAAAAAGTTTCGTTAAGTCTTATTTAATAATATATAAGAGATATAAAAGTGAGACAAATAGGAGTGAGACAAAGGTTTTTACACAGTAATATACATGAATAAATATGTTGATCCACACTATTCACACAGACATCTACACTCCGCAGTCAAATGGAAAAGCGGGAAGCATGATTCAAGCTGCCTCCGGGAAAAACTAACAGACCATGTTTCCTTTGGTCATCGTGGGTTTCCTCTAACAAAGCTACCTGCTCTCTTTCATGTGTTACTGTATGTCACCCAACATCACATGAATAAAGGAGGAGGTCAAATCCTGTTTGTTCTGCCTCGGACACGAGACGTGTGATCCAATTTTTCCTCAGCATCTTCAAGCTGAAGTCGATCTGATATGCGTGTCTGTGTATGTGCATGCATGAGTAACGGATTAGTCACTAGCAGTGTGAACTGTTATGGTTAAGGGAAAAAAGCCACAGCTGTGTTCATCTTGATCCAGCTGTTTCTCTTTACTCTCACCACATCCTCAGAAAACTTCAGGCCAGTGATGGAAGAGGCTTTGTTGACCTGAAACTATGTGGCCCTCGTGTGCTGTGCTAGTTTTTGACTAAACACAAATGTATTGAGGAATAGGCAGCATATGAGCCACAGTATCAGTTGAAATAATAAAGGCATTTAAATTGGATTTTGGCACAATACAAGAAGTCAAGATTTGATAAGAATGCAGGAGCCAGGTAATTTCAGTTAAAGAATTAAGTGGTGCGTATTCCCATCAAACTGACACATTAATTAAACTACTGGCTGCAGATTGGACACAAGATTTCATAGCTGAGGAGCACAACAGGCTTGGAGACTCCTTGTTCACATCAGACCTGCAAGATTACCTGCTGAATATTGCATTATAATGTCAGTTTCTGAAGCATTTCAACCAGCGCATAAATCATCAAGCCACAACTTACTTCTGCTTTTTTCTCTTGTCTTTCTCTTAACCATCTCCTGTTTTAATTCATTTTATTTAAATGTATCTCTTTTTCTCTCTCTCTCTCTTCAACAAAAACAATAAAAAAGGGAAAACGGCGCAATAAAAAGGAGAATAAAATCAATTAAAATAGAATTAAATAATGAAATGGAGACACGTGATATGAAAGGAACAGGAATGAAGTTACTAATAACACTTCTATAAAGTAAGACTTAATGACAATCAGGAAAATAAATGGGAAAAATGTGTCTAATGACATTGCTTCTCAAATGGGTGTACCAATACCCCTAGGGGTATTTCGGAGTACTGCAGGTGCACAATGAGATTTGGTTTTAAATGCATCATTCCTAAAATAATTATTCTATAATAATGAATGCATTTAATGGTGAACTCTAAACATTTGAAATGACTAATGACTATATCAATACATTAAATAAAATGTATTTAATGTATTGATATTTTCATTCTGTGTGTGTTCTATAAGAAAACTGACTTCTGTTTCTCTGTCTAACCACTCTCTCTTGCTCATTGCGTCTCTGCAGGGAAGTACATTTTAAGAACTACACTCTGCTGCAGCTGGACGAGGAGTTTTCTCGGGGACGGGGTCTAGACGTCGGGGCCCGGGCCTGGAAGGGAGGCAACGTACTGCTTTTCTTCTGCGACGTGGACATCTACTTCACCGTTGACTTCCTCAACACCTGCCGACTCAACACGCAGCCCGGTGAGACTTTTACAATTTTAACATAAAAGATTGACAGAATTAACATTAAAGATATCTGCCAATTACATTGCAATGCATATGTTTGAAGATACCTTTAATTATGATATCTAAAATGTAACTTTTCACAAATACCTTTTTAAGGATATCCATAACTCCTTTGTAGATATCTTAAAGGGATTTGTGACTAGTAATAACTTCAATTCAAGATAGCTCCATTGTAGTTTTGACTGGTCCTACTTTCAGTTTCAGATATCTACAATTGAATTTTGACTAGTAATATCTTAGTTTGAGATCAGATTTAAATTATGACTATTCAAAACTAAATTTAAGATATCTTCAGGGTGAGTTTTGACTAGTCATAGTTTAACTGTAGATATCTTGAATTCACATTTCATTTAGGAAAAATGTAATTGTAGACATCTCTAATTAGATTCTCCAATAATTTGTTCTTACTTAGACGTAATTAAAAACATCTCAGATTTAAATTTTGACTAGTCATAACCTAATTACAGATATCTGTCATACATGCATTGTGGGTACCTGTAACGTTAATAAATTATACAACAGCATGAAGACTTATGTGATGTCATTATAGATATCTTTTAAAAATGATTTCTTGTTCTTGTTATTATGACTTGTTAAAATGCATTATAGATGTCTCAAATGTGATTAAAGATGGTCAAGGGAAAATATGTCAACCACTGCCTCGTTGTCTGACACTGCCGACTCACTCCCTCTCAGGTAAAAAGGTGTTCTACCCGGTGTTATTCAGCCAGTACAACCCAACTCTGATCTATGGAAGTCCTGAACACATCCCACCTGTGGAGCAACAGCTGGTAACACACACCAATCAAGTCTATCTTCTCTCTTTTCTTTTTCAAACACTGTGCAAGCTACCTGTGGAAAATATCATATTCAGTTCTGTGCTACATCGCTGGGAGGTTTAGAAACATTTCCTCTCTCCAGCTGCTACAAACTCACAGAAGCATCCTCCTGTTGATGTGCCTTCCAAGTGTGTTGAGCTGATATATTTCTGTCCATAAGCTCTCTAAGACTTGCAGTTCTTTTCTCTGCAGGTGATCAAGAAAGACACGGGGTTCTGGAGGGATTTTGGTTTTGGCATGACCTGCCAATACAGGTCCGACTTCATCAACATAGGTAAATATTTGCGGTCATGCCCATCAAAACATCTTAGCAATGCAGGAATTCATAAATAGTTGCTCTTGGGGGTTGATTATCTGTGCAGAGGCGTTACATAACGCAGGGTAAAAATGGGCTTCCTAGATGACTAGATGCTATGTTAATGGTGCCATGGCTTAATGGGTATGAACAACTTCAGAACACAAATGGTTCAATATTACATTTCTTAGATTTTATTACATTCCTCTGCATGAAACAGCTCTGAGCAGCAGCAGCATATCTCACAGCCCACTTGCCCTCTGTATCTGTATATTAGTTGAGGAATATTGGTTCTCAAAACAGATTTAAATCAATTTAGTTTTCCTCCAAAGTGATGAATCATGTGGTCAATTAAAGACTACAATTAAATTCAGACACACACACACACACACACACACACACACACACACACACACACACACACACACACACACACACACACAAGCATGCAAATGTGCTCACTTAACTGTGCCAAATATTTAAACAAGCTCCAAGAAGGACAATAATGTGATTTAAAGGATAGTCATCATCTTAGTCGATTATTCACTTCCTTGCAAGGAGTTACAGTATGTGCAATGTAATGCATACGTGTATACCGGTACGTATTTATGTATGTAAACGCTGCAGCTTCATATTTACCATACAGACAAATCAGTATTCTTATCTAACTCTTGACAAGAAAGGGAAAAGATGTTTCCCCAAAATGTCAAACATTATTCATAATTAGGTTGTGCAGTTTAATGTTCATAAACAAATGAACAATTCATCTGTTTGGTTCAAATTCCTCCCTCATCTCTGTTTACACTTGGAGCATGAGTATAAAAAGGGAGATAGACAGAATAATCAAAATAAAACTGCAGAGAGACACAAAGGATAAGCAAAAGCAGACATGAGTTCTTCCAAAGATGCAGGTTTAAACATGTCTGGTCGAGAACTGTTTTGCAGCATCAGTCTAGAATGTCCTCACCGCCCCTTTATGAAACAACAAACAGGGCTGAGTGGAAAACTGATTATGATCACACACTGTAAACCCTCATCAGGATTCATAATCAGCATTCCTTTAGGAGGAAGTAAACACAGTGCTGAAGACATACATTACTTAGAAATGTTTGCATATCAAAAGGTTTAAAATCTCCATTTTACACAACACTTATCTTATCTTATGATGGTATAATAAAGTTTTACTGCATTCCCCTTCTGCTCTCTTATCTCTAGGAGGTTTTGACATCGACATCAAAGGCTGGGGCGGGGAAGATGTCCACCTGTACAGGAAGTACCTCCATAGCAACCTCCTCGTGGTCCGAGCACCGTCACGAGGCTTGTTCCACCTGTGGCACGAGAAACACTGCGCTGATGAGCTCCCTCCAGACCAGTACCGCATGTGCATGCAGTCTAAGGCCATGAACGAGGCCTCGCACGGCCAGCTGGGGATGCTGTTCTTCAGGCACGAAATCGAAGCTCACCTCCGCAAACAAAAACAACAGCAAAACTCAAACCCCAAGAAAACATGAAGTCTTAAAGGTGGTTGAATTATAATCACCGCAAAGACTGCAATCACTTGAAATAACGCAGATAAGTTCAACTTTAAAGGAATAGTTCAACATTTTGGACAGTATGCTAATTTGTTTTCTTGCAGAGAGTTAGAGAAGAAGTTGAAGTTGAAGTTGAAATGTCTTTAATGTGACCAAGGGGAAATTTGGTTCACAACAGGGATGCAAAGCATTTTATAGGTTGTAAAGAACTGAAAATGGTCATTTGCTGAATTTGCAGCATTAGGAGGTCATATTTACTGAAATCCAAAGCTATTTCAAACACATCTTATGCTGTTTTCATTGGGTGGTTTGTTCAGTGAAATTCCATATATTTAGGAAATTCAGTGTAAAATATAATTTGCATAATAATTTGGAACACAGTGTAGATATCCCTCTCAAATGTAAGACTGGTATCAATCTTCTAATCTAACTCTCAGCAAGAAAGCAAATAGGTGTATTTGCAGAGGCAAACTACTCCTTTAATGACAAATGTGAAGACTTCATTTTTTGTGCATTTTAGAGGACAGTTGAAGATGTGAAAGGAGGGAGAGAGGGGGAATGACATTCAGCAAATGGCTGCAGGTTAGAATTGAATCTGCGGTCGCTGCGGCAAGGACTGAGCCTTTGTACATGGTGTGCATGCTCAACCAGGTGAGCTATCCAGGCGCCTCAGACTTTTTGCTTTTCAAGGACTCTGAGCAATGTGTTGCTCTGAAAAGGACAACAAAAAATTAGGATGAATTCAAACTGGCTTGAGGAACTCATTGACACAACCAGAGTTGGACATTATTCAACAGACTGTCTGAAACCATCTGTAATTTAATATCCATTTGTAATTTCCTCTGTAACTGCAGGAAAGTTTTTTAGAAGGAAAACACAGCATCTATGTTTGAGCTACAAAGAGTTTCTGAACTTTGTGCCTTCTGCAAATAAAACCTGAACACGGTCTTTTCAAGATGGCCAGTGAATAACTGACCATACAGGTTTTTATATTTAGGGAAACAGAGCCACCTAGTGGACTGAAAGTGAACAACATGTTGGTGCATAAACAATGAAGGACTCTTAAAGCCTGGAATGGCCTTGTTTTTTAATAAATTATTAATTCCTTTATTTATGTTTGTTATCAATTCTTAAATACCACCATGTATAAGGATTATTATTTCCGATCTGTTATTGCCTGGACAGTATTTTGTGTGGGTCCATTCACCTCCATAATGAATGGTGCTGAGTAAAGAAAAACATGCTATGAATGACAGTATTGTAGGTTTTTGTCAGTATAATGACCATTTTTCTCAATGAGCATCCTAAATGTATGTAGGGTATTTATGCCCAACATATTAAATAATAAATACACAAATAAAAAAAACATACATTTTATTTAATTTATTTAGTTTATTTAAAATAAAAATTGTAATAATATAAAACATAATGTAGACTAATTTGTTTTTTCACATAACTGATTTGTGGACACAATGGATATATAAAGGAAATAATTATTACTGCCCTGACGTTGACGATGGCTTAACAAGTCAGAATGAGACTTATTGACCCTAATATTTTTGTTTTTGTCAATCAAATTACATTACATGTATTACTGAGCAGTCACATAAACTGGAGAGGTCAGGTTTAGAGATATAACTGCCTCGATCGTTCCTTTATATTTGTTTTAATATAGTCTCCCATAAATCTTGCTCCAGCACTTCAATTAAAACAAGCTGTACTTTTAGTGGATGACCATAGATGTGAAAAGAGGCACTTTTTGAATCATGTTGTTATTGTTTGTTATTGAAACATTCCATGTGAAAAGATACATTAAATATCTTTGAAATGTACATTTAAAGTTATTTTTTCACTTCATGTAAATGAGTTGAATAAAACCTATTTCTGCATTGAGTACGTTTTAATTAAGATGGGTTTTCTTATGCCGTCTATTATCAAATGTTATCCAGCTTTAAGGTGGAATATAAGACAAATATATTAGTTTTTACTTCTATAACCCTGAAATTGTGACACAATTCAATGTGTTAAATTGCAGCTCATTATTATGTTAAATGTTACATTATTATGCTTATTTTTATGATAAAAGAGTCTGATTTTATCTTACATTTTATCTTACATAGTTTTATTTCATAATGACACTTTTAATCTCAATGTCTTCACCTGTCAGTCAAGAGAAACAGGGCAAAGGCAGTTATGAGAGAACAAAAGAAAGGAAGAAAAAGGTTATTTATCAGACTCTTTAAGGGAACAGAAGTGGTCCATTGACACAGATGCTTTCAATTACTTTTTTTATTTTAATAAAACCTCTCTGCACAATGTGGGCATGTGCTGACTCTGCTTGATTACTAAATTTCCTGTTAGTTTAAACACAAGTCAGATGCATGCTGTAATTTTTCCTCTTGTTCATTCTGCTCCATCAAGAGATTATTTCTAATGCACTTCCAATGTAAGTGATGGGAGACTAAATTAACTGTCCTCCTTCAGTGCAAAGATGTATTTAAAAGGTTATCTGAAGTTATTTGAGGCTTCAACAGTCTGGGTCTGATCAATACAGTTCAATCAGCACAACAGACTGCAGCATCCACCATAAAGTTGGCCGTACAGTTGGATCAAAACCTTAACACTAGAAAATGCATTTCCTGCAGAAAATGCTTGTGAATTGGCATAGACCAGACCATGGGGGAAAAAAGTATGTCAAAAAAGCCAGTAAATAGACAGAGTATGGTATGCCATAACAATGTCTGAGTATAGTATATATAGTAATATTGTATATTATATTTTTTTAAAAAAACACTCTTTTCAACATTGTATAGTATGACTTTTTTATCACTTTTTTGTTATACTATACTACGATTTTTTCAACGTACTATAATATGACTTTTTATGTCTTTTTTGATATACTCTTTTTGTAATATGACATTACGAAAAGAGTCATCAAAAAGACATTATAGTATGTCGAAAACGTCATGGTATAGCATATCAAAAAAGACATAAAAAGTCATATTATAGTACGTTGAAAAAATCATAGTATAGTATGCCAAAAAAAGTGATAAAAAGTCATAGTATAGTATGACAAAAAAGTGATAAAAAGTCATACTATACAATTTTGAAAAGAGTGATAAAAAAGTCATAGTTTAGTTTGTGACAAAAAAGTGACAAAAAAGGTGTACATAGTATGTTGAAAAAAGTGATTAAAAAACGTCATGTATAGAATGTATAAAAAGTGATACAAATGTCATAGCATAGTATGTTGAAAAAAAGCTCATAGTACAGTATATTGAAAAAAAAGGGATAAAAAAGTCTAGTTTGTTGAAAAAAGTCAAAGTATAGTATGTCAAAAAAGTGATACAAAAATGATAGTATAGTATGACGTAAAGTAACAAAAAGTCATAGTATAGTTTGCTGAAAAAAGTCAAGGTATAGTATGTCAAAAAAAGTCATAGTATAGTATGTCGAAAAAAGTATGTCGAAAAAAGGGATAAAAAAGTCATAGCATATTATGTCGAAAAAGTCAGAAAAAAGTAATAGTTTTTTATGACAAAAACAGTATAGTATGTCATAGTATAATACATCAAAAAACTTTTAGTATAGTATGTCAAAAATGGTCGTAGTATGCATGTCAATGAATGAAAAAAGTGCTAGTATAGTATGTCGATAAAAGTGCTAAAAAACCTCATAGTATAGCATGTCAAAATTTTGTGGTAATTGTTTAGTATGTCGAAAAAAAAGTTAAAACAATGTATTGTATTGTATATAATGTTGCATATTAAACTGGGCCTTTTTTGCATAGAATACTAAGCTATTAAAATAGTTGTTGGAATGATTTTATAAATCTTGTTTTAATGTTAGACATACATGTGGCACTGTGAATCCTTAGGAATAACTGTATCTATAGATGGCCTTAGTGACTACCTTACCTATAGGCTAGTTTGCTAATAATATGTTGGATAATGTTTTTAGGACATACAGGACATTTCTAATTTTAGAAAAAAAAACGTAACCACAATTTGGAGGCCCCCCTGCTTTGACTCTGAGGAGTATGTATGTGTATTATGTATATATAGTATGTGACTCATAGTATAGTATGTCGAATAAATAAATCAATTTCAGTTTCTTCACACATTACACACTGAAATGGCACTTCGCCAGTTACCAGTCAACACTCCGTACTTGGATCCATACTGGGACTTGAACTCTCCAGTTCCCAACCCAAAATCCTAAAAAAGTCACAGTATAGTATGTAAATAAAAGTGATTAAAAATCATTGTATAGTATATTGAAAAAAGGTCATAGTATAGTATGTCAAAAAAAGTGATAAAAAGTCACAGTATGTTATGACAAAAAAGTGATAAAAAAGTCATGGTATAGTATGTCAAAATGTGATCAAAATATTCATAGTATAGTATGTTGAAAAAAGTGATAAAAAGGCATATTATAGTATGTCAAAAAAGTGACAAAAAGGCATTTTTTGTAAAAGAAAAGTGATAAAAAAAAGTCATATTATATAAGTGATAAAAACAGTCACAGTCAAAGTATAGTATGTTGAAGAAACTCGTAGTATAGTATGTCGAAAAAAGTCATAGTATATATAGCATGTTCAAAAATGGTCATAGTATAACAGGTCAAAAAAAGTGATAAAAGGTCATGGTATAGGATGTTGTAAAATGTGACAAAAAAGCCACAGTACAGTATGTTAAAAAAGTAACAAAAAAGGCACAGAATAGTATGTCAACAAAAGTGATAAAAAAGTCATGGTATGGCATGTCAGAAAAAAAGTGATAAAAAAGTCATAGTATAGATAGATAGATATTATAATACAATAGATATTATAAATATTATGACAAATAAACGTCATAGTATAGTTTATAGAAAAAAGTCATAGTATAGGATGTTGAAAAAAGTGACAAACAACGCAATCAAAATATGATTAACAAAATAGTCATAGTACAGTATGTTGAAAAAAGTGATTAAAAAGTTATAGTTTAAAAAAAAAGTAATAAAAAACTCATCGTATAGCTTGTTGAAAAAAGTGAAACTATAGCATGTTGAAAAAAGTGACAAAAGGCATAGTATAGTATGTTGAAAAAGTCATAGTATAGTATGTCGAAAAAAGTGATAAAAAAGTCATAGTCTAGTATGTCAAAAAAGTGACAAAATAATCATAGTATATTATGATGAAAAAGTGATAAAAGCATCATAGTATAGTGTATTGAAAAAAGTCATAGTATTGTATGTCAAAAAAAGTGATAAAAAAGTCCTCGTGTAGCTTGTCGAAAAACGTGAAAGTATAGTATGTTGAAAAAAAGTGATAAAAATGTCATAGTATAGTATGTCAAAAAAAGTCATAGTATAGTATGTTGAAAAAAGTCGTAGTATAGTATGTCGAAAAAAGTGATAAAAAAGCCATAGTATAGTATGTCGAAAAACGTGAAAGTATAGCATTTTGAAAAAAAGTGACAAAAGGCATGGTATAGTATGTTGAAAAAAAGTGATAAAAAAGTCATAGTATAGTACGTTGAAAAAGTCATAATATAGTATGTCGAAAAAAGGGATAAAAATAAGTCATAGTATAGCAATTCAAAAAAGACAATATAGTAAGAAACTTAGAACCGTCATTGATCCACAGAAGGGGAATTCCAGTTTCTTCACACATTGAAGTGGCACTTCACTAGCTACCAGTCAACACTCCATACTTGGACCCATACCTGGACTTGAACCAGCAAACCTCCAGCTCCCAACCCTAATCCCCTACAGACTGAGCTACTGCCAGTCATAGTGTACTAAGTCGAAAAAAAGTGATAAAAAAGTCATAGTATAGCATGTCAAAAAAAGTCATAGTATAGTATGTTGAAAAAAGTCGTAGTATAGTATGTCGAAAAAAGTCATAATATAGTATAGCATATCAAAAATGGTCATAGTGTAGCATGCCAAAAAAGTGATAAAATGTCATGGTATAGGATGTTGAAAAATGTGACAAAAAAACCACAGTATAGTATGTTAAAAAGTGACAAAAAAGGCACAGTATAGTATGTCAACAAAAGTGATAAAAAAAAAGTCATGGTATGGCATGTTAGAAAAAAGTGATAAAAAAAGTCATAGTATAGTATGTAGAAAAAGGGATAAAAAAGTCATAGTATAGTATGTCAAAAAAAGGGATAAAAAAGTCATAGTATAGTATGTTGAAAAAAGGGATAAAAAAGTCATAGTATAGTATGTTGAAAAAAAGCTATTGTATAGTATGTCAAAAATTGATAAAAAAAATCATAGTATAGCAAGTCAACAAAAGTCATAGTATAGTACAACAAAGTAAGTAATTTTCAATTTGTATTGATCCACAGTGGAGAATTAAAAAAGTGGGCATATCAGCGATTTGAAAAACTGGTACTCTGTGCTTTCGTCCAGAAATGTCAAGGATGTTTAACAAGGGCTGTCAATGAAGGAATGCTTGTGGTTCTTCTCATTTGGAGGCTCACTGAGCCAAATGTACAAGTCCTTTAAATAGTGTATGAGAGGTAACAATTGTGGCCGTGAGAGCAAATTAAAGAGAAAGTTTCAAGACAATGTTCCTCTCCTCTGACTGCACTGGAACTGTGACATCACCCACATTGAGCACCCCTTAAAAATCCAGTAAAAGCCTAAAGAAACACTAAACTTAAACAGTGATAACACAAAAACTGTAA
The DNA here is from genome assembly GCA_023631565.1 of Gymnocephalus cernua. Classification (NCBI taxonomy): domain Eukaryota; kingdom Metazoa; phylum Chordata; class Actinopteri; order Perciformes; family Percidae; genus Gymnocephalus; species Gymnocephalus cernua. The sequence goes on from CM042442.1 coordinate 23,903,011, forward strand.
AAGATATTAAAAACAGAATAATTTTCTAACAGCTGAACGTTTTGTGAATATTTTCAAGTTTAAATTATGTCTGTAGGTGAAAGTATGTGGCAGGAGTAGCATTTAGAGGTGGAAGAAGCCTGAAGAGGATTTAAAGATTGCACCATTGATTTTCAATGTAAAAAGAAAAAAAGCTTAGTATTTTAAAAACTATGAATAGTGGTTTTTGTAGCTGAAAGTATGCAGAAGTAGTAGGCGACCGAAAATTGTATGGAAGAATCGGATAACAATACTGTGAATGCTGCTGAATCACCATTCACACAATTATAACCGTCATGAAGGTAATATTTATTGCAGGACTGTTGCATTAGACTGCATAGTGTATACCTAATTAACTGGCAACTGAGTGTTTGTGATGGAAATAAATATTAAAAAAAAAAAATAGCTATTATTTATCGGTTCATCACATTTTCCAGAAATAATTTAGTATTTTATTAGTGTATCTTAACCTCCAAAGCACTAGATGGGGACTGTGAGCTGATAACAATGTCAGTTGTGATGACGTGCTGACTGAGGTGCTGACCTATCTCGTTACCTTCCTCTTTGTTCATGAAGTGTACATACCATTGTCAATCTAACCATCACAGATAATTATGTAAATGTAACGTTATAATAAACTAGATGTAACGTGTTAATTCGTGAGCATAACATGTGCTGGTAGGTGGATTTTGTTCCTAACAGACAGAGCCAGGAGAGCTAGCTTCCCCCTGTTTCCAGTCATTGTGCGACGATAAGCTACCGACTGCACCTGTATTGTTAGCCTCTGATTCGTTTTCTATTCTATTTTAAGGTATTGTCACGACTCACAAATGAGACTCGTATTTCCGCTCGCACTTGAAAGCAGCAGCAGCAGCAGGCCCGCGGTCGCCCCCCCCCCCCCGCCTCACCCCAAGTGTTCTCCCTAGACTTTTCGGGTCAGTCCAACAGCTCGTGCGCCACGGGTGTCACACAAATCAACTTTGGGCAGGTGTTCGTCCAAATGACCGACCTCAGTGAGCGTTTGGTTATTTAAACCACTTTAAAGCCATCATGACAGTCGACGTGTGGAGCTACCGGCTCTGCTGCAGTTCACATTCCCCCACCAACAACAGCACCACCAACAACCACAACAACACATCCTCTTGATATGTGCTGTCCTGCGGACTGGGCTGTCTGTTGGTTTCGTACAAGGGCGTCGACGTTTTATTGTGTTTTTTACCCAATTTGCTAGCATTTTCTGATCTCCTACTCGATCGCAGCAGCAGAAACTGCAGCAGCATCAGCGACGTCCCAAGGAGGGGCATCCCCCTGGAGTTTATTACAGAAGAGGACGCACCACCAACCAGGGAGTCGAGACAGAGACGGACAAGAGCAAACATGTTCGAGATGAGAGGAATCCCGTTTGTTCTGCTCGACATAGCCTGTCTGGTTCTAGGTATGTATTTCAATGATTTATACTGACTGTTTGTTGCTGCTGCTACTAATGTAAGCCGATTTGTGCTCTGATATAATCCTACTGTTGGGATATTTAACGACTTCTCATCAAGTGAAGGGAGTGGTGAATGTACTGCAGCACGCGAGTGTCATTTACTAAGTTATTTTTATTCTAACTTCTATTATTGTACCACTAATCAAACAATATGTGTATGTACTTTGCAATATCTGTATAGTATTTTTCTAAGTATGTTGCTATAGTATTTCCCCCTACTTAGAATGACATGTTCTTCAGTTTCCATTGTATGCAAATTAGTGGCACTCCAACGTCTTTTCAGAAGATACTCACAGACATCTATTGGTTAATAATGACGTTATGTAATAATGCACTGTTATAATTCCTATCATCAATATAATATTAATGATATTGAAGCCATTTCCCTATTATATATATTATATATTGTTAGTTTTCCACAGTTGAAAGTTAGTCACTGTCACATTTTATGTCTACATATGTGCCTGTCTATGAACTGTTTTTTACTCATTTAAACCAATGATATTAATTGTCTAACAATAATTAAATGTATTGCTGAGAAATGTTATAAATGGCATTGCTACTTTACCTTACAGGCTACCTGTATGTTTTAAACCCACTCACCTACTTCAGAAGGTCTAAAATCATTACATGGGAGAGCATCTGTACTCATATCGGGCCTGAAAATGTATTCAGATTAAAGTATTTGTGGACTACAGTGTATTTGACCAGTAATTCATTTATGTCTAAAACCACTGTTTCAAAAGTATAACATCTGATTACTTCAGCCAGTCTTAAAGTCTTTATATCTGACTATATGAACCATTTGTATGTGTTCAGTCAGGGCTGTATGGTTTCAGTTTTCCAGTGTAGACACATACATAAAATCTGATTATGAATGATTGATAGGTCATACTTACCATGACTCATAAAGTTATAGCTTCCCTTGCACAGTCCACAACATATCTTAAAATAACTGAACAATAATGTGTCTGATTTGGTTGTTCCATGTTAAAGTCCAATGAGCTATTTCTAAATTCTTCCTCATTGAAATTTCCAGTTGTTAGTTTTGTGAGTGGAGCTGGACTTCGAAATATTGCTAAACTTCCAAGACTAGACTTATTTTATTTTGCACAACTTTGTAAGTTCCTTGTGCATTGAGAAGCATTATGACAAACTCAGTGTGCAGTTTGGATGACAGATGCTGAAGCAAACTTGGTCATTATTATTATTATTATTATTATTATTATTATTATTATTATTATTATTATAACCAAGCATCTACAATAATCTGTTTCCAGACTGAGGCTGTTTCCAACAGTCATGCATGGCTGTATGAGACTAAACTTGCATGTATATGTAGTAAAGTTCATATGTTCATAGTAAGCTTAATACATGTAAAAACTGAGATAATTTGTATTTGTTTTCTAAAATGCAGGGAGAGGGTGTATTTGTCCTTGTTAGCTTACACTGATTTAATTTGGGGTTTAACACAATTTCTGAGGCTGCTAATGAGTCTTCGTGTATTCATGTTAAAATCACATTTTCCTCACTGTCAGTGTGTTTGTCTTTGGAAGTACTTTAGTTGCACAGTTTATGAGAACAAGTTAAAGTGTAACACGGCTGCCGTCTGCAGTTATAAAGGGGGTCCTGCTGTTTGCCCGTGTGTGTTTCTGTCCCGACTTTCTGGCATTTCCAGCTGTTGTAGCCAGTCAACTTAGGATGGCACAGCTGACGGTGTCAACAGCTGCAAATGTCAGACAGGACAGATTTACCAGACAGAATTAAAAAGTAGTTTATAGGATGTCTGTGTATCTTCATGTGTTTGTGCATATTCTGTGGATGTGGTTTATTAATATGCATTACAGCTCATTTCCCTCCCGCTTGAATAGACAAACGACTGTCTTTCCCCACGAGACAATGGGCCAAACAGGTCAAACAACCAGAGAAATGACAGCAGCATTTCATTCACCATTCACTGTCAAAACCTATGACCATATTTGTTATCTTTATGATATTTATCTATAGGGAGTGCTTAGCTTATGTATACAGCTCCATTCACACCAATGTGAGTCGGTGCTTCAACAAAAAAATTACTTCTCAATCCTCCCTGCTGAAAAACTGCCTAAAGATAACATAATTTTTTGGTGTAATGACGTCGCAGTGTTTTTTACTGTGTAATGCTTCAGAGTATCTGACTGAGCGCAGTAATGCACATTTTAGGCTCAAAGGATATGACTGGCACTATTTCTCTTATTGTAAAACAAATCCCACGAAAAGACCAAAATTAACAATGAATTGGTCACATTAACATGTATTGTCTAAGTAGCCGGATGTAGCTTATTTTTATGTGCCATTGTTGTCCAAAAGCTATTTAAAAACACATAAATGAGTCACATTATTGCATGTTCCTTCATGACAATAAACATTGGTGAGTTGATGCCACATGCACGTCACGTCATTCTACTGTAAATACTCACTGCAGCGCCAAATTCATGGCTGAAAATAGTGCCTGTAGTTGCTAAAAACTATTCCCAGCAGTTTAAGGAAGTCATTTAAAATGAAAGTATATATTTGTGATCTGTTTTTTTGCGTATTGAGAGACAGACTAACACATTGGTGGTTTTGGTCTTTTTATTACATTTGATGACAATAGGAAAACATAGAATAAAGACAACCTTATCCTTTAAAGGTCCCATGACATGGTGCTCTTTGGATGCTTTTATATAGGCTTTAGTGGTCCCTAATACTGTATCTGAAGCCTTGGTGCAGAATTACAGCTAGAGCCAGTCCCACAATGAGCTTTCCTTTGTATGTGCCATTTCTGTGTCTGTAGCTATTGAGGAGGAGAGAGGGGGGGCATGGTGAGGGTGTGGCTTTGACCAACTGCCGTTTGAAAGCCATGATGTCTCTCTCTTTCTCATGGGCGGGCCAAATTCTCTGGGCGGGCAAAACAGAGAAAGGGGAGGTAACCTTTCCTCTTATGACGTCATATAGGGAAGATTCCAGATCGGCCCATCTGAGCTTTCATTTTCTCAAAGACAGAGCAGGATACCCAGGGCTCGGTTTAGTTCCATCGCCATTTCTAGCCACTGGGGGACCATAAGCAGGTGGGGGGGAACTCATATTAATGTTAAAAAAACTCCTAAAGTGAAATTTTCATGCCATGGGACATTTAACTGGACTGCTATAAAAGGTTGGGGTCTCTCATTTCTGTCCCATGTATTTTATTTGGCACATTAAATGCACTTCTGCAGTTTGTTATGACACTAAAGAGCACCATTAGAACTTTAGAAATTAATTTTTATCTGACAAATTTGCTGATCTCTCCGTCTATAGGTGGTCTGCCTCTGGCAGCCTTTAACCTGGGTAAGATCCGCCCCTACCAGAGGGGCTTTTTCTGTAACGACGAAAGCATCAAGTACCCTTTCCATCACGGCACAATCTCCTCCACAGTGCTCTACACTGTAGGCTTCACCCTGCCCATTAGCTGCGTAAGTAGGACTCACTCAATGACCTGTCTCATGGCAAACAAGTTGACTTGTCAACCGCAGATGTAAGCAATCACTTTCATGCATTCCAGGTGTGCCAGGGCCTCGGCTCTGGTGTGATGCATGCTGGTTTACTGGCACACCTACATGGAAAGCAGCAATTATTATTATTATTATTATTAATATTATTATTATCAACTATACTTGAGCCTTTCCTGCGATGGCAAGTCAAAATGTCTGCTGTGAGAAAGGTCTGTTGGGACTGATAGACCAGTACATTATAAGAAACAACACATTTCCAGAGCCTAATGTAGGATGTATTCAGAATGGCTAGTTTAGTCTTTGATAATACAGACAAATACTCAGTAGCCCAGTGCAGCTACCTGGTTTTGAAACCAGATATGCACAGAATGTTTTATTCAGTTCTGCTACTGTTTCTTATGTCAGCGTGAGGCTTGTAACATCATTGGAGGTGTTCACAAACATCAGCTCTTCAAGTTGTTTATCACAAGCTAAAGGCAAAGGAGGATGTCCACTTAAAACAATTAGAACAAAATCAAATCAGCCTGAGTAAATGTTAAATAATGTTGCATCCACAAAACAAGGTTTTAGAGGTTATTTCTTTTACCAACATCTTGGCTACTACAGCAGGATTTATAAAGCTTAATGCTAAAAAAAAAAATGTTTAGACCATTGAGGGTGATTTTAATCATCCTATAGATATATTTTATATATTTTCAATGACACAATCCAACCCCCTAAACATTAGAACAAGCCAAACACACAAACTTGCAAAAGTTACATACAAAAGACGTAAGCACAGATTAATTTAGACATGCTATAGTGAATAAACAGTGTCCTATTAATATATATATATATATATATATATATATATATATATATATATATATATATATATATATATATATATATATATATATATATATATATATTATTATAATGCAAACATGAATGAAGAAAGGCTAGACATTTTGGTTTTGCTTTTAATTGAATCATTGAGTTTTGAATGTTAATCTATTGGGTGAACTTTCTATCGCTGTTAACTAGTGCAACAGCCGTGCAGGCTGCGTGCTGTGACCCTGTGTTTCTTAAAATAGCTGGAATGCTCTTCTGGAAGAGAGGGATTGTTTTTGGAGAAAGACAGACGCAGAATATGCTGCTTAGTGTGTGTCTGCCTTCTGCTACTGCTTTGAGGTATCAGTGAATTATCTCTTCTGTCTTTTATGTATCATGAAAACACCACAACCACAATCTTTACTACTTTTTGTCTAATTGTAGTCAAATTGTTTCACTGTCTGCCAGAGAAAGGTGTGGGAGAATTGAGGACGTGAGAATCGGTTTTAGGAATAGCATTAAGCGTTACTTTGTCAGAGAGGAAGTGAATGAGAAAGTGTGTAACATACGATTGCTTTCAGTCACGTACGGGCGTCTGTGAGAACACGGTTTCTCCTCACTCGCTGTGGGGCTCGGTAACCTCAGAAATGTAACTTTTGTGCTCTTATGTTTGGCTTTTCTTTTAACATCCATTCCTTATCAGCGTTAAACTGTCTTGTTGCCGTGCCAACACTTTACTCTAATACTAATATTTGCACACTGATGTTCCTGAAAGTTGACGAGGATGCAGCCTTCAGAGGATGGAACGTTTTCTTGTGACCGTCTCACATGGCTGCTGTCTTCTGCTTTGCACAGGCACAGTGTTGCATCATGGGTAGGAGTCCAAGGCCCAGTGACACGTTCTTGTAACCTGTATTTCTTTCCTTGTTTTTTTTCTCTCAATGCCTTCCTGGTAGCTGGACTGCCATCTCTAATACTCAATGTGAAACACACGCCCTTCCGCCGGGGCTTTTTCTGTAATGATGATTCAATCAAGTACCCCCTTAAAGAAGACACCATTTCCTATGAGTTGTTAGGAGGTGTTATGATTCCCGTCACAATATTCACTGTAAGTGCATCTGTTTTGTTTTCCGCTAAGGGTTCTGTTTGTCCTTCTTATATTATGTCTTTTATGTACTGCTTATCCTTATCCACTTTGACACTCTTAATGTTTGTCTTTTCTCTTCATTCATGGTTGCTGGCAAATACATTATGTAATAATGTATGTGTGTTTTTAATTGGGTAACGCTTTACTTGAAGGTATCTACATAAGAGTGACATGACAGTCATGACACATGAACCCTAACCATAACCATAACTTGTCATGACAAAAACTGAATGACACTTACTAAAAGAAGCGTTGTCATAAACATTTATGACTTGTTTATAATGTTTATGACACGTTCATGTCACGTCACTCTTATGTAGATACCTTCAAGTAAAGTGTAACCTTTAATTGCTTGCATTACTCACCACTACCATTAACCCTACGTTAATTTGCTAGCTGCATGTTGTAGAAAAGATTTTCCACACTTGATTTGGAGGTGAAACGGAAAGGTGACCTGAAGCGGACCTTTATTTTGAAACGCACCAGCCGTGCAGAAAGACAGCAAATATGACAGATGTGAAACTCTTCAAAAGCAGCACCGTGGTAACCCCGGTCAGTTGATGCTGAATGGAATTGAAAAATGTGACAGCACTTAAAGAGGCAACAAGAGAGACTCAGTTCAGTATATGAACAGTGAAAATAACCTTTTACTAAAGACTTTTTACAAAAACTTTCCACACTGCCGGTTTAATCTTCAAAAAGAATTAAAACAAGCCTAACTCCATTTCATTCTAATATAATTAGTAAGATAAGGTAAAGCAGTTTTTTGACACCTCTAATTAGTGACCACGAGTTGTTCGTTCTCTTTTAGAAGTATTTTAACGCTACAGATAGCAGAGCGGTGGCAATACAGCTTTTCTGGTTTTGTTCTTGTTTGTTCTCTACTTGTTAGACCAATGTCAGCCCGGTGGAGCTGACACCTACACATGCACTTGAATCAGCAGGAATTCATGAGACATTCTTCTGACATGTTACATACAGTACGAACACACATGTACAAGCTTGCATGTTTAACTACTAAAAAAAACGTAATAATTAATTTAAACTCTAAGACCAAACAAAATGTTTATTATTTTAAGTGGACATCATCCCGTGACCATGATATTTCCAACATTATGTACTATTATCTGTTTATCAGATAAGCATACCTATATATTGTTACAGACGGTGTACTCTAAACTTTAAAGGAATAGTTTAACATGTTTGGTACTAAGCTTACTGTTTTCTAGAAAGTTATTTAGCGTGAGAACAGTATTGATCTTCTCATCAAACTCTCGGCAAAACAGCAAGAATGTGTATATCTCAAAAGTTCAAACTATTCCTTTTAACACTACGACACACAGTTTGTGTAATCGGCACAAAACTCATTATTTTAGGCTCAGCGATGATGAGATTAGGGAATATTGCAGGCTCTGATGTTGATTTCATTCAGTTGCATTTTTAATTTTCATCTGGATTTTTTGGATTTCTGTACAGCCCTAACTGTATAATTTCCTCCTTCCCCTCCCTCCTTACAGATTATCTTTGGCGAGTGCCTTTCAGTTTATCTAAAGCGCATCAAATCCAAGTCCCCTTTCGGCTGCTACATTTCCTGTGTTTACAAAGCCATCGGTACCTTCTTGTTTGGTGCCGCGATGAGCCAGTCTCTGACCGACATAGCCAAGTACTCCATCGGCCGGCTCAGGCCACACTTCCTGGATGTATGCAAACCTGATTGGAAACTTATCAACTGCTCATCAGGGGCTTATGTTGAAGACTTCACCTGTACTGGAGACACGAAGATGGTTAATGAGGGCAGGTATGTATTGCTTGACCTCAGAACTTTTGTCCCTTATTGCATTTGGAAATGGATGGATAAATGTTGATGAGGACACCGTGTTCTTCTTTGTCATATATGATAGCACACTGAATCATTTGGTGGCAAACAAACCGAGCCGAAAACATAACCTCCTTGGCAGAGGTAATAGTAGTTAGTTGCAGCCAAGGAGTGAATGAATGATGGAATTGGTTCACGATTTTAGATGTTGTGAAATTAGCTGATTTGAATTTGTACCCTCTGGGTTCTTGTTCAACAGATTACCAAAATCTGTCAGGAAAAAAAAGCTCTAAACCTCTCCATTGTTTTGTAACATTCCCATGGTGTAAGTACAAAGTGCAAAGGTGAAATGTGTCCCTGAATGTTTATTTAGTTTCAAGTCAATATCTGCACATGGATGATGTGTCTTTAGCGTGATGCATTTCAAACCATTTGTGACGAAGGACATTTTTGGCACACAAGACCAGAAGGACTGAGTAATATCACAGGAATGTAAAGCTTGTTTTGATGTAGGGTCTGCATCCCTTATCAGCTCAGAGCAGAAGGAAGTATAGTGGGAGGAGAGGATATCCCCTTCTCATTCTGATGTAGGCACGAGCACCGGGAGCAGCAGTAATTATAGAAGCAGAAGCCTAAATAGTGACATCAGCTGTGCCGACTCTATTAATGTTAAGGGTTTATTATGGGCTGTGAGGAACTTTCTATTCTATTCAGTTGTACTTCTCTTTAAAGTGAAGTAGGTTATTCTGCCGTATATAGGTTGGAGTGTATGTTGTTGCCCACCTCTCTCTCGAACAGATCGTTTCCTGAGCTGAGGGGAAATGTGCCCACCCATCCCTCTCTCCTCTGGGTTATCCACTTTGCATTTATCAGGGTGTGTATATTTCCTGGAGCCCCATCACCGCTCTGCGACAGTGAGGCAAACATTTATCAGCAGGCCAAAAGAAAGAAAGACATCCAGGGCTTTTAAGATTAATGTCAGGACACATATTTCCAGCTTGTGTGTTTGAGAGAAAAGGGCGGGGTAGCCCGCTCCAGATCATATTACTGTAATATGATTCTTCCTTGGCTTAGTTTAACTTCCCTAGGAGAGAAGAGGCCAGGATGACGTATGGGTTTGTCTGTCAATGGTTAATTGATTAATACAATAAGATGTCTCAGAGTCTATCCAGTTTTTAGTGTTTTGTTTTGTATGCCGCAGATTAATTAAGCACATAGTACAAGTGTTGAGCCATGCTTTTGTCTTTCTGTTGTAGGTTATCCTTCTACTCTGGCCACTCCTCTTTTTCCATGTACTGCATGCTGTTCCTGGCTGTAAGTACCTAAAACAATTACATTTTGATCTCCAATCATATCAGTCAGTATTTACTGGAACATTGTGTTCAAAGGCAGGTTACAGAACAGGACATTTATGCATGTTTTTGAACAAATTATTGTAAATATATATATTAAAAAGGTTATGTTAATATGCATATTAAGCTTTTGAGCTACATGTGATTAATCCATCTTAAAGGGGTAGTTTGACGTTTTGGGAAATATGCACATTTGCTTTTTTTTGTTAAAAGTTGAAGATCGATACCAGAGTGGTATCAATCTTCTCATCTAATTCTCAGCAAGAAAGGGAATAAGTGTATTTCCCAAAATACTAAACTATTGCTTTAACAACTGCAGTGCTTCAAGATTTCTTTGTCTTTTGGTGACAGTAATGACATTGTTCTCTGAGAAATGCATCTTTGAGTGCCCTCTGTAGCAAATTTTACTGCCCAGCCTTGATAAACTTTATAGGTTGCTGACTCATTCAACACCAGCAGATATAAATAGACACAGAAACAAAGTCCTGCCCCCAACAGAGAGCTCCCTCTCCCTCTTCATGGAGTGGAAGTTCAAGTATGAGAAACGGCAGTTGACCTTTACATTCACCTACAAACCCTGGGAGAGCTTTTCTTTTCTCCCACAGTTAAACAGCGTTTGCATCATAATTGGAAGTGTTAGACGAAGAGAAACTTGAATCGGGATGAAGCGGTTAAGCTTGTTTGTCCTCGATCAAAAGAAAAAAAGAACAGGAATGCCCTGTTTTTAATACAAACAATTGGTTTATGGCATAATGGAACATGACGTTGACCTGACCAAAGATTCCTACATGATAACTCATCATGCTCCAGAGGTGGTGTGATATTAAATCATCAGATTAGATTGGGAGGATAAACAGTCTATGTTGTACTGATTACTTCTATGAGTGACATTTATCTATGAGTGACATTTATTATTCCCAGGCCAGTTTGACTAAATGAAAGAGATTTTCTCACCTTTTTAAATAGTACAGCTGATAACTTTTGCTTAATTCCTGAACATTTTAATAAGTTTCCTGCGCAATTGATTTCTCTCTAGTGTTGCAGTGGAAGTACACTGAGTCATCTGCAAATTTCCGCAGCTCATTTTCCTGCCACTCCTACAGGAACGCTGCCTACTACAATACGCGTCCATTAACCTGTGTCCTGTCTGTTTCTCTAAGCTCTACCTGCAGGCTCGACTCCAGGCTGAATGGGCGAGGCTGCTGAGACCCACACTCCAGTTTTTCCTGATTGCTGCCTCAGTGTACACGGGATTGTCCAGGGTGTCTGATTATAAACATCACTGGAGCGATGTGCTGACTGGACTCCTGCAGGGTGCGCTCATGGCTATCCTGGTGGTAAGAGATGCGTCTTAATCTGATTTTAAAGGAATAGCTTTTTGAAATTAGTATTATTGGGGCATTTTCTGTCAGTTAAATATGAAACGACAACCAGGAGATGCTTAGCATGAGGACTGCGAGCAGGGGGAAACCGCTACTATGGCTCTGTGCATGTAAAAGTCTACAGGAGGCAATAGTGAGGCATTGAGAGACAAAACATACTTCAATCTCTTATGTGCAATAAGCAAAACAGTTCGAATTGGTTTTCAGGGACAAGCCTCGTTTCCACAGGTAGCTATGAACGGATGGAGAAACACCCTTAAACATCTGTGTTGCATTGGCGAGGTTCTTCAACAGATCAGCTGTCATCAGGCGCGACTGCTACGCAAGGCCGTGGCTATATTTAGTGTCCATACCACTAATTCATCACCTGTAACTGTAAAGTTTACTATGACTTTACTATTTTATGACATTTTGTACAACACACTATACTATGACTTTTGTATGACATACTATGACTTTTTTTTAATGACATACTATATTACATTTTTATATAGCATACTATACTTTGACCTTATGACATTTTCTATTTTTCCGATCACCCTTGAACGTTTTAAACAAAAGCACAGGTGTAAATAATTAAGCATCACTCATCTATGCCCATTTTTCATTTTGTTTTACCCATATCCTGTAGGTTTTCTGCGTGTCTGACTTTTTCAAGCCACGAGTAGATGCCCATCAAGAAGTCAACATCCCACACACAACCCTGCAGGAGACCCCAACCAATGGAAACCACTGTGAGAGTCCCAACTAAGCTGAGAGGTGGAGGACGACACCTTTCTGCTCTGTCTAAGCGCACACCCCGGATCCCAGCTCTCTAGCCTTTATCTCACGCAAATTCTCATCCAATACCCTGCATGGATTTACAGTTGATTCTTACTTCAAGTAAGCAAAGGGATGACATCCCAGAAGAAACCTTTGGAAGCTACACCACAGGCCTGTTCAGATTTCAAGACTATAATTTTAGGCTGTCCTGTCCACCAAATCTCCATCTGGAAGGAAAGTGGCGACTACCTGTCCAAGCCTTGTAGATATGCTTAACTGACCGAGACAGATGTAGGTTAGGGGCTAGAGATTTGTAAAGACGGGAACCATTCAGCATGCATCTACTGAGCTGGTGGGAAGACTAAACTGCACGCACCCACTAAAGGGTCTGACCACTGCTAAGAGAGAGGACGGTTGGAAACATGTGAATGTAACCTTGCTTTGTTCTTTTCCTGACCTGGAGTCAGTCTGCTCAAGGATCTGATTTAGAATCCGTTTTAGGTCGGCTCCAGCACCCAGAGAGACGCAGAGTCTCATCACTTTGCTGCCTTAGGTCAAGTGTTATTTAAAGGGCTAATTATAAGAGGAATGTTTGCTTCTCAAGGCTAGAATGTGCTGGAGACTAAAGCTGATCCTCGACCAGAGGGCAACACTGCTTCACATCTGGAGCTGCAGACGCCAGGCCGCTGCCCTCGTACTCTCCAACCGTCTAAACTTATGTAGTCAAGAAGGAAGCTTGATCTGTAACATGTTTGGTTAGAAAGTTGAAGAGTAGACGGTCAGTTTACATCCCGTGTTGCCTTTGCTGGACTTTTACTGCTGCTATCACAGCTCCCTGTGTATCAACGAAGTAACAAACATCAAGTGAACAGACAACAATGTAATTTTGTATAATCTGTATGTACAAAAACAAATCACCATACAGACTTTTACTGAAAAAAAAATGTTACTATTTACAAATGTCTAAAATAAAAAGGAAAAATAAAGCCATTTTACTTTTTAACATGCACAGAAATGAAACACAAGTGTTTAATGTATTATGTCATGTTTACTTTCTAAGCCAGATATATCAATATAATGTATTATAAACCACTTTTCTCATGTAAGCAAAAATAAAAGCATGAATGTTCAATGTATTCTGTCCAAGCAGACGCATTTACTCAATGAGAAACACTTCCGTTTACATCCTCAGTCATTTATAGAATGCAATTCTCACCAGAACATTAATAACAGTTTGCTAATTTTTGTGAAGAAACTAACTTCAGAAAAGTGATCTGAAGGACAAATACATTAAAAGACAGCTTAACTAACATTTTGGGAATAAAAGCACAATATTTGACCCCAGTTTGAGACTTAAAAAAAAAAAAAGATCCATCGGGGGTTAAACAACTAAAGTCAAACAGCATTTATCCTCCTGTGCTGCTCATGGTGTTGGAAAGCTGTATTGTCATTATAGGTAGAGACTGGCAGCAAATACAATGTCTCTCTTTATCTTTGTTATTCCTGCAAAGACACAGAAATTAGGATTAAATTAAGCATTTAAATACATCATTTATAACTGTTAATTTCAAGCAGACACTTGTTTCAGTAGTGTTTCACCTATCAAGTCAAGAATTAATCTGAATCATCTGCCAGTTTTCTTCTTGAGTAATAATTTGCACTATAAAAAATGTCAAAATGACAACAAATTTCATCACAACATCTCAGGTGTGCAGGAGCCACTGGCTTTAAATGTCTTGGTTCGCCAAGAAAACGGCCAAAGATATTCAGCTCAGAAAGACTAAGAAAACCAGCTAATGATAAAAGAAAAGCAGCTTTAACAAATGTTCTGTCAGTTAATGGTTTCATCTGTAATAACACTGATGTTTCTTACCTTCAGCAAACTTGTTCTCCAGTTCAGTGTTGCCTATGGCCTTGGCTGCAGAACACATTTGTCTCAGGACTTCTTCCAGACGACGCATGCAGCGGATGATGCTCCCTGTACCAGACAGATAAAAACGTTATAGCCGTAATCCAGCATTATTCATACTCAACACTGACAATAAGAACATCTTGGAGGAATGTAGTTTGACTCATTACAGGCCCGTCATTTCATCATCATTTCCTAATAATGTCTGTATGTAGTTTGGTACTAATTATGAGGAGACAGTGTTTATTTTGTATACTTCCAATGAATTAATTCCAAGTAACTGATTGGCACCTAGAGAGTCCTTTAGTCAGTGCAAGTTGTCAACAGGCAAACATACAACATAACAGTTAGGTTTCCAATAAAAAAATTAAAATCAATGATAAATCAATTAATATATACTAGGAAATTCCAAATTTCCTGGGACAAAAATACACAGAAACCTGACATTACACACCTGTAAAATAATGTGTAAAATGTGTAATGTGTAAAAATGTAAAATAATTGTTTACAAGTATTATCAATTCTCTGTCTCCCTCCTTCGCCGACACCCTCAAGCACACAATGCTCCAGTTTCTCAATTACTTTCTTCATTATGATGACATGTAAAGTTTTATAGCTGAGGTCATTGTTGGGAGTCAGACAGAAACTATGAGGAGACTTGGAACTGGGTTCAAATCAAAGGTATTCAGATCCTTCACTTCAGTGAAAGTACAGAAGTATTTTCAGGAAAATATACTTCAAAGTATTACAAGTAAAATAACTCCTAATGCAGAAAAATGGCCCTGTGACTGATATTATAACTTAGATTATTACTGATGCATTGATGTGTAAGTAGTATTTTGCTGTTGTAGCTGGTTGAGGTGGAGCTAGTTTTAACTTCTATATTAGTATTTCAGTTCAGTGGTTCCAAACCACGGTCGGAGGGTCTGATATAGAGACCTATCTCCTTTCTTCCATGCATTTACACATAATGTTGGGAATAAAGTAATCACATAAGTACACCAATCTAAGTAAATATTAGCTGACATTAATTATATTAGCCTACATGTTTCAGTAAAAAAATATTATATATATATATATATATATATATATATATATAAAGCTATCAAGGAGGTCTGCTAAAAAGCTGAAAGGTATTCAATTAATTCTTCTCCTTCTTTGGTGGTCAGCAACCAGAGTTTTTGCCAGTTATACATTACGTCCTTAACCATGGATGGACTTTCTTGTACCAAATGCATAAAAGCAATGCATTATGGGTGAACGGCCTTTGTTTGAACTGCAAACAAGTAAGACATCTTAAACGTAACAAAGTACTCCTAACTAGACACTGCTTTCCTGGCATTGATCACAAGCCAAAAAAAGTTGGTTTAATCTTTAACAATATGCAATATATTAGTTTATTATTTGTTTTTAAGTTAAATCTAAATCCGAAAAGTAACTACAGCTGTCAAAGTAATGTAGTGAAGTATAAAGTACAACAAAAATAAGGACAAGTACCTCGACACCTGTATTTTAAGTTCCTGCCATGTCTGTTGGATATAAATATGATGACACACCTTCAAAGACGTCAGTCATCTTGCAGATTTGAGCAAACGTGGCGCCGTTAGCCCACGCGTACACCACATCCATCAGGTGAGGCTTGAACTGGTTCAGATAAGTCTCTTCATCCACCTCCAGCTTGGCGTCTGCAGAAACCTTGGCTATGCGCTTTGCACACTCCTGAACAAAAACGACAGAATTCACATTTCCACCAAATTCACAGTTTTAGCGATTAGAAACAGATGGTTTAATTCAGATTGTTTTATGTATTCTCACCTGCATTTGTCTCAAAGGAGCTGCTAGTTGTTCAGTCAGTTTTGGCATCTCACTGGCCTGGAGGGCAAAATGGCATTATTAATATTGGGATAGCAAATTTCAAACATTTGTTTTGTAGTCTGTATTTCAAACTCCAGGAAACATATGTTGCCATTTAAACAGACTATAGGTAGAAGAAACGGATCTACTCTCCTTCAGGCAAAACTCTCCCTTTGCCTAGATATATTGTTTCACATTTAACATTAAAATAAGGACGAACGAGGATTAAAACATGATCCTGCTTGTCTTTGGTGACCAAACAATTCACTTTAATATGCACATTGCCTAAATAAAACACAGTCTACATTTATATATCAATACATGACAGATGCTTGTCGTCATTCACTCGGACAGACCCCTCTTTAGGCAGAAATTGGTTCTGTTGCTCTGAGGACTGTGCTGATGCAGAGCCAAAGAAAAGGTTTGTTAAACCGTCTGACACTGGGTTGCCTCACTGAGAGAACGGGCGTCATTAGGAAAGACAAACACACATCAACCTCAGGTTTCTGTTTTGGTTGCCGTGCAGGGGAAGAGGCCAAGAATGCGACTGGAGCTTGAATGTGTGGGATTGGGAATCTCAGCTGTTTATCTCGGGCTGAATATCTGTCTGTATGGACAATTAGAGGATTGATATGCGTTTGTGTGCATACATTCTCCTGGAAGACAAAGCAGGACAGCAGGGCGGTGGCTTGTTCGGCCGTCAGATCGTTGAAGAGACCGTTGAACACCATCTCCGTCAGCAGGAGCTCGTCAGCACTGGAACAGTTATCAGATGATATTTTATTACTTTATCAACATGAGCTGATACATCTCAAATATGTTGTGGGTGTTGGGGTGAGTAAGGATAAGTGAGAGCAGTAGAAAAGCCATCATTACTGCAGTGGAACCTCACTTATAAACCTGCGTATAACATTGTAATGTATGTAAAGGATTTGACTTGTTATGGAGATTCTATAAAGAAATCTGCCCAGCAGATCCCGTAGAAGTTGTTATATGGGGGAAAACTGTCCTGTGCCGTTATCAGTTGCTCAAACTACAAACTGAGACTTTGGGGTAAGTATAAGCCACAAACATCTGCTCCATGAAATCAAATTTACTTTCCTAAATCTCCATTATCAAATCCTCGTGTTTTGTTAATTAGCTTATCCAGGTAGCAGTTTCACATCCAGACAGAAGCTGTATGTGGATCAGGACTGCACGACATGAGGGAAATATGCTATATGCAATAACGGTGTTGAATATTGCGATAATTATATTACTTGCGATAAATAAACAGATATTAAAGTGTACTCAGTTCTGATGCTTTCAGTATTCTGCTCCGTCCTTCCCTACCTGCTGATTTCACAGGCCACTCGTCCTTTCATCTCGATGACATCAGACGGACTGGCGAAGCCGAGGCGTCGCAGAACTCTCTTCCTGCACTTCAGCTTGTCCATCTGCAGGACGGTCCGAGCTTTCTTCAGCTCTCGCTTGGCCGTTCGTACGTCTGCTGCGATCTGAAACACAAAAACACACATACACATATGTATTGTTAAACCTTTACCTAATGTAAAGTTGGAGAAGCTCACCCAGGGTGTCCAGAAAACCCTTTACAAGTATTAAAAGCACTGTGATACTACCAGCTGTTTTGTGCATGAGATCATTTTAAAAACACTACATCTATCATAGTGAAGGAGTGGAAACATTTGAGTTATCTGCAAACAGATGTTCATCTATCTGCTTATCTGTCCTCAATGATGTCCATTATCCACTTTAACCTTTACCCCTCAAGATTACAACACCTCAGAGCCAAAGAAGCCAACACACGCACAAAGACATTTCACCAGCATGGTTCATTATTACTCAAACAATTCAGAGGAATTATAGCCTAGATTTTATTAACTGGTGGCTGTAAGTGAGATAGTGAAACAATCTATCCTGCAAGGTGGAAAGTTTAGACTTTCTGGTGCTTGTGCTCCCCGTAGCGAATGCTGAAAAACATCAAACACCACAAAAAAACAAGCATAAAAAGGGAATACTGTTCTAGCTTTAAGTCATGTCACAATCAAATTAGTCCTGTGAAGGCCAAAGCAGAGGTCAGCTGCACAAATGAGATTGAGGATTAGCTGCAGAGGCTCTGCCAATCCAACATAAAGTAATCCAGTTTAAACTGCTCTGTACACCCTATCATTTAACAACACACACACACACACACACGGCCACAGAGGGATGTAAATGTTTATGCAGATTGTCAAACATGGTCTGGTTTGCTCCCCCCCCCCCCCCTCCACACACTGGTAAAGCCAATCTGGGTGTTTTGCATTTATCACACTGTGCCAACTTTCTGTTAAGCAGAGCACACAGATGAAATAATGTGCATGTGCTAAATTAAGGAACAGGACATCGTAATATCTACATATGTGGATAAGGTTTAGAATTTTATTTTTAACACTTCTGGCATATATAATTCCTAAGGTGTTGCCAATGTATTATAGGGCTGTGCGTTCTAAAGTTGAATTCATATGCTTTCCTGTAAAAGGGAATGTTCTGTGTTCTAACAGAAAGTGTAGCAACGGTTTTATTTTACAAATTGTATGTGTTGCATTTCCACTAGCTTTACTTATTTTTGCTCTGGACTTTTCCATGAAGATACGCATTTTCTTTGCTTTGTTTACTTTTGGAGCTTTTTGCAATGCTAGCAGCATGACTCAATGGATTGGGATGTCAGCCTGTTGGTCGGTCCACAACTTTGGGTCCAGATTGAATTATCTGCACAACTACTTAATGAATAACCACAAAATCTTGTACAGACAAAAACCTGCAAAGCTAATGACATTCCCATCCTGTCCATTGGACTTTGTGCTTAGTGCTAATTACCAAATGTTAGTATGCTAACACTAATTTAAGATGGTGAACATGGTTAACATTTCACCTGCTGTTAAACATCAGCATTGTTATTGTGAGCGTGTTGCAATGCTAGCATTAGCATCTAGCTCAAAGTACAGCTGTGCCTAAGTATAACTTTAAAGCCACAAGCATGGCTGTAACATCCAGCTACTTTTAACAAGTTAATCCTGAATGCATTTGTATTTTTAGGTTTAGTTTAGTTTTAGGGCTAATGTTTGACTTAATTTTTATGAATAAATCTGGTAAGTAGAAGAGAATTGTGTCGAGACACGTGCATAGCAGGGCTGCTGTTATGCTTGCACTGCTAGAGTGCACTGTTGAGTCCAAAATGGCTAGCATATAGCATCTAGGTACTTTGCTCATGATGTTATATAGGCGCAGAGAACATTTATGCAAGAGACCCTGTACACTTTTTGTTTCTCTTTAATTGCAGATATGAGTTTGTTTTTTGAACGAATGGTTTTTCCTTCACTCATGTGATCTGACAAAGAGGTTTTCTGTTATCTGACCTGTAACTGAGGGTGAGGCCCTGTAGGACCAATGTCCTTGCTTTCTTCCTGTGTTTGTCTGTATGAGTATATATGGCCGAAGCCAACGTGTGTCTGGCAGGAAAAGACAATGGAAGGTCACGAATTGTGATCTAACAAAAGGTAGCCAATGTAGATAAAAAAGATAATAGTTAATATTTCATTAGTAAAAAAAATGGTGTGTACTCTGTCGTTATATGGTTTCAGTAAGGTTTGACATTTAGCAGGGTTTTCTATGGCTTTAAATTCCACAAACTTAAAGACACAAACCGTTTCTCACCAGAGCTTTCTTCTCACAGAGAGAATACACAGATTCCAAGTTGGGGTCACTGTGCATGGGGTGGGAGTACATGCGGTGCTCAAAGGCCTCCACTTTCTGAATAACTTTCTTCAGTGCAGGGTCTTTGATGCCCATGTCATCTATGGGGTCGAGCAGAGGAACGCCATCTGGGAAACGTTTCTGCACCTCCTGCGGACAAAATGTTTGGAGGCAAGGAAAAGACAGAGCAACAATTTACATAATCATTTCAGTTGAGTCCTACCAGTTTCATTATCTTTGTTTCAACATGGCTGCATTTTGTACCTGTATAGACTTGAGCATGAGCTGTCTGTTGTCAAAGGGCCTCAGGTCTTTGGGGATGTAAAGGCGAACAGAGCTGATGGAAGTCAGGAGATGGAGCATCACTGGGACCACCTGGACAAAAACAAAAAAGGTTAGAGTTATACTCACCCTGACTACAGAGATATGTAGTCATGTGTGTGTATGTAATGTGAAAGTGTGTGGTTTGTGTGCTTGTTGCACCTACCTGCATTTCTCCAGTCTCCCCTGGAGAAGCAGGTTTAGCAGCCTCAGTCGCAGCATCTTTTACACTGTCCTTACTACAGTGGACCAAAACCTCCACCACATAGAGCGGCTCAGAGTCTGTGCTGGTCTAAATGGGAAAATACACATTAGTCACAGCCACATGTAAACTGACTCACATACATGTGACACCATGACACCAACTTACCTTCACGTTGGACTTCTTGCAAAAGTTTACAACAACTCCCCAGCCAAAGTCAGCATCTTCATTTTTTACCTGTTTGACGAAAAAATAAATTCAATAACATGTTGAAATTAATAATGATTGTCCTATTATCAAACTGTGAGTGTGTGAAGCTCCACCTTGACAAGTCGTCCAGGCTGCAAGAAGGGCAAGCAGTATTTGGGTTTGTGGGTGAACTCTTGTATCTCTTTACCCAGTTTGGCCAGCTGCTGTCTGATTTTAAAGTAAGTGACCACACCCTCTTCGTTGGGAATCTCAATGCTGTGGTACTGCTCCTCATAATTCTTAATTTCTGCACAGAAAAACAAAATTCAGCAATATGATTAAAGTTCAAAGTAGAAGTACAGGAGAGGAAATTATATTTTAGAATCTTTCAGTAAAATACATTTCCTGATGACTTTCTGCACATTGACCTCTTAACATGGAAAATAATTAATACCAGACACTTATTAATGAACAATGTCATAGTTATGGTGTCAGTGTCAACATGAAGTCACACGCAACAGTCAAAACTGTGTTTGTTTAAGTCTTTAGCACACCTCATCAAACAGAATTGTTTGCCATTTCTAAATAAGACAAAAAAAAATAGAAATGATATAGGCTACAGCCTCTGTGAAGCTGTCAAGTAAGATTAACCTTTGACAGCCTTTTGCCTCTGCACAAATCAGAGAAATCTGAAATATGTGCTAATCAAGTATACAGATATCACGGTATCAGTAGAATCTGGAGTTTCTCTACAGGTTATTTACTCATCCAGCCGGGAGTGTGCTGTAGTAAATATGAAAAAAATGCTTACTCTCCACAACACCAGGCAAAGCCCTGTAGTGTTGGAACTGGTAGAAAGACTTCTCCAGCATGTACTCTGGGTTGATCTCCTCCACACGCAGCAGGTTGAGCACCATGTTGTAGGTCAGGTGGAAGGCACTGTTCAAAGGGTCGGCTGAGCCCTGCACAGCACAATAAAAAACAAAAAAGAAATGCTTTCATTAATAATATACAGCTGTGGTTAATTATGTGTTTTGATAATGTTGTTAGCATTTCCTAAAAATGCCCAAAAGGTATGAGGTCGAAATAAATGAAAACTGAAGTCACTTTCGCCAAATTAAACAGAGAGATTTTGCAATCACAACCTCCAGAAACCCAGATATGAAGAAGAGCTTCTCCAAGACACCCTGGGGGTTAAGCACTGTGACAGAGCCAAACAGTTTTACATTAACACAACCTCTTTCAAAGGCTATGCAGCTACATATTTATGGCAGCTATATATGTGTCAAATCAAAGATAAGACGGAGAGACTGTGGCTTCCCTGTGACTGTGTGTATTACACTTTTTGAAGGAGCACCAAATGGCCTGATGATCCATAAAGAGAACAACTTAAGAGTCACTTCTTGCAATTTCCATTTAACTGTTCACACAAAGAGAGAAAGCAGGGTAATATGTTTCATTGATGGGATAGTTGGACTATTCTTGTTACAGAAGAATGTGTAGACAGCATTTAATTGGCTTGCAAAGATGTGATTGATGACTAGCAATTGCATTCAGAAAAATAACCTCAACTTGTATGTAAAAAAGCAGCGTAGGTAGAAGCCATATTCACTGCACCTTCAGTAGCTGTTTGCCCACAGCTGGACTCATCTTCTCGTCCACCATGAAAATAACAATTCCCCTGTCGTCCATTCCTCTCCTACCGGCTCGCCCGGACATCTGGATGTACTCACCTGATGTAATCTAGACCACATGAAAACACACAAGACATTCAGAAAAGCGACATTAGTTAATTAATGCTTCTTTGTACTTGTAATATGTATATTTGTGTATGTATATTGTGTAGTACCTAGCCAAGTATCTGCAATAGTAACATAAAAAAACTAGGTGATCGTGAGGAAGTGACTGAACCAGTTTTCCATAAGCCTCTAGGGACTATCTGTGCATCACAAATGGTTCTGATTAAACTCCACATATCTACTGGTCTTTGAGCAATAAAAATGCAACAAAAAAAGACTGATGAGATTATTTTTGTGTCGAAATGATCTGATGTCATAGGATCAGCTCTTGATTTGAAACAGTGCGTTTCAGGAATGAGAATCATGTGTAATCGAATGTGTGAGTGCCTGCGTGGAGCTTTGGCAACATCACAGGCACCAGATGTTCCTGATGAACCTCTTGGAGAGCAGTTTCCTTCTCTCTCACATTCTCTTCAAGCCTTTCTGTATGTGAGCTGGAAATGCATGTGTATGAAGTGAGGATGAAGGGTGCTTCTAAGAGACGGCACACACACACACACACACACACGCACACACACAGCCCCCAGCTCATATAAACAATACGTGGCTGTTTATGTGGCAGTGCAAGCTGCAGGACTTGAATACCTTATAAAGGCCTCAGAGCAACACACTGTGTAAAAACTCCACACTGCACACAGGCCAGAGCAGTTGTTGTAAAGAAATAGCACAGTTTATTAAGTCTTACTACTCTAGTGGCTACTCATTGAAGACCACAGTAAGAGGGAGATTAGCCTCGCAGCTCCCCTCAAAAAGGCAGAGAAACTTTTCCAAGGATGGATGCCTAGTTTACATCTTCCTGCTTATGTGTGCCAAAACCACATCTATGGAAATTACAGCTCCACAACATAACTTAATTGTTAGGATGTTGCATGTAATGTAGGATGAGGGGTTAAAAATCCATCCGCAATCCATGCATTGTGTGTGCTCTTACAAAGCGGTGATTCTTGCCATCAAACTTGCGTGCGCTGGTGAAGAGCACAGTGCGAGCCGGCATGTTGATGCCCATGGCAAATGTCTCTGTAGCAAACAGGGCCTGAAATGAGAAAGCCAGCATTATTATCATCAATCCATCTTAAAAAGGGGTCCTGTGGAGTTTTCTTGTAAACAAACAAATGTATGTTTGCATTCAGTGTTTCTCACCCGAAGACTTTGTGTATCTAATAAACATGTTGAATGGGTTTTGTTCTTCATAAAACATCTGGAAAGGCGATTTCTAAAGTCCAAAAAGATAACCGTGTACTCAATGGGTAAACTTTGGGATGCACTTAAACTAAAGAAAAAAGGAAATTTTCCGACGTCTCCAAGAACTTCAGACTTCAGGCCCTTACGCGTAGTTACAAGCCTCTGAGGACTTACGAGCCATATAACTAATAAAGGCTTTTAATCAAAACTCTACATGCTCCTGCTCCACTATGTGTGAGTGCTTGGAGATTCTAATTTGAAATCATTTTAAATGTTGCATTGTTTATATCCATGTTCGCTTGCTAGCAGTCTTCTTCCCTGCCTTTTGTTGGCACATTGCTGCGTTTGTTGCCGTGTTACTGCCACTGACCGTTTTTCAATTTCAAGCAAATTCATAATAAAACTACTTTCGTGATAAAGTAATGTAAACATTCCTTGATCATCTTTACAAATCAAGTAATTGCATTAACTCTGCTGAAATGTGTTTTGATGAGCTTCTTGATGCAGAGACAGGCCTACCTTGATCAGGCCTTCAGAGAAAAGGATCTCTATGGTCTCTTTCAGGATGGGCAGCAGGCCTCCATGATGGATTCCTATCCCCCTCTTCAACAACGGCAGCACATGCTCCACCTTAAGAATGCAGACCGTTGATAGGCAGATTAGTGTTGTATTTGTTTATCAAAGGTTTAGTGACAGTGCAAATTCACCAGTTGACTCATAGGATCACACCGATCAGCAGCAATGAAACAGAGAATGAAAAAGCATATAACCCTCATAGTGGAAAAGTGTGATGTTTGGTTGGCTTTGCTGTTGCTCTTGCCGTAGCGGTCTACCCACTAACAACTGTTACCTCAACACGGCTGTTTTTTATAATGTGACTCAGCTCAGCAGGGTAGAATAAAAGGAGCACAGTGTTTGAGCCCATGTTGACATTATATGTGGAGCTATTTACATTAAGGCAGTTTAATTGTCTTCTCTTAGCAGAAAATGAGTCCAAAGGTCAAGCTGAGGGCTTTTTTGCTGGGCTTTCACAAGGTGGCAGCACTGGGATCAAAAACAGAAGTAATTATTAACTAAAATATTAATAATTACACAAGTTGTGGGGAAACAGAAGGAGAGTTCAGTCCTCCTCACCTGAGGGAGTTTCTTGTCTTCGTCTGAGAGACAGTCCACTGCGTTGTTGAAAACTTCCTCCACCAGACGTTTCTCATCATCTGGAACAAACAAACGATGCATTTCTTAACGCCTTGTCATATCTCTTCAGTAAGGGTGCTCCGATCGATCGGTATCGGTTGATAATGGCTTTAAATAGTTTGATCGGTGGTCTCCATAAATGCCGATCAGATAGGCCGATCAGATGACGCACTACCATGGATGTATTAAGAGCGCACTACTCGTGAAAACATTTTCAACATGGAGCTAAAATGGCGGCGTCCCTACATTCAGCGGTCTGGCAGTTGTACAAGGTGTCTGAATGGCAGCAGAACAGCAGTTGGCCCGCGGCCGGCCGCGGAACGAAGGCGGTAGGAAGGCGGCTACCGCTTTTAAAAAGCGTCTGCCACCGGTGGTGCTCCGGCAAACGTGTTTGCGATTACGCAATTCTGACGCTTCTACTGCCTCTGGAGCACCGCTGGTGGTCCGCCGACTCATTGCTATCTGGGAAAAAGACAATACATTAGCGATTTGCAAGTGTGTGCCAAGGAAATACCACGAGGCGGAAAGCTCCAAAGACATTTAAAACCACCAACCTCATCAGACATTTGAAGGTTAGTCACAGAAAGCAGTATGAGGAGTTTTCAAAGTTAGCTAACGCTAAGGCAGAGCGTAGTCGTGTAGCTAGCAGCTCCGGCGCCGCTCAAACAGCTGTTTCCCTGTGTGTGTGTGTGTGTGTGTGTGTGTGTGTGTGTGTGTGTGTGTCGGTCCGTGTGTGTGTGTGTGTGTGTGTGTGTGTGTGTGTGTGTGTGTGTGTGTGTGTGTGTGTGTGTGTGTGTGTGTGTGTGTGCTGAAGAAATGTCTGCAGTGATTGAAAGGACATTTTTTAGATTTTGAGCTAGGACAGGAAGCCAAAAAAGTTACTGATACATTCTCTAAACATGTGTGACTGTTACGTAATGGCGTAATTTTCAGTTCATAAAAGTGATCGGTGATCGGTATCGGCCGATACGTCTTCCAGCAATCGGTGATCGGTCCCAAAAATCCTGATCGGAGCACCCTTACTCTTCAGAGAGCATTCTAAATATTAGCTCACAGACATTTCTTACATCCTGAACCTGTGTGTCTCAATTACTACTCAAACGCTCTCTCACACACACACACGCACACACACGCACACACACACACACACACACACACACACACACACACACACACACACACACACACACACACACACACACACACACACACACACACACACACACACACACACACACACACACACACACACACACACACACACACACACACACACACACTTTTGGGGAATTTCAAAATGTTGTTTCAAATATAATTCCTCTTGGTGTGTGGTTAATGTGGAATAAAGGGGAGAGTTGTTTTTAGAGAATTGCTTGCAGGGAAAGTTTAACCACCCAGGGATTAAGCAAACAAATGCTCCAAGTATGCGTTAACTCTAGATTTTATCAGATTTCGCTGCCATATGTTCCAACAAAACAGTTTCTCGAATTAATGTTTTGTAGAATTTCTTATTCAGTTTTTCAAAACATTTAAAAATATTCATATTGTTAAATTGAAGACTGAGGTTTTATTACAAAAACAATCAATGTCTGGAAAGTGATTGAATGCTGCCACATGTTAAACCAACACTTTATTATTGTAATCCATTGTAAATGAATGTACCACAGTGCCACCACCACCACCAGTGTCTTATTATTAAGCTAATCACATTATGTTGTTTACTGTGGCTGGTTGGCTATCTCTGTGGATATGTGTCCATGTGGAAACTTAGTCACAGGTCTTTCTTTATTCATTAGCTAAACCATTCTTGGAACCCTTCGTCTTATGAGCCTGTGTTAGTCAGAAACTTGGACTTCCACAAAGTATGATGGCCCAGCATTTATTTTTAAGTCAAATGACTTCAGTGTCAACAGGACTTATTTTAGTGGTTTAAAAACAAAGCAATACCACAGATAAACACACACTGGGGCCAACGTAAAAAGCGAGTTAAGCCCAAGCTAAATCCATGGTTCCAGTAAAACAGCCTGATAAAAAAAAATGTTGACAGTCAAAACATTGACATTATATCTCACAGAGGGAGCAGGGTTTTCATATAGACATTTCAAGGGCTATGAGTCTAATAAAGCTCCACTTGCGGCCCCTAGAGGCTGCAAACACACTAACACGTACTCTAGAGCGATCTATCAGCAAGCCAGAAGTCAAGTTTGCTCTGAGGGTGGGACCAAAGGGAAGATCAGAGAACATCCGAAAAGTAAAGTGCTCAACCTCTGAGGAGCGTGATTGTACTCAGAAAATTCCATGGCAATCTGCCCTTTTGATGTTTCTTATGTACAACTAGAAACATTGTCCTGGTGATGGTGGTAAAAGAAAAGACAAAGGGTCACCAAAAACATAAACATACTTCTCTTCACAGCAAACGTAATGGCAATCTGGTGAGATGTTTTTCACATGAAGATCAGTTTACTAGCTGTACTAGCAACAGTTGTATATAGAGTTGGGTCGATTTCCGGTTTCACAGATCACATGTACCAGACTAAACTAGTTTTGACTGTATGAAAACAAGTTGAACCGGCATTTGTCACTATGACAATGTTGTGTTTGTTTAGTAGAATGTTTTTGGGGGGTGAGTAGACAATATAGGGCAGTCTCAAAGAAAGAAAACTGCACCGCAAATATGGAAACATTTCGGATTTCAAGCATGGATGTATAATAACATTCAAGCCAACGAAAGAGGTGAGCTAAAAAAGACGTGAACACCATAAAGGAAAAAAAATAAAACACTGCAGAGGTTCATTGCCGCCAAGTGGACTGTACTCACTACACTCATTATGGGATCTGATCAGTCTCACTTTAAGCCCAATTCATACTTGTGCGTAGACTCGACGGCGCAGGGTCCGGCGTAGACGCAGACCCCTCTGGGTTTACGCCGGATCCTACGCCGTAGCCTGACGCGCACCTCTCGAAAAATGTAACTACGCGTTGCAGCGACGCACGTCACTCGGCCGTGGCTTGGTAGCGTTGCATTTCCTCCGACTCATTTCCTGGTTCTCCTTCACCATGAACAATAAAATCAAGGAGAGGGTTAACTTTTCCTGCTCCAGATTTCCCTCCGTGGTCAGAAAGAACAGGGGAGACACTTTGTTTCTCTCACTATGACTCTACAGTCGCTACTAGCTCCGGAGCTAATCACCGTCACTCTCTCACTTCCTCCTCGCTCTAAAACACACTCCCAACACACACACACACACACACACACACACACACACACACACACACACACGCTGGCTGGACCCACACACCAGCGCACAAGTATAAAACAGGCCACGGCGTAGGCTACGGCGAAAGCTCTGCGTGGAGCCTCCGCACAACCATAAAACAAGCTTTAGAGCGGCTGAGTCTAGCGCGACACCTAGTGGTAAGATTCGGTATACCTGTCCGGCTTGGAGTTGCTTAATATCAAACCGGTTTTAAAATGTTTACACTGGCCAAAGCCAGGTTGAATGATATAATGTCGTCTGTTACACATTTGTAGCCCTCAAGCTTTGGCAAAAACCCTGCATTGCAAACTGGGGATGTCAAGTTTGAAAGACATGGTTATACACAAGTCAGGAGGGTCTAATGGAAGGAGTTTTTCAATGTCTGCTAGGGTTGTAGCAGCTCGCTCTACCTGGACTAGTAACGTACATAGACTGTAACGTATCAGCATGCGGTAAGGTCATGCTCTGCGCCCCGGCTTGGATACAGCGGTCTCGAGCAAGAGAGAAAAGGTGAAAAGGTGTAAACGTGGAACGCTTCACACTTTCCTTTCTCCCCTCACAAGTTTGTGGACACTACTGTGTGCGTGCATCAATAAGTCAGTCTGATGTCCTGTGGGTACGGGACGATGTTATGTAGGATTTATGAATGTACGTTAGCAACAGTAGGCTAATTAACGACAGTGCTATTTTGTGTGCGCTAATATTGCGCATCTGTTCATGTGCGCTGCAAGAGTTACATTTCTGTTTATTGAATGCGTTATTCAGTACAAATATAACAGAATGTAGTTTAATCTCAGTAATGCTGGTATATTAAGTTATTACTGTCGCTCTGTTAAAGGCAAACATTCAACTGTACCGTCGTTACGCAGAGCACAGACATCTGCACCGTAGTTTAGTGAAAGTAGGTCAAGTTGTAATTTACTGGCCCTAACAGCGGCAGCATAGCCATGTAATACTGTCTATTTACAGAGGGCATTTAAATGTATGTTTGATCATTTATGTTAACTGTTAGCAGTAGAAACAAATATTTATGTAAAGAGATATAGTAAAACAAAAAGTGCTTCCCCCCACGCTGCAGTCCTGCACTCGGTCAGTTGGTTTGTGTTTCGGCACCAGCCGGTCCCCTGACTCCAACACAGATCTGCCATTCCACAAACACTGCCCAGAAACTATGTGTCACAGCACAGAGTATGATGGGAAAGAGAACGGGGACTCTGTGTTTAGTGTTCATAAAAACAGACTGAGAAGAATATATGGAAGGAAGAAAGAAAGAAAACAAAGTAGAGAGGGAATGTGGGGTGAGTAGCTGGTTGAAAATGAGAGAAACCAGGACAGCCATGTGGCTCTGTCTCCTCATTATAACCCACCTACGCACACAAACAGAGGTAGGCTACTCCATAACACCAACAACCTGCCTACAAACGCACTGGTTGAACAATCTGGCTTCTCAACTGTTTGCTAGAGAGAATTGGTGCCTATGAGTTTCTTAATGACATAAAGAAAGAAATTGCAAACGGTTATGTAATGATTTCGGCAGCCATTAAAAAAAAACAATCACATTTTGTCCTGAAAGCTCATTTGTCTTTAAACTACTAAACATGCCGATAGAATAATTGACTCCTTTACAAATCAAATTATTTTAACAATTTTCCTCAATCAAGTGAAATTTTCTTCAGTCTAATAAAATTATCTGACTGTTATTACTGGATACCATCTGCCTCATTTTTTAAGAAAATCAGTCGGTTAAAGAAAATGCTCGAAAAACATGAAACTGGCAGACACACACACACACACACACACACACACACACACACACACACACACACACACACACACACACACTAATTTTGAAAAATGTCACAATGCAGAGAAAAGAAACTAAGCTGAGGAATGTTTGCCAAGTAAGACTTCATAAGCATGTTTATTTCACTGAAAAAGGCTGAAGCAGGTGGATATGAGCCAAGCTCAACCTACTGCTAGATTGTCTCCCATCGTACACAGATTTGTCCTCATGAAGCAACTTCACTTTTTCACTGGACCAAACAAACAGCTGTGCAGCCACAATAAGCCACATTCATGGCACTCACTCAGTGGGGAGGATTCACTCAGCTCCCACTTGCCAACAATTTAGCATTTTGGTGAGCGGTTTCGCTTGCCCAACTCCAACTCCCTCCCTAATGCTCACAGCAATTTGTCATGAAATGTATTTGCTTTGGCATTTTAGGGTGCAAAGACAACATGCGCACCAACTCTGAATCTAACCACCACGAATATGTTCATTGTTAAATGTGCTGATAGTGTGACTTTATATCCGAACAGTCAACGATTAAACAATGTGGTTTAATTTACCTTATATGAGGTACATAACATAAGCTGACATTTGATCACTTACTTCTGGCGAATAAACAGCTAGGATTATAATATCCCTAAGCCCAGGGTGTCAAATAATAAAAAATGTCTCAAACGATTATTGGATTATCAAAATTGTTGCCGATTTATTGTCTGTTGATCCACTAAACAATTGATCGACTTATTGTTGCAGCTCTAGCAAATATCATTAGATTATGAAGCGTAAATTCATGAAGTTAGTGGACTATGAATCAAGATTGTCAACACAACTCATGTGCATTGTCACATCTGGAAAATATTTCAATATTATCAGAGTCAAATCAGTGCCTTGTAAACACAAGAATTGTGGATCTACATCATGCTTAATCAGCTTGACGCGCAATATGCCCTCACTTGGTTTTGCCAAAAGGAGAAAATGGTTATGATCTCATGCCAAAAACACGTAACCTACCATTAATCTACTGTTCAAGGGTCTGACATAAACCTTGTACTGTACACACGTCACAAAACCACTAGGACTATTGTATATACTTAAAACTAAAATAGTGCTTGCAAAAGTATTACATAGTGCTAAGTCATTGTTGACTTGCTAAATAACAACTCATATTGTAAATCTCTACAGTGACAGGCCAAGCGTAGGTTTAGAGTGGCGGGTAGGGGCCGACGCCAAAATCGCAGGAGACTTGGTTGTTTATGACCAAATTACGAACCGGCTACATGACCGCAGCGTAATCCGCATCATGTCCTGCCTCCTGCACGCTCTAGAGCAGTGTTTCTCAAATGGTGGTACGTGTACCCCTAGGGGTACTTTGGAGGACTGCAGGGGGTACGTGAGATATTTAACAAAATGTTTAATAGTTACACTTTTCTTTTCCTACCAAAAATATGACATTTCTGTCGCCTTCTTTGGACCTATTTTTGCCTTCCTTTCTTCTACTTTTTCTACTTCTTGCTTTTTTCGAAGTTATGTCACTGTTTTTGAAGTTTTTCATACTATTTTCGACCTATTCTTGCCTTCCTTCCTTCTACCATCTTTTTCCAAGGTTTTGTCTTTTTTACAGTTTTTTCCTCCTTTTCTCATCAGCATTTAAATGTTTTTTTTTCAGTTACAAGGCAGTAAGTGTTTAGCTGTTGTTTAGTAACTCTATTGCTGTACTGTTCCTCTTTAGACTTTTTTTCTACCAAAAATGATTAGCGCTGGTCAGGGGGTACTTGGCTTAAAGAAACAATTCAAAAGGGGTACATTATTGGAAAAAGTTTGAGAACCACTGCTCTAGAGAGACATAGGGGTGTACAGTCTTTAAATTAAGTTTAACGGTATAGGACGTTATTGTATATATACTGTATGTTTATTTTGTAATGTGTGGGTAGGTAGATCTTTTGTTATGTTCATGTTAAAATAAATGTACCTATACAAGTTGTTATGTCTCCTGTTGTATTGGTTTGCCTATTTGTGAACATGGTGCGGAAAAATAGATATTCAAATATGTTTGAGTACTTTTTATAGAAGGAATATTCAAACGTCACTTTTGGGCAACTTTGACAGCCCTGCTCAGTATGCTGAATGGCAGCATAAATACACATACCTCTATTAAAGTCCAGTTTGGCTACCTGTAGAGCGTAGGCCTCACATTCTTTCTTGCTGAAGCTGAAAATGATAACAGGCTGGAAGTTCCTCTCCATGATCATCTTCACTATCTTGAACACGCTGGATGGACCTAAGGAAATAATACATGAGTATAAACGACATTTATACATTTTACACACACACACACACACACACACACACACACACACACACACACACACACACACACACACACACACACACACACACACACACACACACACCTCTAGTGCCTCCTTTCCGTCCTCTCGGGTCCCACTTGCCCCCTCCACTGCCCCCAGAATCCCCTGCGTCTCTCAGCACCTGCATAGCTGTGTTGAAATTATCCTCTCTGAAGTCTCCCTGAAGAGAAGCAAAACACAGTCAGATGTTATGCATCAACTGGTCCCGATGGATGCTTCCAAAATTAGGAGACAGAGAAACGGTCATCTTGAGCTAATATGAGAGCCGACACATCCTGTCGGTGTCTAGTCTGACTTGTATAGGATTAATTAGCCAACTCTCTTTCATAACTCAGTTTGTAGGTGTCCTTACATTCTCATCAACAACTAGGTGAAGTCCATCGCCCCCTGATGGGAAGATGTAGTGTTGCAGCGGAGTGGGACGGTAGTCTGTGTAGACTACATGGCATGGCTACAGGAGACATGACAGAAAGACTTCATTAATTATGTAACACAATGGAAAAAAACACAAGTACTATCCTGATCCTTACAAATAGACAGATAACTATCACCTTCTCAAATTACATACAGGAAGAGTTAGCATAACCCTTATGATTACAATATATACAAACCTGCTTATGTAGATGGCAAATCCACTCAGCAAACTGCCTGGCATTGGGGATGGTGGCTGACAGGAAGACGTAATGCACATTATCAGGAAGAAGAATGATGGTCTCCTCCCACACCACACCACGCTCTGAAATATACAGAAAGCAGAAGTATTTGTTACAACCTTTTTACTTTTTCTATGAGGTTTACTCATACCAAACTTTCTTAACCAAACTAACTTGTAAATTCCAACCTGATGAATGCCACTTGTTCACGAGGAGTGCGTTATGAGATTTGATCATTAGCACATCACTGGCCCTAAAATTGCCATTTTTACTGCTTAGTTTGTGGGCAAATT
Organism: Gymnocephalus cernua; assembly: GCA_023631565.1. NCBI lineage: Eukaryota > Metazoa > Chordata > Actinopteri > Perciformes > Percidae > Gymnocephalus > Gymnocephalus cernua. The sequence goes on from CM042442.1 coordinate 23,936,045, forward strand.
TAATTTACAAACATTTTACCAAAAAGTAAAAAAAGAAGAATTTCACACCATATTGCTGATTCCTAAATCAGTAGACAAAAAGATTACATGTTTAGCAGCCTCAGAAGTCATTTAGAAAGATCCAAAACCATTAAAGAATATTTCATCAGGGGGTGAACCAACAATGTCATCAGAGCAGAGCTGTAACAGAAAGTAGCTAAAAAAATATTTGTTGTTTCCTAACGACTACTCAACTGTAGAACCTTCTGTGCTGAAATATGCCAATAGAAATTGCCATTATACTAGCAATTCCTTCAGGTCATACTAGTGTTTTTTGCCCCTTGGAGAAAGGCACACTATCTGTGCATGACTTGTACAACAGTCCGGGACCACTCGTGAATTATCTTATGTGCCACCTAAGAATAAATCGGTTCATATGACTGGTTCTTGCATGAGACCCGATGATCCAAACCACACTGAAGGACAGTTAGTCAATAGTGTGTCTGTGTCGTTTGTATTCTGTGCTCACCTGCATCTCTCATATAATGGATCTCGTCAAAGACGACCCACGCCACCTCCCTCATGATCTCAGAGCCTCGGTACAGCATGCTCCTCAGGATCTAGGAGAAATGCAGTTTATCATGTCAGAACGATCGTGGTTCTCGGTGCTGCTTCTACTCCCAGCTACACACTGAACCTGCAGCACACTTTCCAAACCCCACCTTGCCAATAAAGGTGACATTTGACAAAAATTCAGACATCTTACCTCTGTTGTCATGACAAGGCAGGAGGCGGTAGGGTTGATGGTGACGTCACCAGTCATCAGTCCCACATCCTGGAACTCTTCGTACATCTCTCTGTACTTCTGGTTGGAGAGGGCTTTGATGGGGCTGGTGAAGATCACTCTCTGCTTCTCTCTAAGGGCCAGTGCAATGGCATATCTACAAGAAGAGGACATAAGCGATTGACTGACGTGACCATTGTTAAGAAAACGCAACTGAAAGTAAATCTAAATATTTAAACCAATGTTTCACCTAAAAGGATTGCTGTCAACCTGGGCCTTTTGCTACAACGAAAAATGCATTCCTCACTTGCACTTCAGAGATTTAAGTACCTCTCCATTTGTTTGGGTGCACAGGTTCCCAAAACAGCAGGGAACCACCTCAATCACTAATAGCTAAATACAGATGTTGACCAAAACAAGTACATTTAATAAAAAATTAAATGTGCTCTCCTTACTGTGACAGTCATATTTTTTTGTACTTTTTTGGAGTAGGGCATAATGTTGTTCCCCTACTGTATACGTTGACATAATGCACTTCATTTTGTAGCCTAATTGTGCTCCTTAACGTAATAGTTCTATCAGATCACATTTCCATCATATACCCCCATGCCCCTTGTAACAGTACATGAGTACATTCAACTGAACTACTTTTTACTTGTATTGTGAAAACTTTCTCAGAAATGTCAACTTTATAGCATTCAGAGTCCAGCAAACTCAATTCTATCTTGCATCTTTGAGTAAAAACAGTGATTATACAGGTGCCTTGACATGTGTCAATGTCATGTCTCTGCTGTGTACAGGACTGTACAGCTCCAGACAAAGCCTACCTAACAGTACAGTAAGCAATTCATTTTTGTAACCAACTTTTGAAGATACTCACTCAGCACAGACAGTCTTGCCAGCAGAGGTGTGAGCAGAGACAAGCACAGACTCGTTGTTGTCGATACATAAGATGGCCTCACGCTGGAATGGATCAAGAACAAAAGGGTACTCCTGCAAGACAAGCAAGACATGTCAAATCAAAAGTAAAATAGTAATTGTAGTGTTATTGGATAACATTCTACACTGAACAAACTAAATTAATTCCACAAGTAGAAGACCTGGTTTAAAGGCACATTATACCTTGGCTGCTTTCCCCAATCGTGGTTTCAGGGGTTTATAATCATCACTGGCAGGAAGAGCCACCTGTGAGGGAAAGCCAAATTCTTCAACAATCAGGGTTTGGACATTTAACAACAAATTACCAAACATTGTGTGAATCATATGCTATGCAATAGGCAGATCTAAAGCCAATTTGGTGTGATATCACGTTAGACAGCGCTTTCCACCACAATCGTCAAAACAAACAAGGTAATATAAAAAATGATGTTCATCCCTCCAGTAGAGTTCCAAAAATTAATAATAATAATAATAATAATGATGATAATACATTTTATTTGATGGTGTCTTTCAGAAGAGGCAAGGTCGCCTTACATTAGATAATAACATTCTCAATTTGTTTCTTACCTCGTGTGAGCAGCCTTCCACAGTGTCAACTTGCTCCACCTTCACTTGGGGCATAAATTCTGCAAGACTGAAGTAAACAAAACACCTGTTATCTACAGCAACTTTAAAACATATTCTGTAGCACCTCAAGCCAGTATTTTAACCTAAAAAAAACCCTCAAAGTGATTGATTTGAAATGACAAAGTCGAATCAACACCTCTCCGAAAAAAAAACGAACAACTGTTATAATCTTAATTAGGTCATTTATTGCAGGGCTGTTGTATTAGACTGTATATGTTTCAGTGGTTGAGGAAGTAACTCAGGTCCTTTATACTCTGTTGTAAATCAAAATCTGAAGTAAAATTGCTTAAGTTATATCATCTATAAATACTTTAGAGTATCAAAAATACTAATAATTTCTCTTTTTTATATAACGTAGTAAAATAGAAGTATAAAGTAGCATAATATGGAAAAACTATACTACTAAGTAAAGTACCTCAATTGTACTGAAGTGACTGTACTTAGTTACTGTCCATCGGTTAGAGTTATAGTCATAACAGCACCAAAGCATCCCGTACAGACACACAGTTTTAAGATGTAACTCATCTTACTTTAGGTCATTAGCAGAGACCGTCTCATGTCGAGGTTTCTTCCCAAACACCATCTCCTCTCCACCGTCACTGTCTGCCTCTCTCTTGACCGCAGCAGATGGACCAGCATCTTTGTCGGTGCCATTTTTACTTATAACTTTCCTGGAAAAGAGAAGAAAAAAAAAACATACAGGACACAGAACTGTTGTTAGCCGAGTTTGTAACGTTACACTCTTGAATATAATGCAATGCAAACATGGACCGTTTAGCCACATAGACAGGGGGGAGTAGCTAGCTAACCAACAAGAGACTCTTGTAACTTTGGTCTCACAAAAAATAACTCAACATTATATAACACGTCAAAAACAAAAACAAATTCAGTTAACGTTCATCAACACAGCCAGGTGCTTTTTATGGTCCCTTAACGAGCTAACAACGTTAGCAGACATGATGTGAAGTTTAACGTTAGGTTCCCTGGATAACCTCCCGATGATTTTAAAGACCAAACATTGCTATGCAAACAAATACAGATTACCCTATTTCTGGTGTCAGAGAAGCAGGTATCTTTTTGCTTGCGGTAGTTTGTTGTTCATCGTCAAACACGCTGAACAAACCGTCTCCAAAGGCGTCTGCCATGATTGTTAGGGGCACACTTCCCACAATACAACACGAGGTTTGCTCCCCGGTAATACTTCCGGTACGGTAGCTGGGTTGTCCAAAAGTTACCAAACCCAGCATGAAAACGGAGAGAAATACACATTAGCGTTAGCTCTCAATTTATAACCACAACATTTCAAGACTTTGCTGATGACTTGGAATCCCATAGCCACATAGAGGAGCCACAGACAGGCCGTGTTTCGGTGATCTAATGGGTGGAAAAAAGAAGAAATCGGCGGCGCAAGCGGCTACCTCGGTGGCCCCGGCAGCAGCAGCAGCAGCGGGCAGGACTGGTGCTGCTGCATCGGGGAACGGCGTGGCAGAGGAGCAAAAGAAACAGCCAGCCAACAACAAGCCGGCTAAACCAGCCAAAGAGAACAAGTCAAAAGGTTGTATTACCTAGCTGGTGTCACAGATTCAGAAACATAACTGTAATTGCTGAAACGCTGTTGATGTGGTCATTTTTGAGGCTGTAGCTGTTGTGTTCAACCCTGTATGCAGTTACTTAATCATGCGTGCATTCTATTTATGATACATATTAATATAGGGTTGGGCACGTTTCACCGTAACACCTTTTGCACATGGGACCTCACTGTAGTCCCGGTTGCAAGGTATGTCATTTGTCAAGTATACCAAAATCTTTCAGGTAACAGCTTTATAAGTGCCCCTCTTGCCTTTCTTCATGTCATATTTACACCTTGCTGCTGTGACAGCTTGACAAATGGGTATACAAAAAACGTAGGGCACTGATAACTGCGAAAACAAATTCCCCTAGTGGACAATACCTCTATCCATCCATCCATCCATCCATCCATCCACCCACTCAGTCAGTCACCATCCAGTCCATCCATCCAGTCAGTCAGAGATCCAGTCAGTCAGTCACGATCACCATCCAGTCCATCCATCCAGTCAGTCAGTCAGTCACCATCCAGTCAGTCAGTCAGTAATGGACAATTGCCAGTAAATTAGAAATTTTTCAGACTAAACAATTCATCTCATATGTATTGATTTATTAAAAAAAATAAAACAGGTGGTAGGTACAGTACAACCTAATCAGCATGGTAGTGTGTGTGTCAACACATCTCTGATGAAATCTGAAAATAAAGCTAATTTCTGAAAAAAAGAAAATCAGCTGTGAAACAATAATGATGTCAATGAATGGGATGATTAGATGAACATGACATCTGGATCGGCATCAACATACAATGCCTTTAACTGACACAATTCTGTATTTTTGACTTCCTCCAGCTCCAAAGACCTATAGTCTTGCCAACACTGCCCAGGTTGACACAGCTGGAGTCGCGGACAAGTCGATTCTTAAAGTAAGTCGTTGGTCCAGTAACTGACTGAGTACTTTATCTTTATTGTGCAGCGTCACAGAATTTCTCTCTCTCTATGCCAAGTGAAAGTTGCATCTGTATCCTGTTCTTACAAGCTTGTAACACACTAATTTGCTATACGTACTGAAATTGTCCACTATGTATTCAACTGCAAAGCTCACCCATTTTATCCAGTGTGTTTCATGCTGAAAAACATTAACAATGTTGTAAAAATAAACGGGATTTTATCCATTCTTTAACACAGGTTGCTATCCAAGCTGACCTGGAGAAGAAGATCATTAAGCTGATCAATGACTTCAGAGAAGAGAATGGGGACAAAGGGCCCATATCAGGCAGACTTACGAACAAGAAATTGCTGGTAAAGACAAAATCATCCCTCCGAGTCTTCAGAGATAATACACATAGATCTGTTTCCATTACCGAATGTTGTATTCAGGTTGTCTTGTTTGTACTTGCAGGACCTGTACACAGCTCTGCAGAAGTTCAACTTTAAAAGAGAACACATTGAGGAGTCGATGAAGAGTAGTGTGCTGTACGGAGGGGATCTCCACTCTGCTCTCGACTGGCTCTGCCTTAACCTTAAAGATGGTAATAGAGCATCAGCAGTCATTTTGATGTCATCACTGTATTCAGGAGACAAGGCTGATCAAATTTGGGCTTTCTTAATGTATTGTCTATATACCAGATGAGCTGCCAGATGGTTTTGCCCAGCAGATGCAGGAGGAGAGTCAGAAGAGCAGGCCCAGGTTCCAGCCTCCTGCTCAGCAGAAACCAGCAGCCCTGAGCCCCAAAGCACCCAGCAACACCCGCAAAGAGACCATTAAGGTTTGTGTGTCTATTTACAAGTGTGTGTTGGCTAGAAAGATATGTACCGTCACACTAAATTGAAACTTGGTGTTTGTTAGGCCACAGAGAAGGATGAAGCTGCAAGCGTAAAGGATTGGATCTTAAGGTATGCAGAGCAGAGCAGTGATGAGGAAGAGGAGGAGGAGGAAGCTGGGAAGAAGGCACACAATCCTGAATTGGAGGAAAAGTTTGATCCAGTAAGTAAAATTAAAGCAACTTACAGCTGAGATCTCTTTTTTTAAGTTCAGTAAATGTCATTGAGTATGTGGTATGGTGTACTAATTGTGTGTTATTTTTTGCTGTGTAGAATGACAGGTATTTGGTCCTTACTGCTCAACTGTATGACGCAAAAGAAATGGCAGCTGTTGCCAAGACAAAAGGAGACAAGGCGGGCCAGAGGATGGCACAGGACAGGATACGCATCATACAGCAAGGCAAGTGTGCTTCAACTCTTACATGTACATATTTACAATTTCTTCTTACTCACTTTTGACTTGTGTATATATAAAAAATATTTTCGGTTTCTAGAAATGAAGCATCTGGAGTCCCATCCTATATTCAATCCAGCTATAAAGGTGGTAGACGGGCCTCAAAAGGAAAAGAAGATACTTCCTGTCAGCGAGGACAAAGAGGACCTCAGCTTCAAGTTATTTGAACAAACTGAAAAGGCCCCTCTTGCAGAGAAAGGTTTGCATCTGGCAGATAAACACCATTAGTCTGGCTATCACCAGACCAAGCTCAGTCTTTTCAGATTGAACATTAGTCTGGGGAGTCTGCTCTGTATTTACTCTGCACAAGAGGCGTGACCAGCGGGCATAGTTCAGATGACTCTATACTCAGTTGGATAGTCCTTCAACCAATCAGACCAACGATCCGGGTGACGTAGCAGCGACAGCGGCATCAACAGGTTGCTGCGTTTCAGTGGCCGGCTTGTTGAATGTAAACAAAAAGCTGCTTGGTCGCTTCTCTATCGTCATCGTGTTAAACCCGCCAATAGCGCGGCAGGTGGATAGGCCAGTTTGTGATTGGTTCCCGCAAATTTGTAACGGAAGCAGGATAGATAAACGTACAGGTTTCCAGCCTGAGCTGCAGGGTGAAATCAAATCAGATCAGATCTGGCTGGGTTTACCCAGTCTAAAACACCGTCTGAGCCAAGTGACTTTAACAGAACATGTTCAAAGTGTTTTACGGGACATAGTAAATATAAAACATAACAAGCTGTAGTTTCACATTGTAGCACTACAAATCAAGTCCAATAGACTATATGGTAGCACTGTAATATATCAAGGAAAAAAAAGAACAAGAGATACACATTTGGGACTTTTGTGGAGGTGTCTGCACAGTGGTTGAGGTCAAATAATAGATGAGGCTTTGAGGAAAAAAAAGTGTCACAAATTCATAATGTCATTTTGTCCCATTTTCCTTTTGTTCCAGTTCCAGTTCTGAAAAAGAACGAGCCAAAGGACATTCGCAATTTTGACTACACGGCTCGCAGTTGGACAGGAAAGTCCCCCAAACAGTTCCTCATAGACTGGGTCCGCAAGAACCTGCCCAAGAGTCCACCACCGACTTTTCACAAGGTTGCTGCTGGTAGACACTGGAGATCCAAGTAAGTGTGTGTGTGTGTGTGTGTGTGTGTGTGCGTGCATGTTTCGGTGTCCTTGTTTCCATACATTCTTTTGAATGTAGCTCCATAATATAATCTCACAAAACTATCAATCATTTGTGCTACATCGATCGGAGAATGAAAAAAACAGCAGTAGTAGTGCTATTTGAGATTCTATAACCCTGTTGTTAATGGTCGGCTTATAACTACATTTAGACATATTTTGAATGGATCTGATGTCTTTGCATCCATCAGGGTGCGTGTTCAAAGGGCAGAAGATGTTCTTGAGGTTTGTCCAATGATCGTGACTGAGGACAGCATGCAGGCGCAACATCTGGCAGCCACTCTGGCACTCTACAACCTTGTTAAAGGACAGGTAATACAAGTGACCCAGCAGACAATACCACCATTTTTTCTGTGCTGCTTGACCTCACATTTTCTGTGTTATCCTTGTTTTTAATCCCAATTCTCCTCTGATAAATCCTATCCCTCTCAATCTCTCATTCCAGTCAGTGCACCAGCTCCTTCCTCCAACCTACAGAGATGTGTGGCTAGAGTGGAGGGACAGCGAACAGCAGCAACAGGAAGAGAGTCGCATTGCTGCTAACAAACCTCGGGACCAGTTCATCTCCCGACTTCTGACCAGACTCAAACAGCAGCAGAACCAAAACCAAGTGCAAGAGTCTGGATGCCAAGGCCAGCTGGGGCTGGGCGTGGCTGGAAACGAAGAGCCTGAAGAGTCCTGGGAGAACCTGGCGGGTCTTGATATTGGGGAGGGAGCAGAAGAAGTGGAGGACAAGAGTGAGAAAAGAGAGAGGAGGGAAGCAGCACTTGAGGCATCCAGAGAGCTCTTAATGAAGTTGAAGAAGTCCTCACTGGCCCACAAACTGAAGGTAAATACACTAAATCATTGTACACTTTACCAGATTAAACACGTTTTCATCTTAAATATGCCTAAACATAAACCCAAATAATTCAACCTTTCAAGGCAGAGCGAGAGCAGCTTCCTGTCTTCCAACACCGGCATCGTGTCCTGGAGGCTCTGCAGCGCCACCCTGTGGTGGTGGTGGCGGGTGAGACGGGCAGCGGAAAGAGTACTCAGATCCCTCAGTTCCTCTTGGAGGAGCTGTTAACAGGAGGCAAAGTGGCGAAGCCCTGCAACATCGTGGTGACGCAGCCCCGCAGGATCTCTGCCATGAGCCTGGCCTGCAGAGTCAGCGAGGAGCTGGGCTGCGAAGATGGGCCGGGATCAAAGGTGAAAATAAATGTTTGGCTTGATAGGCTTTAATATGAAAGCTTTCGCTTAGCTTTTGTATAAACGACAATGTAGACTGATAGGATGCACTGTCACCTGCTTTAATGAATGTTTTATGTTGGCATTATGTTTTAGTCGTCGCTGTGTGGATACCAGATCCGGATGGAGAATCAGTCCGGGGAGTGGACCCGCCTTCTGTACTGCACTACTGGAGTTCTGCTCAGGAAACTACAACATGACAGACACCTCAGTTCCCTAACGCACATCATCGTAGACGAGGTACTAGCATTTCCTGAACACACAACCTGCGTGATGCCATATCATATGTTTCTTTTCCACCCTCAGGTGTAGAGCTGCAAAGATGAATCGATTAGTTGTCAACTAATAAATGAATCGCTAACTGTTTTGATAATTGATTGGAGTCCTTTTTTATGAATAAAAAAGTCAAAATGTAACTTCCAGCTTCTTGAATGTGAATAATTTCTAGTTTGTTCATTTCTCTGTGACAGTAAACTGAATATCTTTGAGTCATGGACAAAAACAATCATCGTCATCGTAATCCACGGATTAAACGACAATGAAAATAAGCGTTGTTGAGTTGCAGCCCTACCCAGGTGCATGCTTTTTTTGTTAAATGGCGTTTTGTCAACTACGATTGCGGTTACATTTTTTTTATGCTGTTAATGTTTTTTGTTCAGCTAGTTCAGTGTTTACCTCTTTTTGCCACACACACACACACACACACACACACACACACACACACACACACACACACACACACACACCATTAGTCTTGTACTTATCTAATCCCTAACAATCCACAGACCTTCAATGTGCATGTGACAAACAAGACAGCGAGTTGATAAGTCTGTTCTCACCCTACTTCCTCCTTACCTCCATCTTCTCAGGTCCATGAGCGCAGTGTCCAGTCAGACTTCCTGTTAACCATTCTGAAAGATGTTGTCATGAGGAGATCTGACCTGCAGCTGATCCTTATGAGCGCCACAGTGGACTGTGACAAGTTCTCCAACTACTTCAACCGCTGCCCAGTGATCAGCATTCCTGGCAGGACTTTCCCAGTGGAAGTAAGATGAGCTGTAGTTTGCCTTTACTTGTATACATCATTTAACTATTCCTTTGTCTATATTTAAGGATTCTGAAGTGGTTATCAGGGATAAGCTGAGTTCCACCACAGATGTATTTCCGTGACATTTCGAGGACATGGCAAAGGAAACAGGATATTTTCAAGCTTCTGCGGTTTTGTCACTAGGTGTACCACTTAGAAGACATAGTGGAACAGACTGGGTACGTCCTGGAAAAGGACTCGGAGTACAGCCAGAAAATTCTTGAAGACGAGGAGGAAGTTAGTATCTCTATCACACAGAAAGGTGGCAAAACATCACAGCACCAGGTAATGTTGGCTCTCTGCAGCAGTATAATTGTAATGGTGTGTTATCTTTGTGTGTGTGTGTAACCTTCTGTCTGTTCCAGGAGGTGATATTGAAGGACTCCGCTTCCGGCTGGGATCTGGGTCCAGATCTTGACCACTTCAGCAGCAGGACTCGGCAGGTGCTGCAGTACATGAACCCTAATAAGGTCAACATGGACTTACTGGTAGACCTCATCGACTACTTAGGTACAACCCATCATCAGGAATGTTTTTAGGCAGCACAACGTACATATTTATACATTCTGAGGTCTTGCGTGTTACATTTCTGTATTTTTGTGCTCTGCCAGACAAATCCCCACAATTTGCGGAGATGGATGGAGCCGTTCTCGTGTTCCTCCCGGGTCTGGCTCACATCCAGCAGGTCTACGACCTGCTCTCCTCAGACAAGCGGTTCAGGGACAAAAACAGGTAACGTACACAAACTGATCTAATCCAGTATACACTAATAATAGCCCCTGCACCAAACACACTGTGGTGAAACACACAAATTGTACATTTGACTTTTTTATTGGCTTTACTGTGAGTTATAACTGTCTCTTTCAGGTTCAGGATTGTTGCTCTCCACTCGACTCTCACATCAAAGGACCAGGCTGCTGCCTTCACAGTGCCACCTGCTGGAGTTAGAAAGGTACTTCTGAATGTGGTATAATGAGAAAAAAGAAAATAGAAGAAAAAGGTAATGTAATGATTCAAGAAAGTCCTTTTTTATAGAGCTATATTTCTTTTAAAACCATCTCACACTATAACTGATTGTTGGGCTTGTTTTAAACAGAAAATTGGATTTTGATACTCTACGGTAATTTGCCGCAGCTGAACAAATGTATGAAAAAGTCCTGAAAATCACTACTGCTATTCTCTGCTTTGTGTCTCTTTTAGATTGTCTTGTCGACTAACATTGCAGAGACAGGTGTGACTATTCCCGACGTCGTGTTTGTCATCGACACTGGAAAGACTAAAGAAAATAAGTAAGGGCTAATGATCAATACCAGAAATGAAAGTTGCATGTTATAGTACTGCTAATTATATGGTTTTCTATTAATTTGAAACAGATTGCTGTTCTCATAGGAAGTAAATGCTAACATGACATGTTTGAAAGGTCAACCTCATGGTGGCGCTACAGGAAAAGTCAGAAGATCAATGGATATCTGAACCGAATGTCATGGCAATCCATCCAATAGTTGTTGAGATAGTTTAGTCTGAATCAAAGTGGTGGACAGACCAACATTCCACTAGCATGGCTTATGATTACAGTAATGGGAAATCTTAAATAAACTTGGTTGTAGAGAAACTAGTCTGTTGTGTCATTCAGGTACCATGAGAGCAGCCAGATGAGTTCTCTAGTGGAGACTTTTGTTTCCAAAGCGAGCGCCCTTCAGAGGCAGGGGAGAGCAGGACGTGTCCGAAACGGCTTCTGCTTTAGACTCTACCCAAAATTCAGGTATGGAGGTCATCATTCGTTATGCAGAGTTGTTTCCCCATTCGATATAAACGATGTGTTGATCTTTTCTGCTCTTGTTTGACCCTCTTTACCTCAGGTTTGACGCCTTCATGAATTATTCCATTCCAGAGATACTACGGGTCCCACTGGAGGAGCTCTGCCTTCATATTATGGTATATAAACCACACTCAGTCACTCAGACACAGAAATAAAAATTCACACAAAGCTAAGATATAGGTCTTAAATTTCATTTTTAATGGTCATAAAAAAAATCTTAAATTTGACTTGAAACCTGCAGAAACCCTGGCTAAATATTTTTACTTTTAAGCACATGTAGAAACATATTTAAATATTCTGTTAACGTGTTCTTCACTCCCCTCTCTCCTCCCCTTCGGTAGAAATGTCAGTACGGCTCCCCGGAGGACTTTCTGAGCCGGGCCCTGGATCCTCCTCAGCCCCAGTCGGTCAGTAACGCCGTCAACCTGCTGAGGAAGATCGGTGCGTGTCACCCTGAGAATCATCTCCTCACCCCTCTGGGACACCACCTGGCGAGTCTGCCTGTCAATGTGAAGATTGGCAAGATGCTCATCTATGGAGCCATTCTCGGCTGCCTGGAGCCCATTGTACGTCCCACTGCCTCCTTACTCAGAAAACAAACACTCTAACTATGATTCTTTGTAACTGTGTGAGGAGCTCAGTCTCTGAATATTTACTCTGTTACTACTTCTGTTATTATATCATGTCATTATTATACATTATATATTAATAAGAGATTTGTTTCAGGCGACCATCGCGGCAGCCATTTCAGAGAAGTCTCCCTTCTCCACGCCGATGAACAGGAAGGAGGAAGCCAACCTGGCCAAAGCCGCCCTGGCGTTGGCCAACTCTGATCACCTGACGATATACAATGCATATCTGGGGTATGGACTTTTAAAGACTTTAAAGGTCCTATGACATGCTGCTTTTTGGATGCTTTTATATAGACCTCAGTGGTCCCCTAATCCTCTATCTGAAGTCTCTTTCCCGAAATTCAGCATTGGTGCAGAATTACAGCCACTAGAGCCAGTCCCACAATGAGCTTTCCTTAGAATGTGACATTTCTGTTTCTGTAGCTTTAAATGCTATTGAGGAGGAGAGGGGGGGGGGGGGCAAGGTGGAGGGTAGGGGTGTGGCCTTGACCAACTGCCATGCTTTGCTCATTTGCAAGCCATGTCTCTCTTTCTCATGGGCAGGCCAAATTCTCTGGGCGGGCAAAGCAGAGAAAGGAGAGGTAACCTTTCCTCTTATGACGTCATATAGGGAAGATTCCAGATCGGCCCATCTGAGCTTTCATTTTCTCAAAGACAGAGCAGGATACCCAGGGCTCGGTTTACACCTATCGCCATTTCTAGCCACCGGGGGACCATAGGCAGGCTGGGGGAACTCGTATTAATGTTTTGAGGATATAACAAATACCCATAGCCTTTTTTGCTTACTGGTTTTCTGTCATTATTTGACTGGTATGATCACGAAAAAGGTATTAAATTGCATTCTTTGTGGTATTTAAAAGGTATAATAAAGTCTCACACTTAATTTGTTAAACACTGCAACAACTCCTATCAGGAAGGTGTTGCCCTCAGCAAGGATACTACTAGGACAAAATCTTATCGAATTAAAACAAATATTTTTGATATTAGAAGTTATCAATCTTGATGAGCTCAATATTTCTCTCTTCTCTCTGATGACCTTTTCTTCTGTTAACCTGCGACACTGTTAGGTGGAAGAACTCACAGGCTGACGGACAAAGGACAGAAATGTCCTACTGCAGAAAACACTTCCTCAATCGCACAGCTCTCATCACAATAGAGGTAAGACATGCACATGCACACATTGAGACTATCGGTCTCTTCCACCCCCTGTCTAATCCCATGGGTTTGACTCCATCTTCTATCCAGGGTGTGAAGCACGAGCTGATGAAGATGATGGAACAGGCGGGTTTCTGGTCGTCTCGCGCCTCCTCTTCTCGCTCCAAGCCGCAGACGGCGTCGCTGTCCAAGCAGCAGATCTCCGTCCTGAACGCAGTGCTGACGGCGGGGCTCTACGACAGCGTGGCCCGGGTCTTGTGCACCCCCTCTGTGGATGTGCTGGAGCGAGTGGTCTGCACGGTGGAGACGCCCCAAGGCAAGGCTCAGGTCCACCCCTCATCTGTTAACCGCAACCTGCAGACACACGGCTGGCTGCTGTACCAGGAGAAGGTATGGGTGAAGTGTGTGTGTAACATCTGCTCATCTCTAAATCATATTTGTGCTAATAAATGTTTATCCGCAGGTGAAATACACTAAGATCTACCTGCGTGACACCACTCTGGTACCTCCTTTCCCCATGCTGTTGTTTGGAGGTGACATTGATATCCAGCACAGAGAAAGACTCATCACACTAGACGGATGGATCCACTTCCAGGTCAGAGGTCACCAGGGGTTGCTCTGGAGTTGTCAAAGCTGTCCATGACTTCCTGTGCCCCTTTCCTTTCCTCTCCTATGCCCTCCTGTAGCAGCAGCACTTGCAATCTTCCAGAGTTATTTAATTCAATTCCATGTCGTTCACTCCTAAAGGCTCCTGTACGGATTGGTGTGATCTTCAAACACCTAAGGAAGCTAATGGACTCTTTGCTTGAAAAGAAGCTGGAGAACCCGAGGATGAATCTCGAAGGTAAACTCAAGCATCACACATATGACATATGGCCTTTTTTTAAGCAGAGTAAGCAGCATAAAATGAAACTCTTTCGTTTATTGTGTCCATGGCTGTGAAAAATGTGTATACATACTGAATGGCTTACATTTTTTATCCATTCTGACAACAACCAACAGCTAGACAGCATTTCAGTTGCTCTCTGCAGTTTATCAGGCATGGCTAAGCAGTGCTTTTATATGTGAGATTTAGAATTAGACTTATGTAGCTAAAATCTTCCTCCATCTGCTGTAGGTGAGAGGACCATCCAGATGATTCTGGATCTGATCAAATCAGAGTGACATCGGACCACCAAAGGATGTAAATTGCCACTGAATTAGTACCTTTTCTTACACTATCAACAAACCTCTGTGTCCAGTAGACCTGGGGACAAAGTGCTTCCTATTTGCTCTGGTATTTAGGATGAACAACGGCTGAAGACATCCTTAAGATGAAATGATGGTTACAGGGAACTCTTACTCACATTGAGGAGGATTGTATCAAATGAAGTGCAAAAAACTACATGCTGAAATTTGAGAGGAAAAACTAGAAAACGAAGTTGCCAAATGTTGTGGAAATAAAGCTATACATGTTTTTATTTGAACCTTTCAATGTGTCATGGTTGGTAGTCAAAATGAAGTACTGCCTTAACTATTAAATAAATAATAAATAGCAGGTGTGAATGTAGACACCAAACACTAATAGTCTAAGACTTATAGTAAGGTAAAGATGCACTTGTAAATAAGAAGATACACTGTGAATAGAGGAACGTTCATACTTAAAGTGCTGAGAACAACAGTAACTTTATTTCCAGTCAGCTGCACAGTAAAATGCCATTTAATCTCTATTTACAAATGCAGTTTCATACTTAGTCACAGTTTGTAGCAATTTTTTCAAATGATGTGTTGACATAAATAAAGCAATATCAACGTGCAGAAATTCAACAATACTCAAGTATTCAGAACCTATTGTATGTCATCATCATACATATCTATTTTAATAACTTGAATGCCAATCAACGGCATAGGACTGAATCTAACTTTCTTACATTAGAAAAGGATTGTTCAGCACATAAACTTAGCAAGACTCAAAATGTTAGGATGCAGGTTGAGTGAAAAATAACGGGACTTTCATGGAAATAAATAAGAAAACGGTCTGTAATTAGTAATCCATATACTGTACACTGTAGATAAATGAGTGTGTAAAACCTTTGAATTACATCATCTCCTTTCAGCTGACATGCTACTCTCACATCTTAGAGGAAGTGAAAACAAGTCAGCAGACAAGTTATCTTTTTTTTGAATATCTATTAAAAGTTTGAGAAAAGTATAGATCAACAAAAATAAATAAAAAACTAAAGATACATTCAAATGCAATTATGTCGAAGATAGAGCCTTACACAATACAAACACAATAAGCAGGCTCTATATCTAGACAGTATTAAAGACTTCTTAAGTTTATACAGTAATTATCTTCCTTATCTAATTTTACAGAATGTGTTTTTCCTCAAATATTGAGCAAAAGTCTTAATTTTAGCCTGTTTTCATTTTTTTTTAAAGGAAAAAAATACAACAACCTAAGAATAAAATGACGTTTCCTGTTCCGTGGTACACTGGTATATTCACAATACCACACATCCTTACCTAAAAATATGTATGTGCATCTGGTAAATTGTTACAGGAAAGAGACTTAGTAAGGAGACTTATGTACACTTCATGTCATACATGATGTACAATAACTTCTCCAGCAGATCTGTGTGTTACTATTGGATAACACTGTACCCTGTGTCCTGCACTGTTGAGTAGACTGTATCATCTGCAATCAAAGCAAAATCAAACAACAAGGTAGTTAGGTATGAGAAGCAGAAACATGCAAAATCCATCCAGTTGATAATAAAGCCACAAGTTTGACTGAAAATACCTTTTGTTTCACACACATTGCCAGAATATTTAAGTTGTAAATGTGACAAATATCAATACACAGTCAAATGTAACAACAGTTAGTGAGTGTCCCCATGAAAGCCAAGTATTCAGGTTCACTAAGTAGCATGCTTCTTCAACGACATCATCCTAGCAAGCAACACTCCACACACTGTACTTAAGCAGTTGTGGAAAAACATTTTCAGATATTTTACTTTAGTAAAAGTAGTAACATTGTAGAAATACTCTTGTTACCAGTAAAAGTCCTGCCTTAAAAAAATACTGAAGTAAAAGGACAAAAGTATTAGCATCAAAATATACTTACAGAACCAAAAGTAAAAGTACTCATTATGCAGAATGGCCTGTTTCAGAATAATATATAGTATTAAATTATACTTATTGATGCATTAATGTGTTCATCACTTTAAAGTTGCAGTTGGTAACAGTGGAACTAATTTTAACTACTTTATATATATATATATATATATATATATATATATATATATATATATACTGATGAAAAGTTGAATCTATAATAATATATCAGAATCTATTAGTTGATTATATGTTGTATTAATAATCTGAATCTGCAAAGTAACTAAAGTTATCTATGACAGCATATTAGGGCCATTGTAGGTTAAAAAAATATACAGTGCCAGGGGAAGGGGGGCATATTCTGGGGAAAATTATGAGAAAAAAACCTTGAATATTCTCTGAGATTATAAAGTCATAAATTTAGTTAAGTCCCCTCATCTAAATCCGTATGTTGGTTTCTTCTGACTAGGCCCAATTCACAGCAATGTCTCTTCAAAGTCTGGCTTTACCACTTTAGTCTCAGAGAATATCCTAGTTTTGTCTCGGAATATTTCCCCCCTCCCCCAGCACTGTATTTTTCTATTTCACCTAATGGCCCTAATAGTTATAAAATAAACGAAGTGGAGTAAAAAGTACAATAATTGTCTCTGAGATATAGTGGAGTAGAAGTATAAAGTAGCATAACATATAAATACTCAAGTAAAAGACAAGTATCTCAAAATTGTACTGTACTGTAATTGTAGTGCAGTACTTAGTATTTCTGGCACTGAATTTAAATTAAAAAAAAAAAAAAAAAAAAAAAAACATTACTAATACACCCTTACTGTCGTTTGGATCAGGTAATGGTCCCCTCCTGAAAATTGACAAAACAAGTTTAGTCAGTTAGTGTTCAGTGTAGTTGAAGTGGTTGAAATACTAAAATGGAAGGATAGATGGATAAACAGACAGGTGGCAGCCATCTCTTGTTTACCTGGTGATTGGTGGAGGCAGTCGAGAAGGAGGAGCTACAGTTGGAGACCTTTGACCGCTGTAGAAGTTCTCATACATAACTGGACCTGTTAAAAGAGGCATAATGATACTGTAAGAATACTGGCAACTGATAAAACAGTGCATGAGTTAGTGTTGTTTGATAACTACTTTCCTCTGTATGTGTCCCTTCAGCATTCCAACACTGGCAAATTTTTTATGACACAGTATTGTAAAGTTTTATTTCATACCTGGCGGTTTATCACCGGTCTGCCTGAGGTTTACAAAGTGTTCAATATCTTCTTGGACATCACACTGTTCCAGTGACTTCCTCACTTCCTCGTACAGCTTTGCAACACACACACACACACACACACACACACACACACACACACACACACACACACACACACACACACACACACACACACACACACACACACACACACACCGGACATTTTACAGGGAGATAGCAATAGATAGCACAGAAACAGCAAAAAAACAAGGTCAGAGTCCAATTAAGCAATGTCTTTATACAACCCCAAATCAGAAAAAGTTGGGACAGTATGAAGAACACAAATAAAAAAAGAAAGTAGTGATTTCTAAATGTAGTTTGACTTGTATTTCATTGCAGACAATGTGAACACAAAATATTTCATGTTTTGTCTGGTCAACTTAATTTAATTTGTAAATATACATCCTTTCCTGTCATTCAGACCTGCAACACATTCCAAAAAAGGTTGGGACATGAGCAATTAAGGGCTAGTAATCAGGTAAATTGGTTAAATAATGATGTGATTTGAAACAGGTGATGTCAACAGGTGATTGTAATTATGATTTGGTACAAAAGCAGCATCCAAGAAAGGTCTAGTCCTTTAGGAGCAAAGATGGGCCGAGGATCACCAGTTTTCCAACAAATACGTGAGAAAATTATTGAAATGTTTAAAAACAATGTTCCTCAAAGAAAGATAGGAAGACATTTGCTTATTTCACCTTCAACAGTGCATAACATAATTAAAAAATTCAAGGAATGAGGAGGAATTTCAGTGCATAAAGGAAAAGGGCGCAAGCCTAAGCTGAACAACCATGATCTCCGATCCCTCAGGCGGCACTGCATCCAGAGGATCATCCAGAAGGATCATCCAGACTGTTACCAGCAACAAGTCCAAAAGCCAGGGTCTGTCATGGTATGCGGTTGTGTCAGTGCCCTTGGCAAAGGTAACTTGCACTTCTGTGATGGCACCATTAATGCTGAAAAGTACATAGAGATTTTGGAGCACAATGTGCTGCCTTCAAGAAGACAATTTTTCCAGGGACGTCCATGCATATTTCAACAAGATAATGCAAAACCACATTCTGCACACATTACAAAGTCCTGGCTGCGGAGGAAGAGGATACAGGTACTTGACTGGCCTGCCTGCAGTCCCGACCTGTCTCCAATAGAGAATGTGTGGCGCATTTTGAAGCGCAAAACGCGACACGAAGACCCCGTACTGTTGCCCACCTTAAGACTTGTTTGCAGCAAGAATGGGAAAAAATTACACCTGAAACACTTCATCACTTGGTGTCTTCAGTCCCTAAACGTCTTTTAAGTGTTGTGAAAAGGAATGGCAACATTACAAAGTGGTAAATGCTTTACTGTTCCAACTTTTTTTGAAATGTGTTGCAAGAATCAAAATAGGAATTTTGTTTTTTTGAAAAAAAAAACCAATACAAATCATGAGGAACATATTAAATTATGTGCTGTTGTATTGTCTGCAATGAAATACAAGTCAAAGTACATTTAGAAATCACTACGTTCTTTTTTTATTTGTCTTTTCCATACTGTCCCAACTTTTTCTGATTTGGGGTTGTATATCTGATTGGAGGTTTGGCCAAGAAAGAAAAATAAAAGTAAGGTTGTTATAATAATACAACACTTTGTGCAGATGATTTTAACTTGCATTAAACACAACTCTGACATATCATCACCTAAATAAATGTTTTAGTGTTACCTGTTTATAGATCTAGCAGTTACTTAGCAACATTATCATTAATTTAAAGTAACTTTTCCACCTGATGTATGTAAGTCCAACATTTACTCCTTTTTGCTCTGCCTGTAAGCTGTAAACACAACACTAAAATAGTATCACCTTATAAAGTTGAAATGTTAAACATGTATCAAACAGTTGCTTATTTACTGTACACATTCAGCAGATACAGAGCATCAATATTATTACCATTGTCATTTGGCATGTTGTTTTTGTCCAAATGTAAGTTCGATATTCACTCTCTTTTAGTTCTGTTTTTGGTCTCCACCACCTCCTGAGGGAAATATCTGTCTCTTTAGCTGCTAAATGCTACACTATGCTCCCCAGCTAGTCGCCAACTGTGTCTGTCCAATGACGGCTTCACAGCTTAAAGCTATAGTGCGTAGTTTCTGTCTCCCCCATGAGGAATTCTAAATAATGACAACAAAACTGTTGGCGCATCCACATGATACAAGCCTTGTGTGATCGTGCACCACCCCCATCCCTCCTCCACACAGTTTCATGTAGCCAAGGAGGACACGGAGCATTAAAAAACATAATTATCTTCACTACAGAGAGAGTTGTGTGTAGCTGATAGTCTTAATTAGCTTTGTATCAACTTATTTGGCAATGGCTTGAATGTAACGGCCGTTCAAATATAAACAGTTACGCACTAAAGATTTAAAAACAACCCATTGACATTTTTAATACCCCACTGCAGTTTAATATTGATTATAGCAGCTTTAGAGTTACTGCAACTGTGGACCTCACCTCATCACTGGTCACACACTGCTGGGAAAGCTGGTTGAGGTGAGTCCAGACTGTGTTTCTCAGAAAGTTAATTCGCTCCATTGCCTGTTTCTCAAACATCTGTGATGGAAAACATAACCGAAACATTTAGCTCATTTACATGATGTAGTTACAGTTAGTGTTTTTTGGAATCTTACCAAAAAGCCTCACCTCACAGGCTTTGACATGTTCCTTCAGCCATTCATCTCTAACCTTTCCCACTGTGATCACATTCTGATGGTATAACCTGTCTGCCAATCAAACACATACATTAGTATTTAAACCACTACAATCTTGCATGTGGTGTTTCATAGCATTAGCACTTAAGCCATATTAAAAGCAGCCTGGTTTTGTGTGTCAGACAAGCAGTTTGGATAAAAGTGCTACGTAAATGCAGTCCAGTCCATCCAACTCTAATGCTCCCAGCACATGATGCGGCAAAGATGTCCTTAGCAGTTTTTTTTTGTAAACTTACCTGCTTCTTCTGAATTCAGTTTTGCTTGCTGTGCCTTAGAATAGAGCTGAAAGGTGAGGAATAAAGAACACATGAGTACTGAGTCTTTAACAGTGGGTCTAATGCCCCTGACACACTAACCAGACGGCCGACTTGAGCACGTAATACGTCTCCATAACAGCAGTGCTAATCTGTATTGTCGCCCAAAAAATTAAAATCGGCAGCTGATTGGACAAACGCGTCACGTGGGTCTGGTTTCTCCGGAAATTCAAAGCCAGACTGTCATGGCGGCTTGTTGAGAATACGATCTCATATTTTACTAAAATAGTTCACCGAAACATGTTTCTGAAAACATTTTAAGGAAGAAATAGGCCATGCAGTTGCTGAATCTGTCTTCATTTCAGATCGACAATCAGATCGGTCATTTGAGTCCAACTGCCGGCAGTGCCCGCCTTCTAACCGAGCATGTCAGGTCAGCCAAAATGAAGGCCGACAGCTCTTCGGACGGACGACGGCATGGAACAGACTTGAGTCACTGACCTCGCCAGACTGTCCAACAGCCGATTATCTGGTTGGTGTGTCACTGGCTTAAGGCTAACACATAACAAGTAACAAATACAGAAATGACTGTGCATAAGGTCATATGAACATTCAATTGGTGCCTCTCATACATAGATAACCTGATACACAGTAGATGGAGGAAGTCTGAGGCACAGAGATACAAACAGTGATTGAGTAATAAAGAGAAATTGAGAGTAAAGACTATTGTTTTTATAGAAGCTATAGTCAAACCTACATCTGCAAAACATCTGTTTTTTTTTTTACAAAAGTATTAATATTTTCTGGAAGTGTTTTAACAGAACTTCCAATGTTTAAATAAGCTTTCCAATGCTGCTATGTTCTTTTATTGGGCCAAAATATTATTATTGATAATATCTAGATTATTTAGTCTTTAAAATGCCCTTTGGAAGTTTTCAAATCCAATTAACAATAATAGACAATGAAGAAAAGTAGCTAATCCTCAAACCTGAGAGCATGGAAACCAGTTAATGTTTCACATTTTCGCTTTTCTTACATGAACACAGACTAAAATAGGCTCAAAACATGATCCTCACGTTAATTCAAAAATATAGAAAATAAATGTTCAATGTTTATATTTCATCCTTTGTAATCTCCTTTCAGTGAAAAGCTGCACTTTTTCCATGTTAAGGTTACCTTCTCTATCTGCTTGGTGTTGTTGGTGTTGGTGTTTCGGTTCACGTTCTGATCTGCTTCTTCTTTATCTCGGCACTTCTGCTCATATGTCTTCTTTGACTGGGGACAGCAGTTTGTAAACTGTTTAACACCACAGATGATGTAGAAAGTTTAAGAAAGTAAAGAAAAACAGCAGCACTAAGTATGTCTATAGATTCAAGTTTTTTCCCTACCTACTGGCATCTAGTTGTTTTGGTGCCACCGATACATTTTTATTTTCATTTGAATACTGCATGACAAGTACTTCTTCTTTTGGCAATTTGTGATTCAATTCCCAGACTGGTCACACAACTTCCCTCACCAAAGAGGAAGAACAGAGAAGGGATAAGAGGCATTTTCACTGTATTCACAACACAGCTGAAACTCCTCTGACATGAAACAGGAAAGGACTAAAATAGCCTTTGTACTGTCACTTTAAGACAAGTATTGTGGCATTGGCTTGGCAGGTCTGGCTTGGTCAGGCATGTTAGTGCACATGCTAATCAGCTTAGCTTATCAATAACACATTACAAGGAAAATAAACAGAAATGTTCTTGAGGGAAAGTCTGAAAGTGCCCTTGAAGTAATCTATTTGATGTTGAGCCTGTAAATAATTAACATTGAATTTTTTTACTTACATCCATTGTCTTCTTGAACTGTGAGGACTTCTGTTTGTGGAGAGCATCCATCTGTTGCTCAATCTGAAATGACAAGGTTGTATCAAGTCAACAACTTGCAAAGATAGCGCGGTCACCTCGGTGCATCAGTGCTGATAAAACCGCCAACCTTTTTCCTCGCTTCTTTTTGTTTTTCTTTGAATTCTTCCAGTTTCTTGGCCTCCTCCCTCATGCTCTGCGCCATTTGTAAGTGTGATAGACTCACATGTTCAGTCTCTGCAAGGGTAAAGCATGGTTTATATTCGGAGCTACGCAGAACACATAAACTGCAACAAACAGTGAATAATGGCAGTTGGAAGGTGGTGTTATTCAGACAAAAAAATGTTAAGAACTTACGTAATTTGAACACGTCCAGGGATCGTTTTAATGAGCTTAAAAAGCAAAAGAAAAGATCATTACAAAATGTGCATAAGTACACAACTTCATCGCATCTATGAGACCCTTTTAATATCTACTAAACAGCACACAAAGAGGAAATTAAAGCTGTGGAGTTTTTGACCACTAGTAGAACTATGAAGCGATGTTTTTATGAGCGGGTCCCCGTTTCGTTTGTATCAATCACACCACTGTCGGTTTCATGACTGACAGTTAGTTTTTTAAAGTATTTTACGAGGAAGGAAACATGTTTGTTAGACCTCAAGCAGGGTTTCTGTAGGGTTTACCAAGTTAAATGAAATACCTGTTTGATGGTCATACTGCCAAAGTAAGAAAGAATGAGGAAAAAACAGTAGGGATGATAAAGCCTACAATTATTCATTAATGTAACACTTTTTTTCAATATTTTCCTAATTATTTAATTAATTAAATTAATGCAACCTAGGCCAGAATAAGTGGCAAAAAAAGATAGATTAACCAAGACATTTTAATACAGAGGAAATTCCATACTTTTCAAAACCTGCAGACACTTTACTCAAGAATTCACACAATGCCTTTCGGTGAGAAATACTGAATGTAAACATAACTTGTGTTGTTTACAAAAAAACCTACAGGGTAATCAAAATAAAATAAAATATAAAACAAACCACTATGCAGTGTTTCCTTTAGGATTTTTTTTAGCAGTGAGGGCAGGTCTGTCCGAACAACAAAGCCCCCCAATAACACTTAGAACGGACGCACTATAACTAAATCTTTTGTACAGCCCTATTTCTGATGCCGTGCTGGCAGCAATTTTGCCATGGTGCCGCCACTACAAAATCAACATAGAGGAAACACTGCCACTATGGTTCAATTAAGTAAATTGTGTTCCTTGTCCTCACCTCCCCCATTAATCTTCCTTCCTCTTCAGAAACAGAAACAAAAACAAAGTCACACTGAACATGCGACTGCTGACAGACTGGTAACTAGACATGATCATGCAGAATCAGCATGTAGACACTGGCCCACAAAATGTGACCGATGAAAACAACATTGTTAAGAAATTGCAGCAAAATAATGCAATCCTCATTTGATTATTGCCTCATTTTGAACTGTGAACCAAAGACTCCATATCATCCCACGCTTAGTGACTAAACTCTGTGTTCCCCTCTCTTTCTGCATCCAAACTAATGTTAGTTCTGCAGTGACACGCTCATTCATTTCATTTTCTGAGGCTCGCTGTAAATAGATCTGGTCAAACACATAACAACAGAAATCTCAACACAGAGGTTGCTTACTTCATCTCATTGTGTCCACACACCTTCTTGGACAAACCAAGGAGATCTTTGGCGTACTTCTCTTCAATTGATGCCCTGAAAGAAAGAACAATAATGAGTCCAGCATACAGACAAACGTACAAAGAAAGTAAGAGAACAAACACGGCAAGCCTTTATCTGATATATTGCAAAATAATTTACATGACATCAGCAATAGGCAATGCTTTAATATTATTTTTTATATATACACACAACTTGGTTATTACTGGTTATCAGTCTGTGGACATTTTTAGAAATGAACTTCATGTCAGAATCAAAATCATTCATACAAAGGCAGGGCAACAAGGAAACCAGGAAATAACTGTTGGGACTAACTTCAGTTCTAATGATGTGACTTCCTTATCATTTTATTGACTTTGGATAATCAAGAACTCCACAGAAACTCAAATAACGAGGTGTAATTTACAAAATACACAACAAGGGCTTAACTGGCATAACTGCAAGTGTCTGCATACTATTTGGTGCAAATGTGTGCATGCATATCTGAACAAATAGACTCCATCTCATTTATACTGTTAAATACATACATATACCTCAATTCATTTCTATAATTGTCTCATATCATACCAGATAACGTTTCCAGCATGTGTCCATACTGTTTCTTTTTTGTGAGTGTGTATTACAGTATTTTGGAAACTCTTGTATCTTGTGGTTTTTAAAGTGTTTTTCATTCTTACACAAGAATACATTCAGTTATGTTATTAATATCCCCTTTTGCTTTATCCTTAGCTGCATGTTTAATTATACTTGTACTGTAATCTAAGAAAATTAAGTTCATGCCACTGGCTGCCAAGAGATAGAGGACAAATTCATTATCACACAAAGAAAGAGGAAATGAAAATACAAATGTCAAACTTTGTATGACTCTGTTATAAAATATATCCGGATGATGCTTCACAATACATTATGTGTTATGAAAGGCGGAGAGCTACAGTTCTGTAGGTTAGAAAATTTTCTGTTCCTGCTTTATGAATAATTATTTCCACTGGTCTACTACAATGCAGTAGTGTGCAGGAATATATGCTGGTCTGCCTGCAGATTTAATCTGAAAGTAGGAAAACTCTTTCAGATCAGAATATTACTCTACTATTTTTTTTAAAGATTATGTTTTGGGCCTTGTAGGCCTTTATTTTGATAGGGCAGCTTAGACTTAAAAGGGGAGAGAGAGGGGGAATGGCATGCAGTAAAGGGCACAGAAAAGGTCGGAGTCGAACCCACGGCCGCTGCGGCTCTACCAGGTGAGCTAACCAGGCGCCCTGGCTGTTCATTTCTAAAGTGTGTAAAAATGTGCATTTGGAGAAAGTCTTTCTGGCATTTAATACTGTCACTGCAGGTTCGATATAAAGTAGCTTTTTATACAACATTGGCCGATTGTAGGTTATTGCAAGCAAATTATTTGTCACTAATAAATAATAATAAATTGAACTGGCACTGAAAAAGGTGTCAAACTTAACACAATATTACAGACCAACCATATACAGTACACCATGCTATTACACACTTGTAATTTTCACAAATGTTCTGTAATGAGAAACTCAAGATCTTGCTCTTCTTTATCTGTCAGTGAAATTCATGTTGCTCCTTCACTCATGTGTTATCGTATTACCAATAAAGTCTACGTAATGATTTCTGGTGTATCTGAGTGAGCACTCTTAAGCAACTTCAGCCTCACAAAGAGACATTTAATCCTATTTCATTGTGGTCTTTGATTGCTCAATGTTCACCTACTACACTTGTGTTCTTTAGTCTTAGACTTAATAACTTACTCCACCCCTCTCACTGATAAACCTTAGAAATTCCCATATTAATAACAGTATTTGTTCTTCAGCTTTCTCAGCCTTCATTTTCACACCCATCTCTTCATCTGGTTTTGTCAAACCTTGCAAATGCAATTAACTGTATTTGCTATAAAACGTTTTAATTCACTGCCATACAAAAGTTGTGATTCTGACTAAACCAACAGTACCTATGGTTTTGTTACACTGTTCATCTCTGAAGCCTTAACTTATACTGTGCCTATCCATCTTGCTACCATTTAATTACATGATAACAACTAGTATAGCTGGCCAGTCATTTAGAGCTAGAGTGCAATCTTGCTGAACTGGGCTAGAGAAGAACTAACATACAAACTCATACTTTGCATCATTACTGTACATAACCACCTACTTCAAGTATTCAAAGTAGTGTACAATATGTATTCATTTGCACTATTTGTATTTTTTACAATATCAAGAACACTTGCATGTTGTTGGTCATTGTTGCTTTTTATATTTATATATACGCACATATTTTCCACCTACATAATAGTTCTATGTTTATATTTAACTATCTTTGTTCGGCTTTGTTGCCCTTGTTTTAGTTGTATGTATATTGCTATCTCCCTGTAAAATGTCCGGTGTGTGTGTGTGTGTGTGTGTGTGTGTGTGTGTGTGTTTGTGTGTGTGTGTGTGTGTGTGTGCGTGCGCATGCATGTGTGTGTGTGTGTGTGTATGTTTATACATTGAGAGCAACTTAAAACCAGAGTCAAATTCCTTGTATGTGTACAACATACTTGGCCAATAAAGCTGATTATGATATAGATCATGGCATTACCTGGCCTTCATGAAGTCCTCCACCTCCTTGCATGTCCTCTTACCATCATGGAGATACTGGATGATAGCATCGTAGCCACCAGTGCAGGTCAGGTCAGAGTTCTGTCAATAACATGGACAATATTTCATTCTGTTCATTTGGTTTTAGAAATTGTAGTACAGTTGAGGTTGTTTGTTTAGAATATATGTCTAGTTTAGACCTTAGGGATCTAGCTGCTATCATACCACTAGCTCTACTACCACTAAACTCTGTCTGAATTCTCACAACGCTACATGCAGACATAAATAAACACTCAAACATTAAGGTCTTTGACACAGAGATGTAAATTGATGTTTTGAATTGTACTTCTCCATGATTTAGGTAAGCTGAGGGTAATAGCCTAGAATTATCCCCACCATATGGATGTCAAAATCAGCGGGTTACTTTCTATCTTTATAAAAGATATGAAGCCATGTAACTGTATTTCTAATTCAACTATACAAGAGTCTATTAAGTAAAGTTACTTTTTAATAAAGCAAGTGTTGGAATGTAACTAACAACGTTTACTTACTTAGTAGTACTGTACTTATTTGAGGTACTTATACCTCAACTTGAGTATTTTCATTACTACTTCATACTTCTACTCCACACATTTCATGGGGAATATTGTACTTTTTATTTCACCACATTAATCTGACAGATATAGTTACACTTTGCAGATTCATATGTTACATCCAAAACATATGATCAGTTTATTTAATATATGATGCATTACTTTGAAGTATTGTAAGTAATTGTAAGATTGAAGTACCCAACAGTATACAAAGTGGATTAAAATGTGCTCCACCTCAACCAACTACAATACAATATAATGCAATTTACACATTAATGCACCAATCATAATAATCCAATAATATAAAATAGTATAACACTAGGGACCATTTTTCTGCGTTAAGTAGGCATACTTATACTTTTGATACTCTAAGTATACTTTAGTAAGGTAGTAAGGTTACTAATGTACTTTTACTTAACTTAGTATTTGTATAGTGTAGTAGACTATTAAGTTAGTATTTTTACTTAAGTAAAGTATCTAAATACTTCTTCCACCACTGAAATTATAAATCACCAGCTGGGAACCGGCACCTTTGATGAGGTCAAAAAGTATTTCTAATTTCCATCACAACTCGACTTCAATAGAAAGACAAACTACAGTGAAACCATAGACAAAACACAGAGAAATTAGCTACAAGTTACTTACTTAACTAAACACATCCTCTTTAGTATTGCATTTACAGGGCAGCGTTACCTTTTTTTCGACCAAAATTTATATTATTAAAAATAACAATGAATAAATAAACTCAACACAGCACTAGAAACTCACCCAGAAGAAATCTTTGAAATGGAGATTTTTCATAACTGTTAAATGAACAGGAGAGCAGTGTGTCGACGGGTCTGTTAGCTGACTTAAAGGCTCGTTCGAGATGAACTGCGCCTCGCCTGTAAAGTAGACGAGAGCAGGCGGCAGCAGCGGGGGGCGGTGACAAAAGTCCGCTGTGAAGTCGGACAGTTTCCAGCCGTATCCAGCAGCCTGCAGGCTGAACAGGAAGTCACAGAAACACTGTGGTCCGATTCCGATTTAATAAAATGTTATCAGACCCATATATCAGCTTGTACACAGTCTCCAGTTGTTTTTATTATGACAGAGTAGCTGTCAAAATACTCTACATGCGATCTGTTGCTGATTTTAATTAACAACAGACTGTAGATGATCCTAAATAATCTGAACGGATTTAGTCTCTCTGACTTCTAAACATAACTGTCAGCCACACAACATGTGTTCTGTAAACAATAAGTCTTTAAATTAGACAAATGGCCGTTAAAATCCCTCCGATTCAAAATCAATAAAAAAGTTTATATAAAACGTCATCATGTTGTCGATTCTGAACCAATCAGCTGTTAAATCAGATGAGAGGCCGGCGTTTCCCAGCATGCCTTGTGTCCGCCTGGGTCTTGGTGAAAAGCAACTGCGCTACCTGCGTCTCAGAACTGCGGCCGTCTTGCTCTCGTGAGATTATTGTTGCCTACGTATGCATGACGTCAGAGCAAGTCGGGATCAAATCGGACACAAATCTAACCGGCATGCAACGGGCGGCGATCGCCGGTGATCGATTCTGCGCAGATCTGCGCAGATCTGGCTCATCTTGAACGAGCCTAGTGTCTGAACTACCGGTAAGCCGTTCGGTTGTTAAAGCGACAGTGACCGTGTGGGCAAGGCGCATTTGATGCATGTGCAGTGATGATAAATAAAAGCTAAATAATAATAATAAAAAAAAAAGTTCTGTCCATAGATATAAAACAGACAGAACCAGAATCATTAGGATTTTTAGAATTAGAATCAGATTTTTTTTCTCACGTCAGCTTGCACCTTATACTCTATCCTACTTCAACAGAAAAAAAGGCATGGATACTATCAGACAAATTAATGTATTAATAACTTGAAAGAGGTGTAATTAAAAATGCATAGAATACACCCTGTAAAGCATGTTCTGGAAAGATTTAAACTGAATATTACACTAACTATTCCTGTGATTTCTGAGGTCTAACAATTGTTACTATTTTGTTATTCAAGGAAATATTTTAATTACGCATTATTATTATTATTATTATTATTATTATTATTATTATTACTATTTCAAATGTTATCTAGGAATTTATATTTTAAACAATTCAGTCGACAAGAATGTATTTTTAAGTAAACTATTTTAGAGTTCTCACGTTGAGTTTGAGTGTGCTACCATCTGGTGATTAATGGAGGTATGTACACAAAATATAATAGAATGGAATATGCTCAGGGGTGAAAGAAGATGATTCAGAAGATATTCAGATGATTTTATTCTTAAGTAAAAGTACCAGTACAACACTATAGAGATACTCCATTACAAGCCCTGCATTGAAAATGTGACTCAACCAAAAGATATTTTTCTTTTTTAGACTTTATGTGGCTCCTTTATGTTTTTGCAGTTTGATTCTGGAAGTGTCAGTGTCATTGAAAACTTTACTACACACTCTTTTTCATTCAATATTTGATGCACTTAAAGGAGCCTTGTGCCTATCCAGTTTACATGATATCCGCTCATATCGGGAATATGCCAGTTAAAAATAACCTTTGTAAATGTAAAACATTATTATAGTTTAAATGTTTTAAAACACACACACACACACACACACACACACACACACACACACACACACACACACACACACACACACACACACACACACACACACACACACACACACACGCTTAGCTTCCCCACTATCACAGAGTGGAGGAGGCATGAGGTCATGTATTTCCAGAGACGTCTTACACAAGATATTTCCCTTACAACAACAGAGTTTGTTTACACACTGAATATTACTCACATGCACATTATGTAGGTACAGTACCTCTGATAAGCATGTTCATAGTACTTTAATTTTGAAAAACGCCCTCTTTCTTTCTCTCTTTTCCTAGTACCTTCAGGGTGTGACAATACAGTAAAAGAAAACCTGGGAGGACAAGACGTTTTACAACGCTGTTATCAGCGCCTTCCATGTTATCATTATGCACTGTAGATGAACTATGTGCTTAAGTGCAATTTTACTTGTACTTGAGTATTTCCATTTTATGGCGCTTTATACTTCTACTCCACTACTTTATTATATCGGGAAAAAAATACTTTTTACTCCACTACATGTATCTGCCAGCTCATAGTTATTGGTCACTTTTCAAGATATTTTTACATACATTTATATATACTGTCAACTAGCACATGCTGTGACACAGCACATGCATTGTTAAAGATTAAACCAGTGGTTCCCAATCTTTTTTGGTTTGTGACCCCTCACACAAAAGTAATGTCTATTTTGTGCCCCTTGCTGCATTTCAGATGTCTATGAGTTGTTGGCAGTTCCACCAAAGAGACATTTCCCCTATAAACTTCTCAGATGGTTTTAATTAACTGTATGAGACCCAAACAGGTAAAATGATATGACCCCTATGTTAGGTAACACTAGATCAAAACACCAAAATGTTTATAAAGTAGCTAAAAGTAGTTGAAAACCAGCTCCACCCTGACTAGCGACAGTAAAATGCATGTATGCATCAGTGTTACCAATCTAATATTGTAAAACTTATATATCAGTTACAGTGGCCATATTTCTGCAGAACAAGTTTACTTTTGATACGTTTTAAGTACATAATTCTGATAATACTTTTGTATTTTTACGTGTAATGGAGTATTGGTACATTTACTTAAGTGAAGTGATCTGAATATCACTTTATTTCCTTCACATTTTAGTGATTAACTTCTGTTTACGTTCTTGTTCCTTTCACAACTTTGTTGTACTCCTCATCTCTCTGTAACACTTTACTTCTCCTTTCATGGAAGCAACTTAGGTATGTTATTGTTATTCAGCCACCAGTGCTCAGATCACCTGACTGTAATTCCCTGGGTATTTCCCTGTTTCTATAGACAGGAAGAGATTGAGGCAAGTCATAACATGTTCATGATGCCTGCGCTGAGCAGAGTATTGAGACTTTATGCCGTATCCTATTTTGAGGGAGAATCATAGGAGTTTGAGTAATTTGCAATGCATATATATATTTGACATTACAACCCTTTCAGGTAGCTCATGCTGTATTCAGGTCACCACCCTGCTGTATGTAACTTAATTAGAGGCTGTGCGGGTTGAATGAAATGCCTCTTTGATGTCCAGTGAATGCAGTCAATGAAAGTTGTCCACTCTGATGTTGTTCTAATTTTCTACAGTTGCATTATAGCCTTTTTTAATGTAAAATAAACTAGGGCTGCAACTAACGATTATTTTCAGTCGATTAATCTGTTGATTTTTTTTCTCGATCAATCGATTAGTTGTTTGGTCCAGAAAATGTCAGAAAATTGTGAAAAATGTGGATCAGTGTTTCTCAAAAGCCCAAGATGACGTCCTCAAATGTCTTGTTTTGTCCACAACTCAAAGATATTCAGTTTACTGTCACAGAGGAGAGAAGAAACTAGAACATATTCACATTTAAGAGGCTGGGATCAGAGAATTTTGTCTTAAAAAATTACTCAAACTGACTAATCGATTATCAAAATAGTTGGCGATTAATTTAAGAGTTGACAACTAATCGATTAAACGATTAATCGTTGCAGCTCTAAAATAAACACTGTCTATTGATCGCATGACATGGTGGTTCATTTGAATATCCAGTGTTTCTGTTTATATAATCCCTAGAAGTGACACTACAGTGTTATTATGACTGTGCTCTACATTCTAAATAACAACCACTGTGTCTAAATGTCTCATCACTATCAGCCAATTATAACTGTTGTTGTACATTCAAATCCTTTTCACACAATAAATCTTTATGGTGGGATTATATAAGTGTGAGCTTGTTCTTTAAATTCAGCCTCACGGTCTGTCATGTTATAATCATGCTTCATATGACGCACTGACACACTGTTGTTTTTACTTTCTATACAAAGTTACTTGTGACCTTATTCAATACCTCATACATTTTTAATGTGTGTTTAACTAATCTTCTAAAATGGTCAAATCACTTCATATTATTTTTTATATGTGCTCACAGCATGTTTATGTTGATCTAAATTATTATTAACACCAACTGTCTGGCACCAGCAGTATGTGTTATTGTGTTATGTACTACAGTGGTAGAACAGGTACATGTTTTGTGCAATACTACTGATTAGGCGCCTCATACACTATTGTATACAGAGACGTTAACCTCAAAGTGGGAGGAACTTGGCCATGGCTGACGGGGATTCCTCGGCCATAAGTGTGCGTCACCAGCAGTATTTAAGCTCGGCCCGCTATCAATAGTTTAAACCTGTTCCTTCTTGTCAAGCCACAACTGCACAGCTTTGTAAGCACTGAGGGGAAAGAAAAACTGAATCTTTAAAGTTTCTCTTCTCATTTCTGAACAGGCAGAAGACGCACTATGAAAATGGATAGCCACGGTGAGTGTCTAAGAAGATTTGATTGAGCCTAACTTTGTTTTTATGAAGCTTCATGAATTTGTACATGTATTAGATCATGAATACTCAACCTACGTGTCTTTTGCCCTCAGATCTTGCAGTCACAATTAATCACTGCGCATATGAGCTACGTCAAGTTGGAGATGGACTTCACTGGAGATACAAACTGCTGGAAATACTGATCAAGAACTACAAGACTGTTACTAAAATCAAGTGAGACCTGTTCGTCAAAGTACATGGAAGAGGAATTGGATTTTGCTTAACTGGATGGCATTCAGAGCCTAAGCGGAAGAGTCTTGGATACGGACTCATCACTAGAGGCTAAATGGTGGCTCTCAAGTGGGATGTAAGCTCCTGGAAACACCCTGATGGAGACATGGACACATGTTAGGGATGCTGTTGATCCACCGATTCAGAGCCATGGGTGACTGGAACAAAAGTGGAATATCTGAATGAAAGTTATTTGCTGAAAGATGCTGATTATCACATGTATAGGCTACATACTTGTGTATACATGGACATGTATGAATGTTATGCTCTATCAGTCACATGTATGTTAACTGAAGAATTGAGACTTAGTTACTTATTTACTCAACTCTTTTTTTCTAATGGGAGGTATTTAATGAGTTGCTAATTAAAGATTCATATTCAATAAGTCTAGAATCTGGTTGTGTGTTTTATAGTGGTGAATGCCAATGAATCTAAGGCTGCAATTAATTCCATGCCATTTAAAGGAATAGTTTGACATTTTAGGAAATATGCTTATTTGCTTTCCTGCTGTGAGTTAGATGAGAAGATACCAGTGAATAGGCATATTTCCTAAAATGTCAAACTATTCCTGTAATCTGTTAATTAATTAATGTCAATTAATCCTTTAGTGACAAATAGTCATCATGACTTCCCAAATCCAAAGGTAATATCCTCAAATAGCTTGCTTTGCAGATTAACAGTCAAAAGCCCAAACATACTCAGTTTACAGTGATATAAAAACTAATCCTCATATTTTTAAAAAACAACACAAGGCTGCAATTTTTGCTTAATAAATGACTTACACAATGAAACAATTAGATACTTTTCTGTCAACTGACTAATCGATCATTTCAGCACTAGATGAATCTGATAAAGCTGCGTCAGACTAAGCTCCTTACATTATTTGTATAACTGTGTATGATCATTTATGGACTAATTAACAGATGGAATGGGAGAAAACAAAATCAAACAGAATAAAAACAGCAAACAGTGCTAAATTCAGGCACTTAAAGGATCCTTACTTTATTTTGTGTGGTAATACAAAAGCATACAGAATTATAGAGGATAGGAGAGAAGATCCCTTTCATTGAATTCCATTAGATCATACACGTAAAATGACTAATTACAGACAAGCCTTTTCTCTTTAGCTACATCCACAAGTTCCCCAGCCCTCCACCAATAGCATGCATGGTCTCTTTGCTCTAAACAAATCTCAACAGTTCTTCATACCTATTGGTATTTTGTTGGTAGAAAAAAGAAGACAGAACTAGAAGTATGCCATGAAACAATAGGTGATGTAACTTCACACACAGATCGCACTCATTAGAGCAGAATGTTTACAGTCGTCCTTTTATATTGAAATGGAAGCGTTCCCAGATCTGCACTGAAGCATGACTTCCATCCAATAGATTGGAACAGTTTCAGTCTTTAACAACGATTAATCTGGGGTCCAAGTAACCTACCTATCATCTGCATGTAGGAAAATATATAACATGCCCTGCATGGGCCTATCAGATAGAAATAACACCTAATTATGACATTACATACAAACTGAGAGATACAATGTATAAGATCAAAACTTTAAAAAAAAGTCGGTTCCCCTAAATTACAGAACACATTGTTTCATTACTTCTGTTGGTATATAGTGAATCCTCAGATCATGCGGTTCTCAGATTTCATAGGGGCGTTCTCTTCAGTGTAAAGTAGTTCTAAGAAAAACTGTTTACAGTCAAGATTGTAGATTAGTGGGGAACTCCAGAAAGAGATGTTGCTTCTGAATTTGTACTGCTGATGACCATCTTAAAAGGAAATGCCAGTTACCCTCATTGTTGTTAAGATAGGGGCAAATATCTCTGGGATATTCAAAACCTAAATAAAATCAAAACTACCTCTATGACTAGATACCACTAGTGTTAAAGTGGAATAAACTAAACTAGCCCCTTTGGCTAACATTTCCCACCCCATTTGTATAAGTAAATGGGGATGATCTATAGTAAATCTTGTGTAGGCTGTTCAGAGCGACCCAAATCACAACAGATTTGATTGCGGTTTGTTTTTATATCTCAATTCACATGTAAAAATATGAGCAGATTTGTTTTACATGTCCAGAGGAATGATTTTAAAGTGTTCTTAAAGATCAATAGTCATAGACAAAATAAGTGAGATCTTTTCTCTTTTTTTAAACCATGGATGCTAAGGTTCATAATCTTCAATCTTATCAAGTGTGTTACTCAACCCAAGAAAGATCCCTAAAAGTACGATCCTACCTACAGGGCTATTGACTGTGCAAAATAGTTGATAAATGGCAAGCTACTCCAAGCATCTATTAGCAACATAAATAGAAATGGAAGACTAGTCTCATTCTATGAACACAGAATGGACCCATTGCAACTAAAAAGATAAGAGTTTAATTAGACTCAAGGTTTAATTCTTCATTTAGGTCAGAAGCTTTGAGGGCCAAATTACCCGGCTCACTCGTAATTATGCAGGCGATCAAGTGTTTGTGTCCTCCATTGTTCCTCAAAATGCAATGACGTAGAAAGCACGACATTTTATGAAATTTAATGAGAGGACAAAGTGACTCAGTAAAACTTTCAGGTAGTCTATTCTAACAGTAACCCTAAAGCATGTACTCCCACCACAAGAGGGAATGAATAGGGGGGAGCAGTAGACCTGCATGAGCGCAAAGAGCATCAGTAGCAGTGTGACTTGCTATCCTTTATCCTTGCATAAGCATGTGGGAGAGTATGGAGATGAGACCAGGATTTGATTCTGGCCCGATCATGTGGTAGTGAAGAGATGATGTTTCCATAGTGAAGAAGGTAAACTTGGCCCCAGTCAAAATCTTCATATTCACCATGACTACTGCTGCTACCTGCTCTGTTCTGATGTCATCTAACGTTAACAGAAACCCACCTGTTCGTAGTAGATCCAGCCTCGCAGCAGCAGATAATATACCTTACTGTGTGAAAGCAGCCAGTCTTTTTTTCATTAAGAGGCCGTTCCAACCAACCAAATGTTACTTGGTGAAGCCCACCACCAATTAGACTGCAATGGGTTAATATGGACTGCCACCAAAAATGTCATCCGGAATAGATGTACAAACAGGCTCCCCAACCAAAAAAGATTGTCTCATTAAAGTGAAGTCTGTCTCAATAAGTGAAGTCCTTCAACCAATCAAATAACACAGGCCATAGCCAGATCTTCCAGTCCATCGTACAGGTGTTTTCATTTAGTAAATGCAGCCACAACAGCCCACATAAGTTCGTTGACGTTGGGCTTTGTGCTCTCTTTCTCGGGCTCCAGCTCCAGCAGAGTGTGGACTCTCTTCATGCCCAGGTCGTACTGGTCGTCTTGGAGTGGGGCGAAGGCATTCTCAAGAACGTCGGACGAGTGGGCCAGAAGGATCAGGGCCAGCACTCGCTTGTCCATGCGGTGGGGATCGTTGACCCACTTCTCCAAAACAGACTCCTGGACCTTCTTAACAAGGCGCTGTAGGCAATTGTATGAACATATGTGTTTAATGCCATTATATGCATCACATGCATTACATACTGTACATTCAACTAGGTGAAAAAACTAGAATAACAGCTTTCCATTTCTACACCTGAATTTTTGAACAAATGTTATATAATGCATTAATTAATGCTACCCGATGGCAATATATATATTGTCAAAATTATACTGTATATATTTTTCTATATAGTTTCTATCGCAATGTCGAAAAACTGGCTGTCAAACTGCGATACGGCAATATTTACGTCATTTGGACAACACTTTACATTCTGATCCTTGCGCGTTATGTTCATTTTGCACTAACATTCATAATAAAGTGAGAAAATATTCATTTGACATGTATTTAATTCACACAGGAGTATACAAAAATAGGCTTTACCATGTGGTTATTTCATATAGACCATTTATTTAATGAATTACTCGAAAACATCCTATATAGTGATGTATATCGTTATCGAGGTATAAAATAACCTATATATCGGGATAGAACATTTTTTTCGTCATATTGCCAAGCCCTACTACACGTCTTCATGCCCTAAGCTACCTAAGCAGGTATGTATTCTGTAGCTTACAAAACATGCATTTTCAGTTGGACTTTATCAGTACCCAATGTAGCAGTTACTGTGCAAGTGCAGGTCAAACTTGCAGGCAGTTAAGCTGAGACTGTGACTGTTACCCCCACTCTCATAAAAGCTGAATGCTTGCAGACTGAGCATAAAAAACAGTATGTATGTATCATAAAGTATTTACCTCTCAGTCAAGAGTCTCCAGCGACACTGATTTCAGCCATTTTAATTCCATTACTTATAAAGCTTTATCAACTTGACTACACAACAAAGAGTCCCTGAACATCCACACACCTTACCTGTTTTATGGTGCTGTTTGTGAGCGGATGTGTGGTCATGTCAAAAAGCAAGAAGTTCTGTTTCTCTGTGGTGAGGACACCTTTCTCTACCAGGTTTTTTGCCAGACGTTCTCTAACATTTCTCAGCTGGTAGTGCAGCTTCAGGGGATTCCAGGTTTCTCCTAATGGACAGCATGAGATCCATTTAGGACTTTAAACACACTGATACAGTCAATGCCATTTTTTTTAAATATCTGAAGTGGCTCACGTTGGCTAATTTTAAAACTGTAAATGCTGCTGCTTCCAGCTTATTATTACATTTATTTTAATGTTCATGACAATCCCTATAAACTATGACATTATCATCGAACACTTCTTTGTCAAATGATGCACGATTTGAATCAAGTTATACTGACAACTCAGACATAACACAAGAGCAAAAATGTCCCCCACATGTCCAACAGGTGAAATAATGAGTAGATTATTAGAAGGTTTGGTTAGCAAACTTGATATGTTTTTTTTATCTCACCACTCAGCAGCTCTATCCAGCTCTGGACAGTCTCTGGAGGCTGGGTTTCTTTAATGTGCTTCAAGGCCTCGTCCAGTAGCACATCTCCTGTCGGGGCATCTGACTTGCAGATCACCTTTGCAAACAAAATGAGACATATGTGAACTAGGAGGACGTTAAGGATGATGTTAATCAGCCTCAGTCATACCTACACACTAGGGCTGAAACGATTCATCGAGTTACTCGATTACAAAAATTCCTCGAGGCAAAAACTCTGCCTCGAAGCCTCATTAAATTCCTATGACGCGCACTATACGCGCAGGGATCTGATTGTTCCACACGGACCGTTGTTCAGGAAGCACACCACTAGCGCCCGATACATTTTGAATTTAGTTGGCGCGATGGCGGAGAGTAAAGATGTCCAGAAACGGCAGAGAATGTCTAAAGTTTGGGATCATTACATTCTAAAAAAGGAAGAGAACAAGGTGCCATGTGTCTACTCCTGCAAAGTAGACCTGGCATACCACAGCAGTACGACTTCAATGATTCAGCATCTGAACCGTAAACATCCACTCCACGCTGTTTCACCAAGCGTCGCTGAAACAAGGTAACGTAGCTTAAGCAGCCGCTGATTTTAATCGCATACTGTATTTGTAGCGATGACGTGATGCGGTTTGACTAGATATGTTTAGCTTTGATGTTTTTAAGTAGTAAACTTATTCACGTTCAATTGCAAGAGAGTATAGCCTAAAAAAAAAAAGAACCCTTTCACACACGCATGCACCCTCGTCTCTCTCACTCTTCCTCACGCACGGCACGCATGCACACACAAACACACACAGGTTGCTAGGTTACCATAGCAAATAGGCTCACCCTGGAAATTATATATTATTTGTTGGTAGCCTAATGGTAAATGCTGCAGGTGTAAAAATCTACATAAAACAGTTATTTACTTTGATGTCAGGGCTAGATTACAGCATGAAACTTAATTAAAATTAAATTGCCAAATGTTGGAGTTGGAATAAATACCTCTGTTCTTTTGAGGAATAAAAGCCAAATGCTTGATCATTTTACAACCACATCATTTTCGTTATGCATTATTTGTTTTGGTTGTTTAAAAACGCAAAAGAAATGTATCCGATTAATCGATTAATCGATCGATAAAGTGCTAGATTAATCGATAGCTGCAGCCCTACTACACACTCACATCCTGTGTGAACAGGAACCACTACACACTCTCTGATACAGTGTGTGCTTTTCTACAGAAGAAATTAATCCCTCTGCTCACAGAAACAACATTGAAGGGTATCAAGTGTCTTGTACCATATAAGAACATCTTGACAGGGTAAACAGAACACATAATCGTGCTTCACTTTCCTTTGAACAGCTGTTACATCACCATTAGTTCTCACCTTCCTCGAGAGCAGGCTTTTCCTCCTCACACCGCAGGCCTCCAACTGTAACCTTCCTCTGAGGGCCAGCTCGACCAGCATACACCCGCGAAGACCGGAGGAAATGCAGTCGTTCCAAAAAGACGTGTAGCCCTGGGTGGAGGAGAAAAAAACAGCCAAGTAGCGCTTGTTAACTTAGCTGACGTGTAGGTATCTGGTACGAATACTTCCAGGTTGAAAAGGAGTCACGTCGCAGCTGGCAAGTCGTCAAGAAAACTGCCCAGGTAACGCAAACTACGTAGAAAGTAAAGTGGATAATTCACTTAACGTCGGATAATTGCTTTCATTCAGCAAATCTTCTTACGAGCAACACCATAATGCAGCAATAAAATAAGATAACGTTAGATATGTGAACGGCGCATTTGGTTAAAAACAAGCTACTTGACATACGTTTGCTAACCAGTTTAACATGAAACAGCCGTTACACCCGGACACTTGCATCTACCAATCTGGGAGACATTAACTAGCTTGAATTAACGCTGTTAACTATGTTGACGTTTGCAAACACGATTGGTGACGCAACGTAAACATAGTGTTAGCGAATGTTGGGTGAACTAACGTTAATGTTAGCTAGCCTTGGTGACGGATAAAAGACAGCGCTCACCTCTCGATCCTTGAGGCCCAATAGCAACACCTCCTCCATCAGTGTGAGCCTGGTTTCCTTCGAGTCCCCCTTGTCGTCGTCCTCCTCCTCCTCGCGGCGCGCCTCATCCTCCTCTCCGCCAGACTCCCTGTCGACGGCGGCGCTGCGAATGGCCTCGGTCCTCCGCTGGACGAGGCCCGAGGTTCTCTGCGTGACAGTCGAGGCCATAGCTGGTGCTGCAAAACGATCAAATCCGAAGAAAAGCGCCTACCTCGACCAGCCAGAAAGCCACGCAGCATGTAACCTGAATGTTAAAGGTGAGAACGGTGAAACGGTCGACCGATCGAGTAAACACTGCCGTTGACGTTAAGCTCAGCTCGGGATTCCTGCTTCGGCTCTTCCCACTTCCTGATCCAACATGGTGGCAGTGACCATATGACAGTGACGTCGACTGTGGTCTGAACTGAACAATGAATGCATCTCGCCTGTTGCCTTCAAGTGCCATTGGAAATACTGTACTGTAAATCGGACAGTTAACACGTGTATATCAATAAGTAAACAAACGTGTCTTTTCTCAAATCTTAGGAAATCTTAATTGCATACAGTTAATACTATATATATGTATTGGTTATTATATTTCAAAGACGGGAACAGTGGTTGTTTGCAAAAAAGTTAAAATTATAGTACCCTCCCCAATCAAAACATTTCCTACCAGTTTATATTTGCTTTAAAAACGCAGCACAGTTCAAGTAACAAGTAACATAAACTTTGAGCTGAGAAGAATTGCATTTACTTAAATATAATTAAGCAGCCTTGAGGTTTGAGTGTAAGACTTTTATTTAAATGTACTTATGTTTCTGATTTGCTGCAATAAAGTAACTACAACTTGTTAATTTACCTATTACAAATTAATGGTACCCTCCCTCATCAAGCAAGACTCTTGATCCATAGACCAGGCATCCTCTTGGTGTATATGTGTGTAGCTGCTGTGTGTTGAACAGGGCATTTAAAAAAAAAAAAAAGGACGGGGCATTGCATAAAAGACAGCAAAACTACCCTGGTTAAAAGTTTAAAAAAACTGAAACTGAATTGAAATTTGATCTAAAACACATATTTACACTGACAGTGTACATGATTTAGCTGATAAAACAATATTGATAGCACCCCCTTGGTGTAAACAGTAACAAAATAGCCAATTTTTAGAAAATAGTAGGCATATATAGAATATATTACCATGTATCAACTTTATATTTTATATTTATATAAAATATAAAAGAAACACAGCATTAACAGTTTATATCATTCAGATAAACAAGCCACAATGCAATATATACTGTCAGCACAAGGTGGCAGGCTGCATGTAGGAAATTAGATGACTGCTCTGCTGGTATTCTTCCTCTCCTTTCTTAACTCTGTTCCAGGAAATTGATGCTGCTGAATGCTCTTTCAAACAAGGACGTGCAATAACATCCATGTAATCCGTTTTTTTGTTTAGATTAGCACATTGCAACCACTGTGTATAAATGAGATTGTATATTTTTCTGAAGACAGACTTTGAAACTCAATAGATATACCAGCTCATTAATGTTCATATATTACATTGCACCAGTGTCGTTTCCTTACTTTCAATGTTAGTTTAGCATCTCTAGCTGGGAGGCTGCATACTGTTGGCTAGAGCTGGCAGTTATTATAGGACCACTTTATCATTGGCAGAGGTCCATTGTTGACAATGACGTAGCAAATAAACTCCCAAACGTCCTCCACTTAACCTCACTCCCCTTCCATCTCCTCCACTCCAGTCCTTTCCTCATGTGATTCAAGTTACTTTGTGGTATCAGACAGGACTGGTCCTGACAGCAGGGAGGAAAGGAAAAATGGCAAGTGACAATGGGTCTTTTAGAGGTCTTTTTGCTTTGTTAAAGAAGGAAAAGCACAGGTGTAATTTAGAATATTAATGAGCTAGCATGCACAAAACCTGGAGGCAATGGATCTTGAACAACTAAATGAAGTGTAGCCATTATTGATGTTATGAGTTACACCTGTGTTCTTTCTGCTATGATGTCAAAATGTCTGTGGTTAGAAAAGGAAGAGTCAGACGTCTCAGCTATCACATGTGCTTGGTGGCACATGTATTAGTGATATCATTTTAATAACATACAATTTTTGTATTGTGTACTTGATGATTAGCTCCAACTCTCAACAGTTTTTTTTTATTTAAAGGTGCAATATGTAATATTTACTGTATTAAATCCAAAAATGACCACAATATGTCATCAAATGTTACGGAAATATGCTAAGCTGAAATACTATCTTTTCTGACAACAATGCTAAAGCCAGCTCTCCTTTGAAATTTCCATTTCATGACAGAATGTCTGTTTGTGTTTTGGCGTGTATGTTGGTATTGGTCTGCCTATTTTGACAGCCAGGCCGGGTTGCCAGATATACCTGTAAAAACGTAAACCCAGCGAGCTATTGCTGTATGACAGCCATTGAAGCAGCACACAAACGAACGGGATCAACGGAGATAGATTCTACCCGACCTAAAAAAAAAACGGCATATTTCTAACAGTTGCATGACCAGCGACGTAATAAACCCTGGGTAAATATTGGAGATGTATTTGAA
The DNA here is from genome assembly GCA_023631565.1 of Gymnocephalus cernua. Classification (NCBI taxonomy): domain Eukaryota; kingdom Metazoa; phylum Chordata; class Actinopteri; order Perciformes; family Percidae; genus Gymnocephalus; species Gymnocephalus cernua. The sequence goes on from CM042442.1 coordinate 23,978,617, forward strand.
AGATGGAGACAACTTAGAGCCCAAAAGGACGGCAAGTTGGTTAATTTTCTCCTAAACACGTAAGCATTAGCTTCAGTCTAATTTATCACGGCTACTAAGGACGGGCCTTTTATGTCATTTCAACATTTGTGTACTCACATTGAATTATATAGGGTACTCAATTTGGTTACTCGCAAAAACAATTATGACACAGCCAGTGAAGTGATCCCGACTGGTCCTGGCTAACGCCGCCATGCTAACACACGATAACTGCTAACATTACCAGAGGACCAGGCAAGCGGGCCACAGCTGTTTACAACTGGTAGCCTGTTCAGCGGCTGTAGCCGACAAACGGTAATTTTAAGTCAAGAAAGGGTGGCTGTAACTCTGGTAGAGAGGACCGTGAGTTTGTGCTGTTTTTAGCAGTTGTTGCTGTAATTTTAAGCCAAGAAAGTGAGTCTGTCAGTCGGGTACAGAGAACAGCGAGGCTGTGATGTTTTTAGCCGTTGATGCCATAATTGTAAGCCCAGAAAGTGTGTCTGTCAGTCGGGTAGAGAGGACAGCAAGGTCATGATGTTTTAGGGGTTGTTGCAGTAATTTTAAACAGAGATAGGGTGGATGTCAGTTGGGTACAGAGCTCCGCGTGAGCACAGGCTTTTGTAACTGTCAACATAGCCAGCATCTAACGTTAGCTACTCCACTGTGTTGTGGAGTAATGTCTGGCTATGTGAGACTAGTGTCTAGCAACATTGTTGGATGCTGCATTCTCAACCATGCAACCTCCCTCTCCAGTATTTTCATCAACCAATGTAAATGGAGTCCAGTAACCTCTAGTGGCCCTGCTAACTTGTTGTGCAAATGGGTAAAATGCAGTTTTCATACTTGGAACAGCAGTGCAACATCCTGAGGCACAAGAACAGCAATATATTGTCTGTCGTATGATCCCTAATGCCCAGAGTAACTAGTCTCAATTTAATATATTATTTAATTAACTGCAAATCTAATTAAGTTTTAGATCAACTCATGACTTACAGTATATGTCCTGTGCTTCTAACAGTGATTCTGATCTACCTTTTCCCTATCATTGAAAGACACACAACGTGAAACGTAGCTGTCCTTGTATGGCCAGTTGTGTCAGGTATTGGGGGCTCAATCTCCACCAGCTGTGAAACATTTACAGATAATACGATTGTAATGTGTACTGGGGACTTGTGACTACTCCATTCATTGTCAGGATGTTTCTGAATGATTTTTACAGCACTTCCAAGCTGGGATTTAACCTGGGAGAATGTTTAGGAATCAAACAATGATGACTAAACTGGATTCAAGTTCCTAAAAACAAGAAAGTATGATCATTATCATCAATGTTTTTGAATGGTAATGAGTAAAACAAACAGTCTGTGACACACTGCTGCTCTGGGGCCTGCATGTCTCATGAAGTTCAGTTAGTCTGGTCAATTAGTATTATGACCTCATTCCCTTGAAGGAGAAGTACAGCTGATCACATGCAGCAACAGCAGCAACAAATCAAGAACAAGATTATTTAATCAAAAAGATAAGATGAAACTGTTAATCCCTGTAGGGAAATAAGATCATTGCAGAAGCAAACAGCAATTCAGTGGAGTTACAGATGTAACATTCAACTATAAATAAATGTGGAATAATTGAGAAGCTTAGGGATTTGGAAAAAAAATATCTTGTATATTGAACAAGAGTTGTCAGAGTCTTGAGTGAGAAAATACCATGGCAATAGCAGAACAAGTAACACTTTAGTAGCAATAGCTGTAGAAATACTTACTTATTAAATAATTAAAAGTCTAAATTACACAAGTAAGAGTAGTAAGTAACAATAGTAAAATGTACTGAAAGTAACAAAAGTAAAAAGTATGCAATGCAAGCTAATGGCCCCTGTGATGTTAACACTGAGGCATTGATATAAATCCATATACAGTAAATAGAATGTCAAATAAATGTAGTGGAGTAAAAACTACATTTCTCTCTGAATTAGTAGAAGTATAAAGTAGCATACAAAGAAATGACTCAAGTAAAGTACAAGTACATAAAATGTTTACTTAAGTACGGTACTTATATTCAACCACTGGTGAGCAAAGACATTTATTTCTCTACCCTGAATGTGGCGCGCTACGAACTCACGGCTTGCATCATACAAACTGGTTAAATAATCTCTGCTTTGTTCATCCTTGATAAACTCTGCCAAGAAAGTCATTAAACATCACAAACAGGCTACAAGTAACAGACACTGTCTCCTTCCCTGACATTAAGGAGCACGTAAGTGTGCCCCTACAAATTCCTTGGAAAGATAATTCTCCAGACGGTTTGGAAATATGCTCTGTGTAAACAACCATCTCTACTAGCATTACAGCCAAGACAGTCGTCTGACACTCTGACCATCTAGGTAGAATATTTGCACACAGTCCAAGATGTGCAAGCATGACAGCATTAGGCCTGGAATAAATCTTGTCATGCTTAAGTCTGTGTACAGATAAAACTGGATAGAAAGATGTAATATCGCAATAACACTAAAACACTTAATACATTTTGGTAGATTCCAATTAAATGTTTATAAAAAGCTCTAAATAGAAGCACAAGTTACACATCTATCTGTTGAAAAAACACCATCTTTTTAAAATGTAAATATCAGACTGGACATAAATCTTTCTTGACATATCAGCTCATCATCTAGTACCCCACTGACACTTTTAATAAACCTTTGGGTCCCTGCGAAACCTACCAGAAATCTGTGGTTTCAAATGGTCCCAAAAACATCTGTATTTTTCACTTTGTAAATTTTTCTCACTGATCCTGCAGTTCTAGTCCTGACAAGAGGCCTAAATCACTCCCCAGAGCCTTAAACGAGGCCACACTCAGGCCCATATTGGAGCCATTTCCTGTCTCTGGAGTGGGCAAATGGTTGACCCCTAGTGCCCCTTCTATATAAATGCACATGAACACACTCACATACACACATGTACACAATCTTTTAAGACAACACCCCCACAGAGAGAACTAGGGGAGTCACTTACCATTGCACTGCAGTAAGTGAATTACAGAATCTCTCAGTTGGATGCTACACTGCATCTCACTGGAGAATAATGGCTGAGAAAATACAATTATATTTAATAGCTTGTGATATTCCAAAGCCCCATTGAATACAAGAAGGCTGAGAAAAAGCAGAATCACAATTTTGGGATCGTATGTAGAGGGCTCGAAACGGAATATCCTATCAGTTTTCTCGCAGCTTGTTACAATAATAAGAAACAAGATAGGAAAATAGGCCAAACTGTATGGAAATAATTGGCGAATATAAGGTCACATCTGCTAATTTCTCTGTTTTGAACTGGTGTGAAGCAGAAGCTCGGTGCAATTCATAGACGCGATTACAATAGCAGCATGTCCAAGGACAGGCTGGCTTCGAGGCCAGATGGGCTAAACAAGGCTATATGCCATACACACAGCCACCAGTAAAAACACTAAACAAGGAAGAGAGTGATAGACTAAGAATAATGAGGTGAAAGAAAGAAAGCAGAAAAATTAGAACAGTTTCAACCTCTGCTCACAATTACGGGAAGTGCTTTGCCTTTGCCCCATTCACGGTGACAGGAATAATAAACATAACAATGAGGCAATACATCTAAAGCATATAATGCAATTGACCAAAGATTAATTTAACCTCACAGCAGAGGCTTGAATACATGCATTGAAAGCCTTGTATCTAGGACACAGATCAGTCAACGGACCGAAGAAGTCTTTATCATGTGTGTTTTGCTGAAAGAAGTCGTTGTCTTAGGATCAGCCAGATACTAGTCTGGCATTGCCAGAACTTCCTCCACAGCGCTGCAGTGGAGAGTCTTGCTAGTCCACACAGCATTCCGGGATGGGAGAAAAATGTGCACTCGTTTATTGGCATTTCTATAAACCAATCACAATCGTCTTTGGCGGTGCTAAGCACTAAGCGGAGCCACGGTGCCGCTGCAAATAAATAGGCTCGGGAAGGAACTTGTTTTGGTGGAACGTGTACGTTCAAAAGTTGTTTTAGTCATAAAACAGATTGGATATAGTCTAACTAGCTGTCTGGATTTACCTGCAGAGATCTGAGGAGCAGTTAACCATAGTCCTCATAAATTGACCGGAGTTTAAAATGACAACATCTGAAAATGTACATCTGAAAAGAGTGATAACCGGCGGAATTTCCAGCAGAATGAGAGCAATCCTGGAAGTGGAACGTCGTGGATATAGACTGAAAACATGACACTTGACAGATGAATTTTAAGTTGTTGGACTTAATTTGTTTAATTTTAGAGTGATTCAAATTGCAGGTTAATTGGCTACAGTTTGTTTATTAAAGCAGCTATATTCAATATTTAATAATATATTTAATATAAAAACAATGTAGCAAATAAAAATGTGACAAAGATCTGCAGCTCCCCTCGGCTTTATGGAGCTTTATAGTGAGTTTCAGCTCATTGCTTAGCTGTCCAACTTTACTATTTTAGTTCACTCTCATTGCTCTCATAGCATCATTTTTGGATGCTAAAACCCCACCTTACACTACCTGCAGCAGAAAGACAAAGTTAGGGACTAGCTGGTGAACATACTGAAGCATCTAGCAGCTAAAAAGCCAGGTATTTCCCTCAGGAGTTGGTGGAGTAGTTGAATTGAATTAAACTGAATGAATAACAAGTTCACCATATGCAGTTAAAAGATGCTGTAGCCACAGCTTGTTTCTGCAGCTCCTAAGTTTGCATTTGCCAAGATAACTGGTCATAGCCTACTAGAGCAAGTAAGGCTGTAGCAGCAAAAACGCAGTGATGCATTTTATTGCTTATGAATTTCATTTAAAAGAGGAAGAATGACTGTGTGTTTGTAGGGCCAGATCAGTATTAATGACTCCTTATTTTGTATTGTACAAAGTAATAGCCATTTATATTTTTGAAACCAAAGAATAAAAATGTTCTTTTTCTATTTAGCCTCCAGATTTGTGTGATCCTCCCAACCTGATCCTGCGTTTCCTCTGTTCTCCCTGGTAGATTTCTGCAGGAAGCCTTTAACAATGGGACCCCTCCAGAGGGTCTGAAACCCAGCTGTAAGAAACTGTACACACACACACACACACACACACACACACACACACACACACACACACACACACACACACACACACACACACACACACACACACACACACACACACGTGCGCATGACATTGTTTATATTTGAACATATACACACATCTACGGTATGCACAGAGAAAGTCAACACGCAGCCATCCATTAACGTGAATATTAGTAGAACCTTCCATTGTTGATAAAACCCCTGACTTGACAGAAGACCGATATTGTTCAGTGAGGAAACCTCTGATTAGCTTCAAGAGACAGCTGAAGAACCAGCAGCAGTGCTGAACCCATAGTGAACATTTGGTTTATTTGCTCAGCAGAAGTGATGGAGTTGTCAGGACACCACTGACCCCTGCTCAGTTTAAGGCAAATCATCTAAATACATTTACTTAAGTACTGTACATTGAGGCACAGTAATTTGAGTACTTCCAGTTGTTGCTTCTGTATGCTTCCACTTTATTTCAGAGGGAAATATGCACTTTTTACTCCACGTCACTTAGTTGGCAGTTACTTTTCTATTAAGATTTTACATGTAAAATGTATTATCACCTTATAAAATATGACATATTGATGAGCCTACCCAATAGGCTACCCAATGATGTAGTTCTTCCTCTCCAGCTTGACCCACTAACAATAAATTGCTACTTCCACATTAATGCATCAGTAACAATCGTTAAATACCATTATACATAATAACAATATAGCATTTAACGGATACGCTGCATGCATGTCTGCATTAAATGCTTCTACTTTGTCAGTGTCCTGATATCACCTCTCTGTAAGATCTGGAATACAGAGCTTTTACATGTACTTTTACACAGTTGTATTTCTACTTTTAATAAAGTAAAAGATCTGAATTTATGTACTTTATTTAATTAGGAAGTCACATTGAGATCGAGTATAAACCTGGGTACAGAGAAGAAAAGATAATAATAATAACAAATAATAATAATGGTAATGACATTACATGTCATTTAGCTGACGCTTTTATCCAAAGCGACTTACAATTGCTATAAATATCAGAGGTCACCTGCCTCTGGAGCAACTAGGGGTTAAGTGTCTTGCTCAGGGACACATTGGTTGATGGATCATGGTGGGAATCGAACCCAGGCCTCCCTGACATAGACTAAAAGCAATGTAAATTTGCCTTAAAGAGTTGAAAACAGCCTGGTTCACTGCAAATGTAGTCAGTACAAGCTATTAATCCTGACCAGATGACTTATTGTGCTGTTCAGTTGTGGTCAGAGGCCAACCGATGTTCGCCCCCCAAAAACAGGATTTGTGGTTGAAAAAGTCAAGTCAAAGCGAACATGATGAGGAGGCATGGAGACCTTATGATCTTAATCATCATCTGGTTACTCAAGGTGGGAGATAGACCACAGAAGGGTCAAACACACATGAGCACACACTTGATATTCACACTACCACAGCATATACCTGAGGAGATTCGACACCCCCCCCCCCCCCCCCCTACTTAACTGGAGCATTTGTGCCCTTTTCGGCCCGTGAATTCATATTCACCACAGGAGACCTGTCAAAGTGACCAAAACAATATCCGTCAAAAATGTACTTCCAAGCAGTTATGACACAGGTATTCATAAACAAAAGGTAAACTGGCAGCAAAGGTAAAGCCCCTTGGCGTATAGTTTAATCACCGTACACTGTCCCTTTTGGCCAATGCCCTGCAGGATGTCTTACTCAAACAGTAACAGAATCTCCTGTTCGCTGTTCTTTACTGCTGCATATACTGTAGTGTTCCTGATGTGGGTGTGTTGTGAATATTTCGCTGACAGCGTTCATCTTTACCACCTGTAACAGCCAAGAGCATACCTTAATTTAAACATTCACTGTAATATAACACTGAAACCATATGAGGGAAAATACCATAAACACACTGTTGGGTAACAGAAAGTAAGTTACTATATAATATTGTGAGTAAAAATGCATTTTACATTTTATACTCACTGTATAATTATGCTACTTATAAAACAGATAAATATAATGAATTTAGATTTCCCTATTTTTTCAGATGATAGCAGAGCCAGTGTCTCCAATTGGTTTATTACCCAGGAGCTGTGATCAGGTACGTATTTTTTGTTTGGTCCGGAAGCTGCTGGGTCTGAATGGTGAAACTTGACTGTTTTAAAACGATACCTACATGCCCATGTGCATTTCTTTTTTGTGATTGGACACTTTTTATTGGTTTTAAACATTAGTACAGGTTACCAGTGATGAATAAGAAGCATGAAAATATTCCTCACACAACTAAACAAAAACAGGCAAAGGGAAACTCACGCATCAGTTCATGTATACACAATATATGCCCACAAAGACACCATAATATATATATATATATATATATATATATATATATATATATACAACCCCAAATCAGAAAAAGTTGGGACAGTATGAAAAACATAATAAAAAAAGAAAGTAGTGATTTCTAAATGTACTTTGACAGCACATAATTTAATGTGTTCCTTATGATTTTTATTGTTTTAAAACAAAAAAAAATCCTATTTTGGTTCTTGCAACACATTTCAAAAAAAGTTGGAACAGTAAAGCATTTACCAGCATTTGAAGGCAGCATATTGTGCTCCAAAATCTCTACGTACTTTTCAGCATTAATGGTGCCATCACAGAAGTGCAAGTTACCTTTGCCAAGGGCACTGACACAACCCCATACCATGACAGACCCTGGCTTTTGGACTTGTTACTGGTAACAGTTTGGATGATCCTTTTCTTCTTTGGTCCGGAGCACACGGCGTCCATTTCTCCCAAAAAATACCTGAAATACTGATTCATCTGACCACAGTACACGTTTCCACTGTGTGATGGTCCATCCCAGATGCCTCCGAGCCCAGAGAAGTCGACGGCGCTTCTGGACACTGTTAACATAGGGCTTCCTTTTGGCACAGTACAGTTTTAACTGGCATTTGTGTATGTAACTACGTATTGTGGTACTTGACAAAGGTTTGCCAAAGTAGTCCTGAGCCCATGTGGTGATATCGCCTATAGATGAATGACGATTCTTGATGCAGTGCCGCCTGAGGGCTCGGAGATCATGGTTGTTCAGCTTAGGCTTGCGCCCTTGTCCTTTACGCACTGAAATTCCTCCTCATTCCTTGAATCTTTTAATTATGTTATGCACTGTTGAAGGTGAAATAAGCAAATGTCTTCCTATCTTTCTTTGAGGAACATTGTTTTTAAACATTTCAATAATTTTCTCACGTATTTGTTGGCAATCCTCGGCCCATCTTTGCTCCTAAAGGACTAGACCTTTCTTGGATGCTGCTTTTGTACCAAATCATAATTACAATCACCTGTTGACATCACCTGTTTCAAATCACATCATTATTTAACCAATTTACCTGATTACTAGCCCTTAATTGCTCCTGTCCCAACCTTTTTTGGAATGTGTTGTAGGTCTGAATGACAGGAAAGGATGTATATTTACAAATGAAATTAAGTTGACCAGACAAAACATGGAATATTTTGTGTTCACATTGTCTGCAATGAAATACAAGTCAAAGTACATTTAGAAATCACTACTTTCTTTTTTTATTTGTGTTTTCCATACTGTCCCAACTTTTTCTGATTTGGGGTTGTATATATGGAGGAGGCTGCGCTAGATGTGAACCAGAGAGCTCTTGTATTGTGTAGGAAGAGGGGGCTGAGCCTGTAGTTCATCACTGAAGGTCATTTATATATTGAGGAAAGTTTTGCCATTTAAAGTAGTGCCAATCTAACCTGTCCAGCAGGGTGAAGGATACTCGTTTGTATGCAGCAACTGTAGTCAGGGCATTGTACCAATCCGTGACTGATGGAGGATGAGCTGACTTCCACTGTTGGACTAGCAGTTTCCTACCAATCATGATAGCTGTCTGGATCCATTCTGCATCGACTGAAGCAATACCATCTTTTAGTGTAGATGGGTCTCCTAAAAACGAAGGTATAAACGACTACAAAAGGGAACCCCTAGGCCCACGACTTTCTGAATGCACACATGAACTGATGACCAGAAGACATATGGGTTAATGTGCCGTCATCTGAGCACTTCTAGCACCCTGGGTTAGCAGTGAGGTTAAGCCTGTACAGCTTAGAGGGAGTCCAGTACATTCTATGGAGTATCTTGAACTGAATAAGTCTAGTGCGAAGATCACGTGCCATTTTCTTTAAGTTGCAAACTATATCGGTCCATTCTCCCATATGTGCATTTCAAAAGTTATTGGTTGCTGTAATCGTTCCTCCTGTCCATATTATCCCTTCAAGGCATGACTAAAAGAGAACAGGGAAAAACTTCACGGGCTGGCTATAATTTAAAGTTCAGCTAGAACTAATATAAAGCTTAAGTAGTCTGAGTTAGTCAATTCAAGTTGATATCTTCCAAAGTTATGTTCTTTTTAGTATGAAATTCTATTTTTTTTGTTTCGTGTGTTTGTTCTGTGACTTTAGAAAATACCCATTTGATCCAACTAACTGCTATTAGTTTTAGATGAATTGTAAACAGAATTGTATACAGGACATTAAGGAGCTTAGACTTTATTCACTACCAGAATAAAGAGGTGGAACAATTACAGCAACAAATAATTCCAATGGGCATGTAGTGCGAGTACTGCTTTCAGACAGACTTGGAAAAAACCCTATCCTTTAAACTCTGGTCAACGTTCGTAATATCAGAGGTTTATACGGTTGGTATAAACCATCTACACCTTTTCAATCTGTTACTGCAAGGTCTTGTCCATATCACCAAATATGCTGCATAAAATGTGTCTCTTAAAATGTTGGAGTATGTATTTCTGAATTTCAACCAACTCTTAAAATCAGTAGATAAGTTGGCATTGACAAGGGAAAGCACAAGTGTTACGAATAACAATAATTATGGCTCTGTTCTTCAAGTGACGGTGCGACAGTGAGCCAGCATGCACCGTACCAGGACCCTGAAACTTAGACAGCTAAATAAATTTCAGCCATCATTAATTGTATTATTTACACCTGTGGTTTTCCTACTGTGACATGTCACAATGTCCTCCATGAAAAGGATTTAGCTTCTGCTGTGGTTAGTGCAACTACCCTCTGAATATTTGTTAAACACAGTAAGTGATGTTTCACCATTACACTGAATTCTTTGTTTGGTCTCTGAAACATAGATTGGGCTTTGTCTCCATTCTGTAAATTGTGGCGAGTTCAGAAAGGTGGTGGGTGGACCACAATGGACTACTGTTTAGCCACTGTCTTTGACCATGCAGAACTTTTTCTTGTGCTAAATAGTGAACACGACTGTAGAAATCAACCTTGCATGACCACCCCCACTTACGACTCCTCCCTTGTCTACCATGCTGTCATGTCAGATGTCACACCGAGAAATTACTGCAGTCTGAGCAGAATATGATATCCTCCAATCACAATGGCTGTGTGACATTCCAAGAATGCGATGCCACATGCTGGAAACAACTGTGCATATATGTGTGCACATGTGTACATGCCCCATTCAAATATGTGTGTGCATGTCTGTTCACCGGGACAAAAGAGAAGTCATTATAGCAGTTCATTCATTATTGCAGATTCTCACAGTATCAATAGGTTACAGGCTGTAACTTTTTAAAAAGAAAATTAGTGGAAAACTGCCTACAGATAGTGACTGCAGTACGTTTTTTGGCAGTCATCATTCTTTAAACAATCCATTCTGCTGAGACAAGCCCCACCAAACATCCTGTCTACTGACACTAGGATCTGGGGACAAACTTTGTGACTGAAATCACATTCCTGTCATTGTTAGGCAGTCATACTCATACATAGTAAAACTCAGAAGCATAATGGCTTCCAACTTTTGACTTTAGTTCCACAACAATGCTCCTTAGTTGTCAGAGAACAGAGGAAAAAACAAATCTACAGTCATGCTAGCAGCTCTGTATGTCTCTTTTTTTTTTAGATCAACTTTTTATAGTTTTTTATTGATGCTGTTTTATTCCAAAACTCATGTACCTGTTCACAATCCCAGACCATATGCAGAAAAGTTCCAGTATGTTCAGGTTGACAGAACGTGCAATAGGGAGTTGGAATGATTTTAGAGACGTATCTCTTCTGAGGAGTCCAGTATGTCCTTTGACATATGTTGAAGTGGATCTGCCGGTGATTTGGGTTCTTGGAACAGTGAAAAATGTCCCAAACTGTCTCCCAATGGATTGCATTCCCCTCAGGGCTCAGCTCTCGCTCCCATTTCCCCACTATTGGAAGTTCTCTTATGGATATTTACATCAGTTTAGCATAAATCCTTGACACCAATCCTCTCACAGGAAAATCAGCAAACCATTTAATGACTGGGTGCACCCAAAGACTGTTTTTCCATGGCACTCCACAGCATTTTAGGGCTGATCTTAAGCGAAAATACAAGAAGAAGGATGTCCTGGGAACCTCAAGCTAGCTCTCAGGTCTTCAAAACTCAACATACCTTCCTCATTGAATAGCTGGTCTAAAGTATAAATACCTCTGTCACTCCACTGGTTACAAGCAAAGGGCTTATTACCAGACATTAAGTGTGCATTGTGCCATATTGGGGTATTCAAATGCCACTTATTGGTATAGTGTAGTTGCTCCTCCACCTGTTTAAGGTTGGTCAATGTGTTGGTGATGATAGGGCCATAGGCTAAAATACACTTTTTGGACACACCTGCAAAGGCAAGGTCTTGCAGTCTTAGACTTCCAGTGAGGTTTTGCTCTGGCACAATTTATCTTTGAACTAAATGCTAAAGTCAACATGCTCATGTGCTAGAGCAAAAGCAGTGGGGTCACCAAAGTAATAAGACTTCATTCTATGGGCACAATGAATGTCTGCACCAATTTCATGTCAATCCATCCAATAGATTTTGAGTCTTTTCTCTAAGAAAAAATGACAACGTCATGGTGTTATTCGAGAATAAATAAGGGGATCAGTAGGATACATTGCCTTGGTTTTCATTAATGGTAATCAATTAAACTGTTGTTGAGGTATTTCGGTTTCGACCAAAGTGGTAAATTAACCAACCAACATTGTCATCCTTCAAGCCATGCTGCTATAGCATGACTAAAATGTTTTAAATAAACAGCTGTACATCTCCAGTCCTCTGCTTGAGTACATATGCATTTATTACATGTCATGGATGCATATAAAAAAACAGTTAGGGAATAAGGATTCGCTACTGTTGTTATGAAGGGCAGAGGTGCCCAGCGTGTCTGTGGGAGACAGAGAGCCAGTGGCCAGGCTGTAACCCACACTCTGCTTCAGTGTTGACAGAGTCAAAGGGTCGAGACCCTGTGCTGGCCCTCTGTAGAGTGAAACAACGCTCCAGGTCCTGTCAGCAACACAGAGAAGGGAGAAAGAGCCCCAGAAAGGAGGAGACTGAAGAGACCTCTAATTGCTGTCCACATGTGTCAGATTGATGTTTTTGCCTGCCCAGGGGGGACGGAAAGGTGACTTTGAAGATAGTGTGCTACGTTCTACTCACATGCTCTCATGGAGGCATCAATCATCAGATTCTGAATTGGGAATTAAGAAGAAAGGGATCAAATAGCTTAAACCTTTTTTTGCAATACACGCCCTCCTCTAATTACCCTATTTTCATTGAGCAGTCTAATAGAAAAAAATAATCTAAAACGCATTTCTATTCATTCCAAATCTATGAAAAGGCCAAATCGTTGTGGCTGCAGCAGAGTTTAAATTCAAAGGATAGTGTACCATGAGCCTTAATGGTCTGAAACAATGCTATGTCTAATACCCAGGGAATAAAGCACAGATGCACATATCACATTGGTTTTCATCTCTTTTTTATTACGAGGCATTTCCTGTTTGTTGACAGCTGTCTAAACATTTGTTATTGTCACATCATTAGTATACAATAAAAGAACAAATAAAAGAAATGATCATGAACCCAGCGAACAAGAAAGAGTTAGAACCATAGGGGGCTCTGCATATTTCTAACCGCTCTGCTTGGTCTGGTTAATGTTAAAGTTCAAAACAAATGCTGTTCTCATCAAAGAGGAATCAGTGAGGATGGATCTGCTTTCTTTCACACTGAGCTGACTGTTCTCTTTTCCATAAAGTTCCTCCCCAATAGTATTGCAAAGTCACGCTTGCTAGCAACCACCCGTACTGCTAACGCCAACGGGGCTCCTCAGTCATGCTGCACAACCATGACAAAGTAGTCTTATCTTATCTTATACATTCATTGCCTTCGCTGTTAGTTGTAGATTAAAAAACAGAAGCAAAGGCCAGACTTTGTCATACTGTAAAACAGTATAGAGCCAGCATCTCCTTATAAAGCAATGAGCTGCTCTTTGTCCTTTCATGAATACACTTGTCGACTGTTGATATAAAAGAAATGTCATCTGAGTATCTTTACATTTCTATGGCTATTGTGATTGTCCACACATTTCACTTTTTTAAGTAATACCAGCTACTCGTATTAGTAAAAAACATGTCCAAGAAGATGAATGAACTGTCACCAATCAACATTAGTTTGGCTCTTATAGGTGTAAGAAGGTTCTTTTAAGAGGGAATTCCACCGATTTTCCTCACAAAAGTCAGTTTACTTGTCACATGAATCCTGTGAAAACAGTTGTACATGTTCTGTGGCTCTGAAGGAGCTTTGTGAAGTATGTGAAAACAACGCCTGAGGTGGTTATCAGGGTTATCTCAGCTTGAGTTTGGAAAGTACACATTCATAACAGAAAACCTGTGTAACAAATTGGCCTTGTCTTGTAAGGTATAACAAATACGAGTTTTACCAGGCAGGAAGGGTCTAACGAAAAGATTGAAAATGTAGAACTTTAGGAAATATGGGATCCAGGGTTTTTCAAGCTTCATATTATGGACTAAAAGTGACGACATCTTACCTTCTGCTGCTTAGATCCTGAGCTGTAAAGCCACATTAATAGATTTTCTGGCCACTTGGGGCAGCTGAAAAAGCTGTAAACACAGCACAGGCATCACCTTTTAAAGTTGTTATGGCAAATGTGTTACGATTAGGGAAATGGCGGACCCAAAAATGCAGAGACAACAGGGCAGCGGTGAGCTTGAGGATTTAATAACATAAAAAGGGATACAACAAAAGCAGTCCTGAAGAAAGCAGGCAAAAAATGGTACCACAAACCATTTAGGACCCAAAAGACCAGGCATCCAAAAATAAACTGGCACACCAAGACAAATGGAGTAGACATACACACACAATGATTTGACAACAGACAAATACAACACAAAGACTAAATACACAAGGTAATGAGGGTGAAACAAGGGACAGGTGACACAAGGGCTCAGGAACAGGTGAAACACATCAGGGTGGGGCAGATAAGCACAAAGGCGGGAAAACACAAGGCAGGAAGTAAAACAAGACATGACATGGGAGAAAACAGACTACAAAATAAAACAGGAAACGGAAGCATAAAACATACACAAGGATAAAAACAGGGTAAAACGCAGCAGAGAGCCAGGAGACAGTAAACAACAAGGAAACGGGTAATAAATGAACACAATAAAACAGGAAAAACTATGACAGAAAAATCACAACCATGACAAAATGTTAGCAAACAGCTGCCTATTTACGCATCTAGCTCCATACACAACATCACTCAACCTACATTATCATTAGATCCATTGTTAATATAATAATAATGCTATGTGCAGCTTTAATCTGTGTCTTGTGAGTCTCCTGAGTTCATGGAAGTATCATTGAAGTGCCCCTTTAAGGGTTCATTTGTGCCAATACATATAATCTCAAATTTCCAGGTATCGAATGACAATTTAATGCAATTACAGAGAATACCATCTATGGTATATGTTTACTTCAAGCTGTCATCTACATTTACACACAAGCGCTATCCTGTTGTGTACATTACAGATTCCTTAGATGCTCACTGTAAATAGCTGTCACTGGAGGGGGGGTGGGGTTGTTATTTGGCCTACCGTTGAGGGTCTACCGCTTGGCTTTCACATGACCTAATGATTGACTCAGTCTGAAAATAAATATTGTCTGTCCGACTGTATGAACCAAGCTAATTTCCTTCACTTAAAGGGATTTACTGGGCCTGGGATACATAGTTTGTCTTCATTACCATAGTGCCTTACACCAAAAAAGCAGCTCTTAAGCTATAATGTTTGGATAATATTAATGTTTTGTTCAATCTATTCAAAGAAAGTATTTGAAAAATGAAATGAAGATGCCTTTGATTTATTAGAGACCCTGAGAGCCTTGTATCTTGCACGCTCCTAATGCTCTCTTCCTGTCTGTATGTATACAGATAGTTAAAGGGGTAGAGAGAAGAAAAACACATTAGAATAGACTTCCATGGCTAATAGAGGAATATAGTATGTCAAGATGAAAGAGGTCAAAAATGAAAACATGGAGTACCATTTCTACACACTCTATACATTGTTACAACAAGAAGAAAAAAAGCATGTGAGTGGGCCAGGGTGAGTAAGAGGATGAGGAAGGGGAGAGATGGGTGGGGAAGGGTATGTTGTAGTGAGGAAATGCATGGAAACTAATTAGAGTCTTCCTGCATCTCAGTCAGATATCTGCAGGGCTGAAGACAGGAAGGACTCCTGTAAACTGTCTCATTCACAGGGAGTTCCTGAGATCCTGTCTGATACAGATGTGTGTCTTTGTGTACATTTAAAGTGTGCATAGTTATATAATGAGGAAGGTTACAACATGATATACTGTATGTATAATAAATAAGTCATTCTACATTCTATCGCTGATAAAATCATCTTCATGTTTGTAGTTCTTTGTCTATATGACATTCATAATATTTACACACAGAAATGGAGAAGGATAACGGTGCTACCGCTACTCAGTGGTAGAAGCAGTGATACATGTATGCAGGTTGTGTGTGTGTGTGTGTGTGTGTGTGTGTGTGTGTGTGTGTGTGTGTGCATGCGTGCATGCGTACGCATGCGTGCGTGTGGGTGTGTTTGTGTGTGTCTGTGTGGGTGCAGTGACTTAGGCATACAATCTAGTAGTGCTTGTCTGATGCTGCATGTAACCAATATGAAAGAACATTGCAAGCAAAGTAAAGAGCAACAAACTATAAAATAAGGCTGATAAGTAAACTGAAAAGAGGAGAACAAAGAGCAAACAATAATTCAAGACATTAGGAGTTAGTGTGTTCAAGGCAATCTCTGTAATTGTAGTTTATGGTTGTTGCTAAGTGATCACTAGGGTGTTACAGCAGATGTCACACCAGTGGATGTTAGGTGATAAAACTGTGGCTGAAAAAGTAAAATCTTCGTACAGATTGTTGCTTTAACAATGATTTTTTTTATTCACATATTAAATGACAAACACTTCTGTAGGAGGAAATAAAATATAGAGCGACAAATTCTGTGTAAGGAGGTCGATGAGGAAGGATGTCGGTTTTTTGTTTACAACCGACAGTCAAGTTCTTCTGAAATGGTGGGCTATTGATATCCAGTTGCTAAGTTGTCAGTAAGCATTTGCGATGTTAGTGCTGGTGGTCGTTAAGGTGTCATGGTGTGGTATACTTGTAATTACTACTAGGAGTTTGATACCACCATTTTTCTCCCCAGTAAACCTGTCATCAGAGGATTTGTATGTTCTACTTGTGAACAATTATATATAATAACACCAAATTAGCGAAATATTGCTAAGCTTCAGACAATTTTACAGCTCTATTACTGGATGATGGAAAGGACTGTGAAAATACCTAGCTCTGAGTAAGTAAGATACTGTAACTTTATAGTATAACATTGCACTTGTAGTTGGATGTAATCAGGGAAATCTGATCCCCTCTGAACGAATTTCGTCCAGCACCCTTCCTATAATAATCCTGTGATAATCTTACTGGGATTTTGGGGAGACCTCTCTCCAGTTGTGAGTCCTAGAATTGGCACCACTTTTCAGACTATTTGTAAGCCTGCACTTTATGTAACGATAGACATTAGTGGGCCTGAATGGCTCCGTCATTCCAGTACAAGAACTGAGCTACTGGCTAAAGACAAGCAGCTGAACAAATCACTCAAATTTTGCTTTGGTTCCACATAAAAATGCCAATGATTAACAACATTTCAGAATGTATGAGTGTGTTGTAAACTGTTATTGTGCCCATTTTATCAGTAGCTCTGAAAACTACTGTATGTAGTTCTGACTTCTTACAACAACAGCTGCAAGATCCAGAACAATCACAGGCATCAGAAAAAGTCAGATCAGATAATGCTGTTATATATTATATTTAAAACATTAAACATTGAGACATGAACTGATTATTTTTACCTTGATGGAAAATTAACATTTTTTTTAAGTTTGGACTTTTATTGTAAAAGTATAGAAGTATAACACATAGAATGTGTCTTGTTGTGCGTGACTGTACATCAACTGACAGATGAAAAACATCTTTCAGGTGCTACTAGCACAGATGGTAAGGCTTCAGACTTCTTTGTAAAACAGTGGCCCTAACTTTCAACACAAACCACAGCTGGTTAATGAGAGTGGACCTCTGGAAAATGATATGGTGGATGGAGTGTCAAAGGGGCATACCAGCAATTTTATTAATGTTATCGGAGAGCAAAACCAGCAATGTTGAAAATCTTCTCTACAGTTCTTTTAGTTTGTTCAGTGGCATTCACAGGGTTTCACTTGAGTTACTGTTATTATCTTTACATTATGATTCCAAATGATTAGAGGAGGGAGAGAAAAAAAACTCAACTTTTCATCCACATAAAAATCATTTTCACACATTGAATCCCTTATAAAGTGGCCTAATTTGAAGAACTTTTACCCAATAACATTTGATACATGTAGTAATAATGTGACATGAAAGCTGTTATAAAAGATCTAAGTTTACAATCTTTAAGAACAGTTCAAGCTGTCACAGACTGAATTTTGTATGTATTCTGGTCCAATAGTTTATTCTCTGACAGCTTGTCTCCAGACATACCCACTCTGCTGTCACTTGACTGGTAAGATTTTCCCATGGACTGGCAGACCAAGCCCCCGCAGACCTATCTTATAAGGTCCTGTGCATGAGTGAACTCCTTACAACGCTCCCACCCGCCTTCCTCCTCCTCCTCCTCCTCCTCTTCTTCATTCTCCTCCTCCCTGTTTCTGTCTGTCCCGCTCTGACACGCAATGGAACAGAGCTCATCCCGAGTGGTGGAGTCAGTTTGAAACGGGACTTCAGACAGTTGAACTGTGGATGCTGCAGCACAGGAAATGCCTTGTGGACTCTTGTTAGTCATCTAGCGATTTCACTTCTCTGGGGATCTCTTGTTTCTTTGAACACAGAGCGTGAAAGGGCAGAAAGTCCGTGGGATAGGCTAACTGAAGTAACAGGACATCTATAGTGCGCCGGGATGCTCGGGATAAGTCATTTCACTTTGACAACAGCGGCAGTTGTTGGTGAGTAGCACACTTAAAACACATTTTGCATTTGTGCTGAGATGAAACAATGACTGACAGGCGCCTTTTCTACCGCGCCAAGGTCTCCAGCGCGTCTTTTGCGCACACGCTGCAGCAGCGTAGATCTTACAGTCTGCATAATTGACGACGAAGCGACTAAAAGCATCCATTAGGTGTGCCACTCACATTGCCTGCGCACCCATTAATAAAATGTGGTGGCTCCACCACAGTGTCCTCGTAAACTGCCCCTAAATACTTTCCGTCCGGATTACCCAGATGTTATTTATTCTGACTGAGGGAAACCGCAGATCACTTAATTGTTTCTACACGCAGCAGAAGCATGGCATTGCCTCATATAATCGAGACATTACAGGCAGTCAAATTACTGTATATGGCCCACTACTGTAACTGAATGTTGCGCATGCCAGTGTTTACACACCAGTGTCAAGACTTCCTGAGTTTTGTTGCTTCCTATGAAACATTTCTGCAGTGCCATGTATTTTCATGAGTGAAATGTGAAGTTGGGTCAGATGACAAAACAAACCCTCAACTGAATCTTTGGATGAATATGGAGTGGGGATTTTCACATCAGTGATAATTTGATTTTAATTTTAGGAGGTGGGAAGTGAAATGAATACACCAGCTTTGAGAGGCTGTAATGGATATATCTGTGTTGGTATTGTGGAGTCCCACTGGTGATGCTGTGCTCTCAGGTTCAGCTCCAGAGCAGCAGAAGTGAATTAACTTCTAGGTCATGTACCAAGTAGTTCAAACATGATGGAAAGTCCCTGCAAATTTGAGCAAACCACCCCTCTAAGTTTGGAGGAGAGAAAAACAGAGGAGAAGAAGAACAAGAAGAAAGAGCAAAGTAAACAGTGCACGTCTCGCTTTAAATTCACAGATTCCTGCGCTTACATGTGATACTGGCTTGTGATGTTCATTAGATAATTGAGTTAGAGATGGGGATGGAGATAAATGTGTGTGCGTGCGTGCATGCGGAGAGGGATCAGCAGAAGGGTCATGTAGTACCGTAAATAATTACCATCACATCAAGAAAGTCAGGTTTACTTCCTATTGTGTCATGTCCCATCCTACCCATCCTCATCCTACCTGTAATGCAGTCTGAGCTGTTGGAGTATAACCTCACTTGGGTTACACAGGGGTAGAAGCTATCTGGTTTGAGTCCATACTGGGAGATCCCGTGTTGTGCTATCGGAGCTGCCTCTGCTGCCTCAGAGGCCCACATGTGGTTATTGTAGTGGCAGCATTTAATCTCTATAAATTCCTAACAGAGATGGGGCTACAGGTGGTTTGAGTTTGGTACTGCAGAGGAGGAGAGGGGCATCTGGCTTCAATCAGTTATGTGTCAGACCGTAGTTACCGAGCTTACTATGGACGTGAACAGCCCGAGCACCTAGACTTGAGATCAAGTCTGCAACTAATGATTATCTTCATTATCGATTCATCTGTTTTCGTTTTTTTTATTGATTAATAATTTAGTCTATTAAATGTTTGGAGAAAACATGAAAACAATGCACATCACAGCTTCCCAGGGCCTGAGATGATGTCAGATAAAACGAGCAATTCAAAGACATCATCTTGGTCTCTGGGGAGCTGCATTTTATCTTGCTACATTTTATATACTAAATGAGAAGCAAAATAAATGCCAAACATTATAAAATGTTTAGTTTTACAGATTCTCACAAATTGAAAGCTAGAACTTCAGAAGGCTTGCTATTTCTGCTTGTAAAAATGACTCGAATGAAAAATACTGTTGAGACTTTCTTTCTCTACTCTCTATTTATTGTGCTTGTAAGTTGTACAAACTGAAGCTGTTCATCTGAGCCCCCCTGAATACAGTGGATGCATCACAGAGATCACACAAGATGAGTTGTTCGTGTGTCCGATGTGACAAACAGCCACAGGACATTATGGAGTTCATATGGTTCTTTAAAATTAGAAGCTGTCTGTTCAGCTGACTTATCACACATAGAAATGTATTTAACGTCTTTGTAACTTAAGTCTGCTACAAAGATGGAGAGAAGGGGTGGAGGGTTAGTCGAAAACAATCTGATATAGACTGCTCAACATTCCTTTGAAGGACTTGTATGCTTTACACCTGCAGTTTCTCACATCTCAGATTTGCAATTTGTCTTTTCTTTCTACCTTTCATGAGCAAGTAGTATGCTGCTGTAGATGACCAAAGTAGATGGTTAATTCATTGAAAGCTGTAAGGTCAAGGGATATAAGTATTCAGACATTAAGCTCCGAATTGAATTTATGAGGCTGTGAACCCGTTACCCGGCCATCTCCATCATTAGTAATATGTCTCCTTCTCCTCTACTATCATTGGAATCAGCCCTCTCCCTCGGTCGCAGTAATCAGCACTAATTTGACATAAACTGTCTGCTGGCAGCGGCAGACAGATTTACTGGAATGGCATAACATCTGATTATATTAGTTTATTCTGCATTTTGTATGTGTTCACTTTTAGCATAATTCTTTTGTGTATATTGTCTGAAGTTATGTCATCGCCACTGAACACTTTGAAGGTGTGAAAGGAACTCAAGTTCATTGTTGGCTGCATCATAACATCTCCTCCACCTGCTAACATCAGCATGTACTGATGGTTGAACCAAGAGATTGTCATACCCATCCAAATAACTTGACTAATCAGAAAATGAATGGGACTTTTATTTCCAGCACCTCAGATGCCCAGAAGGCATTTAATACATCCACTAAGTAAGGTAGTAAGTAGTAAGAATAAAGTTGCAAAATCAAGTCATATTTTCTCTAGATGACAAACACAATCATGTTTTCTGTCAGAGGAATATAAAATATCATGCTCACTTGCATGACAACAGCAGCATCCTGCCCAGTTAAAGAATCACTTTTGGAGCTTAATACAACTATACAAAAAAGTCACAAATATGATCAGGGTTTGTTTTTCTCATAAATGTTTGACCTGGGAGCTCATGTTTAGTGTTATATCTGATGTGGTAGAGGTGCAGGTTTCACACTTCCTATGAACAGGGCTGTAACTAACACTTACCTCATGGTTTACATTTCCAGTCTGACTGTGTCACAATCTGAGACTGTGATAAACTTTGCCAAGCATTTTAATCTCTAAGTGTTATGTAAAAATATAATGTATATATTACATCTATTACACCAGGGGCGTATTCACAAAACATCCTCAGGCTAAAAGTAGCTCCTAAGTAGCGGAGTTAGGAGAAACTCCTAGAAATAATTTTGATCTTAAAAAAACAAAAACACAATGAAAATTAAACTTTTAAAACGATATTTTGATGGCAGTCATTTAATAAGGATTCAAACAGCTCGCCAACAAGTTGAAATGATCCAACAACAACAGAGATGACAGTTTATTACTGATACTGCAAAAATGCAGTTTTCAGTGCTGATGAATTTGAGATCTCTCAGCCATATGTCAGAGTTATTCATCAAACCAAAGCTGCAATCTTCAGACTTTGTTTAGTAGAATCGTCACTTGCGGGACAAGGGCCATCCTGCACAAACCCCCCATTTTTAAATTGCCCAGCTACAGTCATTAGCGGCCGCAATTTTATTATTCATCCAACCCAAATGTTAAACAATGGCAGCCCGCAAAACCACGCCATGGTCAATTGACGAAGTGCAGACATTCCTCTATTTGCTTGCCGATGGATCCAGCAAGACCTGGATGGAGCAACGTTGCTATGACGATCAGCTAAGAATCCCCTAGATTGACGGAGTAGCCTTTTTGACCAAAGTACCTGGTACCAAAAGTGAGTTGAGTCTAGCTGAACCATGCGGTGGAAATGAGGTATTAGTGCATTGATGCTAGAATTATCGCATCCAAGATGATTTGTTGCCGGAAAAAAAATATCACATAGTGATGTCATACCACGTGTTATTATGCCAGCATTGTTTACCTAGACCTACATCCTTTGGATCAAAACAGAAAAGAGGCTAGTTTAATTCAGGAGACTTTTTCCATTTGTTTGAAACAGTGCTGAAATGCAGAATGACACAGGCTTGTGCTCCCCCTCCAATTAGAAAATTGGTTTGAAATTATCCAATTTTTTTCTGACATTTTACAGAACAAATGTCAGTGCCCGGTCTGTCAGCGTTTCCACATATTTTGGCTTCCATTCAAAGTCAAGAAAGACTCTCTTAGCTAATCTTATTAGAAATTGTTAGGATTATTTGTACATAGTTGACATAGAAAGTGTGAATTTGGTTTTAGAGAAGGTCAACATTTCATGTAATATGCTTAACTTCATTCAGCATTCATTTTCAGTAGTACATATGCAGCTCATTCTGATAAAGACAAACGCGTGCATCCTGTCCTGGGTGCATGTAGAGATGACGGATGTCAAAGTATTGCCAATCTGACAGGAAGATGCATTCTGTGGATAAACACAAAGCAGAAGAGCATATATCCCTTTAAGGAGCTGAGACTCAGCTTTAAGCCTGTGAAACCACAAATACCACCAACACAAGTTGGTGCCTCTGCTGCCTCAACCCACAGCCCACTACAGATATGCAACTGCTGTCTCTGCAGCATGAAACTAGCATTCAAAATGAAAGTAGGGTAAAGCTGAGCAGCAGTCATGACATCACTATCACCGGTCAAAGCTGATCACCAGTTCCTTTTACCCTCAAGTCTTGTCATTAAGCTAGCCATGTCTACAAACAATTGCAATAAGAGGGATTTGATTTCATCAATATATACCTGGCTTGCATCTGGCTCTAAAGAAACATTGATAGTTAGACTTAAGACATGGAGGGCGGACTTTAAAGAGGACATTTTAGAAAACAATTAGAAGAAAACTTTTGACACATCTCAGAAAAACAGCAAACTATAATTTAAAGGAACACGCGACTTATTGAGGCTTTAGCTTATTCACTGTATCCCCCAGAGTTAGATAAGTCCATACATACCCTTCTCATCTCCGTACGTGACGCACCCACCGCTAGCCTAGTTTAGCACAGATCCTGGAGGTAACCGGCTCCATCTAGCCTACTGCTCCCAATAAGTGGCAAAATAACGGCAACATTTTCCTATTTACATGTTGTGATTTGGATAATCAAAGCATGTACAAATAACAAGGTCACATGAGACACAGCCATCTTCTAACCGCATACATACTGGGAACTATTCTCCACAGAAGGCGAAGCACTGCAACTTCTGCTACTTGGGCGGAGTGATTTGCTCGCAGCACCTGAGAAGCCCCGTGGTGAGGAGCAGAGAGTAATAACGGTGCTTTTCAGGTGTTGCGCTAATCACTACACCCAAGTAGCAGTGCTTCACCATCAGGTCAAAACATTCAATTTCTCCAATACTTTGGTTTATCTTAATAGTTTACTTTAGATTGAGCATTACAGTCGCGCAGAGCTGCTAGCGCGGCTGTAGACCCTTCATCTTGTTACAGTATAGTTTGTCATTAAATAAAAGTGAATAATGTCTCTCGTAGTTGTATTAGTGATGACACTAAAGTGACACGCAGGGGTTGGGTTCTGCCACAGACTGAGTCATCGCTGAATCATTATGTTCTGTCTGCTGCCTTCGCTGCAGATGGAGAAGTGAGAGAGAAATAAAAGGAAACTTGGGGGTTGCCAAGGTGATGCTTGTGCCAAATTTTGAAGTCATCTCAACAAGTCTTATGGTTTTAGCAGTAGCATGCAGAACTTAGCTTTCCCTCACTTATTCTTGAAAACTAAATACAGATGTATTGCATGTGTTGTTATTTTTTTTTTGTTAAGGGTAAAAAGTGAACTGTGCCATTAAACAGATTGTCTGAAAGACTGTTATAATTGTTGTATTTGAACAGCAGGGACTAACTCCACGAAGTGTCCGAAAACCTTGCTATAACTGGCCCCTAAGCTCAAAAATAAACATGATAGTGAGATAAGTGCAGAGTAATCCCCAAACCCAACAACATACAAAAATCTTTGGAAAGAAACTGATATCTGTCACAAAAGAGCTTCAAATAAACAAAATGCCCATGAAGGTGTGACATCGCATGTCGTTTCGGCTTACACAGGCCTTAACCTCTGAGGAAGGTCAAGCCACACACAGACACACACATGTATAAACACACACTGAACACATAAAAGCATTCGGCATGTGTTTCACACTTCATCACTTTTCCTCAGACTGTTAGATTTTTTAACCCCATTACGTCCTGGTATAATTATTTCCATATTGAAAAAATATTAAAGATTTGCTCCGTATCATGCTGTAGTAAGTATTGTCCTCCTAAAATATTAAGCATACCTAAACTGCACCACCACTTTTATTAAACATGATCTCAACAGCAGATTTTGAATCCACCTTTCTAAATTTAAACAACTTTAAATTACTTTTATTTGTCAATCCACACAAGTTAATTTGCAGTTAAAACTAATCTTTTGCACCCATGACACAGCACCCCTCGAGCAGTTTGGGGGTTCGGAGCAGTGCCCAGGAGGCGGATTGGACACTCTCCAGCTGACAGTCCACACTCCATACTCGGTCTGAAGGGGGACTTGAACTGGCGCCCCTTGGGTTCCTAAGCCAAGTCCCCACTGACTGAGCTACTGCTGCCCCCTAAACACATTATCAGTTGTTTATAGTTTATATCTATCTCTTCAGTCTGTGCACTATCATGTGCACAAATAGTTTGTATATGCTGAGGTATTGGTGACCTCTGGCACCACACAGTTGTTGTGAGTCATCAGGGGCAAAGAGAAGGGCTATGAGGAGGAGGCAGCAGGGCAGACAGGGAGGCAAAGGTGAAAGTGTAAAGGAGGTTTTTGGGAGAGGAAATCTGCTGCTGAGACGATAGGGAGTCAAAGAGGAGGTCCATTTTGGAGAATTTGCAGTGGGAGGAGATTGCATTATCTTCAGTTGGAGCAAAAACAAGAAGAAGAAGAAATGTGCAGAGGTTAAAGAGAGTGGACAACCACTGCTTGTTTTTCAAACAGAGAAGAGGGTTAGTCATCTCCGCAGCTTCTTTATTTTATATTACAGTGGTCAACAAGTTTTCTTGCCATAATAGGTTGTTTGTCAGTGCCTCCTTAAACTTCCTTCTTTGCTGCTGAGAGGGGGAGGTGTTAGAACTGGGGTTATACTGCAGCAAAGCCAGTGTTTTGGGTGTTGTTTGTGATAAAGTGATTTTATTTGTTTTAACCAGTTTGTTTTAACCAGTTTGTGCCAACCAAGAGCCCATAACATCTTGCCAGAAGAAACACGCGAGGGATACTTGAACATACACATACTTGTACTCAAAATTCTGGGCCCTGTAGAAAGGCATTTTCTATGGGCCCCTCCCCGCATACACGGCTATTCATTCTATAATCTTTTTGGGCCCTCCTCACATAAGGGCCCTGGGTACTCAGTCCCCTTTTTCCCTCATTCCGACGCCTCTACTTGTACTCCTCCGGGGCTCTCACTACCTGCTAAGTGCTGATACCCTCAGATCCTGGATGTATGTGTTTCTGTGTTTCTGTGTGTGTTTGCTACCAGAGCAATGCTGCATCTGTGCACCAGACCCTTGCAGCCCTCCCCCTGTGCTACTCTCCCAGGCCAGAGCTATCCATCAAACTGGCATCATACAGGGAGCAGTGGAGCTGTGGCGTCTGCCTGGGGCAACATGTTCACATTGACCTCTCCAACAAGAGGCCAGCACCAAACGGCCATGCTAATCATGATGCTCTTCTCCCAGACAAAAAGTGGCTGCTTGTAATGTTTCACTGTTAAGCCTGCTGTAGGTCAGAATAAGGCTGTTTAGCGAGGCTGCTTATTCTTCTACCACTCTGATTCTCTTAATGTCATTAGAATTATGTTTAGGATTGTTTCTTTAGACTTCAATGTCAAGAAAAAGAGCAAAGCATAATTTTCTGTAGATGTAAGGAAATATGATTTTGATTAAAAGGTTGTGTCATCAGGTAATCAATATAAGATGACTTATATTGGAAATTGAGGCAAGAACAATTGATCCTGATCCTCAGTTGTATATTTGTGAAAATACCCCCATTCGTACATTTAGTTTATGGATAGTTTATTTCTGGGGGACGGACAGACACAGGAACATTTAATTTGTTAGTGTTAGAAGACAAAACAGACATACAAATATGTACATACACATTATGTACATATACATGTACATATGCATTATCATCATTATCATGATCCCAGTCTCTCCCAACATTATCCTGCATCTAAGAAACAAAGTAACAGAAATGGTTATTTCATAGTAAACATTTCAAGGAACATTCAAAAGGAACTTTCATTTACACAAACTGAAAAGCAAAAAAACAAAGTAGTACAAAGAGTACAAAACAAATATCTTCCATCTCTGGACTTGAATTGACCAGAGCCCATTTGTCACTCATGAATAATTTTATAATACATAAAGAATAAATAAGGGAGATCCTGTATGGATCAGTACAAACATCTACTTCCACCGTCTCTTGCAGAAAAGAAGGAATCAAAAACACTTTCTATTTTAGTGGATGCCTTTTAGCATCCTCCAGAGACCTCGACTGAAGTTGGTTTGTTGACGGCATCACAGAACCAAAGAGTCACTTGACCCCAGACCTGAGATTTTACTGTTGTTGTTATAAGACTTGATGATTTTGTTTTTGACCTAAGCTGTAGTTGTTGGCTGAAAGTATTTGATATGGCATAAAATCATCTATTTTTGGCTACTTACCTGCAAGAAGAACAGAAATATTTTGGAAATTTCTCAAGCAACAGTGGGAAGTGTGAGGTTCATACCAATAGCAACATTTCTCAAAATGTCAAGTTCATTTTGTGGGATTTTAGATTCAGTATAATGCAAGCTTGTAAAACCATGAATCCTTCCTACTGCTGTAGAATCTTTCAGGCCTGACCTTAAAACATATTTCCAAGATAAAAAGTTGCACCCCTCTGTGAGAAAATGTGTACTTGCTCAGTATCTTGTGAGAGAAAATACATTTAATATTGAGGGAGAACTCAATTATGTGAGTGGCCTCGGGTGATTTTTGGTCTTTGGATGTGAGAAAAAGTAATGGTTGAGGAAGGAACTGAAATGATTTTCAAACTTTATTGTGCCTGTTCATCTAACTCTTTTTCAGTGTGTGTATGTCTGGTGTGATGTTTTTTTCTCCACTTTTTAAGTAGCAACAGTGGAGAAACAAAACATCAAGGGCAGTTGTGCAGTTGTGTGTTCCTTAAACACATCTGTGTCTGACAGAGAGAGGGAGTGTGTCGACGGGGGTGGGATTCACCCCCACGGACATGTTTTGTATCTTTTTTCTTCTTCTTCTTTGAGCATCAATCCATAGTAGACACTAAAAAATAAATAATAAAAAAACACAATGAAAACAACAACACTAGTTGATTTGTTTGTATGGTGTGTACGGTTTGTATGCCTTATCACTTCTAAATCTTACTTTTTTGTGTGTATATTGATTAACAGTAAAACTCAGTCACTTGACAGTGACATTAGAGCTGGGGAAGTAGGAATGCAAAAAAAATGGCAGAATGTGTCCAGTCCCGATCATCAGACGAGCACGGGCTTATGCACCGGCTTCATACAGTAACCTGTACGAGTAGTTATTCATTTTATACTGATATCGTTATCTATACATAGGCGTCGTTTTAGGGGGGGACGGTGGGGACGTGTCCCCACCAGATTTTGTCATGAGTCATTTTGTACCCACCACTTTTTTTTAAACCTCAAGCTCAATTTAGTTAAAAAATAAAGTTCATAACACATAAGATCACTTACTGTACGGAGCAATATGAGAGAGAAATGTGATCATTGATCTCTATTTAGGTACATTAAACCACGTTAAGCTTTTTCACGTTATATTAAGCCCATGAGAACCGTGGGGAGTCAACCCACAGCCGCTGCTGCTGAAGATGTGAAGCAGAAACAACGCTTATAATGTCAGATAACGTCCATAATAATTGGACTTTTGGTTCGATTTTTTCAGAGTTTTCGGTGGTTATAAGGAGCAATATGAGAGAGAAATGATTATTGTTTAGGTACATTAAACCACGTCATGTCATATTGTCAACATGGTACGAAGCAGAACATATGTCGTGTCTAATGCTTCTTCATAAAACGAGTCGGACATCACATTTTTGAATACATTTTTATTTATTTACATTAGTAAGCTTAGGGGCCTGTACTGAACCCAGGGTTTTCTGTACCACGACGGTGGATTAGTTGTTACCGGGTTCAATCGCCGTGGTAACTTATGCTGAACACCTAACCTGGTCGGGAGCAGGTTATGTTGGAGATTAGAGATCAACTGGTGTAAAAGCACCGCCTACTGACCAATCAATAGGCCTACTCCATTGATAACAGCATCCCCATTCTTAGAAGATCCATTGACTGAATGGGTGCAGTTCAGTGAGAAAAAAAGAAGAAAAAGCTCGAGAGAGAGAGAGAGAGAGAGAGAGAGAGAGAGAGAGAGAGAGAGAGATGCGCTCTTAAAAGTTAAAACATTTAGAGACCCCGTTAACATTCCCTGATGGATATTTATGAAAGGTAGGGCCTATAGATTTTCAGTGGAGGGAATAACGTAGGCCTATTGTAAACTTCTTGAGCCGTGTGTTGCCAATGCGCGCATCGGTTTGAATTATGTTTTCACATTTTTTATTTGCTCCCACGATCGCTTCCCACTGCCAGGGTTGCAACTGAATAGACTAACGACAGTTTATGGAAAGAACAAGTGTAATTATGGTCACATCTTATGCCTGACTGATTGATAAGCCAGTCCCTCCAGACAAACGTGATTATGCGATTGCAGAATTCAATGCATAATCAGCCAAAGTCCGCGCATATTTATGTGGGGGCCGCATTTTTTCAAATAGGCTACGCCGCACTTTAGCCGCATAAATTGCCAATTTCCTCGCAAAATATGCGGGGCTTGCATGATTTCATAATCCCCTCATTTTCGTTGCAAAAAAGTCACATATATCTTAGCAGAAAGTTGAAAAATGTTGCGTTTACTTCACACAAGAGCAGCCATTTTCCCATGTTGCCATGGGAACGTTATGTAGTGACGTAATTTCGCATACTGACAACATGGTTGGGGGAATCTCTTTTTCATCAAACCGCAGTTTTTGCAAGTTCCCGCAATTTCATCGCATAAAATTGCACAAATATCCCACATATTCCATCGCATTTTATAAGAAAACGTGCTGCATAATCAAGGATTTCTGCCCGCAACAATCACAAAACTGTGAATTTGTCTGGAGGGACTGATAAGCGTTGTGACTTAGCCTACACATACACAGCGTCGGCTTTTTTGCCAGCTTGTCTTCCTGTTCTAGGAAGCGACTGGATTGCCTTTTGCTTGTAAACCGTGTCTGTGTTTTTCATATTTATGTAGAATTGCTCTTATGTAAAATATGTGGCTCTGGTAGATTGATTGCAAACACCGCCTCTTTTATGTGAACGTGCGCGTCTCTAGATTGTGAAACCCTGGGTTGATTCAACTAGTTGATAAACGTTGTGACACAGTTTAACCGTGGTTGTTAGGGTTAGTGCAGCTGGGGAACTGAAAGGAATCCAGGGCATGTTAACTTGATTCGTCGTAGCTACAGGCCTCTGGAACGTCTTTCAAAACATGACCTGCGCGAAAGAGAAAAAAATATGAATGCGTCATTGTCCCCACCACTTCTGGAAATACACTTCCGAATGCGTCTCTGTCCCCACCACATTTCAAACCAAACTGAAGCCCATGTATCTATAGCAGCAATTCAATGAGAAGCACCATCCCTTTTTCTTTGTAAAGCCCTTTGAGATGACATACTGTGATCTGAGGCTCTACCTACATAAACATTAATTTGAATTAGACATTATGTTGAATCTGAGTTTTCTGTTGTACCACTAAAACAACCCCTGAACGTACATTTGCCACCAAAACAAGTTCCTTCCCGAGGCTATTTTGCAGAGGCGCCGTTGCTCCATGCCGTGCTTAACACCGCCCAAGACGATTGTGATTGGTTTAAAGGAATGCTAATAAACCAGAGCACGTTTTTCTCCCATCCTGGAATAGCCAGACCCTCCTCTGCAGCGCTGTGAAGGAAGGTCTGGCAACGCGAGACTAGCAGAAGACTACTGGCTTGTCTGCCACGTTTATGTTGCCATTCACATTGCCTCCGGCATCTCCTTGTATGGATGGCAGCAGTAGATGGTGCCGCAACTTCATCCTCTGGTCTTGTGGCAGGCTAACGCTGCCATCTAAGGAGACGCCGGAGGTGGCGTAAACGTGGCAAACAAGCCCCTGAAGGGACCATAGGAACACTCTCTGTGATTGGCCAAAGTTTCCCATCACGGGCTAGATTTTCTAAAGCCTGAAAACAGAACCTAGGAGGAGATGCAGAATTCTACAGTAGTTTTATTTCGGATCACTTGAATTATAATACATTGAAACATTGTTATCGAAATGTTGCCCAACAACGGCGAAAATAACCTGCCTCCCCCATCTTCAACACATTTAGTTTTAGGGTGTCAGCATTGTGCAGGCTCTTTAAATAACAATGTGTTGCAATTCTAAGCATATAATTGTATGCTTTTCCCTCTCAATCTTTGTTTAACAAAGTGATGTATTTACAAAACACCCCACAACTAACAATTAGATTAATCTGATGTTACGGTCCACACTAAACAAATATTTCAGCATCTTTCTAAAGGGCTTAAGAAAAATGGCTGTGTTTCTGTGTGAACTGTTCAGGCTAGCTGTTTCCCCCTGCTTCCAGTCTTTATGCTAAGCCAGACTTAGAGTGGAATCACTCTTCTCATCTAGCGCAAATAAGCGTTGAACTATTCCTTTAAGATCAAGATCTTTTCCTGAAATTGTTCTGATCAGCATGACAGATAAAACAACAGATAACTTGTTTTTCCTATAAATTAATTCCATCGATCCACGTAAACAGCAGGCACTCAACTATTTGTGTATTCTTCGTCCAATAATTAGCAATACAAGTGCAGATCAATTTGTGTTGGTCTGTTAAGTGGGAGTCTGGCTAAGAGCCTTAGTATCACTTCTAAAAAAAAAAAAACACACACTAAACATAGTGCAAATAAATTTGCACTGCCACTTTAAAACTATAATTAGAGTATTCAGAATCATGACCAGGAATCATATATTACAGTTGTGTTGTGTATGTTGTTAAATATACAAAGTATGTTATTTAAATTGAGACACTTATTTTTATAGTCGGAATTGTTGCATGTACTCGGGAAATTGTTCTCTGTTTTCACAGAATAAGTGTCGACAAACTACACTCCTTCTTTCCTGTTCATTGGATTATCTTCTGTGTCTCTGTTTTCTTTAAAAGTTTCTAATTGTCTTTGCTGACTTTGGAAAATAAACCTGCAGTGATGTTTTAAGATTTGTGGTAGTATGGAGTTTACCCAAAAGATTACGTTTATAGTATTTGAGGCGTAGCGTAATTATTATTGATTCTGGAGGAAGGTCATTCTTTGACCCATGGGTGGTTTTATTTTTAGTTCCTCCAGAGGTGTTTGACCTATCCCAGAAGCCCCCTCATCCCAGCTGCACAATGTATGTTAAAACGGGTGTGATCAGCAGATTTAACAGACATAATATTTGGATGTGTCTGCTAGAGGGATACAGTTAGGAGAGTGTCAACCACCCCTGCATTATACAGGGTGAATTTTGGAGGGGATGAAAGCTTTGACAACTGTCTGGGGGGATGATGTCATGTGTGGGTCTCAGCTTGTAAGTCTGCATGTTTCCTGCACCAGTGAAAAAGCAGAGCCCTAGAGGATACATCTGGAAGTTACAGAGAGTGGAATCTTACACCGTTGAGCCGACGTGTTTAGTCAATGAATGAAGATGCACGAGGAGAGGAGCAGAGAGATGCTGGGACGGGAGGAAGGAGGGAAGGAGGGACGAAGATGAATTGAAGGAGGAAATAGAGAGATGGATGATGTTCTTGAGGGAGAGAGGGATTAAATGGGAGAGAGTAAATGTGTGGAGGAAAGGAAGTATATTGACTTTTAAGCACAGACTTGAAGGAGATGATTTTTGGCCATGTTAACAGTGTGGCTCTAGGGATGGCAGTGTCTTACATATCTCAGCAACTATTGGATAGACTGCCATTACATTTTGAACACACCTTCATGTTCACCAGAATTAAACCTACTGACTTTGCTGACACCTTGACTTTTCCTTTTGCGCCACCAGCAGGTTTTAACTCGTGAAATATCTCAACAATTGGCACAAAACTTTGTACAGACAATAACGGTCAACTATTGCATGGATTGGTGTGGTAAAGACATTCGTGATCCCCTCAGGTTAATAGCTTCGGTGATCCCCTGCCTTTTCATTTAGCGCCATCATCAGGTCAAATCTTATTTGGTTTATTACCAAATACTTGCAAAACTAATGACATTATCCTATAGTGTCAACTGTAATTTGTGTTTAGTGATAATTAGCTAATGTTAGCATGCTAACACGCTAAACTAAGGTGGTGAACATGTAAAACATTACACGCTGCTAAACATCAGGGGCAAGTCTCACCAACCATTTACAGCATTTAGGACTTCTTTGACTTGCAGCATGAGGTAATTTCCTGTCGCGTTAAATTTCACGCATAATTTAATAATTGCGGTGAGCCGCACTCCGCCACAGCTTGGTGTGTTTTTTTCAGCGTTAGTTGGCATTTATGTCAAAGCACTGTAAAGTCTTACAGAGCCTCTAGAAACGCTGCAGACCCATAGTCTTTCGCTAATCATGCTGCAGCTTGTCTTATTTATCTCTTCCTGTACCATTAGCACTAAAACTCAACTTAACTTTGGCCTCTTTTGTTCCCCTGTGCATATTTAGACAGAAACACGCCTACATTCATGACCTCTTCTGTCCACTGTACACCCACATACTGCACATTTACCAAGACATAAGCAGCGGCTGAGAAGACAAATGGGAAAATTGAGTAAACGGAGCAAAAAAAACCTGTCAGAAGTTCAGCTTGTGATAACCATCCCTGGAGTGATAAGAGAAGGAGATGTGGATACTGTTGGAGCACAACACAAGAAGAAATTTGCTGGGGGAAAAAAACAGTCAGTTGAGGATTATGGGAAAGTAGGGAGGGAAAGCTGAGAAAGAAGGGCAGTAGAGAAGGAAAACTGATAAAGATAAAAGAACAAAGGTGGAAATCTGGAAACATTTCAGTTTCCTAACCTTTTAGGAAGCCATGCCAGAATATGAAGCTTCTGTCCTTTGCCAGTAGTGTCTGTTGTTAAACACCAGCACATGGAGCATGAAGGTCCAGGCCCCACCCAAAACTATTTTTTGCTTCATTCAATTTAAGGGTCAGACACCAGTCTATCATAAAAACATTTATTATTTTAATCTGACTGACGTATCATTAATATTATCCAGGTTCTGAGATAGTATAGATGTTTGCACACTGTAATATTAAAGGATTTGTTTTAACTGTCTGTCTTGGATCAACTTTTCCACTGACACGTGTTTCTAACAACTGATTAAGGCTCAGTTTCAGGGTTGCTTAATGGCTTTGTTGCCCACAGGTGCTGATTTGTGTTAAGCTTTAAAGCTGAGTATAGTTGGTTAGATATGTTACAGATGAGCAGATGCCAGTCGGGTGTGTGTTTTTTTACTGTGGCTGAACGAGGCTTTGAAGCCTACAGGTGCTGACTTGAGGTCATTTTTATAGGTGGTTTGATGTCTCACAGGCCAACAGGTGCTGATCTGTGCTGCTTTCTGGGCTGGCCGTATCAGACAGATCGGACTTTGGCAACTTGGTTTGATGTCATGCATTATTGTTAAATGCTGAAATGGAGTCGCTTTGGTTTGGGGAACTGTAGCCGAGAGGGCAGCAGGGTTTTATTGTGGGTTACTGTGGCTGACAGACTGCCAAGATCAATCAGGAACACTTGGAGCTTGACCAAAAACAGACTCATTGGTCGCTCGTTGTAGTCTCAAGGGCTGTGATATTTGAGCCAATTTAGATTATAAATTTCTGGTGAGAAAATGCACATGACATACATGGACTGTGTTATATCTGCCAGTCCCATTTGTTTCTGTTGAAGCAAAAGCCTACAGCCATGCTCACAGCTCTGTGGTGGCACTAAACACAAAGTACATCTGAGGTTGTGTCATTAGTTTGCAAGTGTTTAGATATAGATTTTCACATCATAGCGGGAAAAGTTAGGGAATTACCAACGTTCTCACAGTTCATCCTGAGCGGAACATGAATGAGTGTACCAAATAACATGGCTATCCGTCCAATAGTTGTTGAGACATTTCTCTAAAAGTCAAACATTGCCAACCTGTTGGTGGTGCTAGAGAAAAAGTTAGAGGATCACCAAAGTCTGAAGGATGTGTTCTCTGGGGACCAGTAATGTCTGTAAGAAGATTTCATACCAATCCATCCAATAGTTGTTGAGATATTCCAGTCTGGACCAGTCCAAGTGGTGGACCGATCAACATAGTGCCATGCTGGCTAAAAAACCTTCTCCTGTCTCTGCTCTCCTCACCATGTGTAATAGAGCACAATATGAACCTTCCAGACAGTGATGGACAGCTTTATATGCTAATACCTCAGAGGCTCATGAGGCCATTTCCATCCAGTAAGGGAGAAGTCCGCTTATTGGTTTTCCAGGGCAGATCAGCAGATCCCAGCTCACAAAAATAGGCAGTTACATAACTCTGAGAGCCAGGAGACACCAAATACAGCAAAATGAGATTGGCATACACAAAAGACTGCCAACTGACAGAGGACGTTCCTGTGTAATGTACAGCTCAGGCCAGCGTGACTCTGGGCTGTACTTGAGCTTAGTCTGTGATAAATGGTAAAGGCCTGGCTGGCCTGAAGCCATCTTAAATCAGCTAAATTAGCTGTATGTGTGTGTATGTGTGTGGGTGTGCACCTGTGGATTTGAAGGCATGTCTATAATCAGGTTAATAGGAACAGGAAATGGAGCTTCTCTGAGAGATGGAGAGGGGCAACAGAGGAAGTACAGAAATGAGCGAGGGAGAAACTGGGGGGATTATATTTCTTGGCTGGAATTCCAGTATATGACTCTGCAGGTCTGGTTCTCTCTCTATGTTTTTGTCTATCTCTCTTTACCAGAGGGGAATGTAAAAAGGCGTAATCTTGTATGATGTATGGGATCAACATCTAAACATGACTGGATGATGACTGGCAGCATTATGTTTTCATATAATGTAAGACCTCTGTTTATAAGAAAGTCGTGAGAGGGACTGTTAACAGACTTGATAGCATGCAATTCATGCGTCAAAGCCTCCTTGAGTTATGGCCTACATATATGTACTGATCCTTGTTTGTATTGCTCTCCCTATCTGTCTTCTACCAAGCATGTCCTGTCAACACGAGACAGGAGACTACACCACACGCTGTGAGGCTGATGAGAATGTCAATGTTAGTTTTGCAATTAATTGGTCATAAACCAAAGTACGCCGGACACACAAATTAATAATTTGACTTGATGATGGTGCAACATCCCGAGGGGAACGTGAATGTCTGCACAAAATGTTATAGCAATCCATCCAATAGTTGTTGACATATTTTAGACTGGACCAAAGACTGACTGAACAACAGCATCCTTGAGCTGCACCACTAGCGTGGCTAAAAAGACTATAATTACTTTGGTGGCACAATCCAGACTCCATATGGCAGCTCTCTATTGCCTTTGGGTCAGGCACATTAACTACAAAGCATGATCATCAAACAAATAGCTGCTTTTTAGTTTCCATGTATGTGGTCTGTGTCTGCATGTTCTTTTTTTAATCCCACTCTGCTCCTGTGCTGCACTCCCTCACAACTCCGGGAATTGAATAAATCATACTGGAGGAATTCCCTGGCACTGTTGACATAAAGAGTCTCATTGTAGTGCCGGCACAATGAGACACGGATGGATTTATATCGAGCCTCTGTGATATATACTCAGCTCAGTGACAGACGGACGTAGACTGTCCAGAGTGCAGAGAAGAAGCCATTGTCCTGCAGGTCAGACTGGACTCTGACCAAAGTACTTCACATTCATGTTTGAAATTCCTCCAGTGTCCTCCAAAATGACTGTGTGTGATATGGTTCACACAGTTCATCCCTCATATCAGTATACCATCTCGCTATATTTTTGAAATCATTCAAATTATATAAATATTGTGGCTAAATTTCCCAAATGTCTATTTATTGAACTATCTATTACTAGATCTGTTTTTTTTTTCATTTCCGAGTTGCATCTTAAATGTTTTATGAATATTTATTAAGAATGTTTGTCCATGCCGACCTTCAACTTAATAACATGGCTTTCATATATGAGAAAATGAATTCACAAGTCTCTTATTTTAGGACTGGATTATTTATTTATTAATCCCCGGAGAGCAGTACAGTAAAGCAGTTATTGATAACTTTATTCTGCTTAGTAACTTAGTAACTGCTTAGTAAGTCTCTGGCACTCTGTATAACCTTTTCTTTCCTTTTGTCCCTGCAGTGCTGCTGCCATGTGTGCTGTCCTTCAACGTGGACCAGAAAAATAGTTTGTCGTTCAGCGGTCCACTGGAGGACATGTTTGGCTACACTGTCCAGCAGTTTGAGAACAGCGAAGGGAAATGGTGAGTTTCATCAACATGCATCATCTTTCACCGCTACACCCTTTCCACCTCATGTTACAGATGTTACTTGGAGGCACAAAGTGTGTTTCCATCCACCAGCTTTTATATGCATTTCAATTTGCAATTAAAAAAAGGAAAATTATGCTGGAAATTCAAAAAAAGTTATGTCAATAAAAGCACACTGCGACAAAGTGCAACGGTATAAGACTCACTTACCCTTGTCATGTGACAGGTATGTGACTACCATGTTTTCCATCATTTCAAGGATTGAATTACGTCATCACGTTGCACCCTCTTCTTCAGCGATGGTTTGATGGCAGCTAACTGGAGAATTTGCCCCCAACTCCTAATATTTGCATAATGGTAGTGGATGATTAATAATTTGTGAATTTGAATGTAAACTTGAATGTGCAGATAAAGTCATCTTTTGTGTTTGTTCATAAACTGGTATCTCTGCTCTGGTGGTCCTCATAATTCTTTTACAGAAAATCTACTAAGCATTGTTTAAGAGAGACCTAGCCAAAACGGTTCCTGCTTAAGAACATGTTATTATACAGAGTTCAGTTTAATTCAAATCCTCAAAATTACAAAAGTGAAAACCTTCAATTACCTGTAAAACTAAGTGAATGAGAGTGCACCAGCTGCTGCTGTAATGAGGCTCCTTGCCTTTACTACTCTTGCTGTTAACCGTAAACAGCCCACCAGAGTATCCACATACCAAGCCTGTAAATACACTGAAACCAAGGATCCATGACTCCTTGCTAAACTGTCTGGGAGCCCATTTTTAAAAACCTTGTTAAAAGCTTTTAGAGTGTGGTTAATGGCTCCGTGTCTCTACATCTCTCCTTCAGTTGCTCCAGTCTTTATTTCCCAGTTTGCTTCTCTCCAACCTGTTGAAACACCACTGCTGATTCTTTCACGCATAGCTGTACCTGATGCTGTTTTGCAGTAATGATCTTATCAAGCTCATATGAGATCAGTTACAATAATTCACTCACGGCTAATCAGTGGAGCCAGCTGTGACTGGACCTTCACACTGTTCCCTGAAAACACATTAGCTCTGTTGCATCTCCAGATAGCACTATTTTGTTCCAGTTCATAGCGAAGAAGTCCGGCAGATAAGGGCCTGATTTAAAAAGTTGAACCTGAGAAACAACATGGGCAGGCAGAGCTCTGAGGAGTGAACGAGAACAGATGAAAGAGATAAAATAAAACAATGCTGGATAAAGTTTTAAGGAAATGAGGAGGAGGGGCAATACAATTAGAGATGTTATGTAGCCCTCAGCGCGTCCATGTGGGAGAATATCATGGAGGAAAAATTTGTCGATCCTGAGGTGATGTAACACACAAGTTGCCACAACTGGGAGGTGATTGATTAGTCTCAGATGTCTCCTCCAGACCCCCAACCTTAAGATCTCCGGTGCCCCTCAGCAGTGTTGAAAGCTGGATCAGCTGCACAGAGAACGCTCGGTTACGTTGTAACCTTGGCTCTCTGAGTGAAGAGACTATCTCTCCACCCATACCTATGGAATATGTAACAGTGGAGAGATAGTCTCGATACAATAGAGAACTCTAGTTTCTAATACAGTAACTTTTCTCACAAGACCGCTGGCATAGCTATCAGCAAATTGTAGTTGAATCAACTAACTATGCTGGCAAAAAATTATTTTTTACAAATAAATTAGTGCTAATTAGCTAATGTTAGCATGCAAACAAGAACATTGTTGCTTGTTTATGTAGAAAAGTTATATTGAACAAACAAAGTCTGCCAATGGGGTAAGCAGAAATGACTTTTGATGAGATTTCTTTCTTTCTTTTCTTTCACTTTCTGTCCTTAAAGACTTAACGTTTGACAGATAGACAGTTACTTTCTTTTCTTTTTTTGGTTAGAGTTAGATGAGAAGATTGATAGCACTCTCATATCTTTCTGTTAAATATGAAGCCACAGTCAGAAGACTATTTATTTATATAAGAGACAGATATGAGCATAGTATCAATCTTCTTTTCTAACTCTCACCGAGGCGTTTTTCCCAAAATCTTGAACTATTTCTTTAAAACTAGTGAAACGTATTTGATGTATGTAAGCAACAGAACTCAAGACCTTCAAGTATTGGACCAATTAGATTTTGACCTGATGTTGTCGCTAGATTCAAAGTATCACCAAAGTCTTTAGGATTAATCCTCAGGGCACCATGAATGTCTGCACAAAACTTCATACCAATCCATCAAATATTTGTTGAGATACTTCAGTCTGAACTAAGGTGGTAGACCGACCAACCAAAATTGCTATCCATAGAGCCACACTACTTGTATCGCTAAAAATCAAGACCATTAACATTGAAACAAGTTTAATAATCTGATGAAAATTGTGCCTGACGTGGTTATTTAGCTTGGATAAGAAACAGAAGATTTAAATAAGATATTATGACTTTGAGCAGGAAAGACATTAAACTGACACATCTGAGAAACAATCTGTAGTCATTGATTCAGATGAATTGAACGAATAAGTGTTTCCTCCTGTTGAGTATCCATCATAAATGAGTCAATAATGTTGTGGTGTTTCTCACAGACAGCTGACTGTGGACCGGGCAGAGAGTGTGTTGTTCCACTTTGTGTCTCGCTTTAGATGACCAGGGCCCATTAGAGTTCAGGAATGTTAATAAGACTGAGTGTTCAGAGGAAGGCAGATGACCGTCTCTTTTTAGTTTACTGACGGAGCGACACGATGTTATGAAACTCACACATCAACATGTGCATATAATACAGGCAGGCATGCAGTTGTACATGCTGAACATACACGATCAGTACAGACCAGATACTCACACACACAGTACAATGTACAATAACACTGCACCAATCTGCAAACATCTGCAACATATCATGCATTAGTATGTAATGAGGTGAATTATGTTTTTTGCTCTTTTAATTAAGCTATTTCAGTTTCCTACCATAGTTTCAGGGTGATCATAAAATAATATGACGCCACAGATTAGCCAATTATAATAAACTATAACAGCTTTATCAGCCAATCTGAACCTGCTGTTTATGTTTCATTTAACTATGTAAGTATAATTAAGGCAAATCTAGAGTCACCGCTTCCACCTGGCCAACACTTAATTTCTGCAATAACATTTGAATTACGCCTGTTATCACAATTGTAAAAAGTGTGATGCTGGTGTGTGGTTGTTGGCAGGATTTCTAACCAACCAGTCCCAACTGTTCTTTATTTACTCAGGGTTTTGATTGGATCGCCGCTGTCGGGCCAGCCAGCTAAACGGACAGGAGACGTCTACAAGTGTCCTGTGGGGAAGGGGGACAATACCTGTGTCAAACTGGAGTTGCCTAGTAAGAATATTCTTTTTGTGTGTGCGTGTGCGTGTGCGTGTGCGTGTGCGTGCGTGCGTGCGTGCGTGCGTGCGTGCGTGCGTGCGTGCGTGTGTGTGTGTGTGTGTGTGTGTGTGTGTGTGTGTGTGCATTTTCTGGCTCCAGCTTCTCAAATGAGATGGATTTGCTGCTTTTCTCAGTTTTATCTTTGTAAATTTAATATCTTTGGGTTTTGAACTGTTGATCGGACAAAACAAGACATTTGAGGACGTCCCCTTAGACCTTAACCGAGAAAATATTTGGGAGATTCTGTGACTATATTGTGTGTAATTGTAATTCTGTGTGTTTAAGTGCATATCTGACTGGGTCTTGTGGGGAGGAAGTGAGGCCCATCAGAACAGGAAGACAGTAAATAAACAAGGTTTTAATGTTTCATCCTTCCAATTATATCTTGATTAAACAGATAAACACAACTTAGCTCCCGGTCAGCAGCCTGCAAAGCCTGTGTGTCAACACTGGATGACTGAGAGCTAGTGTGTACAGTAGATCTGCACACCAACTCTCAGCTCAGCAGTTATTACTTTTCAACACAGCTGTACACGTAGAATTATCAAGAAACAGGAGTTACAGTTCTCCTGCTTTTGTCAAATGATTGGCTTTAAGTGCTGATTATTTACAGTAAGGGCTGGAAATGACACTCCTCCGCTCGCCAGAGGAGAGTGCAGTATATTTGTTTTTATCTTGGATGAGTTGCAGGCAAGGTCTAAATCTCAAAAAGTCCAGTTTAGTCTGGAAAACATCCACTGGGAATTGATTGAGTCTGGCAGCCGGAGCCAGACAACTGGGAGTGGTTTACATGACGGCAGATTTGATTTAAAGTGAAACTTCGACTTAGTTTTTACCTTGGACAAAAAAGCCCAGCAGGAAGGGTTCATCATGTTGATGTGTCACTGAAGAAAAAGGGCTTGTCAGTCACATGTAAGTCTGATCCCTGCAGAGTCATTTCAGTCTATACCCACTGACGACGCCCTAGTCTGTCTCCATAACTAGGTTTGCATTATTTCAGCACAAGAGAGAGAGATATGCCAAACCATAATGAGCAAAGAAATTTGTGTGGTTTTTATGTTGTTATTCTTAATCACGGTTCCGTCCGACCAATAAAATTCAAAGGTGGTTATGCCAGGGCAATTATGTGTTATGAAATAATGGCAAGAGACACCCAACAGCCGTCATTTGTCGAGATGTCTGCTAAACAGTACTGCAATATGTTCACATTGTATTTTGGAAAATCCCATATGGCAAACAATAAATGTAAACTGTTGGCTGAATACAATTGCAAATTCAGGCTGCAGTCTTTCAGGCTGCAGAATTACTCAGCAGTGAAAAATAAGAATAAGAATAATGCACATTATTAGTAGATTATAAGTATTGATGCATTGATGTGATCATCACTTTAATGTTGCAGCTCGTAAAGGTGGAGCTAATATGATTAATTTAAATCCTGTTGGATAACTTGTGAATTCCCCCCAGGGATCAATAATGTCTCATCTCATCTTAACCTGTAATAATACATCATAATGTATTTGTTGATTATATTTTATGTCATTATCTGAATCTGCAAAGATACTTAAGTAATCAATGAATGTAACGGAGTAAAAAGTACAACATTTCCCTCCGAACTGAAGTAATGTAGAATATACAGTGTAGTTTAAAGTAGCAGAAAATGGAAAATACTTGGAAATTACAAGTACCCTTAAAAGTTTGAGTACTAGTACTTAGTCACTTTGCACCACTGGCAATTCATAGCCACCACCTAAAAAAAATCACTGATTATAATGGTGATATATTTTAGCAAAAGCCACGATAGCATTTGATCTTTGATTGTCAAGAGGTCATTCCAGACCAAGAGGGATTGTGTGATGAGTCTGATTTGTTCTGATAGCTATCTGGGGTTCACAGTTCACTGAGGACAAAGCGTGTATTCTCCTCTGCAGCTCCACAAAGCTGCTTTCAGTCCCGCGTGAACGAATCATGAGGTGCAAGATCTTAGTCCATGTCACTCATTGTATCAGATACAGTAGTTAAGAAACAAGGAAATGTTACTTTA
This sequence comes from Gymnocephalus cernua, assembly GCA_023631565.1. Lineage (NCBI taxonomy): Eukaryota > Metazoa > Chordata > Actinopteri > Perciformes > Percidae > Gymnocephalus > Gymnocephalus cernua. Next base: position 24,021,174 of record CM042442.1, read on the forward strand.
CAAACCACCTTACGTTCAATTCAAAGTTTACTGTGTGCTTGAGGGGGATGTTTAATGTGCATCTAAAAAGCACGTGTTAGAGTAATAAAAAGAGCTTTTAATTCTGTGTTCTCTTAGTATTTTCTTGTTAGCATGAAGGCAGGACATAGAGGAGGGATATAAGGAGAGAGCAGGAATCTGTAGCCACACAGAGATGAAGAATAGAGCTAAACTTGAGTCATTAAAGGTCTTTACGCCACACTACTAACTACTAACAGTTCTGTTGCATGTCACTTCCAACGAGGGCACATGCCTGGCTGCTAATGAGCAGTGGTGGGATGTAACTAAGTACATTTACTTAAGTACTGTACTTAAATTACAAAATTACAAATTTGAGGTACTTGTACTTACTTTTTCTTTCATGCCACTTTCTACTTCTACTCCATTACATTTCAGAGAGAAATGTTGTACTTTTTTACTCCACTACATTAATCTGACAGCTTTAGTTACTAGTTTTTTTTGCACAAGATTTTTGCACAAAAAGTATATTATAAATTAAACTACCCAGCAATATAATGGCCTACAAGTCCAGCTGAAATGATTAGCTGATTAAACATTTAGTTGATTGACAGAACTGTTTGGATTGTTTCCACTTTCTAAAATGTGAGGATTTATCTGCATTGAGTACTTTTACTTTTAATACTTACACACTTTTACTTAAGTAACATTTTCAATGCAGGACTTTTACTTGTAACAGAGTATTTTTACAGTGTTGTATTAGTACTTTTACTTAGGTAAAGGATCTGAATACTTCTTCCACCACTGCTAATGAGAATCAGAAATGGTTAAATATCAAAATACCCTGATGGGGATTGGTTAAGAGCTTGATTCAAAATTGAAATGGCATGTGAATGAGATTGAATATGTGGAAAGAAAAGTAAAGCATATCCAAAGCATTAGCAAGTTGAAGTGTTTGTCATAACATGCTAATTTTAGCCACGTGTTATGATTACGTAACGATTTTAATCTTCTATTTCTTCTTCACCACAACTTGGATGTTTGTCAACAATACATGTTGTGTTGTGCTCTGCATTTTTTATTAATTGCCATAAGCTAAACACGGAGGTAAAGTAATCAAACAGACATGCTATATTTAACCACATGTCAGTGGCTATTACTTCTTCAGGGGGTAGACGGAAGTAAGGAAGGAGGGTGAGCGGCTCTCTTCCTTTGGGAAAATACAGAAGAGGAATTTGTCCAGCTGTTCTTCCTCTGTGCTGCTCTCTGTTTGTCTCACTCTGTTTATTCATCCATATTTTTCTTTAGAAAACACAACAGTTCCCAACTTACATGAAGTCAAAGAGAACATGACCATGGGAACCACGCTGGTGACCAATCCCAACGGAGGATTTCTGGTAAGGGGGAAGATGCTCTTTATAATATATGAAAGTGCTCTATCCTATATTTCACAGACAAAAGTAAGACTGAACTTTGCATATTTTCTGCAAGAAACTGGGCAGCAAGTAAATAGTCACTAGACCATAAGACCTTAGACCTTAGGTCTCTATGGAAACAGTGGCCCTCCCATGTTTCTCAGTGAGGCTTCATGGTCTGGGAATCAACTGTTTAAGTGCTGAAATGTATGTAGTGTACAATATGAGTATGTAGGAGGTGGCGACGCCAATTCCATTTTATGCTATTAACTCCTATGAACTCCTTTGTGCACGATTATGAGATTAGCAGGGTGTGAAAATGACAAAATAGACTAGTCGTCAATACATATATATTTATGCAACTTGTCATTTGGTCCAAGCAAATATAATGTTGGTCTGTGAGGGCAGATCCTGCACAGCTGCAAGTATAACTAAAGGGCTGACCCTTTAACCCTGTTTTAACACTTAAACCACACAAGTGGTAAATAGGAGTGTTAATGTTTCTCTTGCCTGTGTTTTTTTCTGCTGTAATTCAACATCCATCAGAATTCATCCAAAACTTGGCAATTTGAACACATCAAAAGTCCCAGACTGAGTGAAAAGCTAACAGGATTAAGTAGTAGCCTACTTGTTTTATGACTTTTATTTCATTACATTACATCATCTGATTTCTTTCTAATGACATTCCCATCACCCTCAGTTTTTAATTTGGGTTTATTGCTAAATAACATGTTAGCATTGCCATTGTGTGCGTGTTAGCGTTTAGCCTAAAGCACATCTGGGCTAAAGTACAGTCTCACAGAGCTGCTAGCATGGCAATAGACTCTTAGTCGTGTTCTTGTACTACAGTATTCCTCCTAAAGTGAGGAAAGCACTGAGGTTGTGGCGCATGCAGGGAAATCTAAGGAAATTAATCTGAAATATTAATAGATAGTTATTTAGTTTTCCAGTTATTGTTGGTAATTTTAAAGCCCTACTTCCTTGCAGGCTCAATTTCTCTGTTTCCCTCTTCTCTTTTTCTCTCTGGAGAAGTACAGTCTGAAGGGATCTATGGTGGTTTTTAATAGTATCTGTGTAATCCTCAGTTTGAGTAGTTCTTTCCTCTTGGTTTCTATCCTCAGTAGTTCTGAACCTCCTCTCACCCATGACCTCATACTGGTGGAAAGCTAACCAGTCACAGCCTGTAAGTTTCTCAAGCAACTATGAGTCTCAGTTTGTTTGTACGTGTGTGTCCTGTCTCCACAGGCCTGTGGTCCTCAGTACGGCTACATGTGCGGCCAGCAGCAGTACATCTCAGGAGTTTGTGCGAACGTCAGTGATTCCTTCCAGATCCTCAACTCTGTGGCACCGGCCGTGCAAGGTACGCAGCCTGATGAAACAAGTCACAGCACTTTTACTGAGGACGTGACGGCATCTGCACAGATTGCCTGTCACGAATAAGAGATTCTAATCTACTCCTCACAGTAGTACCACCCAAGACCCTGACATCAAACTCACCCTTCCTCAGCAAAGAGGGAGATTAGAGCATTCTTCTTAATGTAAACTTGTCTGCGACCCCCATCCCTCTCTAGACCGGCCCGGCCCAGCCCAGCCCTTCTGCCGCGTTGTATGCCCAAGTTAGGAGACAGTTTAAAAGGCCTGCACTCAGTTTCCCAGGAAGGAAACAGCATAGAAAGAACCGGAGAGTAAACAGTCTACAGTCATTTTTTTCTTTTTGATTCTTCCAGTATAACTTTCTCTGCCACTCCTTTAACAGAAAAAAACTCATATGCAGACTGATCATACTGTGCTACAAAAACGAATTTGTCCCAGGTTTTAAACGTACTGAATTAATGTAAGAACTGACAGATTATAAGAGATTGTGCAGCCTTTAGTGACTTTTTTGCTTTCATGACTCACATGAGGCAACCTAACTGAATGTTTTAGGTCTCTGCATGTAGGTATAACAATGGGGAAATTAGCCCCTTTTAGGCCAACTACATGTCTATGGGATCAATAGTGAGGAAATGCAACTCATGAATTGTGAAAGACGTGACATGTTGTACTTCTTAACCTTGCATTGTTATCCTCATAATATCCTCATCCTACATTAGTGGTATAACATGAAATAGTAAGCTTTATAAGTCAATTTATTCCTTTACCAGACCTAAAATTATCCAATAATTAAATAAAAAGGAAACAGACCAACACAACAAACATAATTTAGTTTTTACATTCAATTTCCTATTCTACTAATAATCTTGCGACCCCCTAAGATTTAACCTCCGACCCCTCATGGGGGTCCTGATCCCCGGGTTGGGAACCGCTGCTCTACATTATTACATTTTGATTGTGAGCTACTGTTGTGTATCTGCTGTGGGCACAGATAAACAGTGAGAGGACTGGATGTGTTGCATCATCTAATTTCTTTCTTTGGAATGAAATCAGCTATTTTAGTGAGACCAGCCGACTATCTTTGGAAAGGTTTGAAGATAAAAACGTAAAATAACATAATGCCAATCTCCTGTAACTGCATGCAGAGAAATACAAAACCAAACTTACCATAACATTAACAACATTTCTGCCTTTGTTCCAGAGTGTGCAAAGGAGTTGGACATTGTCATGGTTCTGGATGGATCTAACAGTATCTACCCCTGGGGCAGTGTCATCAAGTTTCTGGAAAGTTTCATCAGGAAAATTGAGATCGGACCTAAACTCTCACAGGTCAGTTGCATGAATTCAGCATTAATACATTATTTTTGATTTTTTTTTTTTTTAAATAATTCTAATGTTTCCTGTTGAAAAAAACTATGTTTGTCCTAAACATATGGGTGTACTCAGGTTGTGGAATCAAACATGGATGGATAAATGGTTATATAATATTAGACTGACAGAAAAAGAATGAATGAAGAAATACACTATTTTCTGCCAACTCAATTTTTCATATTATATTAAAGTTGATGACTTAAGTGGCCTCTATTATGGAATTTTCCACGTGGCCATCACTGAGAATAACTGTATATGTCCTCGAATGGGTGGTTAGTTTTTATTATGGTTACATTGATCTGGCCTGGAGCTTGTGGAGTTTTCCAGAGGGAAACACTGGAAAGTCTTCTTACTCCGGTGCCCGGTGGTTGTAAGTCACATCTTCCATGGCTGCTGAAGTCCTCTGCCTTCTGTATAAAGAACATTGTGTCATATCAACCCCACCAGACCCAACCACATCCTCAGCAGACTGTCTGGGAGGGGAAGCAGAGAAGAGACGAACATAGGAGTGAAAAGGAAAAATAATTTTTAATGTAGCATAACGTTTATGAGAACGTGTGTGTTTTCCAGGTGGGGATAGTGTCCTATGGTGAGACTGTGACTCACCGTGTCAACCTGAGCCAGTTTGACAACACTCAAAATCTTCTGGATTTCGTTAAAGAACTTCCTCAGCAGACCGGCTTCAAGACCATGACTTTCCTGGGCATCGATACTGCCAGGTACTCAACATTAACCCCTAACCCCCTCATGTGGGTGAGCCTGGCAGAGCCGGGCCCACCGCTTTTGATTAAGGCATCATGGTCTGGCAAGGTTTACCCTCTGAGGTCTAAGGACATTTTCACATATCTTCTTAAATTTAACTTTTTAGGGTATTCACCATGTGTTTCATATCAAAATGTCCAGAACAAATCCAACTTTCCGTATAGTGATGCCCACATTTTTTCTAGAGCAACGTGTAAAGAGATAATTTGGCCCTAAAGCTGAAACGTTGATGTTGGCTTTTTGAAAGTCCTGAAATCTCTTTTGAAAACAAATCTTAATTTATGATATGTTGTACTAATTGTTTTGGTGCTTGAAATGAGTTTACCAAAGTCTTAGGTTATATATGATTAAAATACTAATAATGAATGTCTTGAATGAAATTTTGTAGTATTGCTTTTTGAGTAAGAGTTTTTGTCAAACATCATTTGGATTCGCCGGTGCGTCTTTCATCCTCAAGGGTGAACCTGTTTTATACAGTCTATGGGTCTATGGTAACAGGCATTTGAATGGGTCCATGTCATTTCCAGTTGGCTGGACAAATGACTCAGACAGTCTCCTTAACTTAGACATCAATATGAAGCCTTCTTATTGATCAAACACATCGTTCAGTATGCTGTCATTGGTCAAATTGCTCCTAAACTATTCAGCAGAAGTTCCCTGATTGGTCCAACATGTATCTGGTCAGGCATAGTGGATGTTTTCCAAACTTAAATCCTAAATCAAAAGCTGAGCTTAAAGGGGAACTCCATCGATTTTGCACATCATAGTCTGTTTACAGGTGTTGGGGAGTACCACTGCATATGTGAGAAATGTTATAAAGCCTTTTGTGGCTCCAGAGAGAGCACCTGTTTAAGTGTCTGTAAGTGTCTTAAAAAATATAATTGGGAGTGTTACCAGACCTCTGTAGCCCGCTCCTCAGCTTGAGGTTCAAGGCTACATTAGCCACTACTAGCATAACACACCCAAATCTCTGACCAAACTGTCGGTGGTCAAGTTGCATTGAGGGTAATGCAGGCACCAGATTTGGACAAGGAAGAAGAATGAGTAGAATAAAAAAAGACCTCTCACCAGTCTCATGAAAGTAAAATCCCCAAAATAAGCTATATTTAAGGCACTGCTCCAGAAGTTGTGTTAGACTTTTTTTCAAAATCTTGTACAAATCAGGAAGGAGGCCTTCATGCCGGAGCGTGGTGCACGACCTGGGGTGAAGAAAGTCATGGTGATTGTGACTGACGGAGAGTCACATGACTTCCATAATCTGGACAAGGTCATCGGAGACTGTGAAGCTGATGGCATCGAGAGGTTTGGCATTGCTGTGGGTACAAACTGTTTTCACAGATTATGTTAACATGTATTGTACGTGTTGTGTTTTCTGATCTTAGGAGGAAGTGAAGGTTTTGCGTTTACTGTTAACGATGAATCCAGAAATCTTTTATTCATGAAAAGGATAGCTGGACTATGCAGGCGATAGACATTATAGTGTCATGAGGCCTTTTTACTTTAACTATTTTCATTTGAAATGTATTAAACATTTTGAATCGTTGTAGTCAACCAGCCAGTAAATCAGTTCGAATTTGATAATTTAGTGAAATAAAAAGATGTATTAAGGTTAAGATCAGATAAATCAAGGGGAGATATTTCTGAACAGTTTCTTTGTTTAACCGTTAACCTGTTTTAACAGCTAGTCATTCCGTCGTACCTTTTAAGCCCTGATGTTATTAACATTGTTTATTCATTTTTCAGGTTTTGGGAGACTACAATCGTCAGAACAAAAGTGCAGAAGAAATGCAAAAGTTTATCAAGGAGATTGAGTCCATCTCCAGTAAGCCGCTACATGACCACTTCTTTAACGTGTTAGATGAGGTGGCCTTGTTGACCATTGTGGATGCTTTGGGAAGCAAGATTTTTGCCTTGGAAGGTGAATATTGTCCCTGTAAACACACATACCTGCATGACATGTTCACTTTACTCAGTACTCATAAAAGGAATGTTTTGTCATTTTTTGGAAATATGCCAATTCACTTTCTTGCCGAGAGTTAGATTAGCAGGTCAATACCAGTTAATGGTAAATTCTATGTATGTATGTATTCAATGTATTTAAAAAAAAGCATCCCATAAGTAACAATGAAATTAATCTGCGTTTTTATAAAAAAAACATAACACCATCTTTTGAATGATTGCATTAGGAGTTATTTTTTAAGAAGAATGATGCCACTCTCATGTCTGTACGTGAAGTATGGAGCTAGCACGAGGCACGATTATTTTTCATTTTTTTTATTTTTCATACTCATTAAAGTAAGCTTCATAATTACCATCCTCATTTGAGGGTGGTATCCATCTTTTTTTTTTAATCTCACTCTCTGCAAGAAAGGGTTACGAATAAGGCTATTCCCCCAAATGTCACACTATTCCTTTAAAGAGATCAGTGTTTTATTTTCTTGATAATTACTCCCTTGATTAATTTCATTTTACAATTAGATACTTACAACATTTCATTACATTATGTGCTATTTATTTTTATATAAAAAGTTTAAAATTAACTTCTCCTTCCTCAGCTACAACCGGCAATTTCACCTCCTCCTTCGGGATGGAGATGTCCCAAGCTGGGTTTAGTGCACATACTTCTAAAGTAAGTCTAAGTCCAATTATTTATGTCAGATGAATACACAAATACCAGATAAATCAAAGTTAGTGACTTACTGTAAACTCACTGAACTAGAATGAAAGAAGAGTACATGGTATCTTTAGATCACGGCGAAGTTTAGATGTCTGTAGGCGTTTAGTTTAAAAATGGAGTGTTTATTTTATGTGCTAGCGTGCAAGTGTATGTGTTGGCATGGATGTTAGCTCAACTAATGAACTCTTCCAGACACAATGCCACAGTGTTATGTGTGTTATCTCTGGTGCATCTTCAACCCTTTGGTGATTCACCTCGGTCAGTAGAACTTTCCAGACACAGGCTCTCTCTGTCCTCACACTGCTGCAGACTTTAGACTGAATTTAGGTTGAATGAATCAGATGTTTTTTCACTACTGTTAAGAACAACATGCTCTGGAGTTAATCGTTAGGTATTTCCTACGTCTATTTAAAAACGTACTCACTTCTTACGCCTCTCTTCCTGCTCCTGACTCACGTTTATCAACTACTCAATCACTGTGTACACTGTCTCTGAGGATGCAGTGGCTCATTCAACTTAACACAACCAAACTGAGTTGTTCAACTGTGTGTTGAACAAGTGAGGTAAGGGTCAGTAGCGAGTCCTCTGACGCATGTTATGTCCTGTGTGACCCCTCCCCTTCCTATTAGATCATTCTGTTTCCTGTAGACAAAAAAAAGATTGATCGGCATAAAATGTTTTTTTTTCTGCTTTCTGTTCTGTACTATATTTTATTTTATCCAGGTTATTGACTTGTGTCTATATTTTTAACAGGTTATACTCAGTGCTGCAAGTCTTATTTAAGTTATAAATTATAAGTTAAAGTAATAAGTTATTTTAAATGAATGAGCTATGTAAAAAATATCTGAAAATGCAATTTCCCAGGCCCCAAGATTATTATTTTTTTGTATTACTTGTTTACTTCTTTAATTCATATTGATTTGAATGAATGTACTTTTTACTCCACTACATTTGACAACTTTAGTTACTAGTAACTTTGCAGGTTCAGATTTTAGATACAAATGTATGTTTAATAAATAAAATATAACTTTGTACAGATTACTTCATAAAAGAAAAAAAACATGTAAAGTATTTAAAATTATCTCCATTTCAACCAGCTACAAAAGTTTGTATGCAGAACGTTTACATGTAATTGAGTATCTTTACATTGTGGTAAATTGCTACTAAGGATCTGAGTACTTCTTCCTCCACTGTTTTGGGATTACAGTAAAGATGGCAACATTATGTTATTCTTATTTTCACTAACTAACTAATTCTTCTAATCTAAAATCCAACTCTTCCTGATATCAGCTCTGTTGTCTCTCGTAGGAAGGTGTGTTACTGGGAGCAGTGGGAGCGTATGACTGGAATGGGACAGTAGTAATGCATATTGCTGGAGGAACAATCATTCCAGGGAAGACCCAGTTCTACGACCCAAAGACTGAGGCCGGGTACGAAGGACTTGCTGGGTACCTCGGTGAGTTGACTCGTTATGTGTTAAAGGCCCTGAAAACATATTTTTCTCAATCTGCTTCTTACTCTGTGTGATGGGCTCCTACATGAACCATGGATGTATAGATGGTGCGTGACTGCATATGTACTGTATATTTATGTTGTTTTTTTTCGGTTGACCCCGCCCATGTGTCCCTGCAAAAATATAAAAAACATACACCAATAGATAAGCTGAATAAAATACAGAGAGAATACTGACTTTAAGCGTGCATGAACAACTCTATCGGGGGGGGGTTAGACAGAAAGAGAGAGAGATAAACTAGATCATTTCAGAGATTAGGTTACATTTTTACAGCTGCAGAATAAATATAGAGTTTCTGTTGCAAGGAGGAGAAAGATATGTAATTTGTCTAACTGCGACAGCAGATGCCTCCCTATCTTTATCACATAAATAATCTACACCGGCCTTTGTCTCTGACCTGCTGCCTTTTATGGCTCGTAGAGCAACCACAGCATCTTAATATCAAGTTATTTAATCAACATGTCATTAGAAAGAGCACTGGTGGGTCCAGGCTCGCATACTGTAAACTCAGCTGTTGGCGCATGCTCATTAATGGTCTGACTGCAGACTTTGCATACGTAGCCTTTGTGTGCTTGTGTGAGTGAGTGAGTGAGTGAGTGAATGTGTTTGTGTGTGTTCCTGCCAGTTACCGGTATGTGTTTTATAGTTTCCTCCACACAGTGAAATGTAAACAGCTGGCTGAAGAAGCATTCAAAAATATCCTTCGAAGAGAGTGTTTTTCTTATGACGTTGTTAAGTGCATATGATGTAAGACACATTCCTGATGATGCCTGATATCTATGCATTGAATGTGCTTGCGCATGCACATGTCTCTGCAGGCTATGATGTCCAGTCAGCATCCACCCCTGATGGAGTGCTGTACATCACAGGTGCACCGCGGTACAACCACACAGGCCGGGTTGTTATCTATCGTCTGAATGACAAGAACATCACTGTTTCACAGATACTGAAAGGAGAACAGGTGAGCCTATTTCACTTGGGTGTCTGGGCTAGCCTCCATTTCTCAGTTTATTTTTGCAGGGAAGGCATTTTTTCATCAATCTCTCATCAATCAGACTTAAGATAAGAGAAGATAAGATAAGACTGTATTGACCCCTGTGGGAAATTACCGTTACAGCAGCACAGAGAGAGGTTTAAAGGTAAGAAAAACTTTGGTGGCCCTGAGGTGCAAAACACAACACTGGACAAAACATAATAAGAAAAAAGTTGTCGTGTTTTCAGATTTGTCGCTCTGTTTTCTGAATTATCATAAAGTTGTCTGTAATGCGTTGTGTTTCGCAGATTGGTTCCTACTTTGGCAGCGTCCTGCAGACTGTCGACGTGGATGGCGATTCCTACACGGATCTCCTCTTGGTCGGAGCTCCAATGTACATGGGCACAGAAAGAAACGAGCAGGGACTAGTCTACGTCTACAAACTCAAGCAGGTACAGAATAATCACTTAAAAGAAATGTAGGTATTTTGTGCATTTGTGTTTGTCTTTGATTAAAAGCGCTTGTGTCAGATTGTGATGGTGCACCCAGTGATTTTTGTCTCGTGTCCTAGTTTTTGTCTTTGCTTCATTTCCAGGACGGCCAGTTTGAGCACGAGTTCACTTTAAAACCAGTCAATCAATCCTGTTGTACTGCCCACTCAGCCAGCTGCACCAATAAAAATGAACCATGTGGTGCCCGGTTTGGTACGGCCATCGCAGCAGTATTGGATCTCAATCTTGACGGGTTTAATGACGTGGCGATCGGTGCACCTTTTGAGAACGACCACCGAGGGGCTGTCTACATCTATCACGGAGATAAGACGTCACTGAAAGAGAAATTTGTACAGGTGAGAACAGTGTCAGTGCCACTCACTCACTTAATACCAAAATATCTGTATTTGTTTTTTTAGATTAAAGGGAAATGCTGGTATATTTCTTCCTGGCATATTTCCCACCATTTAAACCAGAATGTCTCTCTAATGTGCTCTAATTGGTTCTGTGTCTCTTTAGCGTATCCCTGCAGGTGGGGACAGTGAGAAGGTGAAATTCTTTGGGCAGTCCATACATGGAGTCATGGATCTAAATGGAGATGGAATCACTGATGTAACCATAGGAGGCCTGGGAGGTGCTTCACTATTCTGGTGAGATATGGCCCATCCTCACATATAAACATTCACCCTTTAAACTACACATTCCACCTGAATCATAACCAGCAGCAGCGCCCGTATCCTGGAGACTTCATCTTACATGTCTGTTTTGCATTGTCTTACTTGGGTTTAGACAGCTGCGCATGTCCCACTGGGCTTGTAGGCTTGAGACCAACAACTTCCTAATGATCTCTCTGTTACAACCCCTGGCTGTTGGACTTCAACCCGCAAAGTTTTGAATCAGCCCACACTATGATTTAACTTCCCAGGCAGGCCTACTCCCACAGTTTCCACTGGCAGAGGCTCAGCTAAGCTGTGTGAAAACTTCATCTCCCAAGTGGCTTAGAGTTTAAATGATTTGGCAGCAGGCGGTTGTTCTTCCTGGACTGTTGGCTGTGTTTTAGAAAGCTCAACGGTTGGATAGAGAGTGTTGAGGCCAAGTTTTATGCTCAAATACATCCGTTTCTTGTTCCTTGTATAAGTATATGCACGCACGCACACACGCACGCACACACACACACACACACACATTGCACCGAACAACTACACTTGTTTTCAAGACGTTGGCATGTCTGTTTCATTTCACCAGGTCCAGAGATGTTGCAGAGCTCCGTGCCAACATGACTTTTGATCCTGTTAAAATCAACCTGCAGCAGACTCAGTATCAGTGTGAACATGGTGGACGCAAATCTGTGTGTGTGACAACTGAGGTGTGTTTCGTCTACAGTATCAAATCTGACAAGCAGGACGTAAACACTCCTGCAGGTGAGCCATGCAGCATCCTATTCATTCATTTCTCTGCATCATTACTGTTAAAGTGGCTGTGCTTCATTACTACATGTGGTCTTTTCTGTTGTGTCCTGCAGAGATCCTCTACAGTCTGACCCTGGATGCTCTGCGTGCAAAAGCCAGGGCCTCATTTATTGAGTCGGACGATAAAAGTGATCGTAAAATTACCAGGAGCTTCACCATCAAAGACAGAGAGAGAAAATGTGTGCAAGAAACCTTCATGATGTCGGCAAGTACTCTGATCTTTATGATGTACACATGGGGTTACTTATGGTTTCTTACCTATATGAAATCAATATTTTTAACCACGTGTCCACAAGACAAAGTAATCAGATCAACTGGATTACAAGTTCTGTGACATTCATTCATGAAAGTTTTATTGTAGGCTTGTCGAAGATGTAAATGGTGTTTTGAGCCAGAAAGGAGACAGGACAAAGCTGTGAGATGTCCTATGCGAAGCAGGAAGACATTGGTTCTAACACGAAACAGACCTGTGCTGATCAAAGCATGCCAAGTACAGCCTTGTGCTGCTCTGAGTGATAAATTATCTGTAGAGAGTTGGAGAGTTGGAAAGAGAAGGAGACAAAGGAAAGAAAAATGTGACAAAGTGGCGGTCCAGGTCAAGGAAAATGTCTACAAGTGGCCTAACAAGCACATCACACACTATTCATCACAGTTGAAACCTTTGTACGTTACAACTACACCCACTGTAAACCTAAGCGGTCTCTGGCAATGTGACATTTAAAGCCATGTGTACAAAGTTTCTCATTCCAGCCGTTCACTGCAGCAATGGATTTCTCTGAATAGCTGCCTCTAGGCGAGAGAAAGAAGAACTAATCAGTGGAAACAGCTGTTGTTGCTGTGTCATGCCGGGCATTGAATACTTTCTCTGTTCTAGTGTGCCAGTTTGTGCAGAATCTTCCCACATACTGCAGTGCAGAGAGGTCCTCAAGGGTCAGAACATTTGTACCACAACTATCTTACCTGAGTCCAAGATGGACCAGGCCCAAATCTGAACATAACTGAACAACTGTATGAACCAAAAGCAAATCTATCACAAATTAATCTATGTCCAAAATATGTGTTTGATACTCAGTGTGGGCTGAAGCAATGCCAGTTTGTGACAGAATCCAGCTTCAATTCAGTAATGTCCCTGACTAGAGATGCAGTATGTGTTCCTCATGTCATACTTTTCTCAGGTTTAATCAAAATGTGGCAAAGGCTCAAGAGAAAAACTCATATTTATTTATTATTTTATTTATTTCCATTAGCGTGTTGATTTTAGCATTTACTGCTGGCATGGCTGGAGACTCTCAGGGCCTTAATTTTTGTGGCGGCGTTACAACCAGAGCAAAGCAACCGTTTTAATATTTTCCTGACCTTACAATTTGCTTCCTTTTTATGTGTGGTATTTTGATGCAGAGCACACATAGAGTACAAAGTGCACAGGACAGGTGCAAGATTTACTCAAATGGAGCAGCGCAAATCAATTTGTTGGTATTTGGGTGGAAATTGTGCCTTAGACCTACCGCTCAAATAGACGTCTCAGCACCCCGTCTGTTTATGGCGCAGTGTCAATCTGCTGCCAAACTGATGGTTTCGCCAGCATTTTTTACAGGTTTGTTGACACTTCTTCTGTAGTTATTTTTGACCAAAGCTTAGATATCTTCACTGTCAGAGATTCCTGATATCTCCAACTCTGAAATACAACTCAGAGGCTGACGATAACGTTCTGTCTGAATGATATGAGTTAGATGCAAATAAGGTGCAACAATTCTGAACAAAAGAGTCATGGAGCTGTCGATCAGGCCTGTACACACCCACACAGTCCCGAGTGGGGACTAATAAGCCAAATAAGTGAAAACACCTGTGCAGGTGGACAATGGGTGTGCTTTAAGTTCTTCTTTGCTTACATCCTCTTTATCCCCCCCCCGCCCCTTCTTCTCCTCACCCTCCTCTGTCGTGCTCCACCTGTCCCCTTTTCCAGGCCCGGCTTGACTTCCGAGACCCTCTCATGGTGTCTTTAGAGTTTGGACTTGCTGATGAAGACCAAGGCCCCGTCCTGGATGAAAGCCTTCCTAGATCCATCAATAAGACAGTAAGAGAGTTTTTCATATCACTTGTAAGAGTCTCTCTCAGCATGTTAAGTAGAAACTGCTAAATAACAGTAAACAGAAGATTTAGAGTCACAGACAGGAAGGATTTGAACCTCATCTTAAACATCCTCCATCTGTCTGTCTTTATAATCCAAGAGTGAGTAGTGGGGTGTTCTTGTCTGCTTTTACACTACATTAGCATCTGCAACAGCTGACTACCATCCTGCATTCTTTTCCCCTCAAAGACTGCATTAGTGTTTCAACGCCAACAGTCAGGACAGTCTTCCCACACTCCCCCATGCATATTTGTTCCAACAAGAGGTTCTCTCGATAATTGTTTGCCATGAGTGATGTGTCCAGATAAAGGAGGGAAGGTATTACATGGGAAGTCAACACGTACCAAAGAATGCCATTAAAGCCTGGGTGTGTGAAACACACAGTAGTAGTAGCAACAACACCACCTCTCCTCACTTCTTAATACATGGCCATATGTGATGTGTTTATTGTTATTAAAAGGAAGAGACACACACACCCAGAAGGGGGAAGTCATCAAACGGAAGTTTTTCTTTTGACATTGTGCTGCATACAATATTCTTTCATCCTTTCTTGGGAGAGTAGACACTGTTGATCTTAACAGTCCAGTGGGAGAGCATTGAGAATGGGAACAAATTTGACGGCGACCCTCAAACAGTCTGAGGGAAAAGTCAGAGGAAATGGAGGTCATCTGAGTGATCTCTTTGAGTCAGTGATATAAACAAATATGAAGAAACAGCAGTCAACTTCGATTCACATTTCTATCCTCATTTCTGCAGAGGAGCTTCTAAAGACTTATTGTTTTAATGCATATGAAGACATTCTGCTTTGAAAAATAATTTGTGTCTGAGATCAGGTCATCTGACAAAAAATGTCAATTAACTGGTTAATATCTATTACATCTTTCGATATTTTTTATTATCATTTAATATTAAGTATGTCACATTTATGGGGATTCAAATCATACAACTTAAATAACACTGGCACTGGGAATTTAGCCTACGCTCATTAATTAATTGGATGGGCAAAATAATACACAAAACCACTCAGTATAATGCAACACACAGTTCAACAGCTCCGCAAACTACATAGATTTGAATTCAGTTGACAACACTTCCCCCAAAACATTGTATTATTATAAAGTGTATTTATTATTATATTTTACAATAAGCAAAATACATTTTTGACTGGAGGAGGACTGGGTTCACTTCTTTACATCTTGAAAGTGTTTGTCTCTATCTTGTAGATTCCCCTAGTGGACTGTGGAAGTGATGAGAAGTGCATCGCTGACCTCTCTCTCAAAGCAGAGCCTAATGTCAAAACGTAAGTGAAATTAGAGTTAAAGTATATGTTCACACTTGTTTCAAGTCTGTGTGCAAACAATACTAGCATTCCCATATGTACATAAAAAAAGATATTGGTTGCTGTAAGTGTTCCTCCTGTTGTTATTTGGTTATTATATACTGAAGTTAGTTACTTAGTTATAGTGTCTCACAGCACAATTATTAACAACATAGTTATTAAACCTTATTAGCAGCAAACCCTACCGGTGTGTGACTGCACCCTTGTGGGGAGGCATGTGCATCACAACCAAGCATGCTGACAGTTTTTTTTATTTATTTCTCCAGAATGATGATCAAAGCAAACAAAGACAAGATTGACGTGAACATCAACGTTAGAAACAGCAAAGACAACGCATACAACACAAAAGTTACCGTCAGTTTCACACCGAACATCAACTATGTTAAAGTAGAGGTGAGATTTCTCGTACTCCTCTGTCGGCATCATTTTGTATGGATTGAAGCAATGTGTGTGATTATACTTGTTTTATTTTGTATTATCAGCCGGAGAAGGCATGCACTCTGAATCACACAAAGGTGGAGTGTGCTGTTGGATACCCCTTCTTGGGAAGCAATGTAGAGGTTAGTTTTAAGCATACGTTACATTTACCAGGCTACATACTACCTGCTATTAGTCATTTTTTTTATCTTTACTACTGCTTATTAAAGATGTGATGTGCTCTAATCTCCACAGGAAAATTTCAAAGTGAAATTTGAGGTAAATCCCAACCATATCCAGGATGTAATTCAGATCAATGTGACAGCTACAAGGTGAGAGAATCAGCACATTCTTTTTCATTAACAGTTTGAAGTTGTTTGCATTCTTTTAAAAAAGAGAAAGATTCTGTTTTCTGTTTGTAAAATTGTAAAAAAAATATATAATAATAATAATTTTCCACAGTGACAGTGAAGAGCTGCCTTCAACCCTGCATGACAACACAGTGCACATCTCCATCCCTGTGAAGTATGAAGCTGGACTCATATTCTCAGTGTGAGTAAATGGACTCCTTACTGATCATGTATACTGCTCCTGTGCCACATTGTATTGTAAAATATGTGTCGTTTTCAGTCACAGCAGGCAGCTGATTTCAGCGATAAAGCTCTAAGAACTCACTGTACACTACCTGCCTTACATCAAACAGCAGACAGACACAGTTAGTTACCAGCTGGTAAACATTGTGGAGCATTTAGCAGCTAAAGAATCAGATATCTCCCTCAGGAGTTGGTAGAGACCAAAAACACCAAAACCAAAAGAGAGCGAATATTTAACTTACATTCATACATAACGTTGCTCTGTATTAGCCTAGAAATCTAGACGTACCCATGTGGATCTGGCTTGTCAGGCTAGCTCTGTATCTGCTGGATGTGTAAATAAGCAACTGTTTGCTATATGTTCAACATATCAACTTTATAAGTTGATACTATGTTATTGTATATGTTATATAAATGTTACAGTTTGTTGTGCTGCCCACAAGTTGTCAAAAAATGTATCAATGCAGGTTTAATAAAGTCATTAGGAACGGCTGTGTTGAATCGGTGGAGTTCCCATTTGATAAGAGTGCCTTAGATTGGTACCAAGAGTTTTTTTCATGGTACTGAAATTTTACATTTAAAATATGAACATCTGTTAGTATTTGAAGTTGTGATTGAGAACGGAATAAGCTAATATGATTATGTTTTAAAATGCATCTTTCAGGCGGCCTGTGGATCAACACGTCGAAGTAAAAGAGGGTGAGCAGTATTCCAGTGAATTCAATGACACCAGGATGATCGGAGAGGAAGTCAACATCAGCTACACGGTAACAGAGACCCTACCCACTGATTTGTTAATGTAAACATAGAGTATACAGCTGCATGCAGATGTGGTTTGTTTGGTAATCTAGATATTATTTCTCTCTCCATCTCACATCTTAACAGGTGGAGAAGTCAGGTGATATGGTGTCTCCTCCTCTTGACCTTACAGTGAAGTATCCTCACCTGTCGCCTCGGCAGAACAACTTACTTTACCTAACACACGTCACCACCAGCCCACAGGTATGCATGCATGCACACACACACACACACACACACACACACACACACACACACACACACACACACACACACACACACACACACACACACACACACACACACACACACACACACACACAGTGGACATGTATCTGAACAGACAGACCCTCCTTCACATCTGCTTCTGCTTTCTCTCCAGGTGAAATGTGACGCAGAACATTGGATCAACCCTCATGAAATTAACCCGAAAATTATATATCCCAATACAAAGAAAGAAACTCTCAGTGTCTTTCTGCTGGTGAGTGTTGAGCCTCAATCCTCAAAGTTTATAGTACACATCAAATTGATCACATTTAGACATAAGATGCACTCATTGTATGATTAAAATCTGAGCTCACATCTTTTTCAATCTTACGCATCTGCAAAATACTTTTAAATGTACCTTGATATAATTAAAACTAAGCCTCAATTTTTCACAATTAGTTTTGTCTTTAAATGTCACTTAACTAAAATGAAAAGGGACAAACGCACAGAAGGTCATATATTAAAATACAAAACAGACAGCCAGTCTGAAGGTATTCAAACAGTATCAGCACTAATACAAACCAAGATATGTTTTCCAATAAAAAGAGTTGATACTTAAGGATGTATATTTACAAATGAAATGAAGTTGACCAGACAAAACATGACATATTTTGTGTTCACATTGTCTGCAATGAAATACAAGTCAAAGTACATTTAGAAATCACTACTTTCTTTTTTAATTTGTGTTCTCCATACTGTCCCAACGTTTTCTGATTTGGGGTTGTAGGTTCCCATCACTCATTCAGGATTTGAACCCTCAATTATTATGATCTGTGTGTGTGTGTGTGTGTGTGTGTGTGTGTGTGTGTGTGTGTGTGTGTGTGTGTGTGTGTGTGTGTGTGTGTGTGTGTGTGTGTGTGTGTGTGGGTGTGGGTGTGGGTGTGGGTGTGTGTGTGGGTGTTCCTGTCTAACCGTGTGAGTTTGATTTGCTCTACAGAGCTGTGAAAACCTTGACTGTGCATCATTTAGCTGCTCCATCCCTGAGGCTACGATCAGTCAGGTCAACGTTACATTCAGAGTGTGGAAACCTACGTTCATCAAGGTAGGTTTAAGGTGCTTCGTGGGAGCTTCTTTTTGGCTTGTCTCGGTTGTTTGGTTTGTCAAAGTGGCAAAGAACTGGGAGGCAGAGTGACTAACAGCTTTCTGACGCTGACTTCTAGGCAAGACCCGCCCTTTAATAGCATTCAGACACTACTATTGGCCAGGCGTTCATGCTTACGCAAGGTAACGTAACCCGATTTGTTCAGGTCCTATCTCCTGACCAATCGGCTATCCTAACCTTAACCACTCGAGGTCAACGCCTAACCCCAACCAATTGAGCTGCTTGGTAGGGCGGGACATGTCTAGAAGCCTTTCTGATGGATAGACAGGAAGGCAAATGTTTAAAGGAGATTTATCTTACAGGGTGAGTTTACCAGCCTGTACATGTTGGTGAATGCCACGCTGGGGATCAAAAACACAGACCTGTTTGAACTGAGTAGCAGCGACAGGACCAGAAGTGTAAGTTATAACGTTTTTTGTATTGTATGCGTATATTGTCATTGTATGCTTGTCATTGTATGCTTGTGTGTGTTTGCATGCATGTGTACATTTACTCTTTGTATGTGTGTGCCAATCAGGTGAAAATCCAGGTTTCGAAGGAGAGCTTAGGAGGAATCCCTATTTGGATCATCATCATCAGCATCCTGATAGGACTGCTGATCTTAGCACTTGTCATCTTCGCTCTCTGGAAGGTAATATATTTCCTGAGTCAGACTGCAGAGTATTTTTAAATCTTCAAATGCCTGGTGACCATCTGTGGCAGCTTGTCACTGCAGAGCCAATGAAGCTACAAACAGGAGACGGTGAGCTTAGCTAAAAGTGGTATTGATCTCCTCATTTACAGTAACTCTCAACAAGAAAAGGGAATGAACATATTTCCCAAAATGTCGAACTATTGCTTTCCTATTGACTTTTAGTAGGTAGTTTTATAACTGAGTTTTCTGCTTCTCCAGATGGGCTTCTTCAAGAGAAAAAACAGGGACTACTCAAAGGAGGAAATGATGGACTGAGATATCCAGACATCCAGCAGCAAGCAGCTATGTGACCGACTGCTTCCAGAGCCATCAGGTCGCACAAAGTGACAGGCAGACTTTTAAACAGATAGTCGGACAGACGGAGGAGACGCCATAAAACCTACAGACACCTCAGTGCTACGACACAGTGGCGAAAACCTGGAAAACACAGTTTCCATTCACTGTTTCCTGTGCAGACCTGGGTCAAATAATGTTTGCAAATACTTCCCAAACCTTGTCTTTTGATGCTTTGAGCACTAGGTTACAACACTGGGGCTATTTAGATGGTCTCATACACAGTGAGTGCTTAAACAGACACTGTCTTTTTTATTGTTGTTGGCACTTGCTGTATTTATGGTATTTGCAAATACCATTTGTTATAGATCAGCTTCTTTCTTGCAGATATTTAGTATACATCAAGTTAGGTCAAGCCGTTCAAGAAGCGAAGCAATGGAGGAGGAAGAAACCATCGCCTACCAGGCATCTGTTGGCAAAGTAGCATATATCTGTATTACATACAGCAGTTTTACAAATCCATAGGAGCTACAATAGCTGCACTCCAGTTCCAGAGGAAAAAAATACTCAGGTTTTTCTGTATGGTGAGCCAATGTCACCTCACATTCACTTTCTACGCCATTACAGCAACAAAGTCCAAAGGTCTATTCGCTTCTAAGACATACACAATATGTGAACTTTATGTGTTGGAGCAACACTGTCTGATAGCTTAGACTCTTGTTTTAAAGCTTATGTGCTTGATTAGTTTTATGAAACACTGTACCATTTAGCATTTTATAATATTTTTTGTTTTTGTTTGGTATTTTTGCTAAATTCTTTACAATATAACATGGCACATCCTTAATTTTTTAAATGTTGGCTAAAGACACTGACCTGAACACAGTATTTGTTTTATGCAGAGGTGCAGTCTGAATGCTTTTATTTTTTTATACTTTTAATCTTAGTTAGACCAATTCAAAAACAAAAGAAAGATTGTCCCAACTCAGATGCTAAAAGTGAAAATTTGTGTCACATTGGTTACTGAGGGATACAGAAAGCTACGCCTGCAATATTCAAATCTTTGATTGTACTGTAAATATAAGTAAATGCTCCAAAATGTAAAGCTTAAAAATGTACATAATTTTGTTTGATATGATTAATGTAATTTAAGAGATGTTATCCATAAATCAGTCAGGTCAGAGAAGATGATTTTGCTCAGGTGCTACAAGTATCATGAATGATGACATTAACATTTTAAATATAAGAAAATGATCTGGCCTATCTCACAATTTCAAAGGCGATGCAAATATGTAAATATTGTTATATTTTGATGAGAAAATTAAAGTATAATTATTATTTACTGAAGATGAGAGTTTGTATCCACTAGTTTGTTTTTTTCTTTGATTGAAAGCCTGGAGAATGACTGTGTTGAGGTGATATACAACTGTAGCATATTTTGATTTCAACCTTTTTATTTTGCAAAATGTAAGGTAAAATGTATTCCAATGTAGAAATATATATACAGTATGTGTCATCGTTCACCAGCAGTTGCCATACAGTAAATGGGATTCACTGGTAGGTGGTTTGTAGTGTAGACAAGCTACATGTACAAAAAGCATTAGCATACTATAGCATCAATGTCCCCCCATTTGCGGTACACAGTACCTAACAAAGTTACTTTTTCAGGTTTTCTGTATTTTTTTTTTTTTTTTCCAGAAGTCCACAGCTACACAATGTGTTAAAAGAGATTATATTGTATATTGGGGAGACTCGGTTTCTGCCTCTTTTTTTTACTTTCTCCCTCATTGTCATACAATAAAGTTGAGGGAAAACAGCAAGAAGAATAAGAGGCAGCTTTTTGATTTTTAAATACTCCTCGGCACTCACGCTTCACTGTTGACATGAAGCACATGTAATAAATTGTATGTACAGAATGTGTAACTGTTGTATGGCTACATCAGGTTTGTGCACGAGGGTGGAGTCACAAGTCTCTCTTTGTTGGTCTGGGATTGTTTTCTCAGATCTTACACCTCTATTAACTTCTGAGATGGAGTAAAGCACAGAGTGAGAATTGTGAGCTCCACCCCAGCCTTCTACACTGCTGTGAAGTCTTCATTGTAATGCACTGGTTTGTCAGACTATATGCGTCCTCATCAGCACAGCAATGAACTGAATCTTATGTACAAAAATAAAGACTTTTTACAAAGTACTTGATCATCAGATCATTAATGATTCTGCTTTTGTTTAGACAATATCTAATGTAATAAATAGATTTATAATCTTTTTTTATCAAAATGTAAAAGTTGCTGATTTTAGTTCTGTCAATTAAATGTAAATCACTAGTGCTTAGTATCTTTTCCTGCTGATAATCATCCCTAGATGAATAAGTAACATCATATACATGTTCTATCTTAAAATACATTAGCAGTATTAACAACAATTTTGATAGTCAATTTAATCATTCGTGACATTCATGAAGAAAAATGTATGTACAATTTTAAGGATTTTTTAAGTAGGCTATGTGTACTTTAGTATTTTTATTTTATTCTCCTATATACTTCCCCTCTACAATTTTGGGGAAAAAAATTGCACTTTTTTACGCCACTATATTTATTTGATGCCAACAAGAGCACAATACAGTAATATGGCACCAGTAGGACCAAGGGTAATGCTTAAAGGTCCCATATTGTGCTCATTTTCAGGTTCATACATGTATTTTATGTTTCTACTAGAACATGTTTACATGCTTTAATGTTCAAAAACAATTTATTTTTCTCATACCGGCTGTCTGAATATACCTGTAATAGCCCTCTGTCTAAAACGATCCGTTTCAGCGCCTGTCTCTTTATGCCCCCTCACGAAAAGCCCAGTCTGCTCTGATTGGTCAGTGTTTCCAGGTCTTCCGCATCTGCGCTGGCATCTCTGCAACGTCATTGCACCCAGGGAATGACTGTAACGGCCCTGTAGCGGCACCTTCTACTTATATACAGTATAGTTGAGACATCACAACTGTCCTAACGGCTCGTTTAAATGCACGGTATACTTTGCAGATCAAAAGTTGACATACAAAGCATCAACTAATGCATCAGTAATAATAATACAATAATATATAATAATATACGTAACACTGACACTGTGTAATGCTAATTTTACTTAGCATCCACTTGTCTTATTGAAAATCCTTTAAAATAAGACATTTGATCAGTTAATAGAGGAAAGAAAACATACACATTGGAAAAGTTAATGTAGGCTATTATCATGTTTCCTTTGTTATTTTTATGTTTGTTGTATGTATGGTACATTGTTATGTAGAATTATAGTTTGCTCTTCTTATGTAAAATATGCGGCTCTGGTAGATGTTTGCGATTGGTCATGCTGTGCAAACACCGCCTCTTTTATGTGAACGCGCGGTCTCTAGATTGGGAAACCCTGGGTTGATTCAACTAGTTGATATCCACCGTCGTGACACAGTTCATGCGGGACCGCAACTGAAAGAAATACAGGGCATGTTGATCTGGATTTCAGCATGCCCTTTGTTTTTTGTTTTTAAAGCAAAGTATAAATATGAAAACTCATTCATGTAATATTTATACTTTGCTTAAATCCGCTGTAAATCCCACCTCCCTCAATTATAATATTTAAATAGCCTAGGCCTATATATAAAGTAAAAAAAAAGAAAGTACATTTTGCGTGATTGAAAGTTCAGAGTATTTTCAAATCGTCTTAATTTATTGCTTAGAAACAAACAAAAATACTTCATCCACCACTGGGTATGTTTGTTCATTGAAGGCATTCATTTCTTGAGGCGAGATTCCTGCGAGGCAAAAATAAGGGCAGTTTTGCCCCAGATCACCGACGACACGGCCCGAGTAATTTCATGTAGAAGTGCGCCGCCTAGTGTTCTCTTGCAGCATTTAGCGATAAGTGACACTAGGAGGGGAAGCAGAACAAACTGTAAGCTGCTGGCGGATCCATCTTGCTCGTACAAGAGGCGAGGTTGAAGGCTTTTATCAGTTTAGTATCTAAAATACTGTATCGTTCCCCGTTAAACGCGCTGGGGAGGCCGAGGCGGGGCTGTGCCGCTGCTTGTAGGATGTCCCGACATGAGGGTAAGTTGATAAACAGGTCCACAGCGCCTTGGTTGGTAGCTAAATTACCTGAGCAGCTAGCTTTTCAGCTAGCTTTGCTAACGTAAGTGCTTAGCTATTCAAGTCAGGGGGGTGTTACGCTTTTCGCGGCTTGTTTTCAGGCTTGTCTCAACACAAATAGTTGCTGTCAGCAGCGCTGGCATACATATCTCTGTTATATCTTCTAATTTGAAGCGAATGGCTGTAACTTTTCTTAACCTGTTCGCAATGATACGGCAACATTGCGGAGCCTAGCAGTTAGCTAGCCGTTGCTAGGTACTGCGTTACCTTGCGTTAGCTGGGCTAACGAGCAGGCTAATGTGTGCTAACATAAGGAGTCGTTGGGTTAGCTGCGACTTTATGTTGCTTATACTGGCTCTCATATCCTCATTGGCTGTCCCATTATAGCTATACTCATCTTTTGCTTATATTTGGGTTTACGTGCTATTATAAGAACTCGTTGCTCTAATGTTAGCGTCATACCGTCCCGTCTGGTAAACATCCTATCGTTACTGTTGTTAGCGAATGCACTGTCATCAAGAAGAAAGTCTCAGGCCTCAGACCTTAAACCAATCACTAAGTGAGCTAGCTGGCAGGCTACTAGCTAGCTAGGGTTAAGGTACGGTATGTTTAACTACAAACCAGATTCGGCTCACTTCATCCACCACATAATGTTAGTTAGCAGAGCAGCCCGGAGGTTATCCTGGTTAATCGCCTCAGAAGTTGTTATGGTGTTCTATAATGCCAACAAGAGCACAATACAGTAATATGGCACCAGTAGGACCAAGGGTAATGCTTAAAGGTCCCATATTGTGCTCATTTTCAGGTTCATACATGTATTTTATGTTTCTACTAGAACATGTTTACATGCTTTAATGTTCAAAAACAATTTATTTTTCTCATACCGGCTGTCTGAATATACCTGTAATAGCCCTCTGTCTAAAACGATCCGTTTCAGCGCCTGTCTCTTTAAGCCCCCTCACGAAAAGCCCAGTCTGCTCTGATTGGTCAGTGTTTCCAGGTCTTCCGCATCTGCGCTGGCATCTCTGCAACGTCATTGCACCCAGGGAATGACTGTAACGGCCCTGTAGCGGCACCTTCTACTTATATACAGTATAGTTGAGACATCACAACTGTCCTAACGGCTCGTTTAAATGCACGGTTCAATATGGGCTGTGCGCATTTCTCTGTGGACTAAGCGTTGATTGATACTTTCTCAGTATTTACATTACTCCTCGATATGCTTTATAATACAAAATTACATGAAAATATACTTTTTATAATATAGGACCTTTAAGTAACTTACTTTATCTTGTTTAAAGTAGGTACACAAAGGTACTTGGTAATCGGTTAATTTATTTTGTCCCTAGTGGTCAGACTAGCCTTTGATATGAGGACACCCAGTGGTCATCCAGGCAGTCAAAATTCCTTGTGTAAGTGGAAGAAATCAGTTTTTTGTACCACTCGGTCAGGTGGTACTAATGCCTCCTGTTTTTGGCAGCCATTGTAAAGCCTGCTGTTGTGCAACCAACCTTTATTTAACACATACGGCTGATAACTGCAAGTTGCCAGTTGATTTGTTTGTTTAGGCCTGGGTCTGGTCAATAAATGTGGAGATTTTCTCTTTATATTTCAAAGACTGCTAGACGTCAGATCATTCTTAACAACGGAAATTCTCACAATACTTGCATACCTACTATCCAATGTTGGCCAAATAAGGTGTTTTTATTCCCTTCAAAGGAAATGTCAGCTAGGCAGGAGTTTGAATATTGTGTGTAATGGTGACTATGATAGCTCATAGAAAATAACTGGTTGTGTCTGCCTGCGCTTGAATAGTTCATCACTGTAATCACATAGTAAAGAGTGGACAAGCAGAGCGATGCAATAATAATTGATATGACTTGTGAATAGTAATACGCTAATAAGCTAGTTAGAGAATATATAAATGGCTAACATGTCTGCTGCCTTGGTTTTCTCCACTTTACTTTCTCTTGACCAATTTGGTTCATAGATCTAGAGAAATACAGAAAGCATTATGCTACCTGGAAATGTGTGCACCATGCTATAGATAAGTAACAAAAGCTCTAATGAAAATCGCCTTTAGTTCACTGGAATGCCAGTTCTTCATTGCTGGCACTTGTGGGTTGGTGCCTCTCCAAAACACATGCTCATGTAAGTGATACTGGCCTGCAGATAGAGATTGCTTTCTCACAGTCCTGCAGACACAGTTATAAGGAATTTGTAACTTTATTGTCAGGTTCACATATTTGACTTTACATTACTCTTTTCTCTTTTGCAGGTGTGAGCTGTGATGCATGTTTAAAAGGGAACTTTAGAGGAAGACGGTTTAAGTGTTTAATTTGCTACGACTACGACCTGTGCGCATCGTGCTACGAGAGTGGAGCCACAACAACAAGACACACCACAGAGCACCCCATGCAGTGTATATTAACCAGGGTAGACTATGGTAAGGACCTACCTGAAAGCCCAGACAGATACTTGTGTAGCTTACTGATCATACACAAATTCATCATGTCTGTGTCATGCAATGATTATTGTATTTTATGTCTTTACTGTAGCCTGCTGTCTGATTACAAATAATCCATCATGATTGCAATCATGAGTAATAAGTAGTAAGCTTGATTTTGTACTGAGGTCTGAGGCTGTTGTATTTGTATTGTATTGATTGACAAACAATAACATTTGTTCTGTTCACTGTCCTCCTGCAGACTTGTATTATGGAGGAGACTCTTTTTCAGTAGAGCAACCCCAGTCCTTCACATGTCCTTACTGTGGCAAGATGGGCTACACAGAGACATCCCTGCAGGAGCATGTCACCTCGGAACATGCAGAGACTTCCACAGAGGTGGTGAGTATACTGCACATGTTAAGTGATTGTGGCACAAGTTTACACATTTTAAACAGATTTCAATATGTTCAAATATTGTCTTTGTTGGTGTAGACAGCTCCAGTAGGCTAGTTTACTTCTGCCATCCACTGATGTACTATTATATGGAAGTCTAAAGATGCAGGGCAGCAGGGTTATATATTTTTGTCTGTCTGCATAACTTCAGTTCAGTCTGCTATTGCTGTTGAGCACTGCACTTCAGTCAGCTAAAATGACTTCCCAGAATGTACAAGCAGATGACTTTTATGGATTATTTGTTGTCAGAGAAGGATTTTTATGAGTGTTGTTCTCTGCTGACTAAACTGAGCAAAGGCAAGGCAGAGGGTCAGACAGGTGCTGACAATGCTGACACCTTCCTGGCTGGCCAGCAGGTAGTCTGTCAGGCATGGGCAGCTCTACTAGCAGTGATGGACAGGTGGGGGGTCCAAAGGTAGAGCCAACTAGTAGTATTTGTCTTCCAGTTGACCACCTTTGCCAAGTGAAACCAAGTCGCTACGCTGCAGAGATGTGTCGTGTAAAAGTGAGGGTCTGTAAAGGATAAGGTTGGCTTTATTCTATGCTCCTCTTATTATCAACAAAGTCCACGATAAGATCAAAATCAACAATTATTGCATCTCTTAATACTTCACAACCTGCCAACCCTGTCTGTGCACTCAGCACCAAGGCCATTTGTTCCTAATGAGGAACAGCTAAAACCTAAAACAGCTGAGCACTGTAGTTGTTCGCAAATTATACTCAAACAGGAGTAAATGTTGCATTTGTTTGGGACTATTTTTGGCTGTAGATTCATTTGTGCATATTTGGTGCGCTAATGAGTATTTACAGCAGCAGGATGGTGTATGTGGGATTGACTCAAAATACAGTACACTGGCAACAATGAAGCTCTATGGCACAGTGAAATAAGATATACTTATTCATTGACAGTAAGGAAAATGTAGAACAATGCTATACTGGTCTTTTAAATATTTTTTCATTGATGAACCAAACAAGACAACAGTTAGAGGAAGTGTATCTGTAACCTATTGTTGTGTTTGCATATGGCAGTTAATGCTGGGTTTTACATTGATAATTTTGATGGACAATATACTCTAGTGTGTACAGTATGTGCTCTGATACAGGCAACCGATTGTGATATGTAGTAATTTTGCCTTAATGGATTTGCCTATGGTGAATTGTTCTGTATGAATACAGTTTTATGGTCTGTCATGCAGTGTGTGCAGAAAGCACAGTTCTGCTGCCTATTCACCTTTTAATTTAGGGTTGCAATTAATCAGGGCTTGACATTAACTTGTCCTTGTACTTGTCCTTTGGACAAGTACATTTATGTTTCACTTGTCCATGCACAAAAGTCACTTGTCTGGGGAAATATTTATCATTTTATAATTTCTTTTGTGTTTTGCTAATGCAGAATTCGAACAAACCGTTGAAAGCATGCAAACACTATCAACATTAATAAAATTCAGTTGAAACAGTAGAAACAAGAAAAAAGGATCTCCAGACTCCATAATACAAAGTAATACTTCGCACGCCAGTGTGCAGAAGTTAATATATTGAGATTCTAAGTCAATATTTTAAGGTTTCTCATTACTTTCAGATTCTTAGTCAATATTCAAAGTCAATACATTGAGATACTAAGTCGATACTTTGAGATATTGAGTCAATATTCTGAGTTACTAAGTCAATATATTGAGATACTAAGTCAATATTCTGAGTTACTAAGTCAATATATTGAGATACTAAGTCAATATTCTGAGTTACTAAGTCAATATATTGAGATACTGAGCCAATATTTTGAGATATTAAGTCAATATATTTAGATACCAAGTCAATATTTTGAGATATGTCAATATATTGAGATACTACGCCAATATATTGAGATTCTAAGTCAATGTTTTTAATTTTTGGATTACTTTGAGATTCTCAGTTGATATTCTGAGATATGGGTAGGGCTGCTCGATTATAGAAAAAAATATAATCCCAATTATTTCGGTCAATATTGAAATCCCGATAATTTAACACGATTACTCGTTGACTTCTGTAAAGATGTTGCAAAGTTAAATCAACAGTAAAATAACACAACTGTGAAATTTGCCTTAATACTTTTCCTATTGAAACCTTATTTTTTTTTATTCAGAACACAAGAGAAAATAAGAGTTTACTTGCAAAACGTAATGAGCTAAATAATTCTTTTTCTTGATTATTCTGTTTTTGTGATCATTGGGAGCCAAAATCATAATCACGATTTAAATTTCCATTATTTGCACAGCCCTAGATACAGTACCGCAATATATTGAGATACTAAGTCATTTTTTTGACCAGAGGTAGTGGTGACTTGAACTTATACTATATCTTTAATAATTTTGTAGACATAACAATGGATTTTGCCACTAAATGTTGGTGTTAACTTTTTTTTCTTTTTTTCTACAATTTCACTTTCTACCTGGCAGAGGCTGATTTACCAAGGGATCCTTTTAAAAGGTGTAGCTACTTTACAGTTAATTGTTAGCTGATATTGAATCCGGGAAGTCGCAGAGCTGAGGTGTTACAAATAACTGAGTGACAAACAAGCCGTGGAGTAGTAACGCTACGAGCCAGAGAGCCAGTCGCTAGTAAAGTAAATTTCTCTTCCACTTGCCCTACAAAAAATCCACTTGTCCCGGGCAAGCCTTAATATCGAGCCCTGAATTAATGATTATTATTTTTCATTGATTACTCTGCCCCTTATTGTCTTAATTGGTCTTTTTCTATAAAATGTCAGCAATAATAATATTTTTTAACCACAGTTAAATGATACTACTACAGTACGTACACAAAAGAGACAAGGTGATGTACCTCTTTAAGGCATTCTTCGGTCAAAATTGCTCTGCCAGTAAAGGTCTTTATTGTCCCATGTACAATCTGTTTATATTGGCAGGCAAAGCAGCTTTATTTGTATAGCACATTTCAGCAACAAGGCAATTTAAAGTGCTCTACATAAAACATTAACGAGCAGTTAAAATATCCGTTAAAGAGAATACATAAACAGCTAAAATAGAATGAGATAGGTATGAAATACACATAAAAAAGTTGCAGTGTAAGAAATGAACAATATGTGGTGCATACAAACTGGTACATTGAGCATTTACTCATGACCACCCATTTAGTCTTAAAGGGGAACTTCACTAGGGGGTTTCTGCTATATACATTCAGCAGTGGCGCACTGCCATTCCTTCAGATGTTTATGAAGTCATAATTACACAACTCTGCAGAGCCGTCAGCACTACGGAACCTAAGTCAACACTGACGGCGACTTTATTGTTCGTATCTAATGTGTTATGTATCTGTAATTGTTCATAAGCTATGTGTGATACAGACTCTCAGTAGTAAAATTAGATTAAAGCAGATTTTAGTGTGATTCAAAAACTCTTTCTGTGAGAAGGCATACTAACATCCTGGAAGACATTAGCCTGACGAACTTCTGGCAAATTTGAGATTTGCTATGCAAATCAGTCTGGCCAAGAGCCCATTTCCAATTTTTCCAAATCGAGGCACCAATCACAACCGTTGAGGCGGGCTTTACACGATGACGATAGCGCAGTGACGGCAAGCACCTTTTTGTTTACGTTCGACATGGCGGCGGTCTGATTGGTTGAAGGACTATCCAATTGCGCCCAGAGACATTTGAGTGGCGTCCGTTGGTTGGAAATGAGCTGTGAATGAGCCTTGCCCAGACCCACTCTGTTACAACTGAGAAGGGTCTGGTGTCAACCAGGCTAGGAAGACACATGATGCTTTTAATAAACAATTGTAAATACAGCAAACTGTGGAACTACACATTGTTTTCACTTAGGTAACGTTAATGTTGACGTTTATTCATCTCTCTCTCTCTCTCTCTCTCTCTCTCTCTCTCTCTCTCTCTCTCTCTCTCTCTCTCTCTCTCTCTCAGATCTGTCCAATATGTGCTGCGTTGCCAGGAGGGGACCCCAACCACGTCACAGATGATTTTACAGCTCACCTCACACTTGAACACAGAGCGCCAAGAGATTTAATATCCTTTCAGCGTCTGCATAAAGATTTGTTTACATAAATGTTTAAAAGAATGTTGATACCATACTGTTTGTCACATTACTGCATTTATCCTTAACAGTCCTCGTTTACGACGAGTCCAGCAGTGTTCGACATGTACGCAGGATGTTCCACCCTGGACGAGGACTGGGCGGTCCCAGAGCACGGCGGACAAATATGCACTTTACTAGCGGCTCCACAGGTGGACTTTCATCCTCATCACAGAGCTCCACCTACACCCCCAGTAACAGGGAAGCAATGGACCCAATCGCAGGTGAGAATCAGGACTATACTGGTGTACTCTGCACATTATACTCTTCGCTCACAAGTAGAGCTGGATATTATATAAGGACAAAACACACATGAGCACAAACGAAATGCACTCCAAATGCAAAACTGCTCCAAATTGTGAAAAACATGACACAGTGAAAACACAAATGTGTTTTGATGTTTCAAGTGTTTCCACGTTTGTATGCATTTTACACTTTGGAGTATTTTTGGATTCGGATCCCTTTTTCATCAGCATACACACTGTGTGACTGTGTAATCAATCTATGTTTTAACAGAGAATTAATAGTCAGGAATAATAAAGTAATGTACATTTTATGATCTCTTATCTTGTTTTTTTTAATCATATTTAGAAAACAAAAACAGAAAACGTATCAACCAAACCCATAACAGCTTATCATGTTGGTCACTTGCTTTTTTTCTCTGTCCTTCATATCTTCTTAAAGGTATCTACAGGATTGTCTTTTGAAATCATGACTTATTTAGAAACTGTAAACGGTGACGCCTGTATTTGTTTTGTCTCTCGCAGAGTTGTTGTCTCAGCTGTCAGGTGTGCGACGTGCGGCAGGGGGGCAAATAAACTCATCAGGGCCTTCAGCCTCTCAGCTCCAGCAGCTCCAGATGCAACTGCAGTTGGAGCGGCAGCAGGCTCAGGCAGCACGACAGCAAGTAGAGACGGGTCGTCACGCGACACGGCGCAGCAACAACCCGGGCAACACTGGCAACTCCATCCCTCCACCCAGCACAGCAACTGCCAACACTGCCACTGTGGGTGAAAACAATCCCTCATCCTCGTCCCACAGCTCCCAGTTCCTATTAGCACGGTGAGTGGGGCCAGATGCTCTTTCCTATAGTTTGGGTTAAAACGGTTCAATAGTCAGTGAACACAATTGATGCTGATGATTATGATGATGATGTTGACTGGAAAATGAATAGATTTATTTTGGTAAGCTAATATGCTGTACTGTTGTTTTGATGGTTATGTCTGGCTGCACCAAGTTTTATAGTGACAAATGTTCACATGGTCATACAATGATCAGATAAAAACGACTTCTAGTAATACCGTTGGTTATGTTTTGTTAACTGGTGAAAAACTACCCATTAATAAATGTAACGGCACTTTAAGAACAATGTAACAATGATCATGTGTGCTTAAAATGATTATTTTATTTAAATGTAATGTTAACTATTTTCTCCAGGTTGAATGAACCTAAGATGTCCGAAGCAGAGCGGCAGTTTCTAGAAGGAGAGCGCGCCGATCGCAGCCTGTTTGTACAGGAGCTGCTTTTGTCCACGTTGATGCACGAAGAGAGCTCTTCTTCTGATGAGGAAGAGCGTCGAGACTTCGCCGACTTTGGAGCCATGGGCTGCGTGGATATCATGCCTTTAGATGTGGCGTTGGAGAACCTCCAGCTTAAAGAGCGCAGCTCTACGGGGAAGGAGCCTCCGCCGCCGCCTCTTTGATGTCCGAGGATCAAGCAGACTGTGTCCTCTCTGCTGCAACTGTCAGTGATGGGCAGCAAACAGCAGCAGTCCTCCCTGGCCTCACCCTCCTTTCTCTCTTCTCTATTTTCTGAGTTTGTTTTTGGTGATTGTAATTTCAGGCCTGTCACCATTTTTGTTACATTGTAAACAAAAATAAATGAGAGCAAATGGGATAAATGTGCGAGTGCGCAATAGCAACTGAGTGAGCGAGCGAGACGAGAGAAATATATAAATATATATATATATATATATAAAATATATATGAAGTTGATAATCAATCCACATAACGTTTCTTTTCTTTATCAGGTAAATGTTACAGGCAGCTGTGGCAGACCTTTGCTTCCTGTGACATGCAAATGGCTCTCCATATAAATAATCCACATTCAAAAGTCAAGAGGGCAAAGGCTCCTCTGATGAAGCTGCTGTGTGTGTTTATGACTATTAATAAATAAAAAGTGCTTGGATGGGTTACCATAACTACTGCATGCAGTTATTTGCAGCGTGCATGACTTTTAATGACATTGTCATTAAAACTTTTAAAAAGATACCCCAAAGCTTTCAACTGTTTTTAAATGGCTATTTCAAACATGGTTAAGTATTGGAAATTGAGTAGTTTACATAACTGATATGCAGAAATTGAACTCTAACAAAATAATTATTTTTTTTTTGTCTATATAATGAAGAGAAAACAAGTGGATTCTGCAGTAGCTTCTGAAGAAATTCTGCAATGTGTGTCGGAACACCTTTTCTCTGTGTCGACTGTCCGAATATGTCGATTGCTGCAGAGATACGACTACATGCATCGGATGAATACTAAGAACAGAAGAAAAGAGCTTTCCTCTGAATTGTTTTCCTACATGTGTAGTGATGAACTGTTTAGGCACAGTATACTTCATAATTTATAGATAAGTCCAGGCGCCCAACTACAGTATGTCCATTGCTCCTTCACACTAGTTTCTGGCATTCACTCTGCTTATGTACAGGCCCAGTGTCAGACCACGTTCTTTAGATGGCTTCTTTGAATTTCTTTGCTGGTTAACGGGAGCTTGAGACTTTCCAAACTGCAATTTCTGTTTGTTTTTAAGAGAAGGCAATCTTATTTTTCTGCTAAGGTTAGCACTTTCTATTTATTCATGTTTGTTTTTCTGGATCTTTTGAGCCTTGATATGAATCATGCCACCTTCATGCCTATACTTTTACCCTCTGTGTAAAATACAATGAGATGTATATTGAATTTGTGCGTTAACTTTCATAATGGTTCTTAGACATGGGCAGACATTTTTTTTAAATGTAAATTTAGAATAAAATAAATATAAACTGCGCACAGCTTTTGATGAAACTAAGAGACCGTCACACTTTTGCACCTTGTGTTGTTGTGATTCCACAGATGTTTGTGTTTAGCCGGCACAATTTCATAATCTGTTGGTACGTAAACTTAAGATCTCTGCTTGAAGAGAGAGCATGTGGACATTTGCAACTCTCCAGCCTCTAACACGTTACTTTAACCCTTTTATTAAGCATTTATAAGTATAGAAACATTTTAAGTTTATAACACACTAAT
The DNA here is from genome assembly GCA_023631565.1 of Gymnocephalus cernua. Lineage (NCBI taxonomy): Eukaryota > Metazoa > Chordata > Actinopteri > Perciformes > Percidae > Gymnocephalus > Gymnocephalus cernua. Next base: position 24,055,219 of record CM042442.1, read on the forward strand.
ATGTAGTTGAAAGCAGATATAAGTGTTACATATGTGTTTGTCAACAACTTTAACTCCTCCTGTGGACACCCATAAGTGGAGCTGCTGTATAAACAGATAATGAATAATGTAGTAAAACGGGTGTACTACTATAAAATATCTTCAGCAGAGAAGTTGACAAATACTCTACATTAATAAACACTGTCACAAATGTCAACAGATTACAATTATATTTTAGTGTGTTATAAAACATGAATTACATGTTTTACAGCTCATAAATGCTACATGGAGTCGTTAAAAGTAAAGTGTTAAACTTGAATTCTCTAAAAATAAGATCAGTACACATGGGTTAGGGTTCCAACATATACAGCATACATCATATACAAATATAGTATGAAAGCAGACACTATAAGAATCATCAAAGCAGCAAAACCCAAATGTATGTACTCGATTACGTAGTATTTAGTAGAGTGGTGTTAATGAATGAGAGACAAAAGGGTGGTTGTATTGTATATTATATGTATTCTTCCTGCAGCAGACACTGAAACTTCCCTCAGAGCGTCAGTAGGTGACCCCTCATGAAAGATAAATGTGTTAAGGAAGACGCCCTGGATGGACTGGCCAAGCAGCCTGAGTAGAGGGTGGAGCTCCGTACCACTAGCATTGCACTACACCAAGGTAGGTTAGCTTAATCCTTCAGTCTTTAAACTTGTATGTGGCAACTGTGACAATATAATACTACAGAAATACACATACACCCCAGCACAATTGCGAGAGAGGGAGAGGGGTCATACAGGCAGCTGTCTTTGTCACTCCTTAGTAGTTATTGTTAGAAACAAATGGTGCCAATGGGATACCTTTCATGACACATGTTGATTTCTTTTTAAAGTAGCCCACTCCCAAAGGCCAAACAGACTTAATGTCAATCACACCTTAGCAGACAATCTGCCAGTGTGTGTGGTGTTCAGATTGTCCAGAGAGCAGAACTATATCAATTTGGAATGCTGGCTGACTGGGATTGTTTTTATTGTATACAAAATCCAGCCCTCTGGTTGGATGCTCAGCCAAATGCTGCAAACACTGCATTAAAAGTCAAATAATAAAATTGTATTAATACAGAAAGAAGTCAGATTACATTTACAGAATGTCCCCCAAAGGGTTACAATTTACAACATAAATTAGGAGTCACATTTGCATTCATTTGTTTTCCCTTTAACCTTTGCTTATGTGAACTATTGGATACTTTTACTTCTTTGGGCTTCAAACAGTTAATACAAAAAGAAACAATTTAAGAAGATCTTAGATGCAAACAACTCTGAGACATCTGAAACATGTCAAGGCGCCACAACTAGTTACAAGCCCAACAGGTTGGGAACCGCTGGTTTTATCTTTAACAATGCAGTGTAGTTTATAGGCTTAATGTAATGTAAAATCTTAATCTGTAAAGTAACTAAAGCTGTCGATATGTATGCATTAAAAAGTAAAACAAAATATGTCCCTCTGAAATGTAGCGGAATAGAAATATGAAGTAGGATATCTCAAAACTGTACTTAAATACAGTACTTCTTCAAACTTTGAATAGACACAAAGAATCATGAGGACTCAAAGCATATTGTAAGACATACCACCTTTATTAAATGCACAGTATCACAAGGAACATTTCCATTAATTGTGGATAAGCTACTCACATGATGCACAAAGCATTGAATTGATTGATAGAACTGGCTGATTAAAGCAGTCTGCCAGGAGAGCACACACACACACACACACACACACACATACACACACACACACACACACACACACACGCACACACAGACACACACACACGCACACACATATACACACCATCTCGAGACATTAGTCACAAACACATACAACATACACTCTCTTTGTATTCACACAGTAAGTAAATTGTATTCACACAGTAAGTAAAATTTGTTATCTGCACAGGAATGAAAACTGTAATCTTTTTTTCATTTACCATATATTTACAAAAAAATCATCAACACTCCCCCCCACCCCACCCACCCTCAAGATAGATTACATTCAAAAAAGGTCCCGACCCTTCTAGATTACATTCAAAATAATATACTATTCATGATGCAAAGTCACAGTTATTCATCTGAAAGAGGATCAAAATAGGCTACAGTCAGTCAGAGGTTGAGTGGTGGGGTTGGCCAGGAGGCGACCTTTGACCTCCTCGCCATCGGCCACACATCTGCTGGGACGCCTGTCAGCTAGGAGAGATCCTGATGTTTAATCAGATCCAGAGTCTATGGTCCTCCTACAGACAGACAGCATCTCAAACAGCCTCTGTGTAAGCTCCCCATCACAGTGGAGAGGAATGAGGAGATCGTTTTTCTTTTCTTCTTTTCCTCGGAGAAAAAAACACATTGTTCAAATAAAGTCCTCTGCAGATCAAACGTTGCCAAAAAAGGATTGTATTCTCACTGGTATTATGAACGAGCACAATGTAGCACAAATAAAACCATATTTACATATAGTATGTATTGCCAGTGGCCCATAACACGGTGTCTTCAATAGATGTCACACAGTTTTTGACATGATACTTTCTCAAAACAGATTATACTACTGTAGTAAACATAGCCTACTATTGATATAGTCAAATATCAGAACTGTACAGGATGGACAGCAATTAATGTACAGCAGACACGTGACTATTATACAGAACTGACAAACCCTGTAATAAAAATGTAGATGGACACTGAATCATTTTCATCAAGGACAATGTGTCAGAGTTAGGACCTGCTTCATTCATGGCCGGCACAGCAAGGGTGAAATGTGTTTGTTGTTGTTATTAAGTGCAGTTGAGGTCGAGGCGGAAAGTGGTCAGCCGCTCAGGTTGTGCATTTGGGGGTTAAGTAACGCTACAAAGTGCACTTAACATGACTTACTGTCTCAGCAATGAGCCTTACTGCTTTATGCCTCCATATGGAAATACATGACGGTTATAATGAAGGAGTGATTTCTGCTGCTTTTGCAAAGATTAATACAGAAGGTTGTACTAGACACTTGGAACACCACACTTGCTTTAATATTTTAACCTTTTTTTTAAATCTCAAAACAGAACAATTGAAGATCATTTGGAAAATGAACTACAAGAATGCATTTCAAAACCATTTTCCAAGCAGGCTATACAAATGTGCTTTAGTGATGCCCGAAGTGAGGGAGCTGTATCAGTCACCACCCGGCTGACTGGGGCCGCTCAGAGAGATGAAAGCACCTCTGGGACACTTTAAGGGCAATCACACTCTTAATTAATCCTTTTGCTGTGGCCTCTTAGCCTTCTATGTACAATTAAAGATTACATCTTCAAAGTACACTCTTGTAATGCAAATAAATGACAAATAAACAAGTAGCAACTTCAATACATACAAAGACCAAAGTGCTGAAAACAAATTAATCCTCAATATATTGAACCTACATCAGTGCACAGTAAACTGCATCAAAATGCCCCATCAATCTGTCTTGGATATTACTCAGAAGATGAATTCGATCTTCTCTTATTAAACCATAAACACAATCTCATCAACAGCCACAACATTTGAAAAAAATAAATAAACTGCCTCTGAAGATGCATACACAACCACATCACTTACAGATATGGGCCACCGAACAACAGAGATTTGCTAAATGGCATTGCTGGTGAATGAAAAAAACAAAAACAAAACTGTGCTCATCTTTTTTTTTTTTAGCTCAACACTGCCGAGTCCTCATTCTCTGTGCTTTAGATACATCAAATGAAAAGGTTGTGAAATGAGAAGAGCACTCCAACAACGTTTAAAAAACAGCACTGTAACTATAGATGATCTTGCGTGAAGATATTTACATAAAATATGACAAATGATGATGGCATTATTAAAACAAAAGTGCTATAAAATGCTGTATGCCCTTGTGTTTTACAACCTCAACACTGGTTTTTACATTGGGAAGTCCTTCAGTGGACTTGAGAGGTTATACATAACAGACAACAGGCATCTATGAGAATCTATATGGGTTTCACTGTTTTTAAACATACGTGTATAATATTATACACGTATGTTTAAAATACAAACAAGCAAAGGTTTCTGTAGATGACTCAAAAAAACACAGATTGAAATCAACAGCTTGGTATGAAAACAGAGTCAACATTTATAAATTCTACAAATATTAAAATAGTCTGTGACATATAAAAGAAAAAGCTTCAGCTGTAACTTGAGTATTTTTTTTTTAATCTTCCTGCAGAATATGTTCTGTTTGTTGAAAGAAGAGAAAGCTCTATCTACAAAGCTGTGTCCATACACTGTCCATTATGGAGACACATTATTTTCCCTTTCATTCCCAGCAAATACGAAACACAGGAGATTATTTAATGCGATGAACGTGGATAGAGTAACCCGGTAATCAATGATTCTAATTTTCGGGTTTCATTTATGTTTATACCTTTCACATATGGGAGTGTTGATGGTTTGGATAAAATTACATAATCCTGTATGCATTTTGGTTTCCATTTGTGAAACATGCCTCAGTTACGTCTGCAAATGGATAAGAAAAGAAAAGCGAAAACAAAAACTAAATCACTCAAAATTTAAGGCTTTTTTTTTATGTAATGAGGACACAAACGGATAGCATTTACAGAAACATTTACAGCCAGGTACTGTACACAGACAGACACACTCACACAGTCACACAACCTTCATTTCCTCCTCTCCTCTCCGTCTTATCAAGTGCAAACAAACACACAACCTGTCGTGCCCATATGAAGCCCCAGCTCATACACATGCACGCAAAAGTACATACAAGAACACGGGTGCATCAGCCCAGTATGTCCAGATACACAGGAGAGGCCTTTGCGAGGCTCTGGAGCATGCTGTGGATCTCCTTGATGTTCAGCCTCATGTAGGGCTCCCTCTGCCAGCAGCCCAGCATCAGGTCGTACACCTCTTTAGGACAGGACCGGGGCCGCTGCAGCACGCGGCCCTGAGTGATGCACTCGATCACCTGCAGGATACAGGGCAACAACACACTGTCAGCTGTTTGGCTGTGGTGTTACAATGACAGCAATGCAGTAAGTTCTCCACAGATGTTGAATCAATTCTTATTTGCTGTCATCTCTCTACTGTCACTATCTAACAATTCAGAACATGCTTTTCTTTTCTTTTCCTTTGTTTAAATACAGATGAACACTGAGTTAAGATAAATTTGAATTTTTCAAAACATCTGATTTGGAGAAATGGATGTGAAAAACATCAGGGCCATGTGGAAAAAAGATCTTTAATGTTAAAAAAGTGCTAAAAATGTATCAATTATTAATTCAATTTCTATAATAAAAAATGACTAGAAAATTTAAACATTTACCAAAATATTACATAATATATTAAATGACTTCCATAAAGTTGGGAGACTCAGGAGATTAAAAACAGAATGGTCTAAATCAAAGAGATATCGTGGCTTTGGGTCCCTGTGTCTGTCAAGCTCCAAAAGCACTGGATACTACATTCCCCATGCAACCAGTGCCGTTTCTTATGCCACATTTCTGGTTGGTAAATAGTGTTCACATCATAGTGTTCACATCAACATCCAAATCAAAATTACAACTGGGACACTCAGAGTTTTCTGAAAGCTCTGATATATATTTGAGTTGTCACCTACTTATATGGAAGTGCCGAAAAACAAAGATGGACGCCTCATATAATTTGCTATCTGGGAACATCGTCAGGGTCATTTTCTCTAACTTCACAAAGCTCCTCTAGAGCCACTAAAGACATAACTGAGTTGTACTCCTCATGACAGTGTAATGTGACGTGTGTGTAAAAACAGTGGAGTTCAAGCATGCATAGATAAAATGTACCACAGGTTTTAATAAATTGGATAAATATTAGGCTACTTCTATTACTTCAACTATTGAAATAATTGATTAGGTAAAGATTGTGTTACATAGGAAGAAATAAATATTCCCATTAACATTTACAGTCACAGTGTTTTGGTGTTAGTTCCAAAGCTGTGTCACATACCCGATTTCTTTTAATGAATTTTCCAACTTTGAGTTTCCAACTTTAGACTTTTGCTTTAGCAAGACCACCAGGAGAAAAGTCTCTGTGAACATTGTCTGACTGAGTGCCAGCGTTGACTAAAGGATCTGCAGACTTTGTGTGACTCTGACCTCATTGTTGGAGAGCTGGTACCAGGGCTGCTTGCCATAGGTGAAGATCTCCCACAGCACCACACCGAGGCTCCACACATCACTTTCTGTGGTGAACCGCCGGTACATGATGCTCTCTGGGGGCATCCAGCGGATCGGCAGCATCGTATGACCGCCCACCTGCAGAGAGAGAGAGAGAGAGAGAGAGAGAGAGAGAGAGAGAGAGAGAGAGAGAGAGAGAGAGAGAGAGATAGAGAGAGAGAGAGAGAGAGAGAGAGAGAGAGAGAGCAGTCTCCATTAAAAACCAACACCATACGGCGTGCTGAAGAGTTTAAAGCTACTGGTTGGACTGGCTGTACTTCATTGGGATATTTTTAGCCTGGCTTGTGGCCCGGCACCGTGAGTGGGGCAATGTCGTTTCGCCGTTTCACCACTTTGGTCCAGGCTGGAATCTCTGAAAAAACACTGAATGTATTGCCATGAAATGTTGTACACACATTCATAGTTTCCAGAGGATATAGTATATCTCAAAGGCCTTTGGTGTCCCATGAGACTGTCTAGTTCTTTGTTTGTTTTCAGCTGTCCCCCCGCATCACTTCCCCCAGACCATGTACTCTCCTCTCACTCCCCAGGCCTGCAATCCTCAAGCCATCCACTAGATGCCCTCAGACTTTCTTGCCAGTCCACTTGACGTCCTCTCCCACCTACACACCTGTTCCACTTTCCTCGTCAGCTGAAATATACCAGCACATTTCCACTTGTTTCATGCTTTCAGCATTTAGTACTCCAGCCACTTTGCCTTTCTGCTCCCAGCCTGGTTAAGTCCACCTTTCTTTTTTTTTTGCCCCCTTGGCAGGGGCGTAGCACTAAATTCTGGGTCCTGTAGAAAGGCATTTTCTATGGGCCCCTCCCTGCATCCACAGTTATTCATTCTAGCATCTTTTTGGGCCTTACATGAGCCCACCCCCCCGCCAGTCCGACGCCCCTGTCCCTTGGTTACCTGACTCCTGCTTGTTTCTCACCACCAAGCAAGTTTGGGTCCTAACCTATATTCACCAAGCCGTTACATCAGGATTCCCAGATTTTTCCTTTTGTGCCACCATGAGGTTGATGATATTCATTTTCCATAGACTATACATTCTTAAACTTTGTGAATTTTCATCTAGCACGTTTATCACCAAATACCTGCAAAAACGAATGACAATCCCATCATCCTCAGCTGAACTTTGTGTTTAGAGCTAATTAGCAAATGTTAGCACACTAACACACTAATCTAAGATGGAACATGGTGATCACACCTGCTAAACATCAGCATGTCAACATTGTCCTTGTGAGCATATCTCCATGCTGACATTAGCATTTAGCTCAACCCATTGCTGTGCATCAATACATCCCATTATACAGAGAGGTGTTTCTGTTATTTAGTCTACCCTCATTGATTTCAATTGGATGTGTGTCAGTATAACCCAATACAGTTCAACAGCACAACTGCATCCTCCAAAATAATCATACATTTGAACACCTCTCTCAAACAGTTTAAACAAAACCTGAACATTACAACTTGCATGGGCTAGCATGGCATTAGACTGCATTAGCTTGAGCTAAGTGTACCTAATAAACTGGCAACTGGGAGTATTTTTTTTCTTAAAGTGAGCAATGAAGTTAAGTCACTCTGGCATTCCTGAAACACAGCTGTTATTACATCAAAACCTTTTATCCAACCAGCATCTTCCTGTCTTCTTCCATCAGATATTTCCTGTCTACTAAATGCATTTCCTCTCCTCACCGTCTCCTCTTTAATCTAATCACCACCCTTACACGTTCATCACCTCACCTACATAAATGTACGATCACACCATCATATATCACATCATTGTCACGTCCTGAGAGATCTGAACATGTTAAAATTTGACAACTACATTGCATTTGCAAATTCCAATCTCATCTAGAAAGTGCTTACATGAACAGGCACCTCAGGCTCTCTGTGACAGGGTGCAACCATTACAGGCCAGTGGATTGTCCACTGGAAACACAATTGCAGGGAACCTACAGATGTAGGTGTCTTGTATGTTTATGTGCTTTATGTATTTTAATTGTGGCAATGTTTGTTTTTATGACTGTCTAAAAGCCCTTCTAGGGACGGGCATTGGAAATTAGCAACAGCTATAAATGCTGTGATGCTGTACATTGGAGATTTGTTGCACACATGTCTATGTCTAAGCATCTGTTCCTATTCAAATAAACATTAAATGAACTGAAATGACATGACACTTTTTACAATGACACTTTTTACAACTGGAGGATCAACAATGGTGCACAAATTCTAGTTTTATTCACCACTAAACTAAACGTTAAGCCATGTCATCCTCTCAATGTGAGTTTCATCCGGTTATATTCCTGGTTGATCTAATATACTGTATCACGTGCTACCCTTTGATTTTAATAAAATGAAAGCAACCTTACAGACACTCTTATATTGTTAGCTGTGTTCATGCCCTTGCTCTCTATTTGATAAAAATGTTTGATATCAGGAGTTGGTGACAGGCAGGCCTTCTTTATGGTGATCTTATCTCATGCAGGGAAATGCATCTCAGAGATGTGTTTTGTGTGTTTTAGATTTCTGACTCCACTTCAGGCAACAGAGGGCACTGTGGGATTCAAGCTGGGATCTGAGGCAGAAAGGATGGGGGAATTAAATACATCCATCTGCTACTCAACAAGACAAATTGTCTTTTTTTTTATTGGTCTGTATTGAAGCATCAAAATCTAATCTTCTCACGACCATCAATGGGTCAGACCATATACTGTACTATAACTCCTCTATGGTTTAATATGATGCCGTTCATGTAGAGTGATGGACGTATTCCCTGCTTGCCCAGGGAATAAGAGAAAAACTGCCGATGCATTTTTGCACTGTTGGCCCTTATTACCATGGAAACAGTAATTTTATGCAGATTATAGAATTTGCATTTAAATTGTATTAAAAATAGATAAAACACCTCTGGTTAAAATTGTCATTTCTGCAGCTACACAGTTATTTCAGGCTAAAACTGGAATAAAATTCTAATTACGTGTGTGTGTGTGTGTGTGTGTGTGTGTGTGTGTGTGTGTGTGTGTGTGTGTGTGTGTGTGTGTGTGTGTGTGTGTGTGTGTGTGTGTGTGTGTGTGTGTGTGTGTGAAAGAGACTGGGGGCAAGATGAGAAAAAGGGAAATAATCAAAACTACACTAGACTCACTCTGTAGTAGTCCGTGCTGTAAACGTCTCTGGACATGCCAAAGTCTCCTATCTTGACCAGCAGGTTTTCTCCAACCAGGCAGTTCCTGGTTGCCAAGTCTCTGTGGACAAAGTGTTGGGAGGCCAGGTAGACCATGCCAGCAGCAATCTGTTGGGCAATGTGCAGCATCTGGGACTGGGTGAGCTCCACCAGGATACTGTGTTGACCGTCTGCCATTAGCACTGCATCAGGACCGTGGGACCTGCACCCAGAAACACTTAATCAGAGCTTCCATTAATTGTACCACTGAATCATTTTGAAAATATAGTGCACCATAAAGGACCAAATATTTACATTTGAGAAACTGAATCCACAGACGTTTTTTTCAATTTTTGGAGGGTTTAAATTGTGTGTTTTTTATGGAGATTATATGACATATAATATGATTATATTTCTTGGCAGGGAGCAGTGACTTCCTAGAATCCTGTCGTCACCATGAAGTTGCCAGGCAACCAGTGGAGCCTCCAGGAAGTCACTGCTCTTGGCCAATAAATATTCTGTCATATAAACTCTGTAAAAAACACAATTCATCAAGGCGGGTCAGAATTGAACCCGCAGCCACGCAGTAAGGTACCCTATGACCCTACCTGAGGAACTTGTTTAGGTCACCATGTTTCATGTATTCAAACACCATGATGAGCGGGTCACTCTCCACACACACCCCGTAGAAAGTGACGATGTGTTCATGTTGCAGGTTGGTGAGGAGCTCGGCCTCTCTGTAGAAGTCCGCTCGGCCGCTCTCGTTGGCCTCTTTCAGAGTCTGACGAAAAGGCAAAGACACAAAGACAAGGTAAGGGGCATTATCTACAAGAATGTACATCTAGTCAATAGAATTCACTAACTGAATGACAAGTGCATTGATTATTTGCACAAAGGGCATCTGAACTGCACCTTGACTGCCACATGGAGCTTCTCCTGGTCTGGTGTCAGGTTGTAGCACTCGGCGAGAAACACCTTCCCAAAGGCTCCCTCTCCCAGCTCTCGCTTCAGCACAATGTTGTGTCTTTTAATGTGCTGGACAACTTTAATGCAGAATAGGACAAATCACTCTCATGGTCACAAATTCATCTTGATTATTTAGTGGGAACTTTGGTGTATGTAACTTTTTTTTTTAATCTCTTCACTGGAGTGAGGTTAAGATTCTCAGAAATATCATCAGTTATAATTATGTAAGTCAAATTAGATTAGGGCTGCAACTAAGGAGCATTTTCATTGGCAACTGATAAATTAGTCTGGAAAATATCAGAAAATATATTTAAAAAGAGCCAGAGTGGTGGCGTCTTCCGATGAAGATTTTCATGAACAGAAAGATATTTAGTTTCCAATAAAAATAAAACAGACAAAAGCAGCAAATCTACACATTGTAAAGGCCAGAATTAACAAGCGTAACACAATTATCAAAATTGTTAATGCTTATTTTTCAGATTCAGCTCTAAAGTAGTCTTAAAGTATAATAAACCACATGCACATGTGTGTCTGTGTAAGAAAAACATTCAGGTTCCTTCTGCTGAGTTCTGTAAACAAGCTTGTGTTTCTGAACATCATCTAACTATCCAGTTGTCCCACAGAGCAGGAGTCACTGTCACAAGGCAGCAGGATGCTGACAATAAGTATGGCGTCTGGCTGTGACCCTTGCATGGATTTATCAGAAAAGGTCAGGGTTACTGGTCATTTGTCGAGCGAGGCGGTAACTCACACGTGTCAGATTTCAGCATGCTGCCGGAGTTACGGAAGTACTGTGGGTTCTCAATGACAGGAATCTTTGTCATCCCAATGATCACTGCGTCTGGACCCATCTCCGAGGACGACGGGGTGTTGTTGCCATTGGAGACGTGATGAAGAGGGCTGGCGGAGTCATCGTCATTACTGATGACTGAGGAGGAGCCTAGGGAGCCACAGAGGAGGAGGTGGAGAGGAAGGAGAGGCAGAGGCAGAGGGAGAGGGAGAGGGAGAGGAGAGGAGAGGAGAGGAGAGGAGAGGAGAGGAGAGGAGAGGAGAGGAGAGGAGAGGAGAGGAGAGGAGAGGAGAGGAGAGGAGAGGAGAGGAGAGGAGAGGAGAGGAGGGAAAGGACATTTTGGTCATGGAGGAGGAGGAGGAGGAGGAGGAGGAGGAGGAGGAGGAGGAGGAGGAGGAGGAGGAGGAGGAGGAGGAGGAGGAGGAGGAGGAGGAGGAGGAAACACGATGGAAGGACTTGTGAATACAAGTTGTACATAATGACAAAAAGATATCAGAAGATCAGAGGCAGATGTCATCCTAAATTCCACGAGAGCATGACCTCAGAGCAAAGTAGACTCAAATTCCTGCAGTTATTTTTATACCGATACAGTGGAAACTGACATTTATTTTATTATTATTATTATTTATATAATCACATAACACACTTTAATGTAGTTGTAAGCAGATATAAGGACATTTAAGTACTTATTAATGTAGTTGTCGAATATAAATCCTCTTATTAGCATTCATAACTGTGTATAAACAGTTGCTTGATGAATGATGTGTTGTCATGAGTTTTGACCCCATTTATAAACACCTGCCTGTGAATGATTGGTACACGTAAACAAAGCATTTATTAACAGTTAATAAAGGCTTTGTCTACGTGTGTGATCATACTCTACACAAAGGTATCATTAACATTTTTTATATTTTTCGTAATATAAATTATTCATTCATTTCATTGTTGACAAATCTAATAAAAACACTTAAAATGTATGCAACAAAATAATCTAAGCTTTAAAATGTCCTTGTGTTAAACTACAACTTGCTACGTTATAGTGTTTTATAAACCATTTGTTAACTGTTTATATACTTATATACTATACTATAGATTTCTTGTGATTAACATTTTTTTATATAACATATACAGTACTGCTGATTAAATGTTAAGGTCAAATAAAGTATGAGTCAACTCTTGTGACTTTAGAATAGAATAGTTGATGAGAAGGTCAATATCACTCTCATGTGTGTAAAAATGAAGCTACAGCCGGCTAGCTTAGAATAAAGAGTGGAAACTGTCTGACGGAGCCAAGCTATCTTTGCAGTCTTTGTGCTAAGCTAAGCTAACCAAACGCACATGAGAGTGGTATCAATCGTCTCATCTCACTCTGGGCAACAAATTGAATCAAATTGAATCTCAAAATGTCGAACTATTCCTTTAAGAAAATGAGTTCACCTTTAAGACCAAACTTGGAGTTTCTTCCATATTTCAAAATGATCACCATCAGAACGCAGCCAGTCAAGGCAACTCCTGCGATTCCCACAACTACATATACCTGGGAAGACAAAAAAAAAAAAAAAAAGATTGTTTGAAACATAACTGTCAACAAAACCATCTGGCATCCTTTTTAGATCAGCGGTTTCCAACATGGGGTCGGATCCCCATGAGGGGTCATAAATGAAATGTGAGGAGTCATGAAATTATTTACGTGATAGGAAAGCAAAAGCTAAAATATTTATGTTACATAAAATGGTGACGGATGGTAACGAGTAAACATTTGTTTCAAGGGTTATGAGCCAAAATGATGGGAGCCGCTGCTTTCAATGGTGAGGACTGATGAGCATCACTTACTGCAACACTGTCGTCCAGCGGAGGGAGCGGAGATTCTGAAAAAAATAAAAAGAAGCTTTTTAGAACATTCGAAAAAATAACTATTAAGTGCAAGCAATTTACTTTGTAATGCTGACTGATGAGTATCATGTTATATAGTGTGTAACCCTTCAAACACCTACCAGTGGTGTCTGAGCAGAAGCAAGATGCAGGCAGGAACCACAGGAGGAGACACAGAAGAGTTAATTTGAACTGTATACAGTATTATCAAGCTAACAAGTACAGCCAATGTTGGTTTTATAAAGCTGAATTACTTACAGTAGTAAAAGGGTTCCTCTGAAAAGAAAAAAATATATACATTTAAGTTAGAAGTCCACTTCACAAATCAGAAATGTGCTGACTTCCTACTGAATGTACTCTTGTAAAGAGACACCTGTATGGTCGAAGTCAGGTGGGTCGATGAACTGGGCAGACACCTTCTTCTCGTCCTGGCCGTACTTATTCTTTGCCACCAGCCTGTACACGCCGTTGTGAATGTGCGTAGGGTTGACCAGCTGCAGGCAGCCGTGGTACTCGCTCTCGGTGAACAGGTGGATCATTGTGCGGATGAAGTCCTGCTCCAGGAGAGCCACGTTCTCGTGGTACCACTGCAGCTCGGGCTTGGGGTTCCCCGTCACGCTGAAGGGGATGCACCAGTGGTGGTCCCGCTCTGGCCCCAGCAGCTGCTGGATGGTGGGGGCAACTGACACGGAGGTAGAGGAAGAGTAATAACGGGATGATAGGAAATCAACACCAGGAGTAAAAGCCAGTAGGAAAAGCAACATTCATGGGCTTAGAGAGGAGAAGCATTTGGGGGATGAAGACTATGGGGGAAGAGAAGGGAGACTGATTACACAACATTTAAACGTTGACATCAGGAAAACATGGAAGAGGAGTATGAGGAGAAATGAAGAAATGTGTAAACAAGCAGAGGAGTGTGGTAAGGCACGAGGAGCTTCACATGAGGAAGAGTTATGGACAGGAAACATGGAGAGTCAATAAGGTTTGCCAAGAGACAGTAATGATAACAAACTTAGGGGCCTTGTGCTTTCACTGGAAAAAAACAATGTTTAGAAGAAAGCTTTTACGAGATCATGAGAGGAAATTAGGCAAAACAAACTTACCAACAGTAAATATTGTCTCTAAAGATGCATGCTACAGTTTGTTAACATGTACAGTCAATAATAACCAAAAAGTAAGAGTCCTTACAGAGAATATTGAGCGTAAGTGTGGCCTCGGTCTGACCGACCATGTTCTCAGCGCTGCATATGATCACCTTTCCATTATCATCAGGAGACAGGTCTGACAAGGTGAGGCTGCTCTCCATATCCGAAGGTTCAATCTAAAAAACAGCATTATTATTTGCATTATATGTCCTCGAGTACTGTATGTAAAATTGTACAATACCCAACAGGCTGACTGATTATATACCTCATTAGTGGTACAACATAACATATTGCAACTGTCATACTCTGTATTTTTCTTATTATCAACAGATTCTATGAAAAGACCCAATGTGTTGTCCGTCTCTCAATACTTTCCCAATTCCCTACTCTGCTGTGGCACTCTGCCCAGTCCATTGGTTCCTTGAGACAATGTAAATCTTCACCAGGAACCAATAGTACCAGGTCAGTATAAACATTTTATTTCAATCATCACTGATGTGTTTTTAATTGTTGTTAACAATGGAGCTCTGTGAGAAGAAGAATAAGCCACACAGAGTTTTTCGTTGGATCAATTCGGTATTCAGTTTTAGTCCTTTCATGGGATTTGTTGATGATGAGAAAAACAAAAAATCACTAAACGCATCATTTAAGCCTAACTTGAGTCCAAGTCTCAAGCCTACAGCTTTATGATGACCATCATTGGAACTAATCTCATGGGTAATAAACTTCAGAAGAGAGTGATTATAATAATACATAAAGCTTGTTATTATGAATCAACTAATATTTTTTATAACTTCCAGCATCTTAAATTTTCCAGATCTTGTATATTTAAAAACTTTGGAAATACTTTTTGGCCTTCCTGTCTGTATTCATTTTTTTGTTTTTGTTTTATTAAGAGAAGGTACTTCTTATTTTAAGACGGTTCTCTATCTTTAAAACTGGTAAAGTGAGGACTAATGTAAAATATAGATGTGTTTCAGTTTTGGGGTTAAATTATGGAATGAACTTAATGATGAGTTGAAAAAGTGTACGTCTCTGTTGAGTTTCAAAAAAGCTTTAGAACCTAAAAGAATTAAGGGTTATGAAGTAATTTGATTAGAATTACTAGGATTGTACTCAAGTATTTAGTTTAATTTAGTTTTGTTGGATTTCTGGGTGATTCTATGGGGATTAGAAAAGCAAAAATAAACCTTGGCTTCAGCCTATCCCTGTTTCGGTCAGCTACGGTGGCAAATTGTGGGAAATAATTGTTTCTTTCATGTATGTTAACCGAAAGAAAATGATTCACCATCAATATTTTCAAAAAAAAAAGATTTCCTATCTTTTCCATTGCACTCAAAGAGTAAACCCTTAAAAAAACTTTGAGCCTAGAGTGGTGGACCTGTACCAATGGTTTAAACAGGAAGCTGTGTGGTAGACCGGCTCACCTCGTGGTGGGTTGAGAGCCAGTCAAGGTTCCACAGGATCTCAGGAGGAGGGGAGCCTGAGGCGCTGCACACAGCTTTGACATTACTCCCCAGCATCTCCGTCACGGTGGTTGGGACGACCTCTACTTTGGGAAGCACTGCGAAAAAAATGAGCAAACAGCAAAATTAAACATCCGACCAGAACATAACATAGATAGATTTTTATACAGATTTATTTCCATCTTCCCTGTCTCCGTGAAGCGATCATATCTCAACACGTTCAATATCAGATACCCAGCGCAGTTGCTTATTATAACACGGTTTCACATTACCACAGTCCGGTGGAGTGAGTGTGGCAAAGGCCGTTGGCACTCCTCTCTCGTCTATGCATTTCAGCTCTTGACTGTCGGTTTCTTCTAGCCTAAGTTTGATCCATAAGTTCTCACAAACACAATCCAGAGGGTTACCGGACAGCAGGAGCCTTGGAAATAAAAACACAGCACATAAAAAACTGCTTGGCTGCACATAAAAAAAAGAAAGATGTACTGACACTTTTCTGTACACTTACAAGTATGTTTTGTTAAAGTTCTGAAATGTTCTCCATGACAGTGTTGATAGGTTATTGTCTGTGAGATTTCTAAAAGGAGAGGGAAAAAAAAAATCAAAATCCAAACAAGGCTACTCATGTGTACATCAATGATACAAGTAATGTGGGTCTTTTAAATATGTCTTACACATATTGAAGTCTTGTATTGTTGTAAAACGCATCTGATGATATAGACGTCAATCTTGTATTCGTCACTGTTCTGTAGGAAGGTTCAAATGTAGTTATCAGGTAATCTACAAATGTTCTGTTAGCAAAATATATTGTGATTCCATGTAAAACACAAAAGGCATACTGTACGATATACTTACAGGTTTCTGAGGTTTATGTAGTGCCTCAGACTGTTGTCATCTATGTCAAACAGTCTGTTTTGATTAGCAATGTATCTGTGAAAGAATTGAAAAGAAAAGCCTGTTATGACACACGTTCATTTAATATGAAGTTGGTCTGGACGTAGATACAGGCTGAGAACTCTGGTGGTCAGATAAATAACTTGATCTGAAACTAGTATGTTTGTATGCGTGTGTTATACTCTACCATGTCACAATGTCAGTGGGAAACAGCAGAATCAGGTGTGTTTGTGTATTTTAGGAAACTAAATACCATGACAGTGTTTTTTTTCTTCATTTTGTGGACAGTCAGCTAAATGTGATACTGCCCACACAGCTGTCATATTCCTTTACTGAGGGAATTTGGTCTGCAGCACTTGATTGTCGATCTAATGTGAACCAGTACAACAGCATGTATTCACACACTGGCAGTTGACAGACATTATGCTTTTGTATTGTTGCTGATATCGTTCATGTTTTTTAGGTGTTTAATGAAGATGAAAATTTCCTTTGTATGGCCTAATGATGCCGTTTCTTCCAACGTTTTGATAAAATGATGCCCCTGAAGGTATATTTTCAAATATCTAATAAGTATCTTCTATGTTGGCAAGAAACAGTCAGTAAACAGTACACCTTGATTCATTGTTTTAATAAACAAATCAAAACTTTTTTTTAAATGGGAGCATATAAACTACATTATATATGCCGTTGAAGAGTTTGAGTAAAAAACATTTCAAATGATCATTACAATATATTGCTGAAGCAAATAGAAAGATTAAGATTGCCTGTAAATCCATTTAAGAATGACTGCAGGTTGTTTAAAATGTTGTTTGTGTGGAGAGACTTTTGTGTGGATTGTAGCCTACCTTTAACAGCTGCAATTGTTTACAAGTTTTGAAATGTTCTTTCATTTTGATATTAAGCTTCAAAGGTGATTCATTTGCCAAAGCTGCAAAATCTTACTCACTGAAAAAAGATGTTCATTTACAAGGAGCAGGATGCTAAAAGACTTATAATTATATCATTTTTATAATTTGCTAAATTAAGTAAAGAATAATAATGTATTGATCCGACAACAGTAAACGCCTATACACTACATTCATGATGGGTATGTGTCCAGTCTGTCTGCCTCAGAAAACTCACCCAGTCTCCCCTCCATTCTCCACTGGGTGCCGTGCAGTTGTACACTTGTGCAGGGTTGTAGCAGGTACACTCCGACACAAGCCTACACACTGACGCAGATAAGGCTACATAACTGTGGGCAGCCAATCGCCGGCTGGATACAAGTGATGTGATTTCATGTGTAATCTGGCAAGAATGTGGTCAGTTTTTGAAATGTTGAGGTTAAATCACACCGCCGCCCAAACGCCGAATTAACACCTCATAGGCTGCGTCGGGCCTAAACAGTTACTCCATCACTACCTCTAGAGCTGTTTTGTAAAGGAAACACCGACTAATCCAAATAAGCCTGACACGCACTCTCGCCACGATTACACTTACACACACACACACACACACACACACACACACACACACACACACACACACACACACACACACACACACACACACACACACACACGACGTTAGTTGCACGCGCGACCCCCATCTCCGCCACACATACACACACGCGCGCACGCGCGCGCACACACACACACACACACACACACACACACATATACTAGGCTACATGATTTGACAAACCCATTG
Source organism: Gymnocephalus cernua (assembly GCA_023631565.1). Classification (NCBI taxonomy): domain Eukaryota; kingdom Metazoa; phylum Chordata; class Actinopteri; order Perciformes; family Percidae; genus Gymnocephalus; species Gymnocephalus cernua. The sequence continues at coordinate 24,073,419 of CM042442.1, forward strand.
GTTAGAAGAAGAAAATGACATTAAGCGCAGAAGACAGATCTCTATTGATCTTAAATCCACGGGGGGAATTAGGCCTGCTGTTGAATAATATTGCTGTTGGTGTTATTATTACCCTTATTATTATTATCATAATCCTAGCCGTTGGGTATTATTGCGACCTACGATCGAAGGTAGTTCTTTACGCATTGCATCCTAATAAGTTCATACGCTGTGTGCACGATCATTTACATACACTTACATCTCGGTGATGTTTTCCATGTCATCTAACGTGAGGACAGGGAAATCCTGGATCCCTGGTACAGAATCAATACAAACAATCCTTGAGATGCTGCAAGTGCAGGATGCGGGGCAAGCATCGCTAAATCTCCACAGCCCCATCAAAACCAAAAACAATCCAAGACGAGCCATGCCATATTCCCCCGCGCTGGAGTCCATCGCAGGTCCAATGGTATCCCACGAATCCCCCAAACAGAATCTGGCCAAATTGAATTATTGTTAAGATGTCCCCCCTCGCCGCTTTTATCTGGCCAAGTTAATCCTTTCGACTCCGCAGAAAAAAAGACTAGGTTACGCCGTCGGTGAGGAATGCGCAGAGCCCACGGTTTTCATATCAAGATGCCATGGACTGGCCTTCCCGTCTCCGCAGAGCTGGTATCACACTACTGCATATCGATGTCGTGAAGCAAGGTGTCAAGTGGTCCGTCCTGGTGCTGCTGCTGCTGCTGCTGCTGTCTCACTCCTCTATCTCGGGCACAGACTGTCCGCCTCTGCCTTGTAAAACAAATATGAGGTGTTCCAGATGTTTAGAGATCAATAGGCAGGGCCCCCACGAGCGATTTCTCATGTGTGGTGATGGGGAGGAAAATAAGAGAGACTGCACAGTGGAGTAAGGATGCGTGGTGATGCTGCGTGTGTAGGGAGGAAGGCTACCTGCATGCGTCTATCGATTATCGCCGAGGACGAGCGCATCTCCCCCAGCCATCACTGGGATCGGGTTTATAGGCGAGATGGTTGCGATGATACCCTGGATATGTATATTTCTAAGACAAATTGAATTTATAGGAATTTCTTTGAGAAATGTCGAGTATGCAACAAAACCTAAAACATCACATGCTGCAGTCTCATATGGGCTGCATAAGTGGTCAGCTGTGGGTCAACTGTCCCTGTTTGTGGCTGGCGCAACAACACTATGGATGTAAACTCTTGTGTTGTAGTTGCTCTGATGCCATGCATTGGATGAAAGCTTTTCCCCACATCAACACTGTTGTACGGTTGGCCATTAGGCCTATAGTGTGACGTACGGTTGACGCACAAGACGGGGTGCATCTATGAAAAATAATTACCTGTACAATGTCTGCAAGCTTCAAATGGGTCTCACTCCAATCACTGGTCAGTGTTAAGGAGCAAGAATAAAAAAACACTTTTGCTTTGCTATATTTAAAAAAAATATTCTTCCTGACCAAAAGCATGATGTATTTGTTCTATTACGTTTGGTACACATTACAGAACATTTTAATTACAACCGACTGACTGTAATCATTTGTAAAGGTTTTATTTGTAGCACTGACATATTTTGATTCAAGTTTAATAAACCCTGACCTATTGAATAGATTTGTCAACTATGTTTAGAGGCTGACTTGCAAGTATGTTGTTGTCCACTCACCAATGTAGGTCAAATGTTATTTACATCATTTATACATTAATTGCAACACTGTTTTTTTTTTGTTTTTTTTTTACTTTTAATGCTCCAAACATCGTATGAATCCTTTATTTTTCAGTCCTTTGAGAGTTGCAGTGCAGTCCTAAACGTCAAGGTGATGATGTGTTTCGAAATGATCAAATAAATCCTGTTTACCAGTGGATTCCTAAATTTCACTCATAATAAGGAGGCATACTCAGCTAGGACACATGATCTATGACACAGCCTGGATGGTTAGTGTCGCTATGGTGACTTGCTTTTTACAAATAGCACTGACAATGTCAAGTGTCGCTATGGTTGCAGATGAAAATATGTACGCAGGCTTTTTTTTATGAGAAACATCAAGAACTGAATTATATCTGTCTCCATGGTAACCTCAGAGTATAGGAGAGGGAAGAGAGCTCTTTATTTTGCATTAGATCCTTTGCCTTTATCTGAAGGAGCATGGCAACACTACGAGAAAAAGGGATGTTTAAAATAGATCAAGTATATGGACACAAGTCAGGCTCCTGGTTTACAATACATGGGCAGAGAGGTGGCAGCTCTAGCTGCTAATGTCGGCTTAATACGTCTGGTGTCATGACCTTATCACTTTATCACTGCAGGAAAACTAAAGTGAATCTAGTTGCACTGAGAAAAGTAGATTTGTGCATCTGTGTGTTTGTGTCTGTGCATATAAATTACTTGTGAATTCAAAGCAGAATTTATTTATTTCAATGTTTTCAAATGTTCTGTTGCCTGAAGACAAGATGCTGTTCTTAGATGGAAAAATCACAACTTTGAGGAGGTTCCTCCTGTGGAACATGAGTGTGAACTTTGCCTTGCACTGGCAGAGTTACATGTTCAACGCTCTGAGACGTTTGACATGACAGACCAAGAAATCCTCCTCCTCCTGTATATTTAGTTTGGTGCCATCATCCAACTCTGCAACTCCTCCATCTCTGCTCCTACCTCTTCCCGAACCAGCTGGTGGCAGACTTGTCTTGAACTTTGCGTGCAGTGATGCAGCTGTGACTCAGCCCACTGATCTACATCCTGTACAATCCACTGTATCACAGTGTATGGATTATTATCAACACTGTGCACATTGTAACACTACTGTGTCTTATCTGAGTGAATACAAACAATAGTTCTGTTTCAGACACAACACATTTGATTAATTTCAGACCAAACTGTCTTTCCCCATCACCCAATATTCGTGAGTTATGTTTTATTATGAAATCAACAGAATTATTTTATCCCTTAAACTTGCCTAAATCATCGTATTGCATGAATATTGTCAGGATGAAATAAGCCTGGTGGTAGGACAGGTTGAACTCTGTAGGCAGTTAGGATTAAGGACATTCAAGTACTTTTGATACATTACTTTGTTTATTGTTGCTTTTCTTTTTAGAAACTTTCTTTTAAACTTAGCACATTACTGTTAAAAGGCTTCACTGATAACAAGATTGTCTTGACCTGGATGATCACTGTTTCCCACGTGCACCATAAGGATAAAACAACTTCAAACAATTCAACTTACTTTGCTGAAGTGCATGTTTATTTTTGTTAAGATCCTAGTCCTACATTACCTGTTACCAGTTCCTTCTCTGTGAATATAAAATAAATACCTTTTTCAGACCTGATTTTATACTGTATAAATGAGCTAAACTGCAGGCAAAACAAGTAAACATAATCCATATTGTTCCATCATTTTGTCATAATTTTATTTCTATTAGAACAAAGTGCAGCATAAATGAGGGGTGCTTAGCCTGTGTCCTTAGACAAATCTGCAAACTTTTGCCCCTTTAGAAGTTCCTAAGGTGCTTCTACACATGAGGCAAGTGTTGCAGTGGTTTATGCATCCAAGGCTTGAACTTGAAATGTCACAAGTAACAGAACCTGGGTATTTTCATTTCATTTCATATTGTCAGCTGAGCACTGATCCAATGGAAAATGGAGGGACCCTGTTGTTCTGATGAATGGGTCACTGTTAGGGCTGGTAGATCTGGCACTTAGAGATGGAAGTACCAAGTTCCTCCAACAACTGCAATCCACTTCTGAGCACCAAAGATGTGCTGGTGTGGACCAACAACTGCAGAGCACAAGTAAGCACAGTAGAACACCCAAAGCCCCTTGTGTCTCTCGCTGAAATACCATGTGTATCCACTGGGGATGCACATGAGTATAGGTCAGGGAGAAACTGCTAAATACTGCAGTTGCGGCTGCAACTAATTATTATTTTCATTATCAGTTAATCGGCTCATTATTTTCTCTATTTTTAGTTTAAGAAATGTCAAAACATAGAGAAATAATGCCTATATAAATAACTCAGAGCACAAGGTGACATCTTCAAATGTTTTTTGTCAGACCAACAGTCCAATACCCCAATATATTTAGTTTACAATGTTGAATCACTTGAATTAGAATAGAATAGATTAATCTTTTGTTGATTGACTAATCAATTAATCAACTGTTTGTGTTCCATTTGGGTCTTTTTTGTATGGCCTACACTCCTACCAAATACAATGGGTAGCAATTGGCATTATTGACCCACACTTGTAAGTTGGAAAGTTAATAAGTTTAAGGACTAAACAACAAGTCTAGAAGTAGATCTGCAACAGGAAGCAAAATATATACTTCATGCTGTAATTGACTTATGTCATATGTACTATTAGTATTGAACTGGGATCAAGCTTTGGAATTCAAAAGAGCCCTATAAATATAAATGTATACTAATCTGTCAGTCATCTAATCATTCAGAGAAATAAAAATATCTATTAGTTAAGCAGTGGTTGGTTGTAGATGGTCAGCCAAGAAAGGCGGAGTGAGAGGAGATGTTGCCTGCGAGCCTAAACTTGGGACAACAATACCCTCACTGATGAGGAGAGTTTGATAAATTGTTCTGCGTGTGGCCACACGGGTATATCGATTCCTCTCTGTGAATGTAATGTGTTATAGTCCCGCCCGCCTGTGCTGACTTGACAAGCGTAAGTAACAAACCCCCGGGAGAGTGTCGACGAATCGAGCTCATCGTCTTCTCTCTATGCTGAAAACGTGCAAACGTTTCTGGGCGAGGAAACAGTGGAGCACCGCAGTGAACGTGGCTTTGCTGCAGGTTTGTTTTTCTAGCGGTTATACGCTGTTACCTCGGTATTTAACGTTGCGTCATTTAGTCTGTTTGCTAGCTATATGGTTCATACATTTTTTATTCGACCGCTGACATTTACAAGGATAGCTGAATTCTTCCATGTTCTTTTTTGTGCTAGTGAATATTGTATCGTTACAGTCGCAACGTGACTTGCACTGTAGCTGGTAGACACGCCTCGCAAAACACACTGAACGCAACTGGCTATCTTAGCAGAGCTGTTAGCTTAGCAAAGTCATGTCAACTTAGCAAAGAAGCTAGCTAGCTAACTTCTGTTTGCAGGCAGACTTGTGTTTGAACCCGGGTGACAAACACGTTTTCCTTTTGAGTGTAAGAAATTGCGCTCTTTCCTTTTTATGTAGTTTCCGTGGGTAGCTGTTTTGGAATTGGGTGGAGATAAGGGGAAAAGGCTCAGTATAACATGTTAACTTACAGTGCGTGATGAGCTTTCTCCACAAACGGCCACATTGTTTTGTTATTATTATCAAAAATGCACCTATGAATAAATGTTTACTGGAGAACTTTAGGGGTAGCAGCTGTAAATGCTCTTGGTAAAACCTCATGGTAGGTAAAATAGTTGCTGCTGAATCCTTAACTATGTAACGATAGGCGTTGACCAGCATCTCAAGGCCTCAGTACAGTGAGTGATGCTTATAAAAGTCTAACCTGCCTTTGCATCTTTTTACTAGCATCAGTGGGCAGTGCATGTAGGTGGACTGCGTGTGTACAGTAGAGTTCACGCAGGCTAGTTTGAGACTATATTTAAAGTGTTCAGTCTTAGATTCTGGCTGTTATAATGTTGAACTACCCAGGCAACATCCAAGCTACTGCGTGCATACTTGACTCATGATTTGTCTTCATTAGCCCCACTTGTCAACTCAAGTCAGTTTTATTTATATAGCCCAATATCACAAGTCACAAATCTGCGAGGCTTTACAATCTGTAGGCTACAGCATCTCTTTAGACCCTCGACTTGAATAAGGGAACACTATTTGAAGTTATTGGAGCTGAAACTATTAGTCGAGTAGCTGAAAAATGATCTGCAACTACTTTGATAATTAATTAATTGCCAAACATCCCCTGTTTCCAACTTCTAAGTTGTAAGGATTTGCTGTTTTTCTTGATTTTATGTGAATGTAGAGTGGATCTATTTTGGGTTTTACAGAACAATGCATTTGAATATGCCACATTGGAATATGAGAATGTTTGATGGACATTTTTCACAATTGTCTGATGTATTATTGCCCAATACAATTAATCGATCACTCGAGAAAATGATTAGCAGATTAACTGATGTAAAAATAGTAGTTGTTTGTCCTAATCAGGATATTTTATGTACCTTTTACCTCCTCTTATAGCAGATCCAGGGTGAGGAGCCTGTTTGAATTCCACTGCATTTGCAAAACAATGGAGGTGAAGCTTGAACAGCAGGACAAAGATATCACATTCAGCAACACTGACACTAATGGTAAGATCCTTCATACCATTAGATACCTTCATATCTTCATTTTGATCAGCCATTCGTGACCGTAATGTAAACTGCATGCATGAAGTAGTAAATGAAGTGAGTCCATGAACTGTTATATCTAGGGCTGTCCTCGACTAAAGAAATTCTTAGTTGACTAACACTTATATGATTTTGTCGACTAATCGATTAGTTGATTTAATCGACAGAGCTGTGCTCTTTGAGAGGTTAAGACTAGAAAAGCGCAATAAAAATGTAGTTAATTAACCATCTGTAAAACTGAATTTCTCCGAAATGAATCCTGCAAAAGCACCACTTTAAATCTTGTGTTCACCAGAAATGTTCTCATAAATTGCTTGGAAATGAGTAATTAAGCATGAATAAGCATAAAAAATGACTTATCGACTAAAGAAATCTTAGTCGACTAAGACCAAAACGACCGATTAATCGACTAAGAGGGGGCAGCCCTAGTTATATCCAGCTTGAACTACAGTGTGTAGATGTACAGACTAATTAGTTCACTCAAGGGAGGAAAACAGAAAAAACTGAACATTTCTGGCTTGCACAACATGTCAGATGGTTGAGGGTTTCTCCTGTCCAAGATACTGCTGTTCGGTGGGCCCTGAGCAGATCTGCCCATGTTTTAATCCAGGAAGGGTACATGGTGGTGCTGGACATATTCCAGGATACAGTTGGCTGCTGAATGAAATCCATTCTTGGGGTGGAACGTACTGTAGACTTAGCACTGACTCGCCATGCATTTATATTTTTGTCACTTCTATTAACCCTACAGTGGTTGTGGCTAGTTATGATAATTTGGTTCCCTCTGGCATGTTTTTCACACTATTTCAGTGGCATGGTCCTAAATTTGAGCAACCGTGTGTGTTTATAGAATATGAGAGCAAGATTTAGTTTTTAGAAAATTAGATTATCCTGGTGAAACATGGAAAGATTTAAAAAAATCAAAGATTGCCTTCTTTTATACTGCCATACTGGGGTGCCACAGTTGGAAATTGTCAAATTCTCCAGAGTGGCGTTAAAGTTGTTTCTCAGGATGTCTATTGTAACAGATGAATACCTCATACAGAATGACTGCCTGGGTCAGATTTGACCTGAATTGTCTTCCCACTCAGGTAAACGGCCAGCTGAGGACATGGAAGAAGAGCAGGCCTTCAAACGTTCTCGCAACGCAGACGAGATGGTGGAGCTGCGTGTGTTGCTTCAGAGCAAAGTAAAGACTCATTCACACAGTGAGCTGCATTAGTTGTTGGGCCACACTGCTGTTTTTTCCCCCACTGATCAAAGCGATTATTATTTCTAATTCTTTCTTCCCAGAATGCCGGTGCTGTTATCGGAAAGGGTGGCAAGAACATAAAAGCCCTACGCACAGACGTGAGTAAACAGATAAAATGTGGCTAACATTTTTGCAACTGAGGAGCAAATTCAGTTGGCTAAAATTGAAGAGATTTAAACCTAAATTCCAATCAATTCACTCCCCCTATTCATTGGATTCCCACATACACAATTCCAGATTTCTTTCCAGCAGGTTCAAGAATTGACATGCAATGTTAGTCATAGATCAGTTTTCTATAACGATGAAACCAAAGCCCCTTTCACACATGCACTGCAACCCTGAAATTATTACCCAGAGGAGCTGTATGTGAGAACGCATATGTCCAAATCAGTGGGACTGGACATTAAACAGACTTTACCCTGCCAGCTCCCTAGTACCATGTCTGTGTAATGCCCAGTTGAGCCCATGTGTGAATAGAGCAGGTCACTGTCGGGAGAATTCACGTTGAGCGAGTCCGCGTGTTGATGACCTTTCCATCATGCTGCAGGTGCAAACATCCAAGAGTAAAGAAGAAGGGTCATTTACACAGACACCAACAAAACGTCTGTGGTTATGGGCCGACGCTGACATCAGACAAATTCAAGGAACGGCAAGAGACCCGGTTGTTTATGACCAAATTACGAACTGCCTATGTGACCACGGTGTAATCCGCTTCATGTCCTGCCTCCTGCACGCTCTGCCCAGGCGCCCCCCCCTCGCCTAAACCAAACAGAGTATTTGCAGTAGGTGAGAACGTGTCTGACACGGACAACCTCCTGTTGTGTGCTACATGTGTGAAAGGGCAACTTTGGACAATGTCCAGACCTAATTTTGTCGGACATTGTCCGGAATTCATATGAGAAAACAGCTCAAGTTGGCTCATGTTGACAGAAGAATGGTTTTTGGGTTTTGTTTCCAGTCCTCTTGTGAGTTTCAACCTGATTCCAGTTCCCCTTACAGTGTTGAAGCTATGTTTGTGCTTGAACTTGGAACGAAGGGGCCAGAAAGCCTGAGTGGATATAGCCTCAGGGCTGTAAATCTCCAGACTGTTTTTTATACTTATCTTTGTCAAGGTCACACTTCCTGTTCTTCTTCTCACCCTAGTTTCAAGTCTCTCATTTCACTTTTGGGACGAAGTATAGCTTGTATTCTATTAAAAATGTATTCCTTCTCCCCCTCTTCCCTTCTCCTTTACTTTTTTGTTTTTATTTTTGGCCACCTTCCTCCGTTGCCCATGTACTGGATCAACATGCCCCTCCTGCGTTGCCCACCTTGACGTTGGCCCAACCTCCGCCCGCCCCTGAACGCCCGCCCACCTGACACTCCCGGTTGGCCCCGCCCGTAAACCGTGCCCCTCCTTAAATGGGCACCTAACTTGACATCTTGTGATTGAATGCCCCCGCCCAATGCCAACCTCCTCCACCACAACCACCACCACAACCACCACCACCACCTCCTCGGCCCATGCAGTACAATGCCAGTGTATCAGTCCCAGACAGCAGTGGCCCAGAGCGGTATGTCCCACCAGTTATTGCCTCACTGCCTGATTAGAACAGTGAAACACATGTCTTTGATAACCTGCCTTCTGTTTAATTTTAACATGTTTATATACATGACAGTATACTCCCCCTCCCCCAAACACCCCCTCCTCCACTTGTAAGATACGTGTATTGTTCCTTTTGATTTTTCTATCAATTTTAAGCATTCTCCATTGAGTATTTTTCATTACAGTTTATTGTCCATGTAGAGAATCACTGACAGCCCACTACCAAGTTAGTATTTAATGGTTAGCAACGCAGCTGTTGGATGTTGTTTTTCCTTGCTGTGATGTTTAATTTTACCATGAAACTTGTGAAAAGCAGACATCTTTTTCTCGCTCTGTCCTCTGTGGCCCACCTGGCCTGCTTACTTTGGAACTTCACCTCCCTCACCCACTGTTGTCAGCATCACTGTCCATGATTTCTGAGAGAGCACTGGCTCTTGTCTAAAGGCTTCGTCCCCCACTCTGTCACTCATTAATGTTGTGTCTTTATTTTGATGTGCTGCATCCCTTCTGTTAAATTTCTCTCAGGCCACATGAGATCAGAGCTGCCTGCCAAACCTTTCATAACCCCCCAACCCCTCCACCCCTGCTCCTGTCCTGTACCACAAAGTAGTTGGTACCCACTCACATTTCCTTCCCCACTTCAACCCCTCTGCTCTGTTACTCTTTTCTACTGCCCCCCTCGTCTCCTCCTCACCTCAGCCCTTAGCCCCCTCCTCCCCACCTCTCCCCTCTTCCCCAAATCCTGATCAAAATGAGGTGTGCTGGTGGCACAATTGTCATGGCAAGCCTATGTTGAGTTTGTTATGTTCCTTTTCCCCAACTTGCTGGTGGTGGGATGGTAATAGAAGATCTCTCTCTGCCCCCCTCCCCCAACTCTGTGTGGCCAGTCTCAGCCGTCCTGAAGCTGCCCATCCTTCCAAGACTTCTCTTACTTTAAAAACATTATTAAATTTAGTGCATGTCAGCTACTTATTTAATCAATCTAGTGTTGGGGAAAAGTTATAGTTGTGCGTAGTATGCTGCAGTCTTTAATTTTTCCTTTTATAGTTTGAAACCGTTCGTAAGTTTGTCTGTTACTGTTTGCTGGACTGCTTCTCAGATATATTTTTTTATCCGGTTTTACCTTGTGTTCTACTTTTTGTCCACCTTGTAATGCCTTGCTTCCTTTTGGCCAAAATGGTTCCTGACAGGATCCTGAGTGTGAATGCCAGTATCGACACTATTGGAGATATTCTGCTAAAAATCATACCGACTCTAGAGGAGGTAAGACCATGTTAATTTCCGTGTTTATTATGTGTACATGAGCAGTGGACAGTCCAGGATTATTGATGACATTACCTTTTGAAATATGTTGCCTGTTGGAATTAATAGAATAGAAAAAAATGCATTATGCAGAATTTGAAGTTCAACTTATAATAGAGTTCTGCACGAGCCTTAAAGGTACCCTGTGAAGCACAAGAACACGTGAGCAAGTGGGTGGCACAATACACATCTTTCCTTTGGCTATGCACAATTCTGCTCTGGACAGTTGGTGACAACAAACATAGCAATGTGCCAACAAATGAAGTGAAGATGACTGCTAGCTTATAAACAGTATACAACAAATATATTAAAAAAAAAAGTCTTTGCAAATAATTTATGAGCAAGGTACATCATTCAACACATTTGTTGGACCTCAATGATACACACAATGTGTAACACTGGTTGTAATATGTTTTGTTTGTGCTTTATTTAATTTATTACTGATCTTTAGAGCACCTGGCTAATGCAACAAATTGGCTACACTCAGACTTGCTTTTCCCACTGGGCACTGCGGATTGACTTGCTACACATGACATTCATGCACAAAATAACCAAACCCGGCTGAGCTTCACACAACAACACTGCCTTTAACTGCCTGTTGGCTAGTTGGTTTGGGTACAACAACCATAGCGACGCACAGGTCTAACCGTTATGTCGCAAAACGGCGGTAAAAACCCCAATTGAGACGCATATTCTGAATGTATACATTCATGCTTCTGAAACCCAAATAATACCTACATATCCCATGTCTTACTCGGAAAATGCTTTATTCATAAATAGGCCTTATTCTGAATATCCAAACGGAATAGGGCTGACTCTGAATAGTCGAATATTCGATTGTGAATCTCACAGTCAAATCTTTGCAGAGGCGTCATGAAATTAGGATCATGTCATTTTGGCTGTATGGGGGTGCTCAATGTCTGATTTTACATATAACTACCTGTTTTCTCCCAATAAGTTAACATACCACATATTATGATATAAATATCAACATATAGTGCTGTAAATAAAAATGTGCAAAGAAAGAAGCTTTTAATATAGTGGGATATGTGTGTGCATGTAAACATACTCACTGGCAACCCATAGTAATATTGATCCACTACCATATTTAGCAGTTGGCACATATTGCTTCAGATGTGTCCAAACATCAAAGTGAAAGATTACAAATCTATTGCTACAGGTTTTGTGTGCTGCATAACACATTATGCATCTAAGTTTGACTTACTGTACATTGGCCTTGAATATATTTTTAAATGACGTCCCTACCATAGCTACCACCTTTTGTTGTTGGTGATTTTCTAACTACTCTGTCGAATTTTGGTGAGCTCAATCTTTGCCACCACTGTTCTTCTATCTAGCAATTTTTTTCTGCAAATGCTGTCATGACTGACAGTTTCTCTTGTCTTATAGTAATTCTTTATACTGATGCAACAACAATTTGGTGTCAATTAGTCTTTGTTAGTCAGTTATCCAGTGCTGCTTTAAAAGCATTGTCTTCTAAAGCTGGCACATGCTGCTTACATCACTACTATTTAAAATTAGAAGATGTTATAAAGCAAGACCACATCGATTCAAGCAGCTTGCATCAGGCAGAGGTGTCGTGCTAATCCTGAACATATATGGGTATTGATAAATCCCGATATTTTTCTGGTATTTTTATATGGTGCAGTGTGTTCTACTATAAACATGTTTCTTTTACTTTTTCTTAATCAAACCTGCACTGGTTAACTTATTTATCTGTTTGTGTTGGTCCATACGTTTGTTCAGTTCTAAATTCCATTATTTCAGTAAAGTGAAACAAAAAATTGCTAATGTGTTACAGAACAAAATCAGTGTTTGTTTCACCAGCACATAACTTAAGCTTGCTATGAATTTCCAAATTGCCTCTGTGATCCTGAACATATCCCTTGTACAGACATTCATCTTTCTGTTAACGGATTATATAAAACTTAAAGCCCACTACATGTTACATTTGTGGCCATTATATTCTTTCAGATTTCCAACACAGATTTATCTAGTTGCAGAAATGTGTTGTTATCAATGCTGGAAAGAGTTTCAGGCCCTGATAACATCACTGATCTTGCTTTTGTGTTTCTGTAGTACCAGCATTACAGTGGGATTGATTTTGACTCCGAGCTTCGTCTGCTGATCCATCAGAGCTTGGCAGGGGGCATCATCGGGGTAAAAGGTGCCAAGATAAAGGAGCTGAGAGAGGTAAGACAGAGTCCAGATTAGCAGGAGCCTCGCCATGATGATCTGCACCAACAGTTGGCCTGCGAATGAATTGTTAAAATCATACATGTTACTTGTATTTTGTGAGTTGCACTACCAATAATGGCATTACAAACATGTATGAAAAGAGTGCTTTTTTTGCTGGTGTAATTGGCTAGTTTAGTAGCAAAGCAATCAAAATGAATGTGATTGTCTGGGTACAATGTTTTCATGCACTAGAACACCCAGACCACCATCAAGCTGTTCCAGGAGTGCTGTCCACACTCCACTGACCGAGTCGTCTTGGTGGGAGGAAAGCCAGAACGGGTCATTGAATGTATAAAAGTTATCCTGGAGCTGGTGTCAGAGGTCAGTTTACATCTCTGAGATCTGCTGAAAGCCTCAACATACTTTATATAGTCATGTGTTTCATGTCATGCAGATGTAAGGATAGTTATGACGAGGCTGAATTCCATAATTTTAACTTGATATTATTGTTACTGAAACCTTAGTCTATATCCACGACCTTCCACTTCCGGGATTGCCCCGTTGCCGCTAGAAATTCCGCCGTATGTCCTTTTTTTTTTTTGGACCGGATTTCTGTTACAATTGCCTCCTTTGTGTTGGAATTCTAAACTCCGGTTGAAATGTACACCTTCCACCAAAACTAGTTCCTTCCCGAGACTGTTTTCCAGAGGCACCGGGGCTCCGTGCAGCGGCAATGACGATTTTGATTGGTTTAACAAAATGTCAATAAACCAGAGCACGTTTTTCTCCCGTCCCGGAATGCTGTGTGGACTAGCCAGACCCTCCTCCGCAGCATTGTGGAGGAAGGTCTGGCAAAGTGAGACTACTGAAACCTCAACAGCTTTAAAGAGAGTATTATTTTCTGTGTGTTTTACAGCTAATTTCTAGAGTTATTTTAGAACAGAGCAGACTCTTACAATCTTATTAATTTCCTTTGCCTTCATTTTGCAGGCGCCAATCAAAGGTCGTGCCCAGCCTTATGACCCTAATTTTTACGATGAGACGTACGACTACGGTGGTTTCACTATGTTATTCGAGGAGAGAGGCAGACGACCCATTGGTGGCTTCCCCATTCGTGTGCGTGGGGGCTTTGAGCGCATGCCCCCGGTTCGTGGCAACAGACCTATACCTCCCTCCAGAAGGGACTACGATGACATAAGCCCCCGTCGGGGTCCTCCACCTCCGCTGAGCAGAGGTGGACGAGGGGGCAGCCGAGCACGTAATCTGCCTCTTCCCCTGCCACCACCACCAAGAGGAGGGTGAGGAGGGGCTCTTTTACTGTGGATGCTTTCACACCTTTAAGTTGTTTGGTTCATTAAAATGAACTCTGGTGCATTTGTTTTAGTGGTTTGGTTCATAGTGACCATACAGTAACTAGCAGTCCTCGTGTTATACTGTATTAAGGTACAAAATGCCTTTTTTCCCCGTTTGTCATTTATTATATACAAGGTTCAGTTGCAGTCTCGACTAGGGGTGTGATGAGACACCCAGCTCACGAGACATGAGATTGGGTTCACGCAATCGAGACGAGACAAGATTTTAACACTATTCTAAAGGAATCTTCAATGAGGAAATAAGACTTTATATATAAATAGTCCTTTACTAAATCAAAAGTCACAAAATGAAAACCGAGCACTGAAAGGTTTTGCCACAAACTCAATGACTGGCTTGTCTCCTGTATAACTAACAATTACACCGTTACTTATTCCATATGTACGGTGGAGAAAGAGTCTCTTCACTCAGAGAATAAGGTTACAACGTAACTAAGCGTATTCTGGCAGTAGTTGTTGTTTGTACTTGAATTTGTCATTGTACAGTAGACAGAGATAAATAAAGCTTATTTAACAGTGATCACGTTCTAAAACACAAATAAATTACCATAAAACACTCAACAGATGATTTTTGTGAAGTGAAACTGCACACTACAGACGCCTCTCTCTCCCGCTTTGTGACACTAGATAACATAAATATTCTCCAAAGGTGCATGCATGACTTTCTTTCAGTCACCAACATTTGATTTCCCCACCTTGATCCATGTAGCGATGATGATGATGCAAAACTGTCCAATCAGTGAGCTACCTGTCGGTCCATGTGACTTCGTGCCCACAGCTCTTGGTTGGTTTGTAAAAATTCCGTGAATATGAACAGGACCAGAACTAAAAGGCAACAATGAATCATGTTTTCCTTTGTCCAGACCAAATGAACCAAACTACAGGTGTCAAAGCACTCTTGGATACACAATTGTTTAGATACAGTTAATAATTTATATTTTATTTTTCCAACACACTTTCCTTGTCTGTCATTGTTTGCAGGGGAGACAGGTTCTCACACGGCAGCTATCATTGCGGCATGGACGACAGACCAAGGTGAATACGGAGCAGCATTGTCAATAATTTAATTTCTCTCAAAAGCAGAGCGACTGATATCAGAGTAAGTTGCTCAGTAGCAGAATGTCAACCCACCAGCCCTGATTCAGAGTCTGATCACAGGTCATCTGTAGAGTCTGCATGTCCTTTCACACTCACTGCTTTCTAAATACCAATCTTAACAGCGCTGTCCCACTTGGTACTGTGGTGTTAAAGTGTCCTCTAGAGTAGAGAAAATATATTAATGCATACCTTTTTGTCTGTAGTGACAGAAGAGGCCGAGGAGGAGACCGCTATGACAGCATGGTGAGTGCCGCCTGTGTTTACAGGTGCTGCTGTAATGCTAGGCTGTATGTGTGTAGTTGTGTGTAGTAGTTTGTGAATTATGTTTCAGACAAGGGGATTTGAATTCCTTTTTTCTGATTGTAGTACAAGCACAGAGCCATCGACACTGGGCTGCTTTTTCACTGTGAATGCACACTGATCATGGCCTGTTGTTGCCTGGCAACAGTTGTCTCCGTGGTTACCACAGAGCAGCTGAGTATGTAGTCCAGAGATCCACCAGGCTAGCAAATGAACTTGAGCTGAAACCAAAGCAATTTCTGAAAAGGCTTCCTTCAGTTCTTAGCTGCAAGCAAATACTTTCAATAAGAAGGTAAAGAATACATTTGATCAAATAAACACCAGTAGATGTCAATCTTGGGCAAACATGGTGTGCTTGAGACCAGCATAGTATCAAACGTGTATCTTCACTTTGAAAGCACTCAGATATTTCTCATCAAAATGCAAATGAATTTTAGCGGAAATACGATAAGAAGATAGCCTTAGATAATAAAATAAGCTTTTACTAATAACTTTTACTCATCTAAAAGCTTTATGAAGACATCTGGTTTGCTGTTTGTGTGCTCAAATAACTTTGGCAAAATGTTTTGTGTTTTTATTTATTTAGGGTGTGACCTTGCTCTAATTTCCACTGCTTTATTAACAAATTGAATAGTCAATGGCTTTATGGGGTCAAGGCAAACTTTTACTGTGCATTTAAATTATATATATATATATATATATATATATATATATATATATATATATATATATATATATATATATATATATATATATATATATATATATATATATATATAATAAAAAAATAAATAAAAAAATAATGAATTCTTGGGTTCACTATCATGAGCCATGTCTATAAAGAAAGGTTTATCCCAGATTGTTTCT
Source organism: Gymnocephalus cernua (assembly GCA_023631565.1). Lineage (NCBI taxonomy): Eukaryota > Metazoa > Chordata > Actinopteri > Perciformes > Percidae > Gymnocephalus > Gymnocephalus cernua. The sequence continues at coordinate 24,089,725 of CM042442.1, forward strand.
CCTTTTGCTCTAAAAAAAAGTAGAAAATCAGTTTTAGTATTTTGACTCAGTACTCCAGTTAACAGTTCTCTTGCAGGTATTAAAATATGCTGTCATTATTCCATCATTAAAACACAAATGTATGTTTACCTTGTTTTTTTCCCCTCTTAAATCGATCCTGAAATGCAGAGTGGAGGTGGATATGGTGAGTGTTATTTTTTTTTTAACTTTGGTCTTATAATTGTTTCAGCCACTATTCATTTCAGACGTTATGTAGGGGCAACCATAGCCTGTGTCATTGGTTTTGAAGTCCACAGTTGGATCGCACACTCAGTGTCCTTTTTATTAGGTACACCTGTACAATCTAATGCTGCCCAATACAACAGCCTGGCCATAACATCTATCCTTACGAAGCTCACAGTGGTCTGTTTTTGGTGGCATTTTCAGAAATGTGTAAAGTCAACTACATGTTTATTACTGAGCTCATAGTCAAAGGTAGTGGTGTACTGGACTGTATTATATTATATCCTCCCTATTTACATGCATAAGGTGGGCAGCATTAGAAACACCTCTGAATATAATGCTAATTATGACCTAAGTGCTAGAAAAAATGTAATTAACACCTCTATGACATTGTCAACAAAAAATGACTATTGTAGGCATCATGCATTATGAAAGTAGACGTTCTGGCAGTTGCATATACAATACAGAACAGTTGTATATCCAATAAAACTGTTCCGTTTTTAATATTCTACCCACCTCATGTATGTAAATAGAGAGGACCAAATGCATTTGACTGTACAGGTGTACCTAACAAAGTGGACACTGAGTTTATAATCTAAACCCTTACAAACACAAAAGTAAATGTTTAAGTTTATTAATTATAATGTTTAGTTGTAAAACCTGTCTGGTTGCCTCATGTTGTTTACCCCTTTTAAACTCTGTTGTAAATCTATAGCTGCAGGTTTTGACATGTCGACACATCCTAGGAATTGTATCAATAAATAAACATTTTCTACAAATAAAAACATAATTTTCCATATTACATATTTGTCAGAGCACATAGATGGAAAACTTATTTGTCTTGGGCATTTGGTCTCGTCTTTGTCCCTGTGGTGTATTTTCATTTTTCCCTTTCTTGTTTCCTTTCCAATGTTTTCAAAGACAACAATTCTTCCTGGGAGCACTTTCAGTCTGGTGAGTGGGGAGTAGGCCTGCATGATTTGGGGGAAAAATATGAATCCATTTTTTTTTTTAGCTTAGAATTGATATCACGATTCTCTGCCACGATTTTTTTCTCACGAAGTGTAATGTTTATTGCACACATGAACCATGACAAAACAAAACAAATTGGCAGTACCAAACATAGATTCCTTTTGGCATCTATAGCACATTGTGCATCACCACAAGCCTGTAAACATTCAATGAATAAAGAAAATAAAGTACATACTGGCCATTTAAGTACAGTAGGCTACCAAAAATAGTGACATATAAACATTGAACTAAGTATGGCCCTGATACAGGCTCTATCTGAACTCCTTGAACATGTCTTTACATCATTAAAACATGTCAATCAACATACTGCAGCTACAGCTTCAGTCTCTAGAGAAATGGAGTTTGTCAATTGGCAATTTAAGTACAGTATCAAAAACAAAATGATTTCTTAGCACAATCTGTAACTGCTTGCCTTTCATGTCTTCAGCTGTCCCCTACCCCCAAGGGTTTTTTGTTTTAAATTAAAATAATTTCAAAATTAAATTGGGAAGGGGCGACCTCTATCTCACCCAGTAAGAGAGTTCACCCCATGTAGGCTGAGTCCTGCAGCGGCGCAGGTTTCGAATCCGACCTGCTGCCCTTTGCTGCGTGTCATCCCCCATCTCTCTCCCCCTTTCATGTCTATCCACTTTCATGTAAATAAAGGGAAAAGCCCCCCCCCCCCCCCCCCCCACAAAAAACCCCCCAAAAAAAAGTATTTAAATCGGGAAGAGGGTGAATCGAGATCGCGATTTTATAACGATTAATCGTGCAGGCCTAGTGGGGAGGGATTATTATTACTGTCAGTGTCTTATTTCCTTACCCTTATGGGATAATTTATTCTTGTTGCATGCTTAAGTTGAAGACAAATTCACCTTAAATGTTCTTTCTCACGTCTGACTTTAGGTGGCAGAGGCTCATACAGTGATATTGGAGGCCCAGTCATCACAACACAAGTCACCATACCAAAAGATGTAAGTAAGACATCTTTCGACTCTTGCAGTTAAGAATGACAGAAAAGACTTTTCACTCCTAAATCTACTTTTAATTGGCCTGTATGGTTGTTCTGCAGCTGGCTGGCTCCATCATCGGTAAGGGTGGCCAGAGGATCAAGCAGATCCGCCACGAATCTGGGGCATCCATCAAGATTGATGAACCACTAGAGGGCTCTGAGGACCGCATCATCACCATCACAGGAACACAGGACCAGATCCAGAACGCCCAGTACCTGCTGCAGAACAGGCATGTGATCCTGTGACTCCCCCAAACAACTCATCTCATTGGAGCAGTGTGGTCTCCTCTGAAGGCCTGTAGGCTCATCCACCACTGGATGGAAGTAAACATTTTTTTTAGTTGCTGCGTTAAAAGTTTACTTCGACTTAACTTTATTGTACCAAATGAGTAATTTTTTCTTGCAGCCAGGTGAAACACACACATACTTAATAATAAAATACATAAAACACATAATAATCTTGTCGTCCATTGTTGCTGTTATATTAATTGTACTATACACCATATACTGCATTTACTATTACGACTACTTCCTAAGTTTTTAGACCAGAAGTTGACCGAGATCAGTAACAAAAACTGAACACCACCAGAGAGATGCTAATTTTGTCTAGAGCTGAAACGATTAATCGACTAAGCAATTAATTGATCAACAGAAAATTAATTGGCAACTATTTTGATAATGGCTTACTCATTGTAATAATCTGTGAGGATCTGTTGCTTTTTTGCTGTTTTCACTTTAAACCGTAAACAATGTTGGGCTGTTGGTCTGAGAAAACAAGCCCTTTTGAAGGTGCTACTTTGGGCTCTGGGAAATTATACGGGGCCTTTTTCACTATTTTGTGACCTTTTTTATAGACAAAACAATAGGGCTGGGTTGTATGGCCAAAATCTTCAATTCCGATATAGATCATTTCATATCTCGATAACGTTACATATCGCGATATAGCATGTTTTCTGCTAAATAAATAGTCTATATGAAAAATCAACATGGTAACAACTATTAGTGTATACTCCTGTGTGAATTAAATACTTGACAACATTTCTAATTTTATTAGGAACGTAAGTGCAAATTGAACATAACGTACAAGCGTGATACAAGCATCATCCAAATGAGTAAATGTTTTTTTCACAATAGAAGCCATACAGAACATATGATAGACATTTTTATATAGTTTTTATGATGTATATTTTTTATATTGTGTCATATGTCTATAAAAGTAAAGTAGGTAATTAGCAGATTAATTGATACTGGTAATAATCATTAGCTGCAGCCCTAATTGTATTAAGCTTATGTGCAAACCTGACATTTTACTGAAATCAGTGTTCTTAGATAAATGTTCAAATGTTTTTACATTATGCCAAGACATAAGGGTGTTGAGCCTTTGAGCTTTTCAGTTACTTACTTTTTCAGACACTTCCTTTTCCCCTCCATCCCTAAATGGCTAAGCTGGTCTCAGCAGTCATAATGCTTCTTGCAGACAATTTATTTTCATCCTTGACCTTGGCATACTTTTTATAACTTACAGTTGTGCTCAACATAAAAAATGTCTTACAGTTTGCTTTACAGCATTAACAGCTCCTGACCCATGTCACATCCAATGCCCTTACCTTCGTCTGTCTCTTATTGCAGTGTGAGGCAGTACTCTGGTCGGTTCTTCTAGGAAGAGGGGAAGTGAAGAAGCGTGAAGCCATGCTGCCATACTGTTTCCTTCTCCTATTCAGAGCCTACATTCCTCTGCTTTGCCTCCTCCCCTCACTATCACACACTACACCATTGATCTATAAATCACAATTTTTATTTAGAGGCATTTAAAAAAAACTTTAAGCTGTCAAACAGCAAAGGAGTCAACGTGTTTCTGTGCTGGTGTAATTATTTTTATGAGATTATTGTGCAGTCATTGGAGTAAACTCATGTGTGTGATAACTTTTGGTATTGTGAGCTGCCCTGGGCCCTTATCTCCTTCATTTCAATACAGCATGCAGAATGTAATCTTTTTGTAAGGAACATTATGTGAAGATCCCCCCCCCCCCCCCCCCTCCTTTAAATGTTTAAGCACACTCTACATAACACACTTTAATTTTTATATAACATCTAATATCCTTTTCCACTTTCAAATGAAGTGATTTTTGTAAGATGGACTTTAATGGAGTAGTTTGACATTTTGAGTAATACGCTTATTTGTCTTTGTGCTAGGCTAACCGGCTGCTAGCAGTAACCATTAAAGCTGTGGTAGGCAATTTATTTTTGGCTTTAGTGGGCAACATGTTCATTATAATCTATATTATGTTGTAATTCAAATGGTCTGAGAGAAAACTTGACTGCTGCACCTCATCTGGGCTCTGGTTTTAGGCTTTAGAAATCTAGCTGTGACAGGAGACTTTGGTCTATCACAGGTCATTTCAGAGAGGGCGTTCCTATTACCTGTTCTGCCTGTTCTGCGCATGCATTGCCCATGCCATATTGAGGGGAGAGGCGGAGCTGCAGGAAGAGGTTTCACTCAAATTCTGTCTTTTTTGCATTCTACTCACTGCTGCTTTAACTCTACCAGATATTGAATAAGCCTATTTCCCAAAATGTCATACTTTTGCTTTAAATTGGGATAAATGTGCCAGTGTGATATAGCAAAAAGAACATTTTTAAGATTTTTTTTTGTTTTTCATAGAAAGACAAGGAGCTGTATAAAGTGTGTATGTGTATATATTTACATAGAAACAGTAATTTCATGAGTGGTTAGGTTAGATAGGCCCAACATACTTAAGAATTATAAGACTGTTTTTTTTTTTCTTTCTATGTATTTTGATTTATTTTCTGCCAGTTATGACTCGCTCTAATAACCTCATTTTCTGATCTGTTTGATCCATTATTCTAGCATTAGTGTTTCTAATTTGAACAGTTTGGAAACATTTGTAAAGTTTTGAATAGGCTCTTGGGTGACGTTTGAAACGAGGAGCATACAGCTTTGTGAGTCCATGAGTGGTGTTTTCTATCCGGTCATATCTGTAGCTCTGTCTGATTTTCTGTAGTACCTGCAGGTGTTTAGTAAATAAAGTCTGTCACAGTTCGCTAAGTGTGTGTTCTACTTTATTTCAACGGCAGATAAGATATGACAATCGAGTTCTGGTTGTAATTAGTTGTGGTTGTAATTTGTGCCAGCCTGTTGCTCTGTCACATGCATCCGTAGTTTACAAGTTAACACCGGAAATTTGTTCCCATAATGTAATAGTGAAAGCCCACACGATTTCCCATCAAAGCACAGCCCTCTGTCACATGGTGCGCTGTTGTTTCTTTACCCAGGATAGCGAACGGGACAAAAAAAACTGGTCGCAGAGGAAATAACACCGAGGTTCGTTTATACAGAAAACCTGACGTGAGCATCCCTTTCTTTTCCTTGGCGAATGACTTTTGCCAATTGTGTTGTTTTGTAGCGCTATGAAGTGAAACTCCGCCATATTCAGCCCACCACGCCCGGAGCACCAGGGAAGACTCGCTGCTTCACTCTTGTCTTAAGTTGCACAAACTTAATGTCCTCTTTACAGGAGAGGAACAAGGTAATACAAACAGCCTAGCGAGTAACGACTTTACTTCCTTAAATTTACATTTGTTAAACCTTGTTTCCACCTCAGGAGAAAACTGTTGGCGTACGCAGTGGGGATTCTGGAGGGGTTAATTAAAACATATTGACTTTAGAATCCTCGGGGCTTTTCATTTCTTGTATAACCAACATTATGTACGTGTCTGTGCCTTGGAAGGCGACGTGTTATCCAGGACTAATGACTCTGAGCTCCGTTGGGGCTTGCTGCCTCAGCCCAGAGGCCAAAGAGGCTCGCAGGATCAACGATGAGATTGAGAGGCAGCTCCGCCGGGACAAGAGGGACTCGCGACGGGAATACAAGCTCCTTTTGCTCGGTAAGGGACAATGAAATACAGTCTTTCGGTAATACTTAAGGCTATTTAAACCATGGTGGGATAATTTAGATTCTCTGTACGGAATTAGAAGCAGTATCATATTAGCCTACAGCCTCCTACATTACAAATTGTACTCAAATGTATAGAAGTGTTAACAATGACATGCACTTAAAGTATCAAAAGTAAAATTACTTTTAATTTCAGAGTGTTATCATAAATATATCATATATTTTGTGTTATAGGATTATTATTATTGCTGCATTATATACAGTAAAGGAGCATGTTGAACATTGCTCTGTAACGTACAGTAGAGCTAAATTTAAATATTTGATATACTGTATTTGGTAGTTTTATTTTTAACAATGCATCATTTTGCGAGATGATTAGGCTTATTATTTTGTATGTAAAATCATATGTAACTAGGTAACTAGCTAAATCTGTTAAATCAGTGTTGTGGATTAATAAGTACAATATCTTATATGTAATATAAAGCGACATAAAATGGAAATACTCAAGTAAAAGTACAAGTGCCTCAAAACTGTAGTAAACTGGAGTACTCCAACAGTATATAAAGTTAGGTTAGCTCCCCTGGACAACAACAAAATACTGCTTACATTATTAATCCACAAGTAATAGTAAATATGCAGCTTTGTCTAGTCACAGTACACCCCACCAAAGAAAACTCTACAGCAATACCACAGTGGGTTGAAAAATGCAAATGTTCCAGGTGAGAGATATTGAATAGGCTATTAGATTGTTATTACTGATGCATTAATGTGTAAGCTGCATTTGACTCTTGTAGCTTGTAGATTTAGTTTTTGATAGTTTCATCTGTAACAATGCATCATATTTTATAAATGTAACTTGTATGCAAAATCTTCTTTTGTAAAGTAACTAGTACCTATAGCTGTCAGATAAATATAGAGGAGGAATAGTACAATATTTTTCTCTGCTAAAGTGGCAAAAAGTAACAAACAAAAAGTAGAAATATTCAACCTAAACACTGTACTAAAGTACAGTAAATGAGCTTCCATCACTGCTTATAACTTACTGTTAAGAAGACACACATTGGTCCCAGCTGGTAGATCAATGTAAGATAGCTGTATCATCTTGGGAGGCCATTTTATTTGTGCTACTTGACAAAGGATGCATCAGCAATGCTGTGAAGGTTTAAGGTGGTCGAGTTTGTTATGCTTATTCTGCTTTTAAAAATGATTGACTCATACTGAATGTATAACCACTCTTTTAGGTTCAAAGTCCAATGTGTAGCTTCAGTGCTTTCCAAACAATGACCTTACATTTCATACTGTACAGCATATTAGATTTAAATTAATCAGGATAATCATATTAAGTATAAACCCTTAAAGCCCCAGTGTGTAACGTGTTTAGTTGTTCATTATCAAAATCTGTGTTGCCCGTTCACAAACTTGTTTTTTTTCATGAATATTTACCACCATCAATGATTCCAAGTATTCCTTTTGGCTTGACATTTTACATTTGCATTCGCATGAATTGGGGTAGATGCTCCATATTCATGCAACATCTTGACATACGTTAGCCGGTAAGGGATATATAGGACATACTGCTCCACCTTTTGCGTTTTTGCTGTCGCATGATAAACTCACAGTTGCTTGATTGATTTTATTTGACCACTAAAATATAAAATATGAAACAGTACTCTGTGTCATACATTAAAATACATAAATAGTCAGGGATGACACAATAAAGCCCAAAGACTTATTTCCATTATGGTCCCTATAAGGGCAGGGGGAAAAGACTGCTGCTAATGCTGCTAATGGGTATCGTAGCTGTAGTTTCCCGGCCCCGGCAAGTTTAACAAGGAAACAAGGAGGACCACACATATTCAAAATCCAAATTTCAGAAACAGGAGTCTTCTTTGCCAAAAAAAAGAAAAAGGCTACCGTAGCTGAGATAGATAGATAGATTGATAGATTGATTTTTATTGTTCCCAACACACACAGCACACATACAGAATATACATGAAATAACAATAGAATAGACTACAAGAACAAATATTCTAAATATATACCAGTTGGGAACAAACATGTACAACTGCTTCACCATTACTGATAAAGCTGTAGATAAACCTATTGTGCAAGGTGCATTCAGTGCAGTTGTGATGTCTTATCTCACACTCAGTGATGAAGTGTTAAAAAGTTGAATTGCCTGTGGTAGAAATGATTTCCTGTAGCGGTCCATGCGACATCGAAGCTGTCGGAGCCTCTTAGAGAAGGCGCTCCTTTGTTGGACCAGTGTGTTGGACAGGTGTTGGACATACTTTGAACTGCGTGGCGCGAGAGAGTTGATTGCGATATATGATCTCAACGCTAGATGGGAGAAATTCCTACACATTGGACCTTTAAATATATTTGTCTACTATTTTATAAAATCCTTACAAATTTCAAAATTACATGCTAATCATTTCACTCTGTCTACAAAGCTCTCTTAACGGTTGCCAATAAATGCTTTCATTTCAACTTTGTCAGCTACAGGGGGAAATGCTGCAACTTCTTTTAGTTCCACTTTTTACAGGCAGACACTGGTAAGATGACACAATACTGTTTGTTGTAAACCTTGACTCAAAGACCCACAGGGCCCAAGGGTAAGATCAAACCCAGACAATGGTAATTAATGTATATTAAGTCCAAGATTGCATAAAAGTGAGACGTGAAAGTACTTCACACACAACAGAGGCTGGCGATATTCTATATTTTTGAAAAATATAGACAATAAGTTGACGACATGAAAAATGGTGTTTCATATTGTCAACAAATCCAATGACGAGATCAAAACCAGCATTACATTGACAAGTATTACCTCTGTAGCAAAAGTGTGATGTAGCTTAGGGCTGGGCAATATATCGATATTATATCGACATTGATATATGAGGCTAGATATCATCTTAAAGTTTGGATATCGTGATATGACACAAGTGTTGTCTTTTTCTGGTTTTACAGGCTACAGTACAGTAAAGTGATGTCATTTTCTGAACTTACCAGACTTACTAGCCGTTTTATTATTTGCCTTTACCCACTTAGTCATTGTTTCCACATTACTGATGATTATTTATCAAAACTCTCATCATGTAAATATTTTGTAAAAGTACCAATAGTCAACGCTCTAATGTAGCTTATTTCTCTGTGCCATAGCCCTCTATTGCTGTCTGTGGTACAGAGTCTACAGCCATGCTTGTAGCTCTGTGAGCTACATACGACTAATACACAAAGTACAAACCAAACCAAAGTATCGGACAAACCTGATGATGGCGCTAGACGAAAAGTTAAGAGATCACAGAGATGGACTGTGCATTGTTGGTTTGGGTCTTTTAAAGGGGAACACCACCTAAGTTAGGAATGCCATTATGTTATGTCTATGGCCTAGGAAAGTTCAATGGATATTTGTGATGATGAGCTACTCTCTCTCAAAGCCAGAAACCAGAGAAGTAAGTGTTAAACTTGTGATGTCATCAAGTCTAAAGTTTGGAGCTACTTGATGGACAATGAATGTGTGACTGTCCTCTTTTTTAAAACCCAAGTGAGCTTTATGTTATTGTAGTGATCTCAATTCTGAAAGAGAAAATATACCCATATAACATTCCCCCGGGTGCTCTTTAAGTTGATATGTATGTGTGCACTTACATTACGCATCTGTTGGTGGCTAGGAACTGGTGAAAGTGGGAAGAGCACTTTCATCAAGCAGATGAGGATCATCCATGGCCGTGGATACTCTGACGAGGACAAGAGAGGCTTCACCAGGCTGGTCTACCAGAACATCTTCACAGCCATGCAGGCCATGATCCAGGCCATGGACACATTAAAGATCCCCTACAAGTATGAACACAACAAGGTAGACCAGACAGTTGTTTCTTTGTCCTTAATTTTCTGCTTCACGCAGATGGATTGAGAAAGAGGTTTTACTGCACACTGTCCAACAGAAGCATCGGCATGGTTTACTGTCTCAGACACTGACAGAGCCTGCGGTGTGTATTAGGGTGAAGTACTTCTGGTAATTTGCAACGTTGTTTAGTTTTGTAATCATGCTTCCAGAAAGTTTTGTCTACTAACAGAGGCTGGCTGAGACAGAGCAGGCTGACTTTTGGAAAGTACATATGATGTTACACTGCAGGCATGTGAAGACAGGTACTCCTGGGCCAAATACAAGTAAGAGACAAAAGAGGAAGGGAGACAGAGAATTCCCCATTAATCATACAGGAATACAGGAATCATACCAATGGCAGGTGCCTATTACTCACACAAATTTGCTGGTCCACACAATTATGCACAATTAAGTTCCAGGTAACAGCCAAAACACACCGGGCGCGTAAGCGTCACATATAGCAGGAGGAGGGGGTCATGTGGCCGTCGTGGACCTTTAGCAGCATTAACCAAGTCTGAGTCAGCATGTGGGCTATGATTTTTTTTTTCTCTGACTCTGAGTGAGGGTGATCTTCTGTGTAAGCTCAGGATGACACTGTTTGTCACTGCATGCAGATTTTAGTACTGAAGTGCAGAATGGCTGTGGGTCAGAGAGGTCAAGAAGCCACGTTACCATTCACGAAATAAACGGTCTACTAACACTAGAGGGCTTTTAATTTGAAACGGATACAGGAAGTGTTGAGTTTGTAACAGCATTATAAGGTAAATGGTAGCAGATCTGTCTCTAGTATAAGCTTGCGTCAAAGGCCTGGTACCCTCTGCAGATTAGGTAATTAAAGGCCTTCATCACTATTTGATAATTTACGGTGTGTGTGTGTGCTGTGTGAGAATGGAAAGCTTGACAGGCTTAGCAACAGTAACTAAGGCTGAGTGTCCACATAGCGTTCTTTTCTGAGCGCCAGCGTCTTTCAATGGTTGATTAGATGTAATGAAGTTGGAGCAAGTAAGAGTGAGCTTTTAGTAAATTTAGATTTTTGATTGATCTCAGGAGGTCAGAGAATGGTGAGAAAAAAGAGGTTAAAAAAACCTGGCAGAGCAGCTTCTAACGATCCCTTCAAATTTGTCCGATCTTTTCTCAAAAGAGAAGAGTGGGAGCATGAAAGTGCTGAAGCAGGAGCCATGAAATTAATTTTAAAAGATGGATGAAAAGGGAAAGGCATTTGAGGGTAAGACTTCCCCCAGAAGTGTAAAAAAGAAGTAACTAAAAAGAAACTTCTCAGGTTGTTTTGAACACACATCCAATATCTGGTAGCAATTTCTTCCTTAACGCTGCTATCTATTTTGCAAGGGCACTGTCGCTGCATCCAGGGTTTAGTGGCACCCAAAACGATTGTGATTGCTTTGAAGAAATACAAACAAGCCAGACTAACAGTGGTGTAATAGTTAAACAATGTATTTTACTCTGAATTTTACCACAGTATGGCAGCTCATAGACATTTGTATCATGGCAGGGTCACAATCTCCTCTTTATTACTGTGGTAGTGGAAGAAACCATCAGAACATTAAACCAACCATCAACAAAAGGACAATTGCAGTATGTCTGCAGAAGCACCTTGTACAATAAGGCTGTTTATTGATCAAAAGTTACTCCTCACATGCTGCAATGCCAAAGTCCCAGGCAGTAGGAACTGAGAGTAAACAGACTTAAAGGAATTGTTCACCCATAAATGACCATAAAAGTAGTCCAAACAGCTTGTGCAGAGTTTGTGAGTTTTCTAGCTGACCGATTGCACTGTGGGTCCAGTAAGGGTAAAATACAGAGATTGGGAATTCCAAGAAGACCATGGACATCTCTTTACAAACCCAGAAAAACACAAAGCAGCATTTGTACTTTGTTTAGCTTTAAGAAGAAAAACCTGAAATAACAGTTGAAACAAACAGCAAGGACAGAAATATGTTGTGTGCAGTACATCATTGCTAATTCTACCAGCGGTTTACTGTGGAGGCTTGTGATCGGGGATTAAAGCATGCTGAGGACAACAGAATAGTTTGGGTCGTAAAATATCTTCCAAAGAGAATCTATGACCATAGTTTTGTAGCAGAGTGGGTAGTCCCACATCATCCTCAGCTTGTGGTGTAATTATTTATTGTTAAGTATGTTAGCCAGTAAAAGTTTACTTTAATGATTCTTTTCATGATTGGGTAATCTGCCGGTAATGCATTTTTGATTAATCATTTGGTCTGTTATAAAAGATAAAAAAAAGAACATACTCACAATAACCACAATTTCCTAAATTGCAAGGTGATTCTTTGTTTCGTTTGATCAACCGTCCAAAACTGTAGACCTCGTCATATAAGTTACATAACATGATTTATAATCAAGGACTGTTAAAAACTTGCAGAAGACAACCCAATATTCTTATTTTTATTCTTTATTTTATAAAGGACAACACACATTTATTAACATTTCTGTAAATGTGCCAGTGTTAGCCAGCCGGCTAATTTTCAACTGTAGTCCTTTGGCCAGATGGTTTTAGACCAGAGCAACAGGAAACAGCAAGCCATTAGTACAGGTTAAACTATACAGACAGAAGTCAACAAGACACCATACAGACAGCTAGAGCAACAAATAAGCTTTCTCAGTAAGCCATGCAGAGCTACAGGAAGCAGCAAGACATTAGCACAGTTACACATCAACAGTATCCCCATTCAGTGTAAGAAGCCATGCAAGCATCAAAACACAGCCAGGCAACACAGACCAGAGCCATCTTCTTGCACCGTTCAACCATGCAAAGCAGTAACAAGCCGTAATAAAAAGATGAAATAGGCTACATCACTCATGAGGGAGGCGTTAATACAGCACAGGTTAATAAGATGGTAAAATAGTTAAAATACAAGTTAATTTTTCATACATACCCAAGAAATGCAGAGCGGGCTATATTTGACACCAGGCAAGACATCAAACATGTTAGCAGCAGGTCAGCAGTGATAACAACAATAATATAAGATTACCAGGAGATTTAAGATCTGACTTTCCAAGAGCCAGGCCTTGAGACTTTGTGTGAAGTTATGGTAGGTGGGGCAGTTTCTTGTTTCATTTGGTAGAGTGTTCCAGTGATTAGTTTCAAATCACAGCGTTGGTAAATAAGGTCTTTTGTACTTGTTGCTGGTGAAGTGTAGTTTCTGGACAGTCTTTGAATAGGCCTTTAAGATTAGTGGTACGAATCAGGTTCTGAATTACAGGGCATCCTGTTTGAAGCCATGAGGGTCAGCCTTTACCACCTATTATGAATGATACTGAGGTCAGAATGAAACGATGGGCCACTGGGTGTAAGATGATACTAATAATGGAATTAAACATCTGGAGTGGGAGATGAACCCAGTGACATCACCATGTCCCTCCTCTTAAACATTTAAACTGAATTGTATCTTTCACGCTTTGAGAACAATGTACAAGAACACAAACATGATATCATGTCCATCATAAATCCCTCAGTATATTTATTTCTAAAAAAGTGTCGCCGTATGTCACTAATTTCACTGTGTCGTTCTGTTGTTGTTCAGGCGAACGCCATTATTGTCCGTGGGGTTGAGGTGGAGAAGGTCACAACATTAAAAAACCCTTACGTGGATGCCATCAAGAGCCTGTGGAGTGACCCAGGGATTCAGGAATGTTACAATCGTAAGAGGGAATACCAGCTCTCAGACTCAGCCAAATAGTGAGTGTAAACAGAAACTCAGGTCGTTTTCATTGTTGTATCTGCTAGTTGTCTGTTTAATGCACTCAGAAGGCTTGTATTTAAGGTTGTTGACAAAAGGCTTAAAAGCAAAGAAACACCATTTAAATTCTCACTTTTAGTGAATTGGCTACAACAGAGGCATCAAATGACGTGAATATGTTATAATATATGTCTCCTCTGTCCTTCTCCTGGTTCTAAATCACTCTAACTGGTTTTCATTTTTGTCCTCCTGTGTAAATAGCTATCTGAATGACATGGACCGAATTTCAGATACTGCTTATCTGCCAACCCAGCAGGATGTCCTGAGGGTCAGGGTGCCCACAACAGGTATCATAGAGTACCCCTTTGACCTGGAGAATGTGGTGTTCAGGTGAGTGTGTTTTGTCATTGTTATATTTTATGTCATAGATTGACGTTTGTTTTTTGGTGACTAGTATTTAGTGACATTCCCATCAGCCTGGACTGTGCTTTGTGTTTCGTGCTACTAAATGTTAAACATGGTACACATACTCATCAGCATGTTTGCATTGTTATGGTGAATGTTAGCATGCCGACGTTACCATTTTGCTCAGAGCACCACTGTGCTACAAGTACAGCCTCACAGAGCCGCTAGCTAGGCTGTAACCTCTTCTTAGTCGTGTTTCTTCCTGTGTCCTCTGACAAGACTAAAGAGCATTGCTGTGGAAGTAGAGACACGCCTTGGAAGCCATTATGTCTTGTTAGTCTTTAATAGTTTTGCTCCAGCACAGCTGGACCTCATTTAATAATGAATTGTCAGGTCCATGGTCTTGTTTTGCCCATGTAGTTTCATTAGCTATGTCAAATCAGGCCAGTTGTGGAAATAGGTTCAGTTTCTACAGTATATTAATGAATTACATTCAGTTGGTCTTCAAACATTTAAATGTCTCCTTTTGAAACCAGATTATTTGATGAAGTGAAAGTTTCTATTCCCATAATTTAACCTTAATGCCCTGAAGGCAAATGCTGACAGTTGTCTACTTGTCATGGGAATGTAGCCCCGTAACACTTACACCATACACAGACTTATAATAATATTACAGACAATAATACAGATAAAACTAGGCGATAAATTGAGATGATGTTGATATGGTGATATTAGACTAGATATAATTTAGAGTTTTGGTTTTATAATGTTATTATTATTAAATATGTGATAGATGCTCAAATGCTTCAGTACATTTAACTGGTGCAACCTTATGAATGTATAACACTGTTCTGAGTAAAAAGTCTGTAGTCATCATGTCTGAAGAAAAAAACTCATCATACTATCTATAATAAGGGATTTAATAATTTAATTAATCACCACAAATACAGCCCAAATACAAAGAATAAAACTGTCTGTAAATTGGAAGTATGATGATTTATTTTAATGATGACTTGAACCTGTGGCTGTAGGATGGTGGATGTGGGTGGCCAGCGTTCAGAGAGGAGGAAGTGGATTCACTGTTTTGAGGAAGTTACTTCCATCATGTTCCTGGTGGCGCTCAGCGAGTACGATCAGGTCCTTGTTGAGTCCGTCAATGAGGTGAGATGCAGGCTGCTGCCTGCAATAATAATCTGTAACAATTACAATATCATCTCTCCCTATATATTTTGTTAGTCTGCATATAGGAAAGAAAAGGTCTCACCTTGAGATCATCAAAAAATAAATGTGAGGGACGCAAAAGAGACATTGTTTCTTTTGTTTAAGGCCAAACCTGTTAGGCAGAGATGATGACCTAGCTTTCTACAGAGTCCAGCACAAGTCTGGTTCTCTCTCTATGTTTTTCTTTCTCTCTTTCTGGTCACAATGATAAACCCTTAATTTGTGGCAGTGCACATAGTTCATCTGCAGGGGGAGCTCTTTAGTCGCTCTGTTCAGCAAAGTGCACCTCTCCGAGAGGCTTGTTCACTTGATGAGATTACAGCCAATTGAATTTGCTCACACAAGCAATCACTGCTGAAATACTGCTGTCTAACTCTGTATGTCTGATTCCATATTTCTGCTCATGTTTAGACGTTTGTGTCATGTGTTTTTCAAAGAATCGCATGGAGGAAAGCATGGCCTTGTTCCGGACAATCATAACATACAAGTGGTTCAAAGAGTCTTCAATCATCTTGTTTCTCAACAAGATAGATTTACTGGAGGAGAAAATTATGCACTCGCATTTGGTCGACTATTTCCCTGAATATGATGGTAAGAGGAAACAGTTCATTCTTGGCGAAAATGCAGCCAAGCGTGATGGTATTTATGCTTTGATTACAACATTAATGATTAAGCGTCTCTATCTGTTGTTGGTTTAGTTAGAATTTCTTTGTCTTTAAAGTTACTTTTTTTTGCGTTTTGTTTTTGAAAAAGAAGAAATAACAGTCTTCGTTTTACAGATGAAAAGTTGAATTGATTTGCAATAAAACACAACTTGGCTCAATTCAATACACTCTGCTACAGTACAGCCCAGGGTGGTCTGGTATCACCAGTATTTTTTAGTGGCTAATGTTAGCCAACTTTAAATATGACTGACTTACTGAGTCAGATCTTATAACTCTTCTCTACTTGTACTGCTGGCATGTCACAGATAAACAATTTAATGTGTTATCACAAAAGTAAACCAAGAGGTAAACACGCTGACACATTTAGTTGTTTTCTGCTTGTGGTCCCATTTTATTTGCTCTCAGTCGTGTCACCTAATGATGATGTCTTTAAATTGTCATTTTGTGGAGCAATATAAATCTATAATGTTAGCCAACATTAGCCATCATACTCTACTGGTCATACCAGATTAAGTACAGCTGGAGCCACATGTATTGACTTGATCAAGGATTGTATTGCTTTTGAATTAAAGTTTTCATTCATTCAAAGTTGGAAGTTTGTGTTATTTTTTATAAGTTACATTGTCTTACTTAAATGTTCTGCAACCATTTTACATATATTACTGTGCTAGCCTCTCTATATATCTTGAACTTGTATACTACTGAAAAATACTACAATGACTTTAATGTGCTGTTTCTGCCCTCTGTCTCTCTCTACCAGGTCCCCAGCAGGATGTCAAAGCAGGAAAACAATTCATCTTAGATATGTTTGTCACTCTCAATCCAAACGAGAAAAAAATCATCTACTCCCACTTCACCTGTGCCACAGACACAGACAGCATTCGATTTGTCTTCAGCGCGGTGAAGGACCACATCTTGCATATCAACCTGGAAGTCTACAACTTGGTTTAAAAAAGGTAGTGTTGCCGCTGTAATTCAATCGGCTTTGTACAGCTGGCAGTCTGGAGAGCTCTGCAGTGATTCAGTTTGCCTCACACTGCTGCTGAACACTATAATCCACAACAGGAAATTGAGAAGCTACAGAGCTTGTCGCCAAATGACTGTACTACTGATGTATTTCACATTTCCCTGTTAGCTCTTTGAAAACGCATGTCTCCAGCTATAATGAAGTGTGTCCTGACAATTAAAGTGCTTCCTTAGTGAGGAGTCTATTATATTATGCTCTCTGAAATTTATGGAGCTCTTTGTGAAAATTTTTGAGCAGAAACAGTAGAAATGCACATGGATGGATTGAGAGGGAAAAAAGTATTTCAGTGGCCTCAAAAGCCTCCGAGGACTTGTAATGTACTAGGTCTCTCCTTCAGGGAATCTGTGGAAGTGAATGTAGACTAACTGCAATGCAGCACCTCACATCACTAACCCAGGTTAGTCATAGTTTTTTTGAAAGTTAAAAACTGTTTTTAAATACTCTAAATGCTTATTTTGTGTCTTGATTTAAGGGGAAATGGAGTAATAATTGACACTAATGACAAATTTACTGTATTACATTGGTATTTGTGCTGATATTCTGTTTGTGTGTACCTCACTTAGTTGGGTACTCTCATTTCCACAACCTCATTTTGTTTCACAAGACTTTGTACACTTTCACATTTGTCTGTGATGGCATTATTCAGTCTTAAACCACTTTTTGTAAGCACAGTATTAATATATTTGTATGTAATTTAACACACGTTTTTATTTTGTCAAAGCTGTAGAATCAAGTACTTTTCTTGCCTAAAAGTCATTTGCTAAAATGGCTTTAGAATTTGCCCCATTATTTATCTGAATGCATATTGTAAATATCACATGGTACATTAATGGTACACATTTTGCTTGCATCAAGGTCAGTGTTGAAAGGCTAACTGCTAAAGGGAGAACTGTTACAATAATAATAATAATAATAATCAATCAATCAATAATAATCACTGAGGTATTAAACTAGTGCATCCTTTTTTTCATATGCTGTTCAAGGGTATCAAATGCATGAATAAAAAAAAGCTAATCAGAGTGTATCTATGGCACTAATGTTTACACAACCCTTTTCTTCTCATTTAGAAATAATTACAGCCTAATTTGAACAGTAATTTATGGTTAGATTTCACTGGCACTGTGATATCTTAATGCAGTTTTTGTTGGATAAATAAACAGACATTTGCTGCTCAGTTTTTTTATTCTTTGTCTGTGTTTACAAACCAGCTCCAGCACTCTGTTGGTTTAGCTTTCAAGTGTTTGTCTTCTTGGCTGCTCTGTCTGCTTATCTGGAGCAGTGTTGGTCCTGAAATCTCCCTCTGTAATACATCCATCTGGCTGGAGGCTGCAGCAGTACTTCTGTTAGGGGCCCATACTTCTAGTGTTGTACACAGGGATAGATATATATATATATATATATATATATATATATATATATATATATATATATATATATATATATATATAGAGAGATATATAGATATATATATATATAGATATAGTGTGGCAAGGAATCTTTATTTTATTTTTGGAGGAAGACAGGCACTGGAATTAATGTGACAGCAGCACATGGCACTAGAAACTACATTAATAATAGTTACATTAATTATTCAGTGTAGTACTTTGTAAATGAATACCAAATAAACAAATTTAAACATTCTAATATGAAATAATACCAATAAATAGCTGTATTTTATTACTTCAAAGCAATGGGCAACTTATAGGCTCCTGGACACAGACATGTAAAAGACCCCCCACCCCTCCTACATAAGAGCAAGACACCCTGGCCCTGCTCCTGACTCACTTCAAGTAATATATATTTTTTAATTTGTGATAGGCCATATATATATATATATATATATATATATATATATATATATATATATATATATATATATATATATATATATATATATATATATATATATATATATATATGTATGATTAAGTGTATTTACCATCCAGAGCACTAGGTCAGCAGAGCACAGAGGTCTGTCTGTGTCCAGTTGAGATGTGGTATCTTGCCTCTGGAGGTGGAAACCAGATGCTTTCGCTTAATTCCAGAGGGGACTCGAAAGTGTCACCTGTGCGATCTGGAAGAGGTTGTAAATGAATTGCACTTATTGTTCCATTGTTCATTAAATCACAATCTTAGACCCAGGGTCTTAAAATGTCTGCAGAATGTCCTGATTTGTTTTCTATGCCTGATGAATGTGGACTACAGTACCTGTTTGCAGACAGTGTTTCATCTAGCTCTGTTTGTGTATGTCTACCAACAGCATAGGAAGATGCTTTCTGTTTGATGTGTTCAGGTGCAGTATGTGCCTCAGATGCGCTTAAATTATGTTGTGTAGCTGTAACGTCTAATGAGTAGGATGTGTTTATATTTTCTTTGACATTTGTTTGACTTTGTTTGGCATACATGGAGGTTATATTGGTTCTTTTGCGTGACACTGAAAAATAAATGACTTTGCCTACCATAGGATAAAGGAAAATCTTTGTTGTGATAAACCTACTGTTTACCCATCATGAGGAATATTAACTACACAGTCTGTGAAAACATTTGAATAATGGTGATGTCATCAGGGTAATCTCAGATTGGGCTTGAGATTTAAAAATCTTAAATTACGATCTGGAAAATACAGCTTGAAAGATATGGGCAATTACCCAGCAGTGACAATGTAAGACGCTAGAGTTGCATGATGGGAAATGTAGGATCAAGCGTTTTTCGATCTTTAGCCATAATATGGATTATGGCTGTATCTTGTCTTCTTAAGCTTCAATGTTGACCACTTTTATTTATTTTTTTTGTCTCGTGTGAGTTCCCCAACGTCATGTAAGTATAATACAACCCCAAATCAGAAAAAGTTGGGACAGTATGGAAAACACAAATAAAAAAAGTAAATAGTGATTTCTAAATGTACTTTGACTTGTATTTCATTGCAGACAATACAACAGCACATCATTTAATGTGTTCCTCATGATTTTTATTGTTTTTTCCAAAAAAACAAAATTCCTATTTTGGTTCTTGCAACACATTTCAAAAAAAGTTGGAACAGTAAAGCATTTACCACTTTGTAATGTTGCCATTCCTTTTCACAACACTTAAAAGACATTTAGGGACTGAAGACACCAAGTGATGAAGTGTTTCAGGTGTAATTTTGTCCCATTCTTGCTGCAAACAAGTCTTAAGGTGGGCAACAGTACGGGGTCTTTGTTGTCGCATTTTGCGCTTCAAAATGCGCCACACATTCTCTATTGGAGACAGGTCTGGACTGCAGGCAGGTGTACTTTTCAGCATTAATGGTGCCATCACAGAAGTGCAAGTTACCTTTGCCAAGGGCACTGACACAACCCCATACCCTGACAGACCCTGGCTTCTGGACTTGTTGCTGGTAACAGTCTGGATGATCCTTTTCTTCTTTGGTCCATTTCTCCCAAAAAATACCTGAAATACTGATTCATCTGACCACAGTACACGTTTCCACTGTGTGATGGTCCATCCCACATGCCTCCGAGCCCAGAGAAGTCGACGGCGCTTCTGGACACTTAACATAGGGCTTCCTTTTGGCACAGTACAGTTTTAACTGGCATGTGTGGCTGTACGTATTGTGGTACTTGACAAAGGTTTCCCAAAGTAGTCCTGAGCCCATGTGGTGATATTGCTTATAGATGAATGACGATTCTTGATGCAGTGCCGCCTGAGGGATCGGAGATCACGGTTGTTCAGCTTAGGCTTGCGCCCTTGTCCTTTACGCACTGAAATTCCTCCTCATTCCTTGAATCTTTTAATTATGTTATGCACTGTTGAAGGTGAAATAAGCAAATGTCTTCCTATCTTTATTTGAGGAACATTGTTTTTAAACATTTCAATAATTTTCTCACGTATTTGTTGGCAAACTGGCGATCCTCGGCCCATCTTTGCTCCTAAAGGACTAGACCTTTCTTGGATGCTGCTTTTGTACCAAATCATAATTACAATCACCTGTTGACATCACCTATTTCAAATCACATCATTATTTAACCAATTTACCTGATTACTAGCCCTAAATTGCTCCTGTCCCAACCTTTTTTGGAATGTTGCAGGTCTGAATGACAGAAAAGGATGATATTTACAAATTAAATTAAGTTGACCAGACAAAACATGAAATATTTTGTGTTCACATTGTCTGCAATGAAATGCAAGTCAAAGTACATTTAGAAATCACTACTTTCTTTTTTTATTTGTGTTTTTCATACTGTCCCAACTTTTTCTGATTTGGGGTTGTAATAAATTACTGCATTACCCCTTTAATTTCATTTGTAGGCCTATGTATTGGTCCATGAATAGTGTCATTAGGTTTTTGGTGTAGATTAAACATAGGCCTAAACAGAAATATTGGTATAATTGTACCTGGTTGTTCTCCATTATGTTTTCTTTCCTGAACTCTACCCTTTTACAGTCTTTGATTCTACTTCATTGTGGGAAAAGAGGTTCAAATTCAGCGGCCCATGGGAGTATGGACCTGTAAGCAGATATACACACGCTGTCGACATAAACTCACACTGCCTGCCCGCCTACCGCCCGCCAGCCTCCCCAGGAATGTGGAATGCACCTGAACTGGATCCTGCACGAGGAAGAATGACTGATCAAAGTCGCCAAGCCACCTGTTCCGGGACAGGTCCGAGAGAAAAATCATTACCCATTCATTGTATTAATCTCTGTCAGCTGGGGCACAGTTTCACTAAAAGCGGCTCGTAGACTCGTACAACAATGGATTGCTGCCTGACTGCTGAGAAAGCGGAGAGTCTCAGGATACACAGAGAAATAGAGAAACAACTTCGTCGTAATAAAAGAATCTCCAGCCGGGAGCTGAAGTTGCTGCTCTTAGGTGAGTGTCAGAATAGTTTATTAATTAACTTCCACACGTTTACACTGCGACCGAAAATGTTTGGAAATAATTAACGACCACATGCTCACCTTCTGAGATGCTTAAAAATTCAAATGGACATTGAACATATTCCTTTACAAATCGGTTATTAGGCTGCCGTTTAAATGTAGTCGACAAAGTGACTTTAAACTGTTATCATACATTTATTTATATATATATATATATATATATATATATATATATGTATTTTTTTTTTTTTATTATTATTATTATATATTTTTTTTCATCCAGGCTAGCTCTCTTTATATACCAGGCTAGTCTTTTTTTGAGATGTTAGAAATAAAATAACTGTAGTTAGTTTGTGATAGAGCCTGCATGTCTTCCATTGGAGTCAAGTTAAAATTTAAAATGTGTTATGTATTGGCCAATATACATTAATATAATTAATTTTTATTGAATTGTTATGTAGCCAACCTTGCTTTGAGCTAACATTTATTTTTTATTTATGTTTTATTGAGCATTAACATCAGAAGTTACAAGTTGCTGAAGTAGCACATAACAAACCTGAAGCACTGAGCTCACAAATTTGACTCAACCACAAATTTCAACCTCATGTTGGCACTAGAGGAAAATTCAGGAGATCACCAATGTCATTATGCCTCATCTTCTGTGCACCGTGAATGTCTGTAGAAATTTTCATGGTAATCAATTTAATAGTTGTTATTTCACCAAAACCAAAAATTGCATCCTCTGGGGAACATGATCCATCCAAAAGGTTTGGAAGTATTTCACTCTGTGCCAAAGTGGTGGACTGACTGAAACTCAAGTAGGAGCTCCAATGCATAAGGGTGAGCTGACAAACCCAGCAAATGCAAAGGTATCTGGATCAATAGATAGCAAGGCTTTGGTATGTGTTTTTAAAGTAGTTTGAGGTTACCGTTTGCATTCTTCAAATAGTTGGTGCAGCCCTGCTTTATGTGCTGTTGACATTTTTGAGTTTTTAGTATAATACATGCAAGCTGGTTTTGTTTTGCTTTTGTTTTGAATTGATAATAAATGTGTCCTGTGCCAGTGCAGAGCCACATGTTGACAACCATGATGATGAGTAAACCACAGTCGTATGAAATATGTCGCAGCTTCACATGAGGCCTGTTTTTCCCCCACAACTATCAAAACAGCCCACTTATAAAAGCGTCACTGTTCCGTATGTTGGAAACAATGCATTGGACATAAAGGACTTTGTTTAAAGGTCAGCGCTACTTCAAACTTCATCTTGATTTTGGAGATTGGAATATCCTTCTGTAAAGGTCAGTGTAATGGTTAACATTTTTAGTCATTTTATCACTCTTATCAAGAGTAATTTACAACCAGAATGCAGGAAGCTGTTTCACTCAAAGGCACATGGCTGTTGATTGACTTGCACCGATTGAACACAAACCTTTAGTGTAACTTGTTTATTCATTTATGTTGTATCTTTTTCTATTCATTTCTTTTGGTCCACTGTGTTTTTAGCGTTAGATGTATTTGTTCTTTATCTGTTTTTTATGCTGTTCTTGTAAGTGCAAATACATGGAAAAGGAAAGTAAAAACAAGTAAATTAGCGTGTATACCTGCATTCAATAATAATAATAATAATAATAGTAATAATAATAATAATAATAATAATAATTTGTATTTATATAGCGCCTTTCATGAAACCCAAGGACACTTTACAGAATTACTGTCGCTAAGCTAAGGGAGGTTGTAGGTTTATGCTGTTATATCTGTGGCCATTAACATTATCAATGTTTTATAGAAATGAAAGTTGGCAGCTTGCATACACCTAAAGAAACCAAGTATATATGCACCCACTCACGTACACATAACTCACATCTATACCTTTGGAAAAAAAACTACAAATCTGTGAAACAAAAACTATACAAATCTGTGAAACAACTTCTGAAAATGTCTTGCATCCGTAAGAATATTGCCTTTTTTGTTGCCAAAATCCTGTTTAGCTGTGACTGATGTTCAGATAATTTTTTGGTGCTTGTCCTATTTCTGGCATTGCTTTGATCTTATTCCATTTTTCATCCTTTGGTCTCATTCATCTCATTTGCCTAGGGACTGGTGAAAGTGGGAAGAGCACTTTCATCAAACAGATGAGGATCATCCATGGCAGTGGATACAGTGAAGATGACAGGAAAGGTTTCACTCGGCTAGTGTTTCAGAACATCGTCGCAGCCATCCAGTCGCTGATCCACGCCATGACGACTCTACGGATTGACTACGTCGATGACCAGAACATTGTGAGAAACTGCAGGTTTAAGAAAAGAAAAAAGTATATAGGTGTTTTTTTGTAGCATCCAGTAAAGCTCAGTGTGCTCACAATGTCGATGCTAACGAGCTGATGTTTTGCAGGGTATGTTTTTCCATGGTCACCATCTTAGTTTGGCATGTTAGCATTGCTATCATTTGATAATTGTCACTAAACATAATGTACAGCTGAAACTTATGGGAATGTCATTAGTTTGGAGGTCATAAACCAAAGTATTTAGACAAATAAAAATATTGAGACATTTCCCTCAAAACTACAAATGTTAACTTCATGGTGGTGCTGGAGGAAAAGCCAGGGGATCACCAAAGTCATTAGAATGGATAGTGTGGGGACCACAAACACCTGTATAAAATTGTATGGCAATCGATCCAATAGTTGTTGAGATATTTCAGTCTGGACCAAAGTGGTGGACTAACCGACCAACCGACTGACATTGCCACCCATAGAGCCACATCGCTAAAATGAGCTTCTGTAACCCACTTTTACCACAGCGGAGTTTCTGTTGGTTTCCACAAACTCCACCTGGTTCTGTTGCAGTTCTCATCCTCCTAACAGTCTGTTAATTGGTCTTTTAAAGATTGAAAGTTTGTGTTTGGAAAAAATCCCCTGTGGATGTCTTGTGTGTGTCAGAGTCACGCACAGAAGCTGAGCCAAGTGGAGGCAGACCAGGTGTCCACTTTGGAGGCTTGGCAGGCGGACGCCATTATGCGAGTGTGGAATGACCATGGTGTTCAAAGGTGCTACGACCGCAGGAGGGAATTCCAGTTATCGGACTCTGCCAAATAGTAAGACTTTTATATACTGTATATCATTTACATAAACCCAAGGCTCCTCCAGAGAACCAACGCTTTTGCAGTGCTTCATTTTGCATTGATCGACACAAACTTTTAAGAGTGTGGATTCATACTGATAAAACGTAGTTGTCAATGTGCATACAAGTGCACATTCCTGTATGATGATCCCTTTTATCCAGTCAGCATATTAAATGTGGCTGCATTGTTAACTTTTCAGTTACCTGAGTGACTTGGACAGAATCACAGCCCAATCATATATCCCCACCCTGCAGGACATCTTGAGGGTCAGGGTCCCCACCACGGGCATCATAGAGTACCCCTTTGACCTGTCAAAAGTTATCTTCAGGTAGGGTATTGTACTTTTATTACCTGCCACAGCACAAATATAAGGACACTTGAAAAATGTAGTAAATGTTTGACAGGTTTTCTGACTAAAACAACACAAGAAAAAGATTAGTATCCCAGATTTATATCTCTGATGCTTTAAAACTGGGGAAATTTGGGCATTTGGTGAAATGATGTGGCCCTATAACAAATTCAGAGAGTGCATCTGTTAAAGAAATGGTTCAACATTTTGAAAAAAACAAAACATTATTTGCTCTCTTGCCAAGAGTTTGATGACAAGATTGATACCACTCTCATGTCTGTACGCTAAATATGAAGCTAGAGCAAACAGGCGCTTTGCATTAGCTTAGCATACAGATTGGAAACGGTCAAATAGTTGGCCTGGCTCCTTGCAATGATTAAAAAAAACAAGCTCACTAATCAACACACTACATCCTGTATTTGTATTATTCATACGCAAACAAAAGTAAAAGTGTCCAGCTGAAAATAATAGCTATAATGTGTTAATTAGTGAGCTTTAAAGGTTTTGGTAGACTTATTTTTTGTTTTTAACCTTTGGACAGAGCCACGCTAGCTGTTCTCCCGTTTCCAGAATGTATGCTAAGCTCTAGCTTCTCAAACTCTCTGCAAGAAAGCAAATAAGTTCTCAAATTAGCGAACTATTCCTTTAAAACAATTATGAGTTTTACTTCAATCAATTGTTGTGTCTCTAGGATGGTGGATGTGGGCGGTCAGCGTTCAGAGAGGAGGAAATGGATCCACTGTTTTGAGAATGTCACTTCCATCATATTTCTAGCTGCCCTCAGCGAGTATGATCAAGTTCTTAACGAGAATGAGAAAGATGTAAGTATTAATTATTGATTTCTTGTGCCATGGCTGCAATTGCTCTCAGTAGTTCCCATACATTAGTTTTTTTTTTCTCACCTCCTTCAGAATCGACTGAAAGAGAGCATCGCCTTGTTCAAGACCATCATCTCATACTCTTGGTTCCAGGAGTCCTCCATCATCCTCTTTTTGAACAAAACGGACTTGCTAGAGGAGAAAATCACACATTCACATTTGGCAACCTACTTCCCGGCCTTTACTGGTAAATTATGTGCTCTCTTTTTGTTCTGCTCTGTGTGAAAACAGCATTCATAGCTGAGAACAAAATCACTATTAAGAATTTAGTGCACCATAGTTACTGTTTGCCATTTTATTAGAGCGTCTGAGTATTCTGAACTCAAATGATGATTTGCTGCTTACATTTATTCTATTACATGTACTGTGCTTAAAGGTGCTGTAGGTAGGCTTGTGAAGATCCAGGACTTAGCCAAAAAATTTGAACATCGACAACTTCTCAATCCCTCCCCCCTTTCAGGTAAAGCCCAAAACGGTCTCCTAAGCCCCTCCCCCCACAAGGGAGAATGAATGCGTGTGCATGAGTAGTGAATGACATGCAGTTAGACCCCCCCCCCCCCCCCCCGGCCCCAATTGGTGCATCTGAATAGGGAGCTGTGGATTTTTGCAAATCACACTACAGGCTGTTGGTGGTGCCAGAGGAGCCGTTTTTTTTAATTTTATTACCTGCTTCATGTAGTTGTACTCGACCATAGGGTCAGTTTCAGCAAAAGTTAGTTAGTCTCATAAGTCTTACCTACTGCACCTTTTAATTACAGATTTAAGGTACGTGTACTTGAGTCTTTTCATTTAATGTCACTTTCCACATTTACTCCACTACAATTCAGAGGGAAGTATCATTCTCTTTACTTGACTACAATTATTTGACCGCTTTTAGTTACTAGTTCCTTTACAAATCAAGATTTTTGCATAGAAAACAAAAGAGCCCATAAATGTTACAGATTAAACTACCTAACAGTTTACACAAGTGCAGCAGAAACAATTTGATTAATTGAGTGACAGAAATTGACAGATTTTGGTAATTGTTTCAAACTAACATTAACCTAACATTTCATGGTTCCAGCCTCTCATGTGTGAGGATTTGCTTCTTGTATTTTTTTTTTTTTTATAATCTTGAGGTCTTCTCACTATTTTCTGAAGTTTTTACAAACCGAACAATCACTCGATTAATCCATAATGAAAATAATTATTAGTTGTAGTCCAACTACTGTACAACAGTAAAATGCTGATAATGCATGAATAATATTAATCTAATGATGCAATATATAATAGTATAACTGTTCCTGATTTTTGGCCGCTTTTGCCTCCACAGGGCCTCAGTGTGATGCAGGTGCTGCGAAAACGTTCATCAAACAAATGTACATGGATGAGCAACGAGGGCATCCTAAACCCTTTTACTCACACTACACCTGTGCCACGGACACAGGGAACATCCGGGTTGTCTTCAAAGCTGTTGAAGATACAATCCGCCAAGAGAACTTTGACCTGTTCAACCTCCAATAAGGAGGTTGTAGGACAAATTGATGGTTTCACCTTTAGGAGCTTGGTTATACAATGACATGTAACTTTTATGGACATTTTATCTGTTGTGCTGTCGGTTGCAGCTTGTTCAAAGACATCATAGGGAGGCGATCAGACAGCAATGACAGGTAAGGGACATTTATCCTTGCACTGTAAAATACAGGCGTTTTGTGCCATTTCTTAATATAAATGGTAAAGCATGTTTTCTATTGCTACAGGAGAGAAATGAACTGCAATGTCAGTTAATTGTTGTACTGTACTGTTAGAGAGATTCCTTGTATACCATTGTTGTTGTTAGATGGATAGTAAATGGTATCACACTGGTTAGACAGTCTTATCTACTAAGAATGCAACCCACCCTGCCTTACAACTCTGAGGGGTGGAGATGGTGCAGTGGATATGAAACATGCCTTTTGGTGTGGGAGACGCGGGTTTGATTTCCTGAGCAAGACACTTAACCCCTAGTTGCTCCAGAGGCGTGCAACCTATGACATATAGTAATTGTAAGTTGCTTTGGATAAAAGCGGCAGCTAAAATGACATGTAATGTAAAAGAATACCCTGCTGGGACCAACAATGCCCAAGTTTGTATTTATGCTAATGTATGTTTATGTGTGCAACAACAACAACCATGTAGCCTATAAAATGATTCTTATATTTTTTTTCACTTTTTCAGATATTAAAGGTCCGATATTGTAAAAAAAGGGAGATTTCCATGTCCTTTTTTTTTATAAAGCAGGTGGAGGCGCTATATAAATACTGTAAAAGAATCAAATCAAAGACACTGGATCTACAGAAATGTGCACCGCCTGTATTTAGAAACTGTGCCTTTTTAAACGAGTCATCAGGACTTCTGTACAGTTGTAATGTCACAACTTTACTGTATAACCTGTAGGTAGAATGTGTTGCTACAGAGACAAGAGCGCAGATCGAAAGACCCCGGAAACGCTGACCAATCGGAGCAGACTCATGTGTTTGGGGAGGGGGGGGTTTAAGCTGAGGTAGGCTTTTGTTTTTGCGTTGTTTGGGCAGAAATTCCATAATCTTTCAAGTAATTGTAATTCAAGTTTTCTGAGAAAATTATACTTCTGCACCTCCTCTTGTCTCTGTTTTCAGGCTTTAGAAAATCTAGCCCATATGCCTGTGTCAGAGAGGGGTGAGGGAGAGCTGCAGGAAAGAGGTCTCACTCTGCTTCAAATCCTGCCGTGTTTTTGCTTTCTAATCACTGCAGCTTTAAAGTGACAGGTGCTAAGAGAGGGTGAATACAGGTATATTCAGACACATGTTTTTTGAACATTAAAGCATTTAAACATGTTCTAGTAGAAACCCAAAATATAAGTATGAACCTGAAAATGAGCACAATATGGGTACTTTAAAACCATGTGTAATTTGTGTTTTTAGTTTACCTGGATTCTGCCTTGTTCGTTCCTTATTTTCTTGTCACTTTGCACAGAACTTTTTATTGACATTATTGTATATGAGAAAAAAACAAATGTAGGATCTGTCTCATGATATATGACAGCAGCTGCATGGCACTCATTAAACAAAAGCTGTTTTTGACATGCCTGCCATATACTGGAACTCCAGGCGTGGTCACACTGATTGGCATGCTGTGGTAACGACCTTTGTACTAAACAATGTGCACAGGTCTGACAGGCTGGCCTCGGTCTTCCTGTTGGGACTGAACAGTGGTAAGTCAAGTCATTTAGCAGGGTTCAACCTGTGGAGAGAACAAAGCCTGTTTCCAAAAGGAAGGCGAGACTGTTTAGGTACCATCAGTGGTGCCGGCAGTCTCCTGTACACACCGTGTCTAATTTTTTTTTTTTTTTTTAAATTACTTTGTACAGTTGGGAGTTCTGGATTAGCGGTAGCCAGTCTATCATCTACTACCTCTCTGCCAATCAAGGGAATGCATGGTACTTGCTTGGTCAGTGTGTTTGGTGGAGCAGAGGGGGGGGCAGGTCTGGCCCGCTGATGACGTAATCTCTGGTGTAATCGGGGCTATTGAGCAAGAGCGCCGTTTTCTGTGATGTATGATTGTGTAAACCCGGTCTGTTGGCTGGTATTTGAAATGTGTGCGGTAGGCTAATCAGAGTTCTATGGTGGTATTGTATCTGTAACATTAGTGCAAAAAAACAAACATGAATCAATCTCTCTCAGTATTTCTTGCTTGCGGGTACGTTCCAGTTGAACTAGCAGGTCAGAATTTTCGAGTTCCCAGTCTGAAATGTCAACTGGAACGCCTTGAAGTCAGATTTCCTACAGTCCTTGGAAAGTTGGGAGATCCTCACCAACCCTGACATCACAATCCAACATGGCTGCTTCAAGCACCAACAGTAGTGGCTGTATGAATATTGTTTATTACTTCAGTCATCTGCAAAATGCCACATAATGCATTGTTATCGACTGGTATTGCTAACCTGGCTAGAGCTCCCCTACCCAACCCCTTTTTCCAACTTGTAACTGGAACACGGTCAGCTCAGGTGTGACGTCATTCCCAGTTCCGACTTCTGAGCTAAATGGAAAGCAGCATACACGTGGAAACCACAAGCGAACGGGTGCTTCTTGTGTGTACTAAGGCAAAGTACGGAGGCTAGCTCGACCCTCCCTCATCCCGTCCCCTCTCCCTCCTTTCCGTGCTTCCTTGCACTAACCCCCCCAACCCCCACCCCCCAAATCCTTCTTGTCGGTTATTGGCTGGAACACTGGAACTGTTTGTGTATGCTTCGTGGGTGCAGGTTGGCCACTTTGTTTTTGTTGCTGTTTGTAATGCCTGGGCTGTCTACAGAGACCACGTTTTTTTACAATGTGTTCAGTGGACAGGCAGCTCGCGGATAGTGAGGAGATGTTTGCTCTATGTGACAAAAAATGCTGCAGCCTAAAAAATGTGACATCGCTTAGAGCACCTTTTAAGAACTAGGCTATATAAACTTCTGTCACGTTCATCAATGATGGTAAATGATCTGAAGTCTATAATTTTAGAACGTTTAGAGTCATCAATGTTTTATTAGACTGTGTAGTAGTAGCGTTTCCTTGCTACCTGCGAGGTGGATGCAATTCTTGGCAGAGATGCAAAACTCGGCACAACACCGGCGCCAATGGGTACGACTGTATCTGCTTTGTGGCTATACAGTGGTTTTCTTAAGGGTTGAAGTTTAGGGCAAATTCAGAATATTAAGGACACATTAATGTTGCCTGCAGTCACTATTTTCTTGCCAGCATGTGGTAAAGCGTGTGAATATTATCAGCACAAGAAGCTTACAATGTTCTCATTTCTGATTGTTATTGCTTCGTTTTTTTACTAACCCTAAGGGCTAATACAATCGTGTACGTAGCTGCACAGTCAGGCTCATAAATCTACTGTGAGGCATTAATAGCAGCCCCACACTCCGCACGGGTAGTAATAAAACAACAGTGCCTACACATACATGCACAGTTAACCCCCTCCAGACGAGGATGATAATGACACACAATCATAACTCCTCCTATAGCTCCATTCAGTTGCACTGCCTGCAGCTGCTGCTGTGCTAGCAGGTGATCGCCCTTATTTGGTAATGGCCCAGATCATGTGACCACAAAATGGTGGAAGCTGTGAGCTGTTTGTAAGCTGAGCATCACCACCGAGAGGCTGGGAGAAAAGGAAATAGGCAGGGAACTTGGAAGTACATCCATGCTCTGAGACGCAAAAGGACAAGAGATTCCCGAGCCCCAGCAGTGGTGAGTAGATAGCTTTTGTTCCATGCAGATAAAAAGAGGGATATGTTCTTGTATTTATTTTTTCCCTCACAGCCAGCAGACAGGAAGCGAGAATGAGGGAGGGGCTGCTGTCATCAGCACTGTGGATCTAAAGCAGCTCAGCATCCTCCATGGAAGATGCACATAACAGCTGATGCTGATTTTGTTATTTTGCAATGTAGGAGTGTATATCACTCTATGTTATCTTTGTGTATGTGTGTGTGCACATACTGTACATGTTCCTGTGAATCGTCAGCATGTCAGCTGTGCAGGAGTCACCATTCAGCATTTTTTCTGTTGCCGCTGTTAATACAATCACATCTTCCTTGTTCCAAGCAGAGTCACCCGAGGAGGAACAAGGATATTTCTTTTTTCATGCGAATGAGCACACGTGACTCAGTGTGAATTTGCATCTCTGCCCAATCTGTGCTCATGCGAGCGTGCAGTCATTCGATTTGAATCGGCACTAGTAGACTGCGAGGAGAGGGACTGAGCTTGTCATGATGTAACATGCCCGGTTTCTTTCCCCTCCTCCCACCCCTCAGCATCACACCCCCTCCTCCAGTTTGAATGGAAGGATTATTAACAGGGGAAGATGACCTTTAACCTCAATCTTTCTTTCCCTCATCCCTCCCCCTCCTTTCTCCACTTTCCACTCTTGTACCCCTGTTCTCTGATAACTGTGAAAATCCATTTGTAAAATATCTGATTAAGATACATTGGCCAATGGTAATCATTCAACACACTACACTTTATGGTGACACTATTTCTCAATTACCTCAACTTAGATAACAGTATCTGCAAAAAACTAATATTGGCCGATGTATGTTCTATCTCTACTTTGTGGTCCAAACACTATTTAAGAAAGTAGTTTTCAGTGTTGGCTTATTCAGATCCTTGACTTAAGTAAAAGTAGAAATACTTTAATTTAAAAATACTCCATTACAAGTAAAAGTCATGCATTGAAAATGTTACTTAAGCAAAAGGTACAGTATGTAACTGGTATCAGCAAAATGTACTTATCAAAAGTAAAAGTACTCATAATGCAGAGAATGGCTGTTATACTATGATATATTATTATTACTGATGCTGTTGTAGTTGGTCGAGGTCAAACTATTTTATAGCTGAGTTCAATCTATAACATTGCATCATAATTTACAAGTTTATCATGTTTTATATGTAAAATCTTAATGTGTAAAGTAACTTGTGACTAAAAAAAACAAATGTATAATAAAATAATAGTAATAATATTTCCCTCTGAAATGTAGTGTAAAAGTATAAAGAAATAAGTACAGTACTTTTTTCAAATTGGTCTTCCCCACTCAATAAATCACATCAAGATTCAGATTAGAGGAATCCCAGGTGATGCATTACACAATAGTCTGGATACTCTCCAGTGTTGTTGTATCATAAGAGTCAACTTAATAACTGTAATTATCTTCTGATAGGTCCTACTGGGGATGGACCTGGCATCAGAGAGTAAAATGAACTCTGAGGGGGGCGAAGGCAGACCTGGTGAGTGAGTCAACCAATGCTCAGATTCAAAGCAAGCCAACAGTTATTCAAAAGAAATGTAAAGAAAATTATTTTTGATCTCTAAAAGACAGCCATGAGCCAAGTGAATCACTGTTTTTATGTCTGTTTTTTTTCTGTAGTCCCTCCTACCTCTCTACCCCTGCAAGGAGGTCCCACCCAAAGAAAAAAGCTATCTGCCCCTCGAATCAGCCTGTCACTGGAGCAGAGCGAGGATGACTTGGGGGAGACGCCAGATGATCTCGACATTAACGTTGACGACCTCGATACTCCTGATGAGGGGGATTACCTCGACTACACAGACCATGAAATGGACTGGGAAGGTGGGTCATTCAGAATAGAAACCTCTTGAATCATCATGGAGGCAAGATGTTCCAACATGTTGATGTATAGAATAAAAAAAAGACTAATTTTGTATATACAACTCCCGAAAAAGATATTTGTTTGTGCGGTCACGATTTTTTTCTTTTCTTTTTATCACAGCAACTTTATGACTTTATAATTCTCTAAACCACCAAGGTTGAAAATGGATTTAAGTCTCTTTTTCAGGGAGATCATTTTGACATGTCACAGTAGGAAAAGCACGGGTGTGAATAATACAATTTTTGATGGCTGAATTCCATTTAGCTACTTTAGTTTCAGGGGCCTGGTATTGTGCATGCTGGTTAAATGTCACACTGGAGCCATCACTAATGATGTTAGTAACACCTGTGCCTATCACACAGTATTGCTCCTTTCTCATATCAGACCCCAATGCAGCCAATAGGAGCGGAACAAGTGAGCCTTACAATCCAATCCCAACATACAGCGCTGAAGAGGAGCGCCAGGACGGCAAACTATGGAGGACAGTCGTCATTGGGGAGCAGGAGCACCGCATCAACATGAAGATCATTGAGTCCTACATGAGAGTCATCTCCCATGGAGGTGACTATTAAAGAGCTGTTTTACCATTGTAAATATGGATGTTATGTCCATCTACCTGTATTTATAGAAGCAAATCTTTTTCAAATATACTCAATACTGGATAAGAAATTGTTATGGTTCACATCTTGCAAGTCTTAGCAATACTTGCATACCTATAGGGTGGGGAACATGTCCGCCTGACTCTTCAGAATCATATTTGACTTATTCACTAAACTCTCTAAACATTGTCTTCTTACTGTCCATCTGCTAAAAATTAAATGGGAAAAGCTGAGTTGATCAAAGTGGCATTAAATGGCCTTCAGTATTACCGTGTGCTCACAGCTATTAAGCTTTAGAGCAGTTGTGAGTGATTTGCAGACTTTCTTTACCCTGGGATTTCACCTCTGAGGCAACATACAGGCTGGAATATTTCCTTGGAGGCAGGTTGCTGGGGCTTTACACATCCTGAGAGTAAGACCTGAGACATTGCTCACCTCCCAACTCTTTTGCATTTTTAATCAGTTTTTATTTACAGCTTATTCTCCTGAAAGGGTGACTTTGAAACTTTGATCAATTGAACACCAGTCCAAGCTCATGCAGTAAAGGACAATGCTCTTAAAGGTGGAACTATATACGTTATACATTAAACAAGGTTAGAAATAGGTTTTTAGGAGAACAGAAGTATGAGGTTAGTGGGGCTAGTGCATTAATAATGCAGGTATTTACATAGCATATTACATATTTTTGGTATACTGCCATTATTATGGAAAGCTTGTAGACCAATTTCATAATACCAGTAATTTGATATTTTATAAATGCAGAAATGTCTTTTTTTACGTTTGACTTCATTGTGTGCATTTGCCCTCTTAAATTGACAAACTCAGACTGAACTCAGCTGAACTTGGAGTTTGTTGTGGCATTTGTCCCTCATGTCTTTGTCATGGCATTCATTTAACTTGGTTTTAGAAAGGGATCTGTTCTCTGAAACAATTGCAGCTACCAAAAACTGTTGCAATGCACATACAGGCTTGTGAGTGTTGTTTTAAGATGGTCCAAAAAAGTGAACCTCTCCTTTATTACTCTCCCTACAATACCCAATCATTTATTGCACGTTTTGCATTAAATTAATCTCAAGTCAGTGAACTGATCGCATCTATTCAGCAGATTTAATATGGAGATCCTTATCATTTGAGCATAGTAAACATTTTCTGTTTTGGTTTACAGCAGGCCTGAATATCTGATTCCAGAAGTAACAGCATATTAAAAAAAGTCTTCCCTGGTCTACTATATGACAATCAGCTATTGTTTTTGAGCTGGCAACTGTCACTTCTCAGCTAACAAGATGGCAGAATGATGTCTCATTTTGGAAATGCTTCATCTTACTTTGGAGGTGGGCCAACCAAAAAAATGAGGAAATGCAGATTGTAGTTGAAGCCAGTATTTCATCATTCAGTGGCCATCAGGGAGGGAACTCGCCACAAACGGAAATGTTCACACATCCTCTGCACATTACAACTATTAGGATTCAAGCTGAAAATCGGCAAAGTGGTCACTAGTCACTAGACAATTATATACCCTGTGTGTTTGATGATGGCTGGCTGCTGCTGTCCCAAACACTCTAGTGTGTATAGACAAGTGACAAATTAGACAAGTGACGAAATAAAGGGAAAACAATAAGTGGAGAAACGGGTGCAGTTACTTCAATATAGGACAATATGTGTTAGACAGCACTCTCCATGACCATAATTTAAACACTAACGATTATTTTCATTATCAGTTAATTTGTCAGTAATCTCTCTCAATGTATAAGTCTATAAAATGTTGAAGAAAAGTCATTTTAGAAACTAAAACCAAAACATTTTTGGCATTTTTTGACTAATTGATCATTCAGCTCTACAAAACCCAGAATGAGGGAACATCTATTAGAAGAATATTGTTTATCTCTAAAGCAGAGTTCCAGTCTTTGCCAGCAAGCATTTAAGCTTTTCACATGGTCGCCCAACCTGTACTTATACAGCTTAAGTTGTTTTTTTTCCCTTTTAGTCAGTCACCAGCTACAGTATGTAGCTTCATTAAGACTGCTGGGGGACCTGGATGTTAAATTGAGGCCGGTCACGGAGTCACGCGATATTACTTTCACAGACAGGGGCTCCATTTCTCTCTTTCCTCTCTGCGGGGCCCTCGAAAACCCCAGGGTCATGGGCTTCCATCCTGGTAAGCCTGTGCCTTTATAATCACTGGCCATATTACAATTATTGGTGGAAATCTGATCCCGAAACATAGCAGTTAGTGCATTTTCTTCCCACTGTGCTGTGGGCTTAAGTGAAACACAGCCGTCCCATGGAAACGGAGACGTCTGTCACTGAAAATATCACAAGCTCTGTCATTTAGATAAAAGACCCTCTGTCTGAGTGACACCAAATCTGGTGATGAATGGGTTGGTGAATAAAAGGAAATTACAATAATCTGAAAAGTAGTGAGAGGAAACAGGACAGAGAGACACTCGGACAAAAGACACATATTGGGAGATAAATTGAACAAAAAAGAGGAAAATAAGGGAGCAATCAAATTATAATAACTATGCTAATTAAGGCTAAGCTTTCACCAACAATGGAACAAGGTCAAGTTAACGCCTATTTTATTTGTATGTGTTTTGATCAAGGCTACTATGGCAACGGAGCGAATGCCATCATAGTGTTTGCTGCCTGTTTCCTGCCAGACAGCGACAGAGAGGACTACCATGAAATAATGGAGAACCTCTTCCTGTGAGAGACACACACACACACACACACACACACACACACACACGTTTGTAGTCATTCATGGTCCCCGGAGGACAGAGCCGTGACAGTGCCCAACACACTTCCATCAGCCTCACCTGAAATGTTATAATTGTTAATTGGCAAATGTTTGCAATGTCTGATAGCATTGCTAAAGACTCTTTTAATGACCTATCTCAGGTTCTGTTTTATTTAAGATATGATGCCATCCTTTTTGGATTTATATAAAGACTTCACTCAAAAGATACATTTTATTTTCTATAAATAGTATTTAGCATATTAAGGATGCTACTTAATTCTTTAAATCAACCATAGTCCCTCTGCACAAGGAAAACTCAAATAAAGTGATAGTCTAGCTTGTTTGTGATGTTGATGTCTTCGCTGCGTTTCTGGCACTGTTGCATTTCATACTTGGACAGTCTGATTGGGATCCCACAGGCTGTTCTGTGAAAGATATTGAGTAAGCTGGCATATCTGAGAGTTTTGGATAGCAATGAAAGGGGGTAAACCGCAGTGTCTGTACTTTCTGATGCCAGATGGCTTGAGGTCTGAATCCTTGCAAGGAGTTAACTATAGCTGGGACGTGAATGGTATGCAGCTTGATGTCAGTGGGAGATGATCACAATAGTCACGAAACGGAGTGGATCAGCAGGGTTGATTTGTAAGCTGGAGAATGACATTGGATCAGAAGGAGAGGAGAGTCAGAGTGAGTCCAAATGAATTGAAGTTAGAGGAGTTATTGAGTAAACTAGAGAGGACTATGTTAGCTGAGAATATTGTCAACCATTTTCAAAGGAGATGACAAAGGTCCCTGCTGACTGAGAAGAAGTAGAGAAGGTGGGGGGGTTGAAGAGAGAAATGAGAAAGAGCTTGGTTTTATTTGGTTTCAGAGTATTGGATGTTATAAAAGGTAGCAGTCTGATTAAGTTGCTGAGGTGGATGCAGGAGAAGGAAAAAAGAAGTTCAAAGAAAAACGGCTCATCCATGAAGCAACATTTGTACCAATTTCTCATAGCTGACATCAGAGGATCATAGCAAGATGGTATACATTTCCAGTTACTTTATATTGTAGATACTTAGACTAACAAAACATGGTTCTGCATTTCTTGCTCTTGCATTTCACCGTTTTGACATATGTTTTTTTCTTTTGGTATCTGGAATTTTGCTGATTGGAATACATGACTGACACAGTGTGGCAAATGGGATAGTTTTTGTAAGAGGCATGACGGCATGAATTATTGTAACATTATAGTTTTGATGTCATGTTTGCTTTGGCTAATTATTTGGTATACAATATAAGAACTACAATAATATTCTCCTAATGGTTTTGCCTTATTTGTCACAATTGTCATTGTATTTTCAGAGTTGAAAACCATATTTAAACAATGGAAATGGAATATATATTTATAAAGTTTTCAATTTTTAGGCATGCTAGTAGATTGGCGCTAGGGATAGCAATGGCCATCTATTGCATGATCCACCACTTTGATCCAGACTGAAATATTTCTACAACTATTAGTCTATATCCATGACGTTCCACTTCCAGAAAAATAATCAAATTCTCTGTTAGAAATCAAGGTCATTGAGCATTTACAAAAGTTTACACAAGTATCTGTGTATTTTCAGCTATGTGATCAGCACACTGGAGCTGATGGTGGCAGAGGACTACATGATCGTGTACCTGAATGGAGCCACACCCCACAGAAGAATGCCTGGCCTTGGTTGGCTGAAGAAATGCTATCACATGATTGACAGAAGGTCTGTTCCGTTCACTTACACCGTTAGATAACAGTAGCGTGACTTAGTGCTGGGCGGTATGACCAAAAATTCATATCACGTTTTTTTTCAAAATTATGCCGGTTTTCCGGTTTTTGACGTTTTTTTTTTTTCATGCATATTCAGATGTTCAATGCATTTTCTACTCGTTGAGAGAGGAATTACTGCAGTAAATTGACTTAATTGACTCATTACTCACCACTGTATTAAGCGGGACCATGTCTTTAGCTAGGTGGTTGGTGATGGAGTTTGTAATCTTGATCCACCGTTTGCTTTTTCTGTCATAGCAAGTCCCTCTAGCAAACGCGTCTTTAAGTGACATTTGGCTCGACTTTTTCTTGTTTGCAGCTGAGGTGGTGGAGCAAATTGCTCGTGTTGCCGCCTTTCGCAACTATTCTTGCCCGACAGCACTTGCATAAAACGGTTGTTTGGTCAACGTCGGATTTTTGGAAACCAAAAAACCTCCAAACAGACCCGGCGGCTCCTTTTTTTGGCACAAGTTCGTTTCTACTACTTCTGCAGCATCCATCTTCCGTGTGACGTCCCTCTGGTGCACTGCTGTTTACCGTCGCTGCTTAGAAGTGCAGCATTTTAAAGGGTCCGTCTAAAACAGTGTCGCGCGGCGCAGCGCGAACGTTCGTTACGGACGTTGTGTTATTAAACACACCGGTATGGCGGTATATTAAAAATGAACATCGTGACGAAAATATACACCGGTTTTCGGTATGAACCGGTATACCGCCCAGCACTAGCGTGACTTGTGGTGATGATTTGTATCACCCCTGAATAAATGTGAAAATGCAACATTAACACACCTAACATGTGACTCATTGTGTTGTCTTCAGACTCAGGAAGAATTTGAAATCCTTCATTATTCTCCATCCGTCATGGTTTATCAGGACTGTTCTAGCCATCACCAAGCCCTTCATCAGGTAAAAATGTTCAGGTTTCTTTTATTTTTTAGGGATTGCAGTGTCAGTTCAGTCCACCACTGAAATGGCTCGACAACTATTAGATTTGTACAGACAGTATTGGTTACCAGAGGATGAATTTTAACAACTTTGCTAATGTGCAAAAAGTGCTATTTAGCTAAAGTTAGAATGCTAAAACACTAAAGTTATTTTTTTAAATTTTTATACCCGCTAAACACCAGTATGTCAGCACAGTCATTGTGACCATGTTAGCATGCTGACATTAACATTTAGCTCAAAGCATTGCTGTTGCCAGGTAAAGCCTCACCGAGACACTAGCATGGCAGTAGACTTGTACTCTTATTTACATGTTGATAGGCCTACTGTAAAGTTTTGTTTACATTATAGTCTGTTTTTATAAAGAAAAACAGACTATAATTGCTTGATGCCAAGCCAGTTACTTCCACTGTGCTTTTCATGTGCCTGTCATTGCACTTATTTGTATGTGTGTGTGTGTGTGTGTGTGTGTGTGTGTACATGTTGCTCCTGTCACAGCACCAAGTTCAGCAGTAAGATTAAGTATGTGAACAGTTTGGACGAACTACAGGAATTCATCCCCATGGATTGCATCCAGATCCCAGAGTGCATCATTAAGTGAGTCCCTCCAAACGCTGCACCACCGCCACCAAGCCCAAGTTGTCTTATTAAATGATTTTATATTCATCTTGTCATTTGAACTCTCACCTCTAGACTTGACAAGGAACTGAAGGAAGCAGCGGAGAACTCAAAGTAAGCATCGACTCTCCTGCCTCTTATTACTTCCCTCTGCAGAGACAGAGGCCCCTATACCTCAGTTTTATATTTGGCTGGAGCGCTCATTTATCAGATGGGCTCACTTTTAGATCACAGGGATCTTCTACTGGATGAGGACCAATTGGATTGGACTATGGTTGCAATTACAGGAAGGACACAGGGGGAAGAAAGATGCTAAATGCATCACTTTCATCTCATTTATCATTACAGTAAAATAAATGAGCCAGTCCTTATTGCAGAGTGATCTATTACTCTGTAAATAAATGTTGGAACAGCACTGTAGAATTCATTCACTAATCTCTGGCTGATTAATTGTGCATCGAATCATAATTTGCATGAGTCTTCAAATTTGCAAAATATATTACAACACCTCACAATAATAAATTCTGCTCTAACGACCACTATTTTTTTTCTTTCATTCAAGAAGGAATAGTTTTCTGCTGGGACCGGAGCCAGCAGCAGGCGGAACAGAGTAAGTCCTCCAAGACGTTTTAGTTCACACATGGAAGAGAAATGGCCTTGTGTCAGCAGTCTGTCACCCATACATAAACATACCGTCTTTAATGTCTGTTCGTTTCCCTTCGTCTTCCCAGCAGACCAGACGTAGCCGGTGCCAGCAGCTCTTAAACCCAAACATCTTAAATGGATGGGTCATCTCAATGTTCTGTCACGTATTGTACGGGTGGAGCTGGAAAACAACGTCAAAGGCTTGGAAAGCTAGTGTGTATGTTTGTGTCTTAGTGTTTGTCAATTAGACACAGGAGTTTTAACATGAAAACACAACTTGCAATAGTTCCTGTTAACACTCAAGAGTTAGTTCTCATTCTTTATGGCTGCTGTAGCATCTCCTGTACCTTTACACCTGCATTCCAGAGAACTGTAGTCAGGGGTGATGCTTGGCAGCACCTATAGAGTAGCATCGTCGTTCACGGACGGGTAGGAAATGCAATTACACACCAGACGGTGCACTGCGCAAATCTATTTGTAGAGTCTATTGTGTTGTAGTTGTGTGCATGAGAAGCAGTTAAGCAATAATACCCCCCCTTTACTGGTCACACACTCAGTATTTCAGATAAAGAGGGGACTTGTGTGACAGAAATCTACAATAAAAGCACATGGTGTGGCCAAAAACCCCTTGTGCCATAGATGACCAACTACTGCATTTAAGCAATCCAAAAATATTTGAACTTTAAAGAGTCTATCTGAAATCAAGTTATCAGTGCAATTTGAGCGCATGTCTTCTTAGCTCTGCAATGTGTGTTTGTTTTCAATCCGTTACATAAACTGGAAATCATCTCTTCAGCCTCTCCTGGATCATCAGGGAGAAACCTCAGCGAAATAAGGATGGCATTTCTGTAAAGCACAATATCCTCTGTTTGTGCATC
This sequence comes from Gymnocephalus cernua, assembly GCA_023631565.1. NCBI lineage: Eukaryota > Metazoa > Chordata > Actinopteri > Perciformes > Percidae > Gymnocephalus > Gymnocephalus cernua. The sequence goes on from CM042442.1 coordinate 24,131,374, forward strand.
AGTGCATGTCCCCTCATAGATACAAATGGTCCTCTTACCCATAAGTCTATGGTGCATTGAGGATGTGCGAAGAAATAATGGATCACTGTCTAGTAATTCAATAAAAATGGACTGAAGTCTGAACATTGTTTTCTATCTTGATTTGTCTGAGGTCTGAACGTTGAAAGTATTGGTCTCTTTACAACCATGACTTACTCTGCATCTTTTCAACACTTTATTTAAACGGAACACATGAAATTGAAATTCAATGACATCAGAATACTATAGAAAAGCAAAATACCATGATTAATCAAATTTAAAATGCTAATCCACACCACAACAATTAAAAATGAATAATATGATTAATGAAACTGTCAAAACTAGTAAACGCCCATGACATTTATATGCGGGAAGTCATCATACTCCAAACAAAGTCCAGAAAACCAAGTGTAATTACGTAAAAAGTCATAAGCATGTGTAGTATCTTTTCTACAGCACATTTTGTGAATGGAAAGCAGTTGTAAAATGCTCATTATAAATAGCTTCTCATGTCTCATTTGGTTCAACTCCTACTCAGTGAAGGATAAATGGGTCTGTCCCTCAGGGGGAGGGAGAGAGAGAGAGAGAGAGAAAGAAAGAAAGAAAGACGTTTCTTTAGAGAAATTCTTATACTTCACCGGAACGTGTAGCTCTCATCATCATACTCCAACTCGTCCTCATTGTTTTCTCCCAGCTGTCCATACCGAAACTTCCTGTACACCGTGCCATCCTGGCCCATGTAAACAATGTCATCATCATCATCATCATCATCCTCCTCCTCCTCCTCCTCCTTACTCCCTGAGCGACGTTCAGCCATGTCAACCAACTGAGCCTCCTGGAACCGACCGCCAGAGGAGCTGGCGCGACTTCTGTAGCTGCCGAGTCTGCTGCCGGAGCCCAGCTTCTCGTAGCCGCGGGGAGTGATGTCTGGGGGCGCTCTCTTGGAACGGGAGTGCCTGATGAGGAAGACGACAGCCACCAGTCCCAGCACCAACAGGATGCAGGAGATAATGAAGATTGCCAGGTTACCTCCGGCCTCCTCATTCCTAAAGGCCAAGTTGGTGCTCAGGATGCACTCTCCTAGAAACCCACAAAGACAGGAAGTTTAGACACATTAAAACATTTCTCAGAGATACATAGACTGGCAGCCGAAAGTCCGATCTACAGGCTCAATGCAGATTTAAACAAAAAAAGCGATCAATATTATTTCCAGTTAAAGGGACACGCCGACTTATTGGGACATTAGCTTATTCACCGTAACCCCGAGAGTTAGACAAGTCGATACATTCCCTTCTCATCTCCGTGCCTGCCGTAACTCTGTCTGACGGCTCCACCATTAGCTTAGCCTAGCACATATCCTGGAGGTAACTGGTTTCAACTAGCCTACTGCTCCGAATAAGTGACAAAATAACGGCAACATGTTCCTATTTACATGTTGTGATTTGTATAGTCACAGTGTGTACAAAAACGTCACGAGACACAGCCATCTCCTAACTGTATATAAACTGGGAACTATATTCTCAGAAAGGCGAAGCAGTGCTACTTGGGCGGAGTGATATGGTTGCAGCGCTACTTGGGCGAGTGATATGCTTGCAGCTCTGCTCTCGGAGAGCAGGGCGGAGTGATATGCTTGCAGCGCTGGAGCAGAGCTCGGGACAAAAACACAATCTTCTCCATTTTCATAGTGAATAAAAAGCTGATAGAGAAAATAGTTTTCAGGTAGGCTTATTGCATTAATAGTACAGCAATTTACAAAGCATTTCTAATTATCTTTTGTCATAGTACCACCATAACCAATTTCATCATAATTTGTTATTTGTCAGATTGATATAATTGTATGCAAATACTTCTGAAACCGTCACTGGAAGTAGAATATTTTTGCCGGTTTGGGACTGTTGGTCAGACAAATTATGCAACTTAAAGATATCAGAGTGAGCTCTGGGAAATTATGATGGGCATGTTTAGCTGTTCTGACATTTTATAGACTAAGTGAGGAGTGAGCAAGCAATCTGAATGTCAGTGTTGACAAAGGTTATCCAGAAAAAAACACCTGACACTTCAAACCCAGTCGTGACTCTCCATCCTCCTTCATTTTCTTACAATAAGCAAGACCGACCTACAGCCTACCTCGAGTCTCGGTGCAGTTACAACAGTCCTGCTGCTGTGTTGTGGCAGCCGCCTCACCATCATCCTCCTCCTCCTCCTCCTCATGGCGGCAACAGAGTAAACAGCGCCCTCCAGCTTCTAAGATGGCCTGAGTAGGACACTTGGTGCAGTTGGCTGGACCGGGCCCCCAACACGCCATGCAGGAGCTGTCACAGCCTTCACAAATGTGGCCTGAACCCTGATAAGTGGCAAGAGAAAGGACTGAGACTGAAAAGACTACAGCATGCATTTTACATCACAACAACTGATTCTTTACCTCCAAAGATATTCAACAGGAGTTATCTCAAGACACTTTACAGATAGATTAGGTCTAGACCACACTCTATAATTTACAAAAAAACCAACAAATCCCCCAAGAGCAAGCACTAGCGCAACAGTGGCGAGGAAAAACTCCCTTTTAGGAAGAAACCTCGGACAGACCCAGGCTCTTGGTAGGTGGTGTCTGACGTGCCGTTGGGGTGTATCACAGTATGATATGCAGAACTTTCATTACTAAAAAGGACTGAACATAAGTTCTGCATTGCCCCTCAGCTTAATCAATTAATATGCATCTACATGCCAGACACTTTTAGTCAGTTGCCTCACAGCACAAGCCAGGAAATTTATTTTGAACATGGTAATCATTTTCACTCTGCTGTTTTGAGATTTCCACTGGTGCAGTACTAAAATAATTGTCTGACTTACATTATATGATACCTGGGGCTAAAACATTCACCATTATTTTGGTGAAGCAGGGTAAGGTTTTTTTTTTTTTTTATAAAAAATATAAATATATTTGTCAAATAAAACCTAACCTGTGGTTACCTTTATTACAGGATACAGGCCTATGTCGCACATGGACTCACACATGCCATGTGAGAGCAGGTATCCAGGGTAACATGATTCACAGGACTGGGAATCCCTTCCTGCAGATACACAACAACTTAAAGGGTAAGTCGGGTTATTTCAGGATTTTTCCTATTGTCAACAAAGCCCAAGAAAATATAAGAACCAACAATGAATTGATCCTATGAACAAGTATTATCTGTGTAGCCAAAGCCTAAGCAATGTAGTTTATTTTCAGTCAATCCCACATACAGTACACTGTCCTGCTGCTGGAAATATTAATATTGGTATTATTATTAGTATTAATAATACATACCTGAGCATGTTCTGCAGCTGGCATGGCAGGGCTCACAGGTCCTGTGCACCGCGTCATGGTAGTATCCCTGAGGGCACGAGGGGAGGCAACGGCCTTCTTTCCGCAAGTAGATAAGACCCAGAGCGCAGCTCAGGCAGCTGTCCTCCCCACCCCCGATACACTCTCCGCAACTCGGGTCACACTTCTCACACACCCTTGAGCCCGTGTTTCCATAGTGACTGATCGGATAGATGGTGAGAACAGTTATGATAGGTAAGATTCACTTAAAATGAGATGAGATTACAGTTTTGTTTGTCCTCAAAAGGAAATTCCTTTCCACAGCCACTCAGTCACATACTGCTATACACAACCTTAACTACTCAGACATGACATTGACCAAGACCCCATGACAGGGACAAAGTCATAACAAAACACTTAAGTGAGATACAGGTTCTGCATTGTAAATTCAAAGTGATATGGTTTGTTTGTTTTTTGCTACATGCTGCATTGCTTCCATACAGGTCTGAAAGTATGTAGGGTGGCCGAGGAATAAATAGGCTTTGTGTCCCTTTTGTGTTTTCTCTTGAGTATTGCACATAACGCACATCAATTTAACGGCACATTAATTTAACTCTCTCAATCACCGTACCCCAAATAAAATCAAGTCTAATTAGCATTTTACGGGCCACATGAAGGGCTATTTAAATCTCAGGTTAAATGAGCTTCCATCTCTAAACTGCAGCCCTGTCCGGCTAACTGAAGAAAAGCAATGGTTTAGTGTCCACAATGACATTATGGGACTAGGCCGATTTTTTATTAATGACAACACTGTGCGACCGCACTTAATGTGATGGATGAGCGATGCAGTTGGACGGTGAGCAGGTTAAACTACCTGTGCTGGCAGGTCTCCACACACTCTTTGCCCTCTCGAAATAGGTGGGTTTTACAGGTGAGACACTCGTGGCTGTGCTTTCCAATGCAGGACTGACAGGAAGGGTGGCATGGTTCACATTTCTGCCCCGACTCATCCTCATAGTAGCCTGTGGGGCATTCATCCACGCAGGTGTCATCTGTACCAACAAACACACATTATCATGAAGCTGTACAAACAAGTAACAGATGGTTGAAGAGCTTTTTTGCATATTTCAGAGAATTCAAGAGCAAAGACCAAACTCACTGAGCAGGAGATGTCTCTGGTTGCAGCTTAGGCACTGAGTTTTGCCGGGACCTGAACACCGGTGGCAGTATTTGTGACACGGATGGCATTTCCCGTCCTGATCTGCGTACTGCTGAGGCAAGCAGTTGCTGCTCGATGACACACAATGGCTGTAGCCCTCTAGCCTCTGACCCTCTCTGCAGTTGGTGCAGGAGCCAGCATGGGGCCCAAAGCAGGTTAGGCAAGATGCATCACATTCTGGAACATGTGAAAAAGTAAGTCTTTCACACCTTTAGTGAAGCACATTTTTATGCAGCAATACACTTTATCAGATCTGGTTTTCACCTATTGGGTTCTCAAAGAGTGATCTGTGAAAACAGCAGCCTGCAGACTTTTAAAAAAAATAAACCATAAAACCTTAAACCTCACCGTCTGTCCATTGTGCAGTGCCTTACTGCTGGCAGCTACTGTATGTAGCAACAAAAGTGGGCATCGCCTACAACATTTTCCCACGAGAAACTAACCATCCTCTGTGTTTTTGGATAACAAAACCAGAGTGCCTCTTTCTCTAGGGAACTGTCTTTGACATCGCTGTTCTGTTTTCAAGTTTGACAGCTGCCTGTTGTCTGAAAAGCTTTGCTATTTTAGTCTGAGCTAAAGTCAGGAAACACACTCAGGCATAGTAGAGAATATAATTGAGAAAATGCATGAAGGACGCTCTACAGGACAGAAAATCAGTAAGGAGAATATAGTTTCAGGAGAAATGGAGAATCTCTGACTTGACACACTTGTCACACGTAAAAAGGACAGTACTGAATGTATAATACAAAATAAGTAAACTAATATTAAAATAAATGGGTTTCGATCATAGGAGTGCATGTTTTTGCTTGTGCTCTATGCAACTCAGCATTTTAGTTACCAACATTCTGAAACGGGCAGATAAACGTGCTGTATGTTTTCTGTTGTACCTTTACATTCTCCTGTTATAGCGTCTCTATAGGTATGGGAGGGGCAGGCTTCCAGACATGCCCCATCATGCAGAGTGGCCTCTGGGTCTATACAGACATCACAGTCATTGTTGTTCGGGCCGTCACACAAAGCGCAGTCAGGGTGGCATTGCAAACACTCCCTTTGCTCTTTGTCCTCAAAGAACCTCTCGGGACAGTCTAGCACACACAGGCCCTCGTGGAGAAAGTGATATTCCTCACAGCCTGCACAAAGAACAGCTTTTAGCACTGCATGGAAGAACAATTTAGTACAACTCAGTAAATCTATACTAAGTAACCCATAGTCTTGGAGAGGATTGCAAGAGGAAAAAAGGTAATCTCTCGGTCAGGCATAGATTTCATTTGAGCAAAAAGTGACTGTTGAGTCAAATGGTGTGTGTAATCAGTATTTGGAATAAAAAAAACATACTGATAATCATCTAGACACAATGCATTTAGTGGAGAACAAGACTATGAGTTACAGCAAGATGTCAGTATGTTCAGATTAACAATGCTAATGCTGGTGATGATTAGCAGGTATAATGTGTATCATGTTCACCAGGAAAAGTTAAGGGATCACCAGTTATTAGTTATAATAATTCATCCTGTGGGGGATACGTCTGTACTAAATTTCATGACAATACTTACAGTACAATAGCTGAGTTATTTCACTAAAAAACTGTCAACCTAATGGTGGTGCTAAATGAAAAGGATTACAAAGCAATTATGATACACTGTCTGGGAACCATGAATACATGCACAAAATGTCATGGTAATCCGTTGACAATGTTGAGATATTTTTGTTTGGATCAAAGTGGTGGACCGTCAGGCACACTGACTGACAATAACCGCTTTCTGGTAATGATAACACCATCCAAAGTCGACTATAGTGAAATTAAAGCACATTCTGGATTAGTCCGAATGAGTTGCGCAGCTGAATCGGTCCCTATTTGCATTGTGTTTCAGTACCTGTGCATTGCCCGAGCGGGTTGCACTCCTGGCAGGCTGAGGGGCAGAGTTGGCACTCCCTGTCCCGGACAGTGTGCGCTAGAGGACACTCCTCCACACACTGGTGCTTGTGTAGGAGGAGAGGTTCTTCACAGCCCAGGCAGTGGGTGGCGTTCTTCCCACAGGACGCACAGCCCGCTGCACAGCTACGACACACCTGGCCGGCAGGATAACCCCTTACCAAAGCCAAGCAGACATCAGTAAACACACATGACCAGTACACTGGGCTCATTATGTATGTATACTTTTGCATATATATATATATATTTTTTTTTTACTATGTGAAAAAAATATAAAATATGTTGTGATGAATGTGTGTGTGCTGCTGGGGTAAACAAGAGGACTGGCAAATCATCCAGACAATCATGTAACACTTAAGTAAAGTATTGCTAAAAAAAAAGTAAGTAAAATAAAAATAAAGCCCTCATGGCCAAAAAGCTAAAATGGTCATCTTAGGGCTAATGGAGCTTCAAGGACCTCTTCAGCAAGGACAAGATATTCTTTCAAACTCAAGGATGTCACAATTTAATGCCACATCAAGTAGGATACGTCAAAACCATGGCCAGCAAATACGTCTCCTGACATTTTATTTTGGCTCTTTGGAGATCTTACCTCAAACACATGGCCTGATGTTAATAAAAGATGAGCTTTACCATGATTTTGCCAGCAGGGTTAAATCCCCACAGTATTTCCCAATGGAGAATAATCAATTTCCAGATGCTGTAGCACACTTGTGTCCCAGTGTGGAAAAACATATAGATTTACGTTTATATTTGATAGGGTTGACCCCTACCTGACACACTGTTGGACACACTGTCCAGCCTGCAGGAATAGCGGAGCTTTACGAGTGCTCTGACAGCGGGTGCAGTGCTGAGCATCCAAACACTGCAAACAGCCTGGAGGGCAGACCTCGCACACACCGCTTAGCCGACTTGCAAAGAAGCCTCCCGGGCACTTTGACACACATGTTTGCTGTGTGGTCAGAAACCGCCCTGTAGGAGGAAGAAAGAGTAAACCTCATCACTGCGCTGCGAAATAGCTGGATATGCTGTGGTGTAACCAGATCTGAAAGTATTCAAACCAATAATCTATGCAAGTGACTGCCAGACCTTTTGCACATGTTGTACACTGATTCTTCTCTTCTCCAGAGCAGGACTCACAGGATGTGTGGCAGTCTTCACACGCTCCGTCATCTGAAGGGGAAACAACACAGTGAACCTGATAGAGCCACAGAGGGAAACCAATCCCTGATCTAGGACCACTATAGTATTAATCACTGTCTAGCTAACAGATGGAGCTTGAACATTTTAGTCAGATAGTGGAAGGCTATCTGCTAGGGGAGTCAACCTTCACTGGTCTCACGATTCGATCAACGATTGGAAATCATGATGCGTCACCTCCTCAATATTATTATATATAACTACACATGGTTTTCATCAACAAATTCAAGCAGTCAGATATGTATGAACTCCCATTTTTATTGCATCTGCTCTTTAAAAAGACACTTAATGTAGTGGAGTCTGAACAAAGCAGACGATCGATTATAATAATCGACTATGGTCTGTCACTGCATCAATGCAGAATCATCCAGGTCCGCATTGCGACTCAATGATTCATTTAACCCCGGGGGTTAAATGAATCATTGAGTCGATGCGTTGCAATGCGGACCTGGATGATTATATATATATATATATATATATATATATATATATATATATATATATATATATATATATATATTATATTATATATAATATAGGTGGAAAACATCGGTTGCTGCAAGATATACAGCAACAGTACTGCTAGTAGTCTAATTTAAAAATGTCTTCCAACAACAGCGTTAAGAAATAAGTTACTTAAACCCACTCTTAAATCAACAGGGAATTCCACAAAAGTCCAATTGCATCCTGCAACACTGTGCTATTCCAAATTTTGTGTGAAGGGTTGAGGCTTTAATTTGTGGTTTTGTAGCTGCTAAGATTAAAAGTTTAAGAATAACTTCACTTCTGTGTGTTCATTTTCAACCTTTGTACTGACCTATGTACTTTTCCCAGAGTTACTTTAGTTCCTATAATTAAAATGTCTTGCCTCGCACTAATTACCATATGTTGTTTTAAGGTCTGCCCAACTAATTCTTGGGGGGAACTAAATGTTCAGCATATACAATCAATTATTTTAAAGTCCGTATCTGGCCGACGTTCAGTAGTTCTGCCTGTTTCCAGTACTTAAGTTGGTTTGTGGTTCAGGGACGGTGACACACAGACCAATTACCCTCCAAGATTTCTTTTCTGCCCCTGTGAAAGTGTCCAAATCCCTGATTCATTATTAGCAGACAGTTGGATTAGTGGAATACAGAAGTATAAGTCTCACCGCTGCGAAAGGTCTTAATGGGACAGACCTCATGGTCAGACACACACTCTCCGTTTTCCAGCATCTTTCCCTCCTCACACGACAGACAGTCATCGTCCTCCGGGCCGCCACATGTCTCACAGGCTGAGTGACACTCCTCACAGTCATTGGTGTCTTCGTCGCCATAGAAACCATCAGGACACACTGAAACACAACTCCCCTCTGGGAAATGTTTTTTTTTTTTTCAATACATTGTATAAAGCCCACAACTCACTATTTTAGGTACTTGTACTTTACTTAAAGGGGAACTCCGAACACCAATTCAAGTCTTTTTACAGATCCTGTGTCAAAATCAAGTTTTAGTACTTTTAATAGATCAGTTGATATCACGCTTACATGGTGCATGCAAAAAAATGGTGGTAATCAAAACATCTCAAACTAACTTGGGTGGGTAGATTTTGGAACCACGGCCATTTTGCAGGTGGGCTAATCTTGCCCTGGCTATAGTTACTAGTCACTTTGAGAGATTAATACTTAAAAAATGAATGATCACCGCCTACAATATGATGCATTAAATTAGTCAACATAAAGTAGTTAAAATTAGTTTGACCTGCTTACAAGCTTAAACATCAGTTCTCATAAAATATATTTGATATGATAATATAACTGTGTGTAAGGGGCCTTTGGGCATGTTGATCACTTTTGATACTCGATAATGCATCTTATTTCAGAAAAAAAAATATTTTTTACTCCACTACATTTGTCTGACAGCTATAATTACTAGTAAATTTACACATTAAAAGTTTACATATAAAACGTGATTATCTCATGAAATATGATGCATTGTTTAAGATTAAACTACCCAACAGTATATACAATTAAAAAAACAACTAGAAAAGTAAAATGCTACTCACGCATTAATGCATCAGTAATAATAATCCAACATATTATAAAGATTTTTTTACTCGCAATAGAGTATTTTCATGTTGCAGTATTGATGTTTTCAGTAAAGGATCTGAATACTTCCTCCAATAAATGTAAATAATGCTTTATGCCTTGGCCAAGTGGGGCAGTTCTACCTGATAAGAAGAGGTCGGTCTCACACCAGTAGCACTCATGTTCGTCACAGCTCACACAGTTGTCATCACATGGAACGCAGGTCATCTCCTCTTCCACCACGCTGTACGTCTTAGCCGGGCAGTTTCTGTAGCAGCCATCCTGAAAACTGTTAACAAAAGCAGCAGTCTATACCTGTGACTGACTCTCTCTCTCTCTCACACACACACACACACACACACACACACACACACACACACACACACACACACACACACACACACACACACACACACACACACACACACACACACACACACACACACACACACACACACACACAGCAAAAAGGGCTCTTTTCATTCTAGTGTAGCAATAAACTGAAAGGCAGAGCGAGTGCAGAGAGGTGAGATCACACATGGCGACAGTGAGGCACACAGCCTTACTTGTAAAAGCCCTCAGTGCAGGAAAGGCAATGCCTGGGGTTATCTGTTGAAAGCAGACAAAAAAACTCAGCTCTCCTTTTAAACAGGAACTACCAGGAGAAACCCTTGAATGTGGTCGGCAACACACTGAACAGGAGAGCTCGGTCTCCTGTAGGCAACGTTCATTTAGGAGAAACTTTATTATGGCTACTGAGCCGTGACTTACACAAGACACACTTCCTGCAGCCCTCCTCACAGGCCATGCACTCGTCGTAATCTGGATCCTCCACCTCCCCTGAGAAAAAATGGAAACGAGAGTGTGAAAAAAAGATATAGGGAAAGAAAAGAGGGTGAGAGAGCGAAGGGACAGGTGCAAGACTAGCTTTTCAAGGTCCTCTTTGACACCGTGTAGCATGACAGATAAGAAAACCAGCTCATACAAAATGCTGTTACCTTCTCCACACTCCAGCTTAGCACACACTCCATCTGAGACGTAGTAGGAGGAGTCACAATTGAGGCAGTGGGTGGGGCTCGAGCAGAGCTGGCAGTTGTCCGAGCAGGGCTCACAGCTCCTCTCCTCAGTGTGGTAGAAGGCCTCAGGACAAGCGTCCACACACAGGCCTATATACAGGTAACGCTCCAGTCCAAACTTATCTGGAGGAAAACAATCATGGTTAAAAGAAGTATGATGTTGAACTTCCTGGTCATGCATATGTTTGGTTCTCCATAGCCAGTTCCACTTGGATTTTAGTGTAACGTTGGTAAAGTACAGACTCGTTAAGTGCTGAGTATGTTATTCTATGGAGCAATGCACACAAATTTCAGCTTATCATTCACCTACATGAGTGTAGTTCTTCTCTTTATTTTGCTCACTGTACTGCAGAACAGGTCTCCAAGTCACAAAGTCACATTTTAGCACACAAATGTCTTCAAACAAAGAGCAATTTATTAATATAGTCATGCTACTTAATTTTACAGAAGGGTAAACTGTCTGTTAATTTGCATAATTAGGTAAAAATGCATTTCGATTTATGTTTTAGGATCTGCTTTGCGTGCATGTACCAAGTGATTTTGACTGGAAAGTGAGAAAAACCGTACCATCTTCTGTTTTGCATGGTAGCAAGAGATGAACATGATCAACAATATGTGGCATTATGGACAGGAGACTATGATATATTAATCAGTCAATTGTTTGTCACGCTCTCTCACACACAAACAAACAAACAGCGTGATTTATGTGTTCAGTCCTTACCAGTGTCACAGCTGGTACAGTTGGCAGGCCCTGCATCCACACAGGTGGCACAGGTGTGGTCGCACAGGTGACACTGGCCACCTGACTGGTACTTGCCCTTGGCACACTCCACCACGCAGCGGCCTGCCTCTAGAGCCCTGCAGCCGACAACAACATCAGAACCACTTTTTTCAGCTGCAACACCACAAAATCAACAGCTTTGAATTATGTCTATGCAATTGAGCTGAACTCATTTTTATCCCAGCATGTAACATATGGCAGAGTTACACAGATAAAGCTGAGTGTGTTGACACAGCAAGAAGAGAGGGAGGGGTGGGGATGGTCATTTAAACTTGGAGGTAATGAGGGATTTTTTAGACACGAGCTCTGATTATTTGAAATTGTTGATAACCAATTGATCTGCCGATGAGTAATATATCAGCAACACTAATCTATTCCCAACATTCCATACAGTAAATTACTGCAGACATTGACCCCTGGTTTGATCCCCAGGCTGGGCCTTTTTGTGTGGAATTTGCATGTTCTTCCAGACTTTCTTTGACATACTATGATTGTTTTCAACATACTATGCTATGACTTTTTTGACATACGTACTATTCTATGACTGTTTTCAACATGTTCTATTTGGTTGCATGGTGGCTTAGCGGTTAGCATGATTACACCATGAACTATTAAGCAGGCAGTGAAGACGTTAACCCCTGATTCAATCCTCAGTCCAGGCTGGGCCTTTTTGAGTGGAATTTGTTCTTCCAGACTTTCTTTGACATACTATACTATGACTTTTTTATGGCTTTTTTTCGACAGAGTATACTATGGCTTTTTTTGACATACTATACTATGGCTTTTTTTGACATACTATGGCTTTTTTCGACATACTATGCTATGGCTTTTCTTGACATAATATAGCTTTTTTTCAACATACTATACGATGGCTTTTTTGTCACTTTTTTCGACATACTATACTATGGGTTTTTTCGACATATACTATGGCTTTTTCATCACTTTTTCAATATACAATACTATGGCTTTTTTTTGACATACTATACTATGGCTTTTTTGTCACTTTTTTCGACATACTATACTATGGCTTTTTTGTCACTTTTTTCGACATACTATACTGTAAAACATTTTGAAATTCTATGCTACAACTCTTTTCAACATGTACTATTTGGTTGCATGTAGGCTCAGTGGTTAGCAAGGTTACACCAAGAACTATTAAGTAGGCATTGCAGACATTGACCCCTGGTTCAATAATCAGGCCAGGCTGGGCCTTTTTGAGTGGAATTTGCATGTTCTTCCAGACTTTCTTTGACATACTATGATTTTTTCGATATACTATACTATGGCTTTTTTATCACCTTTTTCGACATACTATGCTATTGCTTTTTTGTCACTTTTTTCGACATACTATACGATGGCTTTTTTCAAAATACTATGGCTTTTTGATCACTTCATTCAACATACTATACTATGGCTTTTTTGTAACTTTTTGCGACATACTATACTATGGCCTTTTTATCACTTCATTCAACATACTATACTACGGCTTTTTTGTCACTTTTTTCGACATACTATACTATGACTTTTCGACATACTAAACTATGGCTTTTTTAATCACTTTTTTCGACATACTATACTATGGCTTTTTAATCTTTTTTCGACATGCTATAATATGGCTTTTTATCACTTTTTTGACATACTATACTATGGCTTTTTTCAACATACTATACTATGACTTTTTTCGACATACTATACTATGACTCTCAGCCACAATTCTTACTTCTCATACACTATTCATACCTCAAATTGTAGATACTTGTCTACTTTCAGCCATTGTGCTCATTAAAGCACTAGGGCTTGTCCAAATGACAAGAACCACAAGCATTCCTTCATTGACAGCCCTTGTTAAATATACTCAGCATTTCTGGACGAAAGCACAGAGTATATATTATACATCAATACATCCGCAAATGCTTTCTGGTGCTCACGGTGAGGTCATGATATTGATACCACTTATTGTTTAGGCTTTTTGAAGCGTCTTCGATGGGAAGTTTACCAGGGCTCTTTAATTGAATCTCAGTAGCAGTGAGCAGTTAAAGCAGTTTTCGACAGCAAAATGGTGTTTTAATTGAACATCAAAGCCAGGCAAGTCGTGATTACAGCTTAAAGGATCAGCCTCTGTTCTCCTATACCACGACATCGCACTTTTCCCCAGACAGAAAAATTACAATTACAGACATTAATATGAACCATAACACATTTCAATTGACTTATATTGATTATTTATACAGTATATCATGTGTATTTATAACAACAACAATACATTTCTCATTAATATATATATATATGTGTGTGTGTGTGTGTGTGTGTGTGTGTGTGTGTGTGTGTGTGTGTGTGTGTGTGTGTGTGTGTGTGTGTGTGTGTGTGTGTGTGTGTGTGTGTGTCCGTCCTGAGTGCGTTTATACCTGTACATGTGATCTGATCACTCAGGATTTTAATACCAGGTCAAAATGGGGCCTCTCTCTCCATATGTATACGTTTATATCATGTCTATGTCAATATGTCTGTCTGTTGTAAAAAACAATAGTAGTGCAAATAGGCAAAATATTTGAACCCCTATCATTTCTTACCCTTTATTTTGCATCATTCATCCCCTTCCCACTTTAGCCATTTATACTGCTTCAGCTGCTTTCCCTGCTTAATCAAGTCTTATTTACAAATTCCTATTAATTCAAGCATAACAATATTCCACATCTTTCATTCATTGTACATTATTTTCATACTTGAATGAAAATATTGAACACAGCTGATTGAGATTTCCTAATTTAGTGTAGTGCGACAGCTTTTAAAAAAAAAAAAATATATTATTACTTAAATATTCCTTTTGTTCGATACATTATTATTATTATTTAACATTTCAATGAAATTCATTCTAATTAAACCTTTCCCACTTTTCCAACTATTCTCACTTCTTCACCTTCTTACACAATTATGCCAGCAATCCAGTTTAACTGTAGCAATTTAGCTTTTCAGCATAGACAGCAGGAAAGTATTATTTTATTCTCCACATCATGGTGAAGTGCCATTTTTTACTCAAGAAAAACAGTGACATGTATCAATTTCCCCTCTGACCCTGAATCTAAAGATCAACTCACCGTGAAGAAGCACAGCTGATGCAGTCTTCTCTTCGTGGACCTGTGCACTTCAGACACGTTGCATCACACGTGTGGCACTTTGCGTTACTGTCCTGGTACTCTCCTGATAAACATGCACCAAAAGAACGATGCTGACTCAGAATGAAGAGTATACATTTACCACACTGTAAATACATACTTATAGATATAAAATGTCCATACAACAGCCCTTATACTCTCATTAATTAGCAGCAGTTGTGAACACATATTAATTTAGTTAAAGAAAATTGTTGTATTTGAGAAGTTAAAGAAGTAAGAGCTAAATATGTTAAAGTGATGGTTCGGAGTAATTTCACCCTAGGGTCCTTTGCACCACGATCTCAAGCCAAACAACCCCCCAGATGCTTGTTTCACCTGGGTCGAACATTGGGCGAGTTAGCGTTATCAGTTGATTAGCTTACTGCAGGCGCTAACGGATCCAAAGGTGTATCTCGTAAATTACCCTACTAATAATGCCCGAAATGATACTAAACTTTTACAGTAGTACAAATAGGTTATGTACTCATAAAACGATGGATTGGAAAGTTTGTAAGTACACCAGGAGTTTATTTAAATAACACTTGCCTGCTGGCTTCTGCTCTCTGCTGCTACTGCTGCCGGTGCTTAGGGACGTCTACAAATTACAACACCGAAAACAGATACAACAAAAATATTGATTAATTAATGATTAAATAAGGTAGTGTCTCCAAACATACCTCAATTATAACTTGTATCCTGCTAGTTGTACTACAGCACTTTTAAAAAATAAGTTAAATTAATCAATATTTTTGTTGTATCTGTTTTCGGTGTTGTAATTTGTAGACGTCCCTAAGCACCAGCAGCAGTAGCAGCAGAGAGCAGAAGCCAGCAGGCAAGTGTTATTTAAATAAACTCCTGGTGTACTTACAAACTTTCCAATCCATCGTTTCATGAGTACATAACCTATTTGTACTACTGTAAAAGTTTGGTATCATTTCGGGCATTATTAGTGGGGTAATTTACGAGATAAACCTTTGGATCCATTAGCGCCTGCAGTAAGCTAATCAGCTGATAACGCAAACTCGCCCCAATGTTGGACCCAGGTGAAAAAAGCTACTGGGGGGTAGTTTGGCTTGAGGTCATGGTGAAAAGGACCCTAGGGTGAAATTACTCCGAACCATCACTTTAAGGTTGCTTTCTATGTATCTAGCATCAGTAAAGCCAACACGTAATAGAGGAAGAAGATGGTTGACTGACCGTCTGTGCACTCAGTGTTAACAACACACGCTCCCTCCTGCAGGCTGTGACCGCTGGAACAGCTGCTGCAGTTTCCCCGGCTCGGCCCCACACAGGTGAGACAGCTGGCGTCACACCTGAGGAGGAGAGCACAGAAACTGAACACATGCGCACACAGACACACATACTAACAACAAAAAACCATATAGGCACACAACTACAAACAGCATGAGAACGAGCACAAACACATAGAAGCCAAGCACAAACACACAGAAGCCAGCCACCAGAATAAGGCCTGCAATCAGCAGATAAACAAACCACCCACACCTGAACACACACCAGTGAGCTCACCTCCTACATATCCTGTGCCTATCAGCTATCTCTGGGTTTGGCTCTGTGGCATAGAAGCCAGCACTGCAGGAGGGCACGCACCTCCACTCCTCCATCAAGTAGCCCTCTGCACATTGGTTGCATTCTGCAACACCTGCACCTGATGTTGCAGAAACAAAAATGTTTTGAAATGATAGAAAGACAAAGAAGAGTACTGCAAACAATTTAAAGTTTTTATGCAGTTGATTACTCTTGACTTGTGCTCTCACCTGCACAGGTAGCGCAGGCCTTATGACAGGGCTTGCATGTGCCTTCCTGCTTGTCGAGGTAGAATCCTGCCACGCAGCTCTGCTGGCACCGATTCCCCTGCAGACTGGAGAGGGCGGATAGAGCATGTGGCACCGTGACACACAACCAATCATGAGACACCATGAAGATGACTCATTGCCTTTAGACTGTAGACTCAGGTTTCCAACCCACAGCACACCACCACAAGTACTCAAAGAACTGAGTCAGTGAACACAGTATTCTGGAAACTTCTAACTCAACAATATGGTTACATTTGACAGGGACGTTTCGTTTTCTTGTGACAATACTGCAAAATGGAAATCATAATGCATTTTTCTTTTGGAGCTGTGTGTGGAAAAGGAAAGGGTAACACATTCTTTTGAGTACATAGTTAAAAACATTGTAGCTTTTTCTAATTGTTATGATGCTGCAGAAGGTATGTGCACAAATAGAATCAGTATTCTCAGCAGCTGGAAGAGAAAGCAGTGTTTACCAGCGAGCAGTTAATTCAAGCATCATCAGAGAATTTGTCTCACCTTGTGTCTGGTTTGCATTCTGTGCAGATGCTGTAGGAGGTGCACTTCAAGCAGTTCTCACTGCACTTTCTGCACATATTTGCATCTGTGGGGAAATCAAACAATACACATGGAATACACATCAGAGCGATTAATCAATCTTACTCACACACCCCTCAACTGCAGTTACATCAACTGACTATTCATTAGCAGGCTCATATGCAACTGTTTGCAGCTCTTTTGTAAGCCATGGATCCTTAAAAAGGTTCACTGGAGGAGTTTTTCTGTATTCTTAAGTATAACTACAAAAATATGCAACAAAACACAATTCATAATAGCAGTTTTAAGGCCAAAAATCCAACCGTGGTCAAGGTAGAAGTTGTCCCCACAGGCGGCTGTGCAGGTATTGGCCCCCTCAGTCAGGTGATGACCAAGTTGACAGGAAGTGCACTGGTCACTACGACTCCCAGTGCAGCTCTCGCAGGGGGAGTAGCACCTCTTACAACGCCGGCGGTCGCCCCAGAAACCCCTGGGACACTCTGATACGCACATCCTATTGGACCGAGACGGACCAAAGCACATAGAGGACATGAGGTGTCATTCTCTAAATGAGTGGGAGTGAATGACAGTCTGGGTCAATTTTCACCATCATAATGTGAAATCATGGTCACTTAAGAATTTGGAATAATGTATAAACACGTGGACTAAATAGTAGCTGCTTATTTACCTTTGCAATATGTGTGAGCCATATGCTCTGCAGCAGCATCACCACATACTGTACACTGCATTCTGGATGTACAAACTGTACTCATGCTAACCTTGTATTGTTCTTGAACTTGAGATAAAAGTGTAAACACGTAACACACTGCTGTGGGCTGGGCCCCTCACAACCATCGTCACTGCATTCTGGGTCGCAGGGTCCTGGAAGGGCAAATTCTCGCAAAGTCACTGCACTGTCATAGCAACAACAGAGAGGTTATTTAAATTGCTGATATAGTTCCATATTTCCATTTTTTTTTTAAACTACCTGACCAATGTAAACTAAACTAGCTGCTGTCAGAGAGGTCTGACCTAGAACAAGGGACAACTTAATATCAGCTGAGTACACTCACCACTGTATTCTTCAGTGAGGTCACCATCCATCGGCATCCCAGCCGATCGGGCTCGCTCACGATGCCTGGGATATGGCTGCTGTGCGGTGCCGTAAATCACCAGGGACCACTCCTTTAGCATCCCTATTTAATAACAACAGAGAAACAGGAAGAGAGCAAGATAAGAGGCCTGTCCCGGGAGGCCTGCGCTGTATTTTAGCTGCTCTTCCAGTTAAACTTTAATGTCTGTTTCATAATACTGTGATGTTACAAAGAAGAAGAGCAGACCTAGTTCAGTGTTGTCGCTCTTCTGAGAGGAAGTATCCTGGATTTTCAAAGTCCATTCCCCTGCTGCCTGCTCCCCCCAGCTGTGAGTTGTCATGAAATCCCAGTTCTGAAATCCCTCGGTGGAGGCGTCAAAAGGCCTACAGCAAAACATTACATAATCATGATAATACTACCAACACTACAACAACTACTACTACTACTACTACTACTACTACTACTACTACTACTACTACTACTACTACTACTACTACTACTACTACTACTACTACTACTACTACTACTACTATTATAATTGGGGCTGCTTCTGCTGCTAATTCCACTAGTACTGTTGCTACAATTACATCTACTAAGTACCACTACTACTATATCCATTGTTAATATAAAAATATTGATTAGATCAGCTTCAAATACAGTACTTGAGAAATGCACATATTTTACTTTTCCCCCCAATGTGTTTTAAATCTAGCGTTATCAACACTTGTGTCTGTCTTGTTGCTGTATTTTTGGCATTACAGCTTTCAAGAAATTCAATTTGCCCATCTTTCTCAGACACCAGTTCCCTGAAACACCATGGCCCTTTATCAACCTATTGTAGAAATCAGCGCAGATATGAGCGCAGATATCATCTTACGACAGGCTTCACGTGTGATTCAATCCGGCTAAGAAGCGGCACTTTTCCGAGGTGGAGATTGAAAACCCTGATATCTCAGGTTCATTTGCACTAGCGTATCGTGTGTAGTATTTGGCAGCCTGAAAACTGGTATAAAGGCAGTAGAAATAATGCGGAATGAACAGTTGCCGTAGTAAATCGGACTCGAGCTGAAGTTTATTAATGTATACATCCTTGACACATGTATCCCATAGTCCTAATAGTAATATACAGGCTTATGTTGCAATTTCTTAGGCCTACATGGTGTCTATATTTAAATAAACACAGTAGCGGAGTTTATGCAGTGTTTTTTATTTTTTTTCATGAGTCAGAGCCAGGCAACCGTGAGCGTATGTCCTCCGCCCCCCGTGCTGGACCACCACCCCGAGCCTGTGTCCTGACAGCACAGGGGCTGGAAAAAGTGGAAATAACTCGGTCAATGGCAGAAATAAATTGCTCACTTGTGATCATTAACCTTTAAAAGAGAAACAAAAACCTGAAGAATAAATAAAGATGTTGTGCATCGTCATGTTTCCTGTATTGAATATCATGACCAAACATAAGACTATACCTTTTAAAAGCATTGAATAACATCCTGCTAATCAATCCGATGGAGCGCTCCACCGTGGCCCGTGCGCGTACATGTGCACTGTTGTACCGCCACATATAGAGGTCTTCTAAAAGAGCCAGATCTGCCATTGCTGATAAGTGATCAACTTCTCCTTCTCCTTTTAAACTGATTATATGCTGCACCGCAAGGCCACACCGACTCGAAAACTTACGCACACGAGTTCAGACCAGACGTTCAAATTGATAAATGCCGAGCTTTGAGTAGGAATCGGCGTACGGCCATCCTACGCCTGTTAGGTTGTACGCACGTTTCATAAATGAGGGCCCATATGAGCACCTCTCCTGCTATTTTCCAGTAGTGTTTGCCAAAACCAACTTCCCCCCATAATTTGACAAGGTGCCAAAATGAAGAATTTAACTGTGGAGAATTATGGTGTGCTTTAAACAGTTATATGCTCTGCTTTAAAAAAAGAAAAGAAGGTATTGCCCATACATTAATGCATGTAGAAACCATGGGGTGAAGCTATAGGGAGAGGGTGATGATTTATTTGCCACACATACTCTTAGTTACCTGTTAGCTAGCAGTTGCGACACGGTGCCTGAAGGTGACATGAGTGTAATGGAAAGGTCGCCACGACGACTGTGAGTGATGGTTACACGGACAACGACATGCTCCACATAAACAACGTGCTGCTGGGGCTTGCTGGAGCAGCCTGTACTCTCATACACAGACGTCAGCGCCGAGCCTGGATGAATAGTTCTGTCATGAAACAAAGACGGGAAAAGAATGAAGACACAGAGTGGCAGAGATAAACGAGGAGACAGAAAACAAGAAGCACAAGAGAAAGTTACAAGGAAAGGAGCAGTAAAGTTGAGAAGAAAATATTTTTTTGCGAGAATCAATGCGAGAGGAATCCACGTGAGAAGTGAGACAGAAATAGATAAAGTGTGATAAAAGAGGAGGAATCAAGGGAAGCCCTGACTCAAAGCAAAGATGTCTTGCAGTGCAGTTGGTGTGATACCTGCTCAGCTGGATGGGCGCCTCCTCCACACACTCATGCTGTGAGGGGACTTGTTTCCAATGCTTGGCCTCGTTCACCATGCTCTCAGCATCCAGCAGGCCAAAGCCATACAGGTGGCTCACTGACAGACACACACAGACACACACACACAGACACAGACACACACACACACACACACACACACACACACATATACCACATAAGCTGGGGCAGAAAAGGCGCTGTAGCTTATAAAAAACATCACACACTCCGGGGACTTTGTAGGCGTTTATTACTCCTCTGCTCACAGTATCTCATTAGTTTGTTTGCTCGCTGCTTGATAGTTTCCCTAAAAAGAGCTGAGAGAACATTTACCGAAATATGCTTATCAAGCTTCTTTGCTCATCTCCTTTATTAGAAGTTTTGAGAAGATTCAAAATACATCATGTAATAATTAATTTTCTTCAAACTACTTGCAAATACTGAAGAAAAAAAACAATGTGGAATTATAAATTTAGCAGAAGTCCAATGGGAATACCTTTGTATCCGGCTCCATTAACGCGCCAGTCAGGAGCAAGAAGTTGGTGAGGTTTTGATGTTCGGGCAATAATGTGCTGTACATCCCTCCAGGTTAGTAAAGGGCTGAGAAAAGGTCAGTGAAAAAACATCATACTCTCATCACCTGATCAAACCAATTAACGGTGCCTGCACGTATGGATTTTGTGTATGTGGGAGAGCTGCTTACTTGGCTTCCAAAGTGAGAGCGATGATGCCTGCAGCCATGGAGGAGGAGAGCGACGTCTCTGATTTAGCCCAACTGCAGCTCTGCTGTGGACCTAACGTTACCTGTCCAGGACACCAGATCTTTTTAGCTTTTCAACATTTAACAGTTTTCACCTGCCATTACACAGAAGTGTGCTTTTCTTTTTTGCTTGAAGGCCTTAATGGAGACGATTTTCATTTGGGTTGAGTAATATGATATACAGTATACCATCAGATGATATGCATTTGTCCATCAAAGATTTGGGCGTTACCATGTAAATGTATTTATATGTATTAGATAATTGACACAAAACAATGGCAATACTGAATTTACAGGATTTTTGCCATACTCCTCAGTTCACATCGACAGTACATGCAAAAAAACTTTCTTGTGGAGAGAACCATCTGGAAGGGCTTTGAAACTCAACTTGCCATTCAAAGGCCCCTTTTCTTTATCCATTTCTGCTCAAGGAGCTTTGTTTCTGCTAGCCATCCACTTCCGTTCATGGATGTATTATTAGACCTGCAACACCCGTGTTCTGCCATCTTGTCTCTGCTGCAGGCAGCCCCGTTAAATTGAATGCATGATTTTGCTTTTGGCATGTTGTCAGGGGTCCTAACAAAGACATTCTGCAGAAGGAAAAGCCCTCAGTAAGCCAGAGGAGCAGCTCTCAGCATTCACCCAATTTACTCTAATCAGCCACCCAACCTTGATTAACCCATGAACCCTGCAAATTACATGGAGAGAGAGAGAAGTATGTGCCATTTTCTGCTCTCTGACTCCAAATGTATTTAAAAAGAGAACATAAAAAATATGTACCTAAAATACTGGGGGGAAAAAACAGCAGGCTGGGATTGCCTCCAGACGGCTCTCACAGACCGGTCGTTCCCCAATATTTGAAATACCTACGTTTTCACGGCCACATGCACCTGGACCGACTATCAAAAACAAAGAACAGAGAAGCTGGGATTGCAACACACACATAGGGAATGTGACATCATTCTCTGCTCAGGACGCCATTACTCCACTATATCTTTACATGGCAAATATTTGTTTGCTGCTACAACCCCAAATCAGAAAAAGTTGGGACAGTATGGAAAACACAAATAAAAAAAGAAAACTGTGATTTCTAAATGTACTTTGACTTGTATTTCATTGCATACAATACAACAGCACATCAGTTTATGTGTTCCTCATGATTTGTATTGTTTTTGTTTCGAAAAACAAAATTCCTATTTTGGTTCTTGCAACACATTTCAAAAGAAGTTGGAACAGTAAAGCATTTACCACTTTGTAATGTTGCCATTCCTTTTCACAACACTTAAAAGACGTTTAGGGACTGAAGTGTTTCAGGTGTAATTTCGTCCCATTCTTGCTGCAAACAAGTCTTAAGGTGGGCAACAGTACGGGGTCTTCGTTGTCGCATTTTGCGCTTCAAAATGCGCCACACATTCTCTATTGGAGACAGGTCGGGACTGCAGCCAGGCCAGTCAAGTACCCGTATCCTTTTCCTCCGCAGCCAGGACTTTGTAATGTGTGCAGAATGTGGTTTTGCATTATCTTGTTGAAATATGCATGGACATCCCTGGAAAATGTGTCTTCTTGAAGGCAGCATATTGTGCTTCAAAATCCCTATGTACTTTTCAGCATTAATGGTGCCATCACAGAAGTGCAAGTTACCTTTTCCAAGGGCACTGACACAACCCCATACCATGACAGACCATGGCTTTTGGACCGGTTGCTGGTAACAGTCTGGATGATCCTTTTCTTCTTTGGTCCGGAGCACACAGCGTCCATTTCTCCCAAAAAATACTGATTCATCTGACCACAGTACACGTTTCCACTGTGTGATGGTCCATCCCAGATGCCTCCGAGCCCAGAGAAGTCAACAGCGCTTCTGGACACTGTTAACATAGGGCTTCCTTTTGGCACAGTACAGTTTTAACTGGCATTTGTGGATGTAACTACGTATTGTGGTACTTGACAAAGGTTTGCCAAAGTAGTCCTGAGCCCATGTGTTGATATCGCTTATAGATGAATGACGATTCTTGATGCAGTGCCGCCTGAGGGATCGGAGATCACGGTTGTTCAGCTTAGGCTTGTGCCCTTGTCCTTTACGCACTGAAATTCCTCCTCATTCCTTGAATCTTTTAATTATGTTATGCACTGTTGAAGGTGAAATAAGCAAATGTCTTCCTATCTTTCTTTGAGGAACATTGTTTTTAAACATTTCAATAACTTTCTCACGTATTTGTTGGCAAACTGGTGATCCTCGGCCCATCTTTGCTCCTAAAGGACTAGACCTTTCTTGGATGCTGCTTTTGTACCAAATCATAATTACAATCACCTGTTGACATCACCTGTTTGAAATCACATCATTATTTAACCAATTTACCTGATTACTAGCCCTAAATTGCTCCTGTCCCAACCTTTTTTGGAATGTGTTGCAGGTCTGAATGACAGGAAAGGATGTATATTTACAAATAAAATTAAGTTGACCAGACAAAACATGAAATATTTTGTGTTCACATTGTCTGCAATGAAATACAAGTCAAAGTACATTTAGAAATCACTACTTTCTTTTTTTTATTTGTGTTTTTCATACTGTCCCAACTTTTTCTGATTTGGGGTTGTATATTAATGTTCTGAATGTCAAGTAAAGCCCCTTTAAATAAATGTCTCAATGTTCAGGGGTTCCTTTTTATGCATATGTTTTAGAAAAGCCTCACACCTACAGTACACATAATTACATACTGTATAATTACGGTCTATCTTCCCTGGTTGGTTGCAATGCAAAACAAAGACTACTGCCAATCAACCAGGCAAAAAGAGACCTCCTGAGTATGTGGCTTCCAGGATTTTTACACAAGGTTCCTACTGTATAATTAGATACGCTTCAACTGCCTTACAATGGGTTCTTATGGGTTTTAGTGCAAATGAACTAAAGGCTCAAATAAATACTGCATCTGTTGAAGTGAATGGGAAAATGCCACATTCCACATGAGATTATAGACCCTATAAAAAACATGGTCTAACTAGCTAATTTCACTTCTTGTGTTTTCAAAGTTATTGTGCTACCAGAAAGAAAGTGCATAGAGAGTATGTCTGGGGCATTTTTACTGATTGACAGGTGTTGTTCAAGTTGTTCTTGGATGGGTAGACCCACAGTACTTTTATTTTCTTATTCTTTCATTACATCACACCTGTAACTGTCATTATTTGGAGTTACAGGTGTAATGCCAATACATTTAGCCATTTCATATTCCATGACAAGTCCATTTCAGAAAACTTTCCAACAAGTTTGCTGAAAAGAACAATGTAACTTGATAAAGATTATAAAAGAAAACATGAATGCCCTTGAGGGAAAAGCTCCATATAAAATCAAGTAAATAAATTGTTTATGTATTATTAACAACGCAATTTTTAGCATGTTCACATTTGCTGTGAACAGATTCTCCAGATTGCAGTACCAATTCAAATTGGAATTATCAATTGGACATTTAGCTGTTGAACACTGTCCTTATAATTCCTTATGAATACTATTTTACAGGAAACATCTTAAACATTATGTTGCTGCTAGTGCTGTCAAGTGATTAAAATATTTAATCGCGATTAATCGCATTAATGTCATAGTTAACTCACGATTAATCGCACATTTTTATCTATTCTAAATGTCCCTTGATTTCTTTTTGTACCATTATATTTTTTCATTTTAATGCTCTTATCAACATGGAAAAATGGATCGGCTTGCTTTGTGAAAATGTTTTTTGATTGAAAACATCATGGTCATATATGTAGTGTTCAATTTCACACTAACATTCACATTTGGAACTAATAATCTGCCACATAATGTAATGCTGTTACCTCGATTTTCCATTGCAGATAGTAGTGCCTCATGCCTGAGGCGAGCGTAGCTGGTCCTACTCAAAGCCCGTCTACGGAAAGCCGTTCCACTCCCCATTCAGCCCCATTGTACCGACTTTGGTTGCAGTTCCAGAGTTCCACTGGGGGTGATCACGGTCCAGTGCAAAATGAATGGGACCCTATGGAGCTAGACGGCTAAATGTGTCTCTTTCGCCTGATTGTCGTTGAGAAATCTCAGATTTGATTGTAGTTTTTGCAAGTTCAACATGGGTTATAGGTCAAAAGTTGAATGAACGAGTACTTATGCCCTTTCGATTTCTTACAGGTTGAGTCGTTGTTGCCCATACCACGCTAGCATTCTGCTAATGAATGCTGATTGGTCAGTGAAGGACTGATTACGATCGGAGATCCCGCTTGACGGCATCCGAAGCGGAGGCAGAATGTCAGAGTGAATATTTCGGCGTGGTTGTTAAAACACTAGCAAACCTCTTTCTAGCATGTGTATTGACAAGGAGAGCCTAACCTGTTAGCTGTGTTGTCGATGCCTCGAGAGAGAAAAGGAAGCGACTCAGAGTTTGCCGTAAACCAGTATCTCTGGCCGTATATGTGTATGACGTCATTGACATTTTAAAAAGGCTTTTTAGATCAAAAAAGCGACTTCAAAAAATCTAACACCCAGCAGTATGTATTTTCTTTGCCTCCCCCTTCGAATGCAACATTCAAATTACGAGACAAAAAATTATATCCTGAGAAAAGTTTTTAGGGGTTCAGCTCCATAGAGTCCCATTCATTCTGCACTGGCCTGTGAGCGCCATCTAGTGGAACTCAGAACCTGGAAGTAACGAGGGAGTGGAACTTCTTCCTATATTAGAAATTCTTTGTCCTACTGTCTATGGGCTCATAGCGTCGTCAGCGGCACAGCCGTCGTCATAGCGACTGGTTTCCCGTGACTCATTTCTCCTTGACCAACTGCCACTTTGCTCGTTTGAAAGCCATGATGTCGCTCTTTCTCATGGGTTGGCCAAATTCTCTGGTCGGGCAAAGCAGAGAAAGGGGAGGTAACCTTGCTTGTTATGACCTCATAACAAGCAAGATTCCAGAACGGCTCATCTGAGCTTACTTTTTCTCAAAGGCAGAACAGGATACCCAGAGCTCGGTTTACACCTATCACCATTTCTAGCCAATTGGGGACCATACACAGACTGGGGGAACTCATATTAATGTTAAAAACCTCATAAAGACACATTTTCATGCCATGGGACCTTTAAAAAAAATCTTGCCACATACACAGCACCCTGAAGATCTTTCTTATGCCACTCACAGCCTCTACTCACCATCTCCTCTGTCTCCCCACTAGTGTAAGCTGTCGCAAGTGTGGAGGCGCACTGCTCCAGGTAATCTGGCTGGCTTCCACGCTGAGTGCTGCTGCTGATAGAGATAGTGTAGATACTGCTGCTGTAGCCGTCACAGGAGCAGTGGTCACCTCTTCGCCCTCCGTTCCCTGACGCCCAGACAAAAACAGAGCCCCTCCCGTGCCGGCCCTGAGATTATTTGGGGAAGCACATTCATGATTAATTTATCAATGATATTCAAACATTGATTAGGACACAGACATAAACAAACGCATGGAGCCAAGTCTTTTTCATACACAAACTCTCTTTCTCTCACTGTTTTGATGCCATTCTTTAAAGCAAGACGAGTTAGAGGCCCGGGTCCCTCCAAAGTGGCTCCGTCATCTTCTGGCCCCCAGCTGGCTAAGTAGATATCAATATACTGTGGTCTGAAGCACAGTGATTGGGCCTCCACCATGTCTGTCACATCTCCATCCAGCATACGGATGCCTACAGGTAACGATAATGTTTGAATCTATTATATACAAAACGTGCACCTCCAGAAGTCCTTCTGCATTCCAGTTTCATGCCGTCACTTGGACTCACCGCCTATCCGTGCGTGGAAAGAGACTCCAACCGTGCATTGAGAGTTATTTGCAGCAGCAGCAACCATCCCCGCACACTGTGTCCCATGGCTTCAGAGAAAGGAGGAGAACATCAGAACATGAGGTCAGATGCATATGCATGAGGAGAAGACAGGCTATTTCCGTTACATCAAACCAGTGAGAAGACAGAATACAGACTGGGGGATTTGCATATCCATATATGCATGTAATTACTGAAAAATGGAAAGAAAAGCGTGCATTAATCAAATTGTCGGAATTATGACGGGGAGAGGAAACTGCAAAACAGGTGCAAGGAGAAATCTAGGAATAAGAAGTACTCACTAGTTAAAAGCATTGTTGGAATAATTCGGAGAAGGGTCTTCGTCTTGTCCGTTCACATCATAACTGGCGAGTGGATCCTGAATCAGATGGATAGTAAGTAGCAGCACATTATGAGATGCCGGTGGCTGTCTGTCTCCGTTTCATCAGACAAATCACAAAGAGCATTATTCACCAGTCCACTCGACAGTTAAGTGGATCAGACGTTTAATGTCCATTCCTATACTCTTGGCTGGCCTTTCCGAACCTTTGGCCCAAAAGCTCTGCCTGCAATATCTGTCTCAGCTCTGTGCTCTTACACTAAGAGCTCCGCCAAATTGCTTATGATTAATGTCCCCTTCCTGAGAACAGCGTCCCATCCCAGGGCACTTACATAATTTGGCTTCAGATCCGGATGCTCTGTCTCAATGCCATCATCTAGGACAGACACCACCACACCCTTCCCAGTATACCCTCTCCTCCAGGCCCGTGCAATGTTCATACAAGACTGGCAGCCTTTGGACTCATCACTGCAGTGCTGTGGAGCAAATAATGGGACATTCAATTTAGCCCCTGGGAGTAAAGAATAAATTAGGGTCTATTCTAGGCTCTGTCTGTCCGGGTTTCAGACTTTAGCTTAGTAAAAGGAACAACAACAAAAAATCTGACTCACAATGTACCACAGGCTGTTCCACATTGAGTCGTTATAGAGCAGCGTCTGGGTGCGGCTGGACTGAGGATGAGCAGTGGGAAGGTGTTTGGTCTTCATGTCAGTGGAGTAGATGTGACTTGCTCTGGAGTTCCTCTTCGCTCTTCTCTGGACCACCTGCTGTTGGAGCCATTCCACCTTAAAAGGAACACACAGGGCACTTGTACAGATGTAGACATGTATAGCTGCGTGGCTTAGTCTGAGTTGGTCCGTAAGTCCACCACTTTAGTCGAGACTGAAATATCTCAGCAACGAGCGGATGGATTGCCATGACATTGGTCGAGCCCCTCAGGACGAATTGTACCAACTTTGGTGATCACTTATCTGCCACCATCATCAGGTCGATCTTTTAATTTGTTCAATACTATGGTTTATTACCAAACACCTGCAGAATTTAATAATTCCTATTAGCCTCATCTGTTCCTTGGGTTTAGTGTTATTTGCAAATGTTAGCGTGCTAACATGTTAAACTAAGATGGTCAACCTGGTAAGCATTATACCTGCTAAACATCAGCAGATGTTGCATTAGATCTAAGAATCCTCCTACTGTAGCATGGCTACATTTTACAATACATTTTTTTAACAGCTGTATACTACTAATCCTGAATGGATGTGATATGATTGCTATCATTGTTGTATGGCCTGGCTAAACCCTTTGTAAAACATGAACAAATGCATACAGAGAATGAATGCCATAGAACTTTCTTTTATTATCTAGTTTGACAGTCTGTTATAACAGAACGATAACATAAATAAACTATTTCAAAGTAAAAGTAAACTGTGGGCTAAATTACGTGGAATCGGATTGGTGCATAGACTTGGTACTTGCCGATCCCAGCATTATAGCCGGCATCGGCGGCATTTCCGATACTGGTATTGAAACAACTCTAGTAGATGGGTCAAAGTTTAACCAGGAGGTTATTCCATAAATTGTGATGGGTGCTTCAAACAGGCAGTTTGAGTAACATACATGTGTGTGTAGAAAGGGCCAGTACATGAATGTGAATGAACATGAATGATCGTGTGTTTGGAGATAGGAAGGGGACATGCTGCTAATTAATAATCCAGCAGAGTCTCCTCATATCCCATTACTATACCTTGGTCTCCTTGGCGATGCTAACAGACACCTCTTTGTTGGACACAATGGACCTCTTCGCCGTCTCGTGGTGGCGAAAAGTGTAATAACTTTTCAGGTCTCCAATCTGGTGACACAGATCAAATCCTCTAAATTAATTTGTTTTCAGCTGAAGGTGTGTTACCCATCCTGCTCTGTCCCTATAATAAACAGCTGTTAAATTATGAAACTGTCTCTGGTGTGTTTCATTAAGGCGGCTACCTTACACCTGTGATAGTTTTTCAGGCAATGGCAACCTGAGCCACAAGACTCCAGCCACACTGCTGCTCATGTGTGTTTGACCATAATGCCATGAAGTAAACACACACATATACATATACATATACATATATACATATATATATATATATATATATATATATATATATATATATATATATATATATATATATATATATATATATACATATATACATATATACATATATATATATATATATATATATATATATATATATATATATATATATATATATATATATATTAAATACATAAGAAAAGGAGCTCTGGATAATTTATGTTTAATATAAAGTAAGTGTCATGGGTTGGCTATGTTCTGTGACTGACAAGAATACATTATAGTCCTAATCCTTATTTATTGCCCAATGGTTCAGTTGTGAAATTTGCTTTTGACTTCTGCCCTCAGCAATATGAAGCTAAGTATCAAAGGGTTGTCCTGGTTCATATCACCCGCAGTGAAACATGGACCCAAGAACTGCAACTTTCATTACAGTACCTATCCCCAGGGAGTACATGTGTTGAATTTTATGGGCCTGGCCTCGCTCTGTTTTATTATTTGCTTTATTATTTATTTATTTAGTTTTTATTTGGTCATTCTGTGGGTGTACTGACATATCTGGTCTGATTGATTTGTTTCTTTAATTATTTTGTGTAAATGAGTTCTGACAAATTCTTTGCAACCTTGATTGAGATGGCAATATGCTGCTGCTTCTTTTTGTTTTAACTCCTCGGATAATTAAAATGATGTGGTCAGGGTTGGAATAATTAAATGAAAGCAAGAGGTAAGAGAACAAAATGTGTTTGGTTTATTGGCAGCTTGGTATCCTTCTCACACTGACGACAAACATCCCGGCAGGCTTGTAATGTAGATGAGCAGCTGCTGACTTCTGATATAAAAAGTTCTCCAGGACTCCTCAAAAGTATATATATATATATATATATATATATATATATATATATATATATATATATATATATATATATATTATAGAATAGTGTGCAGAAATTAAAAATTACTAGTTTCTGCCAGGCAGATGGCAGACAGTGAATTGCAATTCAATTTAGTACACTTAATCTCAAATAATACCATGTACTACTCCAGCTGGATATTTGCAATATATTACCATTACTTTGAAATATAGTTTTATAAGACACTGCAGATCTGGCAGTCTGGTCATTGGCTAAACGGGGCACTATTAACTTATTGATTTCTCTGATTCAATCTATATCGATTACAGTGGTCAGTTATGGATTATTCTTTTCAACGATGTGAGACAATATTTAGCAACAATCGTACTGTTGACTGGCTTCTGTCTAGATGTGTTTGTGCCATTAGGGCTAAGGCCTAACTTGAAGCTCGTTGACTGAGAGGCATACACTTTGAGCTTCCCTACACATTTACATTAACAGTGACCGACTGAGGAATTAAAAACTTCAAAAGAAACTAAACAGACAACATTTGAGATGAAGACAGGCTGCAAATGCTCGGTGTTGTGCTGTATTTGACATCACACTTACCTGACCCATGTTAGTAAATCCATATTTCTCTGCTATCCTGTTGACAGACTCACTGTCCCCTCTTATTCTTATTGCCCAGTCGTTGGTGTAAATCGTTGCATGACAAAACTGAAGCATAATTCCCATCCACATCGCTAAGAACCGCATGACTGCAGAGATCAAGAGGCGTCCTCTAATTAGAGAGGCACCAGGTGTTTCATGCGTCGTCTCTCCTGCGGAACGCGTTTCTCATTGGCGAAATCCACTGTCACCAAAAAAAAACAGCTTCATGAGATGTTATGCACGAACGGAAGGAACTTTGACGGCTGAAGTTGTCAAGACTTGACTTTCATTCACTGGAAACAAGCAACTATCGATTTACTGATTCAATATGGGAGCCAGGGATCACTTGTAGTGTATTTCTTTATGAGGATTGGTTGCAGCCCAAAATGCCCTTATGATGCCGTTTTGATGAAATAAACCTAGTTTTTCCTCATTAGTTGCCACTGTAGCCTACTGTTAAACACGTGCATGGTTAAGAAGTGGCCACAGAATTTGTTTTAAATTGTCTAATCACTACATCACTATAGGCCTCAATAATTTAATAAGCATTTAAATGAACAAAGCAACATTTTAAGCGTTTTCTATAGGACTATGGCATAGTGACATAGTGATAGAGTCAGTGGTGTAGACCTACGTTTCACAACATTTTACAAATTATTTGTATTAAACAAATTATTTGTATTAAATTATTTGTACCAAAAGGGCAAGCAGTTGCATTAACATGTTTTCATTAGAACCAATAGTGGAAAGTAACTACATGCATGTACTTATTCCCAGTAATGTAGGCCTACTTAAGTACAGTTTTAAAGTACTTGTACTTTACTTGGATATTTCCCATTTTATGTTATACTTACTGTACTTCTACTAGGCTACTCCACATTTCAGAGGCGAATATTGTAATTTTGACTCCACTACCTCTATTTAAGAGATGTAGCTGTAGTTCAGATTAAGATTTTATATTAAAAAAAAACATGAAGATCTTATAAAATGCAACACATTGTTAAAGATTAAATGACTGGTTTTCATATTGTGACCCTGCACAAAAAGCGCCATGTGTAGTTGAGGCCCCTTGATACATGTTTTAGAAGTCTACAGTATGAGTTGTTGTCCCCCAAAAGGACATATCCTATCTAAACTTCTCTGATGGTTTCATTTAAATAACAGTTTCAGGCCCAACACACATATTTTAGTTTTGATACTTTAGGTACATTTTGGTCATTAATACTTCTATACGTATACTTGATTTCTGAAAACATGACTTTGTAATGGAGTATTTTCAGACGGTTGTATTAATACTTTTAGTTAAGTAAAACATCTTCTACCACTGATTAGAACACAGCATTAGCATTAAAAGGTCAAATGGACTCATATTTTTATTATCTCTGTATTATCATCGTATTTCAATATGCAGGTGTACTCAGTATTGAAGTATTTCAGCTATAATACCATTATAACATTCATGTTTTTAACCTCATAACATGTGATGGTTATTTCAGTCACCTCTTTGCTCCTGGACAAATCATCTGTGGAGAGAAGGAGTCACTGTCTAAACTGATTGTCTATATGGCTGTTTTTCAGTGAAAAACATATAACATTTAAAAAGTAATATTTCCTTTGAGGCAATGGATGTTTTTGTAGTATTATTATTTGGCCAAATGCCTTTTCCCTTGGTACCACAGCAGTCTGTTCATTGTGAAGCGACATCTCTGCTTTTAAAGAGTCAATGCTTTAACTGGGTCAATCTGTAGCAATCAGAAAAAAAACCTTTATGGTGTGTAAGAAGAAGACCATCAAGATATTCTTAATGTTTAATGTTGTGATTCTATACAGATGGGAAAGACTAGAATCTTGAGTGGTGATAAACTGCATGCAGTTAGTACATTGAGAAATCACCTGTGTAGGACCATAACAATGCAAATCTGTGGGTTGTTGAATTCTACATTAACATTAACAATACAGTATTTTAAAGCGCTAGTTAAGATTCTGGTGGTGGAGAAGACTGAGGAGAGGAGTATCAATATTCTCATCTAACTCTCCGCCAGAAAGTGAATAACCATATTACCAAAAATGTCCATCTGATCGCTATCTGAGCAACTGTGCACTCTGCCATATAGCTTTTTAACTGTGACACTGTCTTAGCTCTTATATGGTTTCCACAGACCTCTCACAGATCTAACTTATTTCCATAAATACATACATAAATGAATACAGTCAATGAAACATGAAAGATCTGCATTTACTACTTCTCTTATTCCTGACAGTTTGTCAAAGGATCTATAAATTCTATGGATGTTATATGCTGGTTTATATAACAACATATAATCCAGCAAATAATAATTGTGATTAAATTGATTATCATGCTTTTCATAATAATGCTAGTATACCAAAAAGTCTACATAAATTGCTGCATTATAATGAACTTGTAATAATTTCCTTTTTAGTACTTTGATATAAATATGATTATGTTGTGCAAGCATGTTTTGACAAAATATTCAATCTACCACTTCCAACGAATCTTTAAACTTAATAAATAACATTGTATTTCATCTTTACTTCAAAGAGCACCGCCTTTACTGCATTATCTTTGATTGATGATCGGTTCTAGCATGTTTTAGGAGAATCATCTGTAACTAAAACAACAACAAAAACTTTTTTTTAAATCTTGCACAGAAAAGTGCACATTGGTAAAACAACTTGCTTTGCATACCGTTGACAATTGTGAGGAGAAACTGGAGAAGAAGATGGAGGTGAACTAAATTAAATCTTTTGTGTCATTTACAAAGCTGGAAAGCTCTATTTCATCTCTTTACATTGAAGCATACTACAGCGAAATCCATTCTGAACTTCTCATCCAGTGCCAAAGTATCTTATTATTGCATGTTTAAAACACAACAATACTGTATTACATGGAGAAATGCAAACTGATAGGAAATTAAGGATTACCAGGATATGTGATGCAACATGTCCCAGTGTGTAAATATTACTAGGATCTGTGTGCGTTATTTAAGAAGAATTGTTGCCTGTTTTGCATTACATCAGACTTAGCCTGTTGAAAATAATCATAAGTCATCACTACACAGTACTGTTATTTTACTAATTAAATTCTTCAGTGGCAGTAATTTCAATTAATGCCACAATATTAGTCACACAGTATAATTATGCCACCAGAGACCTGCTATGTGTGTGTGTGTCAGGTCGATGAGGTTCATAATGTGATGTATATTGCATGTTGTTGGATGATCCCCTATTAACTGGGAGGAGCTGTGGGCATATCTTGCTGCTGATTTGATGTTGAGGGAAATAAAGGGATAAGGCAGCAACTGGTCTTTTGCCGGACAAAATAGATGCAAAACAATCATTCCAATATGTAATATAAAAAGGTAAGAAAAACGTGCTGTATGTAAATACAGGTGATTGCTAATATAAAATATTTACTATCCTATTTGTTAAAGGAATAGTTCAATATTTTGTGAAAGTTAGATGAGTAGGTTGACACTACTCTCATGTGTGTATGGTAAATATTAAGTGACACATGACAGCCCACAGCCGGTTAGCTGAGCTTAACACAAAGACTGGAAATAAGGGGAAACAGCTAGCCTGGCTCTGTCCAAAGGTAAGAACATCCACCTATACTAGCATCTCTACAACTTACTAATTGATCCTGCTTTCAGTCTGCAATGGTTCAAAAGGTTTTCAATGCCTTTAAATTGATTTATCCATAACGCAATATCACTTAGATACAACCTTGGACAGTCTGGAGAAGATTTTATCAGGCAATGTTTGAAAAAGCAGGATATTGATTACTATGACCACTTCTGAGCTAATGTTTTACAAAAGACTTGCAGGTAAATGCAAGCAGCACAGCCAATAACAATTCAGTTCCATCAAAAGCAGCCAAGAATCCTCACATGAACCATGAATCTGAGAGAAAATCAGAATTCCTTGGACGAGCTCTCTGTTGTGGATTAACAAAAAGCGAGAGCCTCAAGGAAAATAGCCTCTTAAACATTTCTTATTAGAAGGATAAATGTAAAGTGCAACCAGAGAAAAATCTTTTAAAATGTTAATAATTATTCTGTCTGTTGTGTCATCACGTAACAATTCATGGCAAATTATTAAAAAGACCAAGAAGAAAATCCACATGAAAATGATCTCTCCAAGCATCTTGCTTGGATACCTGTCAATATATTGTTTAGTCATGTTCAATGTCCACTGTGACCTTGAAGCGTAAATCCCAAAGAACAGGTTCCTGATGCAATATGCACTCACAGTCTTTATCATCTTCTCCACAGCGGAGTAAAAAACAAACTGAACAAAACAAAGGAAAAGCACCTCTCGGCAAAGCAGTCACAGGACTTTGAAGTTATCTAACATGTCTTCAGAGAGACTGACTTTGATGTTCAGAAAACTCCTTTCAAACAGTGACACATTCCCCTGAAAATGATTGTCAAACGTGTTCCTGAGCACATTGAGTGCCCTGCAGGCAGCACAGGTATGAACTCTTATTTATTCTTTGTTCATTTAAAAAAAAAAAAAAACATTTTTATAAATTGTTTATAATTGTTTGGAAAAATTAGTTTTGCTGCATGACATGTTATGGTAAGTAGTTAACATTTTGAAGCTGTGATTACTGTCATCAATAGTGTGGATTTAACAGTTTTATTTGTTTGATTTATGAAATGTCAGATCTTTTACATGTGCAGTATATGGGGTCAGTGATTAACTGACACTACAGTAGAGTGAAAAACTCTACGTCTCACCACCAATTGTTGTAAGTAGCCTCCAAATGATGTGTGGCAGACCAAAAACAGCCCTAAGATAACACAAGGTAGTGGGGATATGTTGCGTCTGGTATTGTTGAGATGATAAAAATACAACCCCAAATCAGAAAAAGTTGGGACAGTATGGAAAACACAAATAAAAAAAAGAAAGTAGTGATTTCTTTTCTTTGACTTGTATTTCATTGCAGACAATACAACAGTACATAATTTAATGTGTTCCCCATGATTTTTATTGTTTGTTTTTTTTTCAAAAAAAACAAAATTCCTATTTTGGTTCTTGCAACACATTTCAAAAAAAGTTGGAACAGTAAAGCATTTACCACTTTGTAATGTTGCCATTCCTTTTCACAACACTTAAACGATGTTTAGGGACTGAAGACACCAAGTGATGAAGTGTTTCAGGTGTAATTTTGTCCCATTCTTGCTGCAAACAAGTCTTAAGGTGGGCAACAGTACGGGGTCTTTGTTGTCGCATTTTGCGCTTCAAAATGCGCCACACATTCTCTATTGGAGACAGGTCAGGACTGCAGGCAGGCCAGTCAAGTACCCGTATCCTCTTCCACCGCAGCCAGGACTTTGTAATGTGTGCAGAATGTGGTTTTGCATTATCTTGTTGAAATATGCATGGCCGTCCCTGGAAAAGATGTCTTCTTGAAGGCAGCATATTGTGCTCCAAAATCTCTATGTACTTTTCAGCATTAATGGTGCCATCACAGAAGTGCAAGTTACCTTTGCCAAGGGCACTGACACAACCCCATACCATGACAGACCCTGGCTTTTGGACTTGTTGCTGGTAACAGTCTGGATGATCCTTTTCTTCTTTGGTCTGGCGCACACGGCGTCCATTTCTCCCAAAAAATACCTGAAATACTGATTCATCTGACCACAGTACACGTTTCCACTGTGTGATGGTCCATCCCAGATGGACACTTCTGGACACTGTTAACCTAGGGCTTCCTTTCGGCACAGTGCAGTTTTAACTGGCATTTGTGAATGTAACTACGTATTGTGGTACTTGACAAAGGTTTGCCAAAGTAGTCCTGAGCCCATGTGGTGATATCGCTTATAGATGAATGACGATTCTTGATGCAGTGCCGCCTGAGGGATCTCGAGATCACGGTTGTTCAGCTTAGGCTTGCGCCCTTGTCCTTTACGCACTGAAATTCCTCCTCATTCCTTGAATCTTTTAATTATGTTATGCACTGTTGAAGGTGAAATAAGCAAATGTCTTCCTATCTTTCTTTGAGGAACACTGTTTTTAAACATTTCAATAACTTTCTCACGTATTTGTTGGCAAACTGGTGATCCTCGGCCCATCTTTGCTCCTAAAGGACTAGACCTTTCTTGGATGCTGCTTTTGTACCAAATCATAATTACAATCACCTGTTGACATCACCTGTTTCAAATCACATCATTATTTAACCAATTTACCTGATTACTAGCCCTAAATTGCTCCTGTCCCAACCTTTTTTGGAATGTGTTGCAGGTCTGAATGACAGGAAAGGACGTATATTTACAAATGAAATGAAGTTGACCAGACAAACATGAAATATTTTGTGTTCACATTGTCTGCAATGAAATACAAGTCAAAGTACATTTAGAAATCACTACTTTCTTTTTTTATTTGTGTTTTCCATACTGTCCCAACTCTTTCTGATTTGGGGTTGTAGGATGTAGGAAGACCAGTTTGAATAACAGAAACGTGAATTTGTCACATTGGCAATTATTTTATTTTATACGTCACCCTAATATAAATACAGAGTTCATGTCACAAAATTATCCAACAGGAATGTGTATTTGTATTTGATTGGCAAAAGTGTTGGCACCCCCTCTGTGTTAACAGCCGGCCACATTTAAGTGAATTAAGGGGATACGTTTTTTCAGGCCACGGCCTAATTTCAGCTACAAGCAACTGACTGGTTGATCCAACTTCTATTGGGAGGTGGGCCATACAGCTTGTATACAAGTATAAACAAAAATCAACCAACCATGATCGAATGACTCCCATGCACGTTCGCCAACGTATAGCTTGGAGAATCATGTTTCAGCCTTAAGTTTAACTGCATTAAACAGTGTACACCATGACGCTGCTCACATAAATACACTGGACCCCTAACTGCTCTTGATGAGCAGGTTGGCACCATGCATGGCAGCCTCTACCATTATGGTATGAATGTATTTAGGCCTACCTTGCACGGCAGCTGGATTCTTACAAGATCATGCGAGAATCACATATCACAAAAAAATCAATTTTGTCAGGCAGGCTTTAAGGAGGGCATTTGTGTCTAAACTACTAGTGTACCGGACCAATCAGTGTCTGTGAGGAGCTACTGGCATAATTATAAATGTGTGCGTGTGAATTGGTTAATATTGGCATGTGACTATAGATGCCAGACTAGAAAAAAAGCTATATAAATGCAGTCCATTTACCATTTACATATTGTAACAAAAACATATAACACAAGTCATTAAAAGTGAAGGAATGAGCACACAGTTGAAACTTTGCTCACAGCTCAGCTCCTATGTTGATGTTCTTGTGAAGCCCCAACTATATACATTTGGGAAGTTCTTCTGATTCTTCTGAACCTCCTCCAACATCTCTGGTTTGAATTCAGTCTGGGCCCTTGTCGAATATCATCCCACTCTTTCTTAAAATCTTTGTTGTGTGTCTGAAGTTTTTCTGTGAAGGCAACATTTCCAGAACTAATCAAAACTTATGCAACTTATTAACACATTCAGGACACTGGATATTTTTCTTAGCCAGCCTACTTGAGAACTCTTTTCATGTGTGCCATGTACATCTGATCGTGTTGTTGCAGCTCTGCAGTGTGGCGGTATCCTCGTCAGCCCAGCCATGATGTATTTACATTTCATTGCCCATTTTTGCATCAGTGACAGCAGTGGCAGGGGAGAATTTAGCTCATATTTTATTAAACCAATCTGCGGCTATCGCAGTTTACTCAGAAACTTGGCAGGTCGTCTTGAAATACTTTTTAATTAATTATTTACAATGTCCCAGTGACACACGCGCACACACATACGTGCACACACACACACACACACACACACACACACACACACACACACACACACACACACACACACACACACACACACACACACACACACACACACACACACACACAGAATGCTAGATATGACTGGAATACTGTCTGTGATTCCTCTGAAATGTAGAGAGCAGAGCCAGAGGATGTGTCCAGGCATTGTGTCTATGTGTGTGTGCTTGTGTGTGTGTGTGTGTGTGTGTGTGTGTGTGTGTGTGTGTGTGTGTGTGTGTGTGTGTGTGTGTGTGTGTGTGTGTGTGTATATGTGGGTGTATTTTTTATTTGGATCCCCTGGCCCACATGCAATCCATATTTTTTATTTTATTTGGTCACTAATGAGGCTCCTATCTCAGTTCAAAGAAAAGAAAATTCTTTCAAGTATCATTGCGTCTTTGGCGTTTGTTTATCAGCATCATTATTAAGGCATTGAGAAAAGACAGGTTATGTTGCATCATTTATTGCATTAGCCTTCAAATAATAGTATTTCTGTCCTGGACGTTCTGGACAGGTTCTGTCTCCAGCACCTCTGACTTCTCAGTCTGATTGACTGTGAAATGACCTCTTTAGATGTAATGTGGTAAAGTGAAACATAATATCTCTATAGCAGCCTAAGCTCAATGACTCATGCCGTATTAGCTTCGCTGCTTCCTCTCAGCATGCAGAGGCAGTTGTAGTTGTTTGCACATGCCCATTATGCACAGTTGTTGATGCCTCAAGACATGGTTATTTTTTTCTCCTTCATTTTAAGTCGAGCCTCAACTGATGTTGCAGCGAATTGCGTGAGCCAACTTTGACCCTTGATGTTTCTTTGAAGAGGCCTCTAAATAGGTTTGTTCTCTTTCGTTCCCTGCAGGCCTCTTCGGAGCTCCATAATGACCAGAGCCCATTTACCTGATGTGTCAGTGTGACACACCGGCAGCCAGGGTTGCTTTCCATGTAAGGCTTTTCTCCCTTTTGTGTGTGCCAGCATTCTTGAATGGCACTGCAGCATTGCTGACAAAATAGTTACCTACCTCACCCCAGAATCCCTACACGCACACGCACACGCATACACACACGTACAGACACACACACACACACACACACACATACACACACACACACACACACACACACACACACACACACACACACACACACACACACACACACACACACACACACACACACGCTTCCTTTCTCTTTATGGATTCAAAGCCAGTCTTCTCTGGCTCCTTTGTTCCCCACTCCAGGCTGGGCTCAGATCCTCTCTGCTCTCTGTAAGCCTGCTCTGCTCTGTCATCAGGATTACAGGCTGTGCTGTAGCAGATTAATGACTGACAACTCTACACTCCTCTCAGCATCGCGCGGCACACACAGAGCTACTAGGAGAGAGTGTATGCCTGGTTGTGATGGGGAGAGGAACAACTGCGGGGGAGATAATGCATTGTGTTGGTCTGAGAACAATATGTTAGTTGTGTGATTGTGTGGTTGTGAGACTGTGTGCATGACAGGGTTTGTGTGTAAATGTGTTATTCTGAAGCGGCGGTACGTGCAGCAAAAGCTTTTCGACTTCTACACCTCAGTGCAGCACAGCAGGACACAGAGTTAAGTTGGGGGCCTCAGCTCAACAAGCGTGGGTTGATCTGTGTGTGTGTGTGTGTGTGTGTGTGTGTGTGTGTGTGTGTGTGTGTGTGTGTGTGTGTGTGTGTGTGTGTGTGTGTGTGTGTGTGTGTGTGTGCACTTATGTGTACATATGCATGCTTGTGTACTCATGTTTTGAGAGCCCAGAAAGAGAAAGAAGCAGTTACAAGACCAGTACATAAGGGATTGTGGACTCCTGCCTGCCACGGATTTATATTCCGTCCAATAACTAACAAATAACAAACAGAGTCTGTTTCTTACTGCTTTGTTTGAGGCAAAGTGGAAGCTGGCAATAGTTGTACAAATCCAAACAAGTAGGCAAACAAACTGAGAGCTAACACTTTACGAAGTTTGGAATAAATTAGGCCAGGATCTCATACCACCTCAGAGGCTCATAGAATCAGCTTATGTGTGTCATGAATTACTAAGTAGTAATATTTGGGGCTTCTCACAGCCATCAAACAGCTGAGGCTTAATTCCCTGAGACTTGCCCTGAAGTGTCCAGGAAAGTGGGCTGATCGTAGCCGCCATCTGTGGACTGAAAGCGTCTGCTCAGTGCATTGAGTTGTGATATCTTAGAAATGTGTACCATGTTTTCTGTTTTGCTAGAGATCCAAAATCATTAACATATCACTGTGTCTTAAAAGTGACAAATAAAATGTCTAATAATAATAGCCAGTGGTGGAAAGTAACTGAGTACATTAACTTGTTCACTTTGGATTGCAATTGAGCTGCCTTATACTCCTACTCCACTACATATCAGAGTTAACTATGTTTTACCTTTTACTTCATTTATCTGACAGCTGTAGCTACTACTTACTTTCATATTAAAAGTCTACATTTAAATCATATGGTGAGCTTATGAAATACAATGCATTGTTTAAGATGAAACCAGTGGTTTCCATACCTAAGCTATTTCTACTTGGAGCCTCTTGTCACATTTCAGAAGTATATGAGTGCTGGATGGTTTCATTCACATGTAAATAACTGTTTAAGGCCCAAAGTGGTTATATTGTCCAATGTGAAAACAATAGAGTAGAAGTAGAGCTGGTCTTTGTGGCGATCACGTACAGGTGATCTTTGGATACAGATACAGATGTGCAAGCTACTGCTGACAATGACCTTGATTGGTCATTTTAATACATATGTACATGTAAAATAAAGGCATTTTCCTTTTTGCACAGACCCTATGTGCCTTGGATTGTTTTTGAATGAGACATTTTATATTTTTTGAGACCATATTCCACCCATGCAATGAGCCCTTCACACGATGGAGGAAATACAATTATCTAATATTTGACCAAAGAGAGCAAATATTAGAGAAAAGTCCAAAAATTCTAACAAGTTTGTTGCACTGTCCCCACTAATCATCACACATCCCCTCAGAGTTATCTTGTGATCCTTTTGTACTTACTTATGAATTTCAATGCGTGACCTTTACTTGTAATGGAGTATATTTACATTAATATTGTGGTACCATTTGATACACTATTATAAAATATAGGATACAAATGCTTCTTCCACCACTGATTTAAACATGTTGAACTTGGAAAGAAAACACATACAACTAGCTGTGGTAAAATACTTTTATAGAGCAGTAATCCATATCTGAAATATAGCATCCTAGCAGAATAGCTCTGATATGTAGATAACTCAACTCACTCATTTTCTCAATTTATATATGACTTTTATGTAACTATGTCACTTCATTTGTTTATATGTGGGACTGTGTGTGTGCTGTATGTGCATGTAGATGTGTAGTAGTTTGTCATCAATTACAGTATATTAAAAGTTTGAAATACAGGTCATAATAATTCTTTTTAAATGTCTCTGGATATAAAAGCTGGTGTTCTGACCCTCATTAGTCCATTAATGAAGATGAATCCTCCCTCTGTATTTTTCTCTCTTTGCCTGCAAACTTTATTCATTTCATCTTTTATAAATATTCTCCTTCCTCTCTGCTGTATTGCCTCTTACAGTACAGTGCCCCTTGCCCTGTTCCACCTGCTATATATTCTCTTTATATCTTCTAATTGCTTCCTAACTGTGAGTCATATTGTGGACTGAACTTTTGCTTTTATTTGACTTCAGCACTTTTACTTCCCTGCGCCAGTATCAAACCTGCAAGTGCTGAAGAGGCATTTTAAGAGCAGTAACAACATTTGCGCTCCAGTCAAACCATTCTCATCATCTCCAACAATAACAGCGGAAATCACAACCTTTGTAACCCTTTATCATCCCACAGTTTCATGTTTGCATTTTAATTCTTTAGTTCATTCCACACGTGTCTTTTAATCAAATCTCCACAGTTTATCATTTGTAGGTTTTTTAGGGGGTTCGCAGTGCATTATAGTATCATATGTCCTCCAGCACTCAGAGGAACCAGAAACATTTCTTCCTGTTCTTCTTGTTGGTGGCAGGGGGTCGCACTGGCTGAGGGGAGTCTTGTTGGTGGGGTTCAGAGTGCTGGGGAGTGGGAGTCTGTGGCGATCCCTCAGGAGGGTCACCCACCTTCCATGTGCGTACCACTTGCCCTTCCTGCAGACGAAAGTCATGCTCTACACTAGAAAGAGAGAGACAATGCGGGAAAGTGTCAGTTATGTTAGCTCTATTTTTGGTCTCTACCCACTCCAGTCAGAAATATCTGTTTTTAAGCTGCTAGAGCTTTTTCTCTTAAAACAACTGCCTGTTGCGGTGGAAAATAACGGCGTGAGAGCGTTAAGAGTGAACCAAAACAGTAAGGCTGGACAGCTAAACAATGAGCTTATAAGCTTACTATAAAGCTCAATAAAGCTGAGTGGAGCTGAAGATAGGTGATACTTCTCTGTAGGTTCATCAGTACGAGCACATTGTCACATTGTTATTACAGAAATCAATTATAGCAAATTTAAACATTGCAGAAATAAAGATAATAAGTGCAAGATACAAGAAAGAACTAGTGTGAAAAGCATGAAAGAGTAGCAGCGAACACTACCTCGCTACCATTTTTTGAAACCTTTATTTATCCAGGTAAGTCGATTGAGAACAACTTCTCATTTGAAACAACAACCTGTCACATTCACACAGTTACACATTCATACCTGGAAGCTGCCCAGTACAACCACAGTCTGATCTGCTGGCCACTGAAGCAGCTCCACTGGTAGAAAATAATGAAGTTGTTGACAAAGTGAATCAAGAGCTAAAATGCTGAGTATCACAGAAATGTTGCAGCACCAGGAGGGATCTCAGGACTGCAGTTGACACACACACCAAACGAAAAGTCAGCAAGGTGCATTGTCAGTCACATGACAGTATAGCTCAGGGGCTTCAGTGCTGAAATGAGATGTGAACTGTGATGCATCTCTGCATAAGCTATAGGTAAATGTAAGCAATAATAACTGAATGCGTCTGCAATAAAGGAATAAGGACAATATTTGCTTAGTGAATTACTTTTGTCAGCAGTTACATGTTGGGTAAGCTTTCCCCCAGTGAACTGATTCTTTTCCCCGTCTTTTCTTTTTTTATTCATTTTACTTTGCTGCTATTCTTGCTTATTATGCAGTGGCCTAGTTAGCTGGTGTTTCTCATCACAGCAGCACAGATGCTAGAAATAAAGAGGACTCCCTCGGTTGAGAAGTGCTGCAGAGGAAGCAATGAGGACTGAGCTCAGCAGCAGCAGGGCCTGGAGTTTTCAGACAAGAACAATGAGGACTCTCACATTCATATCCATCTGGCTTCATAGCTCCCACTCCCTCAGTCACTCAACCACTTCACTCTAGATGCCCACTGGTATTCTAATGCACAAAATAAACAAATGAAACATCAAACTATCAAACTCCAGACAGGAGCACA
Organism: Gymnocephalus cernua; assembly: GCA_023631565.1. NCBI lineage: Eukaryota > Metazoa > Chordata > Actinopteri > Perciformes > Percidae > Gymnocephalus > Gymnocephalus cernua. Next base: position 24,175,855 of record CM042442.1, read on the forward strand.
GTGCAGGCAACGGGTATGGACAGAGTAAACAGTAAAACAGTGAGTGGGTACAAAGAGCCGTGGAGAGGATTTCTTCCATCAGCAACATTCACAGCAGGTAGGAAACAAGCCACTTCAACTAAACCTTTTTGTGGTAGATGGGACTGCTTTACAGAGTGAAACTGAAGCTGTAAAATGAGGCACTAGTCAGTAGTAGGCGATGGAGGCCATCTCTGCTGTTCTACCGCCCTGAAATGAATAGAGTAAATAAAGTACTCCATTCCCACATCTTCACAGCCTCCCTATTTGTGCCACCATACTGCTCAGCTCCCTATAGATCTCCCTAGTGGCTCCTGCCTTGTGTCCGCTGTGTTCCCTCTTTGTGAAAATGAATAGCCCGAGTCCACAGCTCTGGCACAGTGGCGCTGTAGGGAGCTGTCCACCCTCAACCTTAATTATCTGCACACTGAGCCCACAAACTGTGGCAGGCAGGGAGCTGTGGACCAAACACAGTACTTTCCGTTATTCCTCTTCTGTCCTCAGATCTTTTCTGGCTATAGGCTGCACCCCACCTCAGGTCCTGCCTGTGGGCAAATTACAGTAGGTGTGTTTTACAGATAATGCAGGCCATAATTTAGATGTAGAGTGTCAGAGCTGCGGTTCATGCAATATAGGTTTCAGGCGCAGAGTGTGGGAGACAATGATCGTGCTAGTGTGTTGACGTGAGCCTTATAGGTGGCAGCTACAAGCTCATTTTAACACTAGTGTAACTGAATTTGATAGAATTGTGTTTTCAATTTTACTGTAATTGCTGTGTGTATACCTGATGTTCTGTAATAGAAATAAACAATACAGCCTTAAAAAAGTCCCCTTCAGTCAAAAATGTGTTGATGTGATGTTTGACCTTCAATGTGCAGAATGATGTATGTGCAGAGTCTGACACTAGAAAGCTGTTAACATGTTCCTCTGCTGAAGGGGGAAAAGGTCATCTGCGCTTGCCTTAAATCTGATGTGTATGTACAAGGAACTCAATCATGGTCCAATATGTAACTTAGAATCAACTTTTTGTGTTGAGAGTTGTCTGGTGCCATATACTGAAGAGAAGATGACAGCACACCTAGCTCCAGTGATTTTATTATTGATGCTTGACACTTCGTTTTCAAGGCAACTTCAATAGAAGTGTCAGATACAGCTTTATAAATTATATAGACATCCCACACCTGGTGGTAATCCACAATCAGTGACATCCTCAAAACGTTACGAGGGCTCACCGCAGTTTTATAACAATCACTGAACATTACAACAACATTCAAACTCATGTTTACATCACTCCTAATTGATCAGCTGTTCCTAGGCTGTCGCTCATCAGTGTCAATCAGGTTCAGCTGTTTCAGTTAAACCAATCAGAGACAGCCATGTATTGCAAGCCAATCACAGCATGACATCTTGTTTTAAATCTCCTCTCTCCTTTCCGGTTTCAGGAAGACAGTGCGTCCCACCTCCTCCCCTTTCAACCCCCGGTAGTATCAGCAGGTACTTCAGGTTTCGTCGACTGACTTCCTCTTGGCACTCTTGATTGGTTCCTTCATCACCATCACCAGTGTCTAGACTCCATCGGGGGATATGTATGGGTTACACCCCCCTGCATTTATGGATTTGATGGAGTCTAATCTCCAGAGACTTTGCACATTGCATAATTTGTCTTGTACAATAAATGTTTTCATTTTATCAAGGAAGTCTCTCCTGATTGAAATATATTTGTTGCAAGGGACACAATAAAGACTACAACTTTTCAAGTTTATCCCAACAGATGTTCAGATGCCTCAATAAGCCATTTAAAAGAGGACAATCTAAAAGGACTACAAAGAAAAATTTAGCCATTACAATAAATGTATAGTTAGAGGCCAAAGCTAAACAAAATAATACAGAGACATAAGATATAATATATAAACAACATTAAAATAATTTAATCAATAGAGAAAAATGATGATGTCACCGATTGTGGATACAAGAGGCTGTATCTGATATATCTTGTATTTAACTTGCCTTAGGACCCAATGTGGGATCCAAACCTCAGTTATACAATGAAATTATTGGAGCTAAGTGTGTAGCCATCTTCTTTTCTAATATGCAATTTAGTGTGATGGTGAAACTTGAAACCTCCAGTTCACTTACACTTAGAATGGACTTTCAGCGAAGAAGTAGACATCTTGTGTTGAGCAGTTCAACTTTTGAAATGAAACACATTTGCATTTTTATAGATTCTGGATTTGTCAATGAGGGAAAAGAAGTATATGTCATTTAAATAATGTTTAACAAGTTAACTGAACTTTTATGGAAGAGCCATATATTGATTATGTCTTACGACATGTTTGGATGGGATATTTATTGTCTCCTTTTCAGTGGGAGGATCAAAGTGACTACAAGTCAAATACACATCAGCTAGAAAAGTTAATACATCTTGCAGTTAAACATGTGTCAGTACACTATTCATTCCCACTGTGCGACCTTACTTTGTGCACATCATTACATCCTAAGAGATTTACTGTATAAATCTCTTTTTTAATCATTCAATTTGGGAGACAGCAACCTTGGCCAAGAGCACTACCCCAGCACATCTCTAGAGGGGACTGAATCAGCAGATTTGTAGTTACCATATAATTTGCCTGGAATTCAAGGTTATTCACAACTGCCAGTTTAAAACAATTAGAGGGAATTAGTAACATTTTAAATGTGTTACTGGCACTACAAAGTACACAGTGCTGTCTATAGTACCATATCTTTTACTGCAGTCAGGTGAACTTAAACACAGTACAGCGGGCTGGTTGTCAGAAGAAAGACAAGGATGCTTGCACTTACTTTTCTGTAAATATACAGGCTGAAAATGTGTCAAGCTGAAAAGAATTATTCTAAAACAGTAATTTAAAATAATATAAGCATAGAGGTTGAGCAGGGCTTCATCTCTTTTTCATCCTTCCATCTATAAAACATTTATACAACGGCAACAGGAGATCATAATTTCTCCTCTGCCTCTCCTCCTCTGTGCTTTTGCTGAGGGGTGGAGGAGAGACCTTCAGCAGAATTATAGCAGTGCAAAGGCAATCAACTCAAAATATATTTGCAATTTTCTCTCCTATAGGCTGAATATTCTTTTAAAAGGAGAGAGAGAACATTTTCATTTTCGGCAGAGCAGTGTTGAAGTACCCCACCTGCAAATGCATGTACACCAACACATAGACTGGGTTGATACAACAGATACATGTGCATGTGTGCACGCGCAGGTAGACACTCCACCATCTACTGTAACCCCCCCAACATACACATACACACACACACACACACACACACACACACACACACACACACACACACACACACACACACACACACACACACACACACACACACACACACACACACACACACACACACACACAATTCCTATTACTACTCAGGAGAACAGGCTGTACCCTCTCCTCTGACTATTATTCTGAGGTTGTCCCACCAGCTGCTTGGCTGTCACAGAGCGTCCCAAACTGTGGTTCAACTTTAAAGACCCTACTTCGATACCTGCATTGACAATCAGATTGCACTGATTTGGGAGAGTGATGTAAACGAGCGTGTGTACTTAATGTTTGAATCTAAACTTTAATTCTGGTACAAGATATTAATTTATCCAACAGGGTGTGATTTTGTTCAGGTCGTCCATTTCAATAAAATCTGCAGCAGTATGATACTAAATGGTTCAGAATAAAGTTCTTCCTCAAATACTGATTCATGCATCCTCAGTGTTGTTTGAGCATGTATGTACATGTTTGCCTATGTCCTGTATATTTTCACAATGTGGGATCCAAACTATTAATTAACTGTAGGTTAAGCCACAGTGCAAGCCTAATGTGTTTCTTGTTCTTAATGCAAAAGGTAAGGTATATAAATCCTTAAACTATAGGAAAATTAGGGGTTACAGTAGGGGGGATGTACAGCATTGATCAGTACCTCAGAAGTAATTCAAGGCAGTCAGGGGAAGCCTCTGTCAAGCAGAAACTCTGTGGGCATAATTTAGAAATATTGGACAGTAAGGGTAATTGTATTTTGCAGGCCTAGATTTTGGCCAAGCAATTAAACCTGACTGGACAGAGATTAAATTAGTGGCAAGACAATTACACTACTAAAGTGAAATCACAAGCCAGCTATAAGGGCTAACAAGACCACAAAATAAAACAGGGCTAAGAGCTCTGTAAGGCTGTACTCAAGCACAGCAGTGCTTTGAGCTAAATGCTAACGTCAGCATGCTAACATACTCACAATGACAATGCTATGATGTTTAACAGGTGAAATGTAAACCATCTTGCTTTGAGTATTAGCATGCAGTCTTTCTGGGGCTGATGGAAATGTCACCAGTTTACAGGTATTTGGTCAAAAACCAAAGTATTGGACAAAGTGAAATTCTGACCTGGCGATGGCTTCTCATGAAAAATTAAGAGATACATTATTATAATTAATCTTGAGGGGATCATGAATATCTGAGTACCAAATGTCAATAAAATTAAGTTGTAATCATAAGAAATTGTCTTACATCTAAAGTTAATCAAATAATTAAGGTGCAATCTCAAGCCAGACACCCAGTCAGATAGTGTCAGTGTTCTTGTTGTCAGGTTCAATTTATTGAAGGCTGAGGCATCTTATGTCTGATGGCTTGAACTGATTGGAATTGACAGAGGATCGCTCCCAGTATAACTACAGAGCTGAAATTTGTAATCTTAAAGTGCTCATATTATGCTCATTTTTCAGGTTCATAATTGTATTTAGAGGTTGCACCAAAATAGGTTTATGTGGTTTAATTTTCAAAAAAACACTATATTTTTGTTGTACTGCACATTGCTGCAGCTCCTCTTTTCACCCTGTGTGTTGAGCTCTCCGTTTTAGCTACAGAGTGAGGCATCGCACTTCTGTTCCATCTTTGTTGGAAGTCACACATGCACAGTACCTAGGTAAGCACTGCGAGCTAGTCAGTTGTAGAGTATGAGGGAGTGCCATGCTAGCAGCTAGCATTATAACATGTTACAAAGTGACGCACGTTCATCACAGAAGTAAATGCTGGACTAAAACAGAAATGTTTGGAGCAGTTTGTGAACAGTGTTTTCTCTGGAAGATGGCAAGTTCCTTTGGGGTGGACTTTGGGCTTTTTCACTTTGTGAACCTATAATGTGTACAAATATATATATATATATATATATATATATATATATATATATATATACTGTATATATATATATATATATATATATATATATATATAAACGCAATAAAGGAAAGGGAAAAAGCCAAAAAGCATAATATGAGCACTTCCATTCACCTCCATTCATCATTAAAAAAACTAAACATGTACAGAAGGCTTCACTAACAAGATAGCCAGCTCAGTCAATAACCAAGGGAAGTTGATGTCTGAACAGTGAGGCAATGTATTATTAGCTGTGTGACTGAGCAGGAAAAGAAAGACAGACACTGTAAACATGACTAATACCTCTGGGACACGTCAACATATGATTTATGCTATCTACGTATTTGATATAATTTATGTCAGGATGTTAAAAGCTTAAATGCGCATCACAAGTAGTCAGATCACATTACTTGAAAATGTCTCTCAGCATGAGATAGAACAATGTATTGTATTAAAACTATCTGTGCTGGGATACAAATTTGGCCTTCTTCAAGGTCAATACATTTGGCTTCATAACTGAGTGCTGAAGTGCTTGGCAGCAATTCAGAATAAACAAAGGGAAACCTGTTGTGAATGATTATAAATAACCTTGTATAGCTTTAACGTTACTGTCTCTCCCTCCATCTCTGTCCTCTCACTTGCATCTCTTTCCATTGTGTAATATGAATGCCTAATATTTACATTTTCATAGCAATTACCCACACATATTTGATTAATATAACCTTATTTGCAACCTCTACCACCTTCCACAGAGCTTTGTTTTTCAAAAAATCAACAGCACAGCCATTCCCAGCGAGAGAGTGCAAACGTTCACCTTGTTTGTATTTCTCTCCCTGTGCATGAATAAATGACATAAAATGTTGTTTATTGAAGAGACCAGATGAAGAATTTGGGAGATTTAAGATCAGAGAAAGTCCTCTGCATCAAATAGCTTCGTAAATAAAGAGCAAGTGAGGCTAAGATTGATTACTGAGGAAGCATAAGCTAGGGATGAGGAAATAAAAGCAGATGTAGGCCAGCAGCTTACAGTCCCATCAGAGATAGCCTATAGCAGCTTAAGACTTGACCTGCTATTGTGGTCTAACTCTCAGTGCTTTGTTTACTCTGTAGAGCTCACTGTACCATGGGAAGATGCTGTACAAAGTGTATAAATGAGACAAGCTTGCATACACTAAACCAGCAGCCAAATGCGAGGCTGGCAGTCCTGAGCATCCAGGATTTGCTCAGTGGGGGAAAAAGCTGTTTACTGTGAATTCACACTCATTACTGGTTTACTTTGGGAGTTCACTGTGCGTGCATGCTGCTATCACCTAACTGTGTCTGTCGTAGCTGTTTTAAGTGACCTGATTATTAAATGTACCATAACAGAGGGAGTGGTAGGTGAGATGTAGACCGGTGCCAAGACAAATACACCATGTCTGGCTGTTTTGCACGACAAAAATTAAAAACAATTAGTGAGAAAATGAAATAAAGTTATGGTAACTGATTTTTTCTTTTTGGCCACTTGGGGGCAGCAGAAACGTTCAGCGTCTTGTGTGTAACCCTAGTGAAGTAGCGTCTGATTTGAACCCAAACCAGAATGTTTTTTCTAAACTTAGCTAAGTAGTTTTGTTGCCTAAACATAACCAAGTAGTCTTTATGCCTAAACAAAACTAAACTGCAACCGTTTCACAACATTAACAACGTGTTTAAAACATCAACAACTTCTGTTTTGGTCTCCACTCACTCCTTTGGGAAATATCTGGCTCTTCAGCTGCTAAATGTTCCACAATGTTCACCTGCTGGTTGATAACTATCTGTCTGATGTTTGGTGCTAAGCACGTAGTGTACAGTGGGTTTTAGAGCTTTTTTTGCTGTTGCGGCAGAAAGCAATGCTATGAGAGTGGTAAGAGTGAACCAAAAAGTTAAATTGCAGAACGGAAAACGACTAATTGAAACTCTAAAACCGCTTAAACAGCTGAAGAGAACCGCAGGATCACGTGATAGTGTCCGGTCTGCAGTTGCCTTGTTTCTCAACCACTGAGCAGGAAAGTTTGAGCTACAGTAGCATGGTTAACCTGTTATTGTGGGCCCTGCTGAACATATCCTTGCAATTTAGTTTAACTGTAAGTCTGCAGTTTCACAGTTTCAGTGCAGTTAGACTCAAGTCAGTGTAGATCTGTGTTGAAAATAGCTGCGCTGTGCTGGTATTGGACCAAAATCTAGTGTTTGGTCTCCTGGAGCTGTTGTGGGCCAAATTTAGTGCAACATATGTGATGAGGTGTCTGTCTTTACAATTCAAGCCAGGATTTTTTTTAACACCCGTCCACAGTGGATATTTATCCAATGCTCAGCGATGGGTAGACACAAAAGTACTGTGTTTTTTTAAGTTGTGATTTGTTCAAAAGTCACCTGGATATTATCATGGTAAATCAACTGTACAGTTAGTCAGCTAAGGTGAATTAAAAAGGGAAAAGGTGATGGCAGGTTGCACACAGAAGCTGTTTGTCCTCAGCACCACTGTGGTATTGAGTGATAGCTGCTGGAGCGGAAGGCTTTGATGGATGAGTGGCTATTGAGGAGAACTGTGAGAGCGATCTGACGGCAGGGTGGCAGTTTGCCACCTGAAAAAAACAAAAACTAGCAGTTAGGATCCATATTTATCTCTGTCGCACCCATTCATAAACACACACTAACATAAGGAGGCATTTTTCATTTTTTGTGACGGGGGTGTGTTTTTAGTTTATCTCTCTAGCATGGAGGTGGAATGGATGAAGACGAGGGGTAATGAAGATTTAGGGCTAAGGTGAGCTGGGAGGGTAGTTGAAAGACATGCAAAAAAATAGGGAGCAGATTGACACCAATTTTTTTTTAATATACCTAAATGGGATTTTTTGGATGACTAAAGAGGTCAAAAATATACGACAGATATATCTAACAGAATAACAGTGGTTTGTTTATATTTTTTGTTGCCTCTAACAAGACATGTAGGTTTTGAGTCTAGAGATAATATATTTAAAAGCAGATGTATTTAAGTTGTATTAAATACATTTAATAGATCATTAGGGTAAAACAAAATTAATAAAACCCCAAAGTCTATGAACTCCATGGAGGTGAGAAATTAAGCAGGGTTTGAACTTGTCTCTCAAGCTGTCTTTTTTCGCTTTTGTGTCTTCGAGAAACGATTGTCTGTGCGCCATCATTCCCGTTTCAACAATTATCGTTTCTACAGCCGACTTTTCACCCCGCCTTCAAGTGTGTTGGAATAGCTAATAAAATGTTTGCTTGCAGATGACGTGAGACGACATGTTGCAAAAACTAATTCATTTTGAGCATACCCCACCTTCATGCAAATGCATTTCTCACAACCTGGCAACCAAAAAAATGCTTATAACAATCTATGAAGCATTAGGAAACGATTTATTAACCATTAATGAACGCGTTAGCATTCAGCATTTAATAGCTCATCTATCGATCATCTCTGATAATGACATAAGCTCAGTGCCAAAGCAGGGAGAAGATTGAGAGTGGGTGCAAGTAGAAGAGCTTTAGGGATCTAATTTAGCTGTGGGTGTGATTCTAGCGTGATTAGTATTTATATGACACATCATCCACATTAGGCAGTGCTTCCCTGTTCCACATGCCACTCTTGATCTTCCTCTCTCCTCCCTGTTACAAAGACACAGCATAATGGTGATGGGCACCATCTGGCACTCACTGTTGGCACAAGTTTGGCTCTGTGATTATTGCCAAAAAGCATGAACAAGGGTTCTCGCTCTCCCTCTTCTCTTGGCGTGTGTCTCTCTCTCTCTCCCTCTGTTTCACACCCAGCCTTATATATGTCATTTCTTCACACAAACAAACTCCTGGGTGGATGGATACAGATTTGTAAGGACATATAAGAATTTTACGGTTTCACATCTCCAGTGAATGCACTGAGACACATTTTTTTTAGATGTAAGCTGCACATAACACTGTGCATGTTTTCTTTTGTAACCATTGTGCTGTCAGAGAAAAAAAACAGAGAATATGGAACAAATAATACTCTTTATCTCTATTTTCTTGTTTTCTTGCTGTGAAAATCTTGTGCTCCTGCTGGCTGAGCATTTCCTCTGTGTAGTTTCATATGAATGAGATAGATGCCTACAGTGTATTTTCTCTCTCTCCCCTGTGAGGTGCCTGTTGCTCCGTGGCTCAGCCCTGAAGTAAAGATGGATTACTGCAGAAGAACTGCCTGCCCTGCCCTTTACACATTTCACACACACCACTTCTCCATTATCAGCCTCATACACGGGGGAAGCGGCGCACACACACACACACACACACACACACACACACACACACACACACACACACACACACACACACACACACACACACACACACACACACACACACACACACACACACACACGTCTGAAAGCTCTGACAGGGTTGTTAGCAAAAGGTCAGAGTCAAGAATCTGACGTATCTTTCTTCAGAGAAACAAAACCTCTCATATCCAGTTAAACTGAAAATACACCAGCTCTTATTTTCCTCTATTGTTGTATTTAAATCGGTTTCTATTTATCTCTGTCTCTCTCTCTTTCTCTATTTATGATTTAAGATACACAGCGAGGTGGAAATCTCTCTGTGTTCGGATCAATTCCCTGTCAGATATGGACAACCTGGTGATTTGAAATATCAGTGAAAAGCAAATCCAGGCTCTGCAGACTGCAGATTATCCTGATGTTGCCTAGCTGAAGGGACTTAACCTCAGGGTTTAATAAGTGCATTATTAACTGAGTTGGTTGTGTTGACTATTTGGTGTCTAAGATTTATACTCATTTTGATACTATTTATGGCTGGCATTTTTCAACAATACCCATTCAATGTATTTGCAATCTGTAACTGCCTGGACCACATATAGGCATTAGGTACTATACCTAATGCCTATATGTGGTCCACCTTTCCCATGTGGGATTGGGTGCCCACACACAAGGGATTTACAAGAAATGTAACCATGTCTCATAGGAATTACGTTTATGTACGACTCATTTGCAGCAGCAAATATTTTTCACATATAGCATAATGCAACAAGGACAACACTTTCTATTAACATAATTAGGGGAGGCTTAAAAAGTCGATACAGAACGCATGTGTAAAATGTTCAATGACAATGTTTCCTTTACAACATTCCCTCTTGCAATACAATATCCACTTGTGGCAAACAAAGCAGTTGGTTTATGGTTTCAGCGTATTGGACAGACTACTTCCCGCACTGACACTGAACTTTAGCACTTGATGTACTGTGTGATATGCATAATAGTCCACTATAAACATAATTTCTATGGATACTGGGTAACTTGATTTGTTAATTTAAAATTTTGTCTTTTACGCACGCGCACGCACACACACACACACACACACACACACACACACACACACACACACACACACACACACACACACACACACACACACACACACACACACACACACACACACACACAGGTATTTCTGTCACTGTAATATACTCTATACTCGTCTCTTTTGCTTTGTTACTTCTTCATATACTCCCATTCCATCTCCTCCTTTCCCTTAACCTGGGAATTCATTTTATATTCTATTCAGTCTGGTCTTTTCACTGCCTGTTATGATAATGGCAGGGAATAGTCAATGTTTAATGAATGGCTGGAGGCTGGATACAGGTTCAGAAATATCCTTGTGACCAAGAACATGGGAAGTTCATCTATAATTTGCTCTCACATCACTGTGTTTCAGAGGAGCTCTGCTAAATGTGCACACACAGAGGCACAGATTTATTTTAGACAGGTTTATGTTCATATGCACAATGTATGTTGCACTGTATGTGCAGATGTTGTTTCCCTGGAAAACCTGTGCACATAAACACCTCAGATTCTGCTTCATTTGGCTGTGGAAGAGAAGGCAAAGCTATAAGCAGCTGCCTAGGCAATCTTTCCTCCTCATCTCCTCTCTGACGCTCCTCTCACCCCTCTTTTCTGCTGCTCCTATACCAATTCAGGGCTGTGCGTTTGCACCACTTCTCCTCATCCCCATTTAGGTGTGTATTTATGTATTTATATTCAGTATATAAGTAGTATAAGTGCAGAAAAACGGAGAAACGGGGGGAGAGAGTGGAGGAAGTGACACAAGAAATCTACTGGAAAAGGCATCTCTTTCTGATGTCTGTAAAGTACTGTATACCTCTGGATAAAACCAGGACAATGAGAAGCTGTCAGTTGCTATGGGCCAGTGTTGGGACCATGTGGAGAGTATTTGAATTGGACTGCTATGCCCTTCTGGGCCACATGAGAAAGTGAATCAAAGACAGTGAAAGAAAAAGGGAGCCCATGCTGAGAAGTAGCACTCTGGAAATGGGGAAGTAGACAGAAGCACATTATAGAGAGCAGGAGTAGTGTGAATGAGGGCTCCATGCACTACAGCCCACAGCTCTTAACACTGACTTGAGTGACAACAAAAACACTATACATTGTTCTTACTTTATTCTCCGCTTTAGAGTACGAACTCTCCATATTCCCTTCATTCAGATACACAAAATACTTCAGGAAATTCCTCACATGCTTTTTTTAACTCAATCAGTTAATTCCCTCTGAAATTTATCAGGCTACATTATACTGCCTGTTTAACCATGCAAGACGTGCAGCGCTGTTCCATCATGAGGATCTATCAGACAAACGTGTCTGGCAGTCATCCTTCACCCGCACCACGCCAACGGTGAGATGTCTCTAGATCTCCTTTAACACTTTTTTTACTTTTAAAAATCTTTTAAAGTCGCTGGTGATTCATTTTTAATGTGGATTAATATTTCACTGCACACTGCAGTTAGGCATTTGTAAAAAAAAAAAAAAAAAAAGAATAAATAAATAAATAGGAGAGTGAATGAGCGACAGACTCTGAGAGATAGAAAGTTGGAGATATTGAGATGCATGCAAGAGTCAGCCCAATTTCCCTCCCCGTGCCCGGAGTCTCTTATGCTCCACCAACTCACTCTCTGGTCTATCGCAATCGAAGGCTAGCGTGCGATTATTCAGTTCCGTAATGCAATGTTTCAGTGGATTTGTGTGTCAGGAAGCGCTGATTCATGTTGGGTGTGTGGTGAGGATGGAGAGTGATGAGCTGTTTCTGTAGGCGCTGTCACAAAATGTTCATCTCAAGCCCTCCCAAATGGATCAGTCTGCGGCCTAGGACGAGTCTTGGAGACTCGTAGAGGAATCCTCCACCCTACCACCACCGCGCCTGGTATGCATATGCATATCACTGATGTGAAGAGGCGTTCATTGACAAATAGGATGCTTTAAAGAGTCACCACAGACTGTGAATGAGAGGGATAGAGAAAAAACAATACGAGTGTGAAACAAGGCCACATTACAGATATCAAACAAGCATGAGTGGCATCCCCACAGATCAGCTAGCAGAAAAGAGAGAAAGAGCAAGAATGCTTCCTCAGCAAGACTTTTCTCAATTATCTCTTAGTGGACTCATAGTTTAGCTAACAACGTATGGTCCAGAGAGTCGTTAATCCATCTCAGAGTAGCAGCCCATCGAGCTCCTCCAGTGCAATGCGTGATCGAGCAATAGACAGAGCAGTAGCAGAGATAAAGCAACGTAGTACAGATCTGATTAAGCTGCCGTCTCCGCAAACTCCTCGGGGATTAAGCACAAGAGTTTCTTGTTAGACCTCCCTACTTTGTTCCATACAGCACATTTGCCATTAGCGAAAAGAATAAGGGAGAAAAATCACAACTGCACTCACTAATTAATACTCCTGCACGGTCGGCCACACAATCAGATGCATGTATGAACATGCTGTTAGTGTGCCACTGGTACTAGATAAATAAGATCAAATACATCATGCATTTTTTTTTCCTTTAACGTGAGAACAAATGAAGCACGTGTTTATGAGTCTTGGTTGGGTACAAAATGTTACATTCTGTTGCCACCAGTATTTACATTTGCATGCTTAATGTGTCATTAGCATTTTTATATAAGCTTTGCTCTGAAAGATGCCCTGAGTAACTGGAGAACAAAGCTCTGTGTGCAAACACACAAAGACAAACATGTATATAATAGCTTTGTACTTTTATTTGCCTGTATTTTTAAAGGAATATTCGCTATTTCCTGCTATTTAAATTAAAATGTAAGCACTTTTAATTTTCTCCTTTTTTAAATGGACAAAAACATAAAAGTAGTTTACAACTAATGTAAATATGTTCTATGTATTGTGCATCATTCTGTGCAAATTTGCCCAAACTTTCATCCTGACATTTTTTTATCTTTGAAAACTTAAATGTGGGGTATACTCGCCGCAGCTGACCTGTCGAACACCAGTGTGATGTCATGGGTGCACCGTAACTGGTGGTCGCCACACTAGTTGCAGTCTTCTCCTGAACAGAGGTGGTGCTAATGAGGAAAGGCTACCGACTTTGCCATTTCTACGGACTAGAAGAAGAAGAAAAAGGTAAGACCGGCAGAACTGGCAGCAGCATTGACGTCAATGCTTTGATTTGATTCGATGACCTACTTCGTTGGATCAAGCCTTTCATTCGTCATAAAAGAACTCATCTTAACCAAGTAAGTTTACAAGAGAGACTTGCAGTCACTCTGAGAGTCCTGGCGTCTGGTTTCCCTTGAGCTCGTTCATGCTTCCTGTTTCCGCTTTGTCGCGCGCCGCTGAAAAAAAATAGAGTGGTGCGCGCCCTCTGCTCAAAATCCTGGCACGCCAGCGAAATCTACGTCATTTTGATGTCACATTGGCGCGCGCCAGCTTGACTATGCCAACTATAAAACGGGCTTTAGGCTTTCCACTTTAAAGCTGCATTCAGTGATTTTCTTGGAGCAGCACAACAAGCTCTAACAACACTGACGCCACATGATTAAGTTGTAATATGGAACTTGTTAGCACACAGTTTATACGTCAAGCAAATACTGACCAATATTAGCATTTATTTGGAGACATGTTTTGGGCCACTCCTTTTAGCTCCGTTTTGGTCTCAACCAACTCCTAAGGGAAATATCGGTGTCTTTAGCGGTTACATACTCCACTATGTTTTGTCTCTCTGACGTTTTGGTGATGGGCAGGTAGTGCACAATGGGTTAACCAGAACTTTTTCATTAAAAACTAGTGGTATAACTATATAACTGTATCTATGGATCTCACAAATATATATATATATATATATATATATATATATATATATATATATATATATATATATATATATATATATATAATATCTGTATTCATATCTATACCGGAAGTGGACATGGCATGTTGGAATTTCCGTAGTCTGCTTTTGTGGCTTAAATTGTTATACTCCTCATACATATATGTATAAGAAAAAAGAAAACAGGTAAGAAGTCAACTGAATCTAAATAAAAGCTGACTGTTACTGAATATTTGAAATTTAACAGTGATGAAATTACAAGTCAGAATTGCATTGAGCATAGTGCATGATGTATAATGGGAGGATGTACAGATGAAATATACAAATATTTCTGCCAAAATTAGCATGTTTTTCACATTTGTATTTGAACTAAAACAGTAAAGTTGTGGCCAGAAAACCAAAACCAAAAAACAAAGCTCAAAGATGCTAAAACACTCTGCAGAGCTCAGGTGAACTGCCGAGTCAGACAATATCTGTGGGTTCAACACAATTGTACGAGCGACCTCTTCCACATTACACATTTGATCTATTGTTATTATGAAAATATTGATTATAGCAGCTTTAAAATACAGTTGTGTGACATTAGATTTACTCGGGTCGAATTTTCTAGCAGCTTATTGGTCAAGGACAAATATTCTTGCATGAAAATGATTTTCATTTTTCCAAATATATTGCTGTTTGACTAAGCTTTTCAACTAGATTGATACTGTGTGATGTGCTGAGCTGTGCCTTTACTTTGAGGGCTAAGACTTCTTCAAGAGGCTTTTTAATTGATGGAATCTGTCCTGTCAGATTTTAGAGCTTCTCCATCACTCACTCCATTCTGGGCTTCACTTTATCTTTTTTTCCCTTTTTCCTCCAACACCTTCTTCTCTAGCGCTGCCAAATTCTCTTTTTAGACTCAGCTCAGCTTGAGCCTTAAAGAAAGAAAATCTCCTTCCTTTTAAAAGCAGGAAAATCCTCTTGTCACACATGAAAGAAGCATGTCAACTTGAGAGGTAGATTGAGCGATAACTCTTCATCTGACCATAAAACCCAGGATGTCGACTGAGCGGCGTAATATTAAGTGTAATATTTCACTTATTCACTCTCTGTACAGTCATCATCTGTATTTCTTATTCCCTTTCTTCAAGATGAGGAACTATTGCTGCTTTATACAGACATTCCTGAGCAGTAACCCTCGCTGTAATATTATTATTATATATATAAATAATCTTTCAAGATGAAGCTTCTGAATGAATCATTTCCTTTATAGGCTTCTTCTCCCTCTGCTCTCGCTGTCTTTTTCCATTTTTAAATCTCAGACTTTTTCCCTTTCTTTTTTTCTTATCCTCAACTATCTTTCTTCTCGTCCTCCCCCACTCTTCTTCTTCTTCTTCTTCTTCTTCTTCTTCTCTATTTCTTGATTGAGGAGGTTTGCATATACACTGTAAATAAATTACTGAAAATAACCAGATTAGACTGAATAATATATGTTGTGTACAGTTGTTAAAACTTCAGCCATAATCAAATTTGTTTGACAATCTGGTTAATGTTGAGGATGTGTTGCAGCTACAGGAAACACCTTATTAGCGCTACAGAATAATAAATAATAAATGAGTGAGTAGGTGAGTATGCACAATCAAATCACTGAAAGCAATCAGTCTAAGGTGGATATACGCCAAATTACACAGCTCCAGTCCACAATTAAAAAAGACTAATGATGAATCTTGGCCCCGTTAATTTGGTAAGGCTTTCTCAGATTTATGACATAATTTGACATAACTCCTCCAAGGGGTTTACATGAGAGTTATAATAATGAGAGTACTGCTGTAACCTTATAACGCCATTTGTTTCTGAGACTTTTACATCATATATATATATACAGTATATACCATATACCATGTATATACCATATATATATTATATATATACATATATATTATATATATAAAAATACGATCAATATATTTATAATATGGTATGTGTATATAATATATGTAATAAAGTATTTACATACATATACTATTATATATGTAAGATATTTAAAAAAAATCATAAATAAATAAACAAATAGAAAACTTTATAAGAAAGGTATTTTAGATTCTCTAAAAAAGCTCAATTGAAATAAATTGCAGTAAAAGCCAGATGTATAATATATGATACAAACAGAAAATGATATAATGCATAATAATAATAAAACATATAGAATTCTGATATATCTCATGGCTTTACAGGTTTAATTCAATAATGCACTCCGGATGTCATATATCCTCTCTCTCCACTATTTCTTCTGCCTCTCTCTCTGCAAGACTTGCTTCTTCTACTAATAATCCTTTTTACTTTCTTTCTTTTTTTGTGAATGTGACATTTACAACTAAGAGACAGGAATTTCAATTTCATAGCAATCCACACTTCTTTTTGCCTTTCTTCACCCTCCTTTAAACTGTGAAATCCTGTTTGTTAATTGATTGATTTCAATTCAAATCTCAGAGCGGAATGATTATGTGTGTGTGTGTGTGTGTGTGTGTGTGTGTGTGTGTGTGTGTGTGTGTGTGTGTGTGTGTGTGTGTGTGTGTGTGTGTGTGTGTGTGTGTGCATCTGTGTGTGAAAAAGAGAGATAAGGAAAGTAGAAAAATGAGAAGAGTAGAGGATAGATGAAAACAAGTGGGCACACGGTTGCACAACTTAAATCTGTGTTGTTTACCTCATTAGATCTGAGTGTGTGTGTGTGTGTGTGTGTGTGTGTGTGTGTGTGTGTGTGTGTGTGTGTGCGTGTGTGTGTGTGTGTGTGATAAGTCTTAATAAATAATAGCTGTGTTAAGTGATCAAACCTGCAGCGATGTTGTGGTTGCAATGAGTGTCCATACTCAAAATGCTGCTGTGCTGTCACACAGAGCAGAACGACAATCCTACCAGGCCATAAAACTGAACTCCCAAAACTGACGTGATTCAAAATGACAGCATGATGCACACAACTGTGCGCCGAGACACGCACTGTGCTCTCAGTGCTCACATGTAAAACAAGTGATAAATATGCCGAAATTCTCACTCACAGGACACATCCATCCACATACCTGTAGATGATGCAGGCACAGTCCCTGCAGGTCCCACAGTTTTCAATGTCCTGTCCGGTCCTGTATGAATGTCTTCTGTTGAAAAGCACAGAGATGACATATCAGGGGGTAAAACAGCGATGTTGTGTGTGTGTGTGTGTGTGTTTGTGTGTGTGTGTGTGTGTGTGTGTGTGTGCGTGTGTGTGTGTGTGTGTGTGTGTGTGTGTGTGAGCCCACAGACATATTTAGGTTATCGTTTCCCTTGTTGAACCAAATTTCTGGCACACACATCCCTGCAAATACACCAATCTAATCCTCTCTGAAATCACCCCTGATCATTTTTTAATGAAAGACCCCCCCCCCCCCCCCCCAACAGGCTCAGGCTGTTACGTAAACCATGAGTCACTATATCACTCCAGGCATGAAACAATGCTTATGAGGTAAAAGTCAAATCTGCATGCATTAGACTTAGCCCCATCACTGAATTCTTATAGTGGAACATGCAAGATTTGTCACTTTATGGGACAGAAGGCTATGCGGTCAAAATGGTTCAAAAGTCTGTAAAGTATATTGTTGGCATTAGTGTTAGGAGTATGATTTGGATTACGCTGCTTAGATATCAGTTAAGCCTTTCCATGGATTCATACAGTAGACACACATCCATCCATGTCTATCTTGTCCTATTGAAGAGTTCTCTCGTCCCCACTTCATGTACTATTTTGGTATTATAAGGCAGAAGAAATTACTAAGCAGCTTACAATGTAGAAAGCAGATTAATTAAAGACTTGATGAGAATGGTAAAGGGTTTACACTAAGAGGCATGGCGCATCTGAAACCACCAACATGACAGCCAAATGCTGATTTCTATCTGTCCCCGCCTGCTGCATACATGAGGAAAGAGCTGCTGCGAAATGGGTGCAATCAAGTTACCAAACCGCTCCCTGTCGTCTGACATGACATAAATTCTTCAGCATATCAAGAGTTGAGATTGAGGGTTTCATGACTGACATGAGTCTTCATAAAAATAACTACAGATGCTCCCCTGCCTTCTGGGTTGAATTCAGTTTGGTATTTCTTCTTCTCTGTCTATTGCTCACCTTTGCTGTTTCAGTCACTTCAGTCTCTCTTGCCTTCTTATTCTTACCAAATTTACATTGTGTTCTGTCTGCGCAGCTTTGTTGCCAAAGTATTTGAAACGCTTACAATGCCGGGATTGGCTATAAATAGAGGAGCTGCATCACTGCAAGAGCTTAGGCACAACAACCATCTATCTGTAATATACACAGCACATGATGCAGCAAGGTTATTACTGCTGGGTGGTGGATATTCCATGTTTGAAGAATATTCTGCCTACAACAACCCACTTGTCGACTTCACTCCAGGAGAGACAAGACAATCTTTTAGTGCAAAGCTATGATCACATTATAATGCCTGCCCCTCCTTGTTTTGTATGTTGAGAGAAGCAGATGCTCACTTGAGAAATTAACTGTCTGGGAATAAAACAGCAGGCACTTAGGCTACATGCTGACATTTACTTTCCAGGTCTCCAAAATACCAGGCACTCATAATTTACGTAGTCTCACTGTTCCTGTATCCTTCCCTCCTTGCCTTTATCTATCTGTCTATCTATCTATCAGTCTATCTATCGATCGTCTAATAAAGGGTTAACAGAAGACTCAGGGCCCTACCTTGCACCCAGCGCAATTGACTTTGTACACCGACGCATGTATCATTCCTATTTTGCATCCAACGCACAGCGGACTTTTCCCTCCATAGACGCACTTCGGTAAATTAGGGAATGACCTTGCGCTCCAGGGGGAAGTTCAGCGAAAAGAGGAGGCGTGTTCCGGCGCAAACGTTCCCTGGTGCTATTTTGCAATTTCAGAAAACAATTCTGCCACTGACCAGGAAAAACCTAGTCTAAAGTCAGTGGCACTATCTAGAGTCAGTGGCGCGTTAATCAGATGCTATTTTAGGGGTGCATGCTTGGCCATAGCCTGTGCACAAGGCGCATACACTTTGCTTCTCTCATCTATACGGACGCAGCAGTTCCCATTTTTGCGAACCATAAATAATTATAATGAAAATATTACTGAAAATGCACTTCAGGTTTTGGATAGGTCAGGAGGTACTTTAAAGTACAGTCCTCAAAAAGTCGCAGCATTCTTTGTGGCTTGTTGTGTTTTACAGAACATTTCAATGAATCTTGGATGTGTTGATGACATAAATGAGGAAATATTAGAGGACTTAAGGAGATGTGATGTTGAACAACGGGATTGGACACTTGAGGGTCCGGGAGTGGCAATGCGCAATGTGCTCCAGGTGGAGCGGGTGGACGGAGATCTAGTGGGGGGGGGAGGAGGAAGGGGCACAACAGGAGCAGGTGGTGCGTTTGGAGACCCCCGCTCCATGGCTGCAGCAATCCTCTCCAGACTTGAGGAGATGCGCCCGAGAGGCCGCAGCAACATCGCTACCCGGTCAAGACGGGAATTTATAACTTTGCAGCTCCCCCTCCAGCCCTGACGAGAACGTCTCCTCGGCTGTGAACCGCTCCTGGTGTGCGCCAGGCAAAACCGCCGTCATAATAGCAATCCGCCATGGAACAAGCGCGCCTGCTCTTAAAGGCAATGTGAGATGACTCTCTGATTGGTTTATTATTGCACGTTATGCCCAAACCACACCTAGCTACTTCAGACCAACCCATTTTAGATTTGCGTTCCCGAGATCCGCCCACAAAGCTACTTGCGTTTCAGATGCTAAAATAGGGCCCTCAATGTTAAAGTTTGCCACAGATTACCAGATGGCTTTTCACACTACACTTGGGCCTGGGCTGAGAGCCCCCATTAGCCCTGGGTTAAGCAGCCTATGGCTTTCAGTCATTTCACATTTACAACTTCAATATTCAAAATGGGATAGCTTCACTTTTGGCCCAGGGCTTTTCACACAATATTTAAACCCAGACAAACCCCTTTTGGGCTATGCAACATTTCACAGTACTGTTAACTCTACCTTTGAACACCACCTTGGACATAGGTTGCAAAAACAATATTGCCCTACGATGTAAAATTCTAAAACTTCTAACCTTTCATAAGTAAAATGCATTGTAGAAGGTAGGTCCAGGACTAGTTTTACCAAAATTAAAACGTTGGCTAACATAGAAATGTGAAGCCTCATACTAAATCCCGCTTTTTAAGTGAACATGAACCAGAAACATGATTGATCATTATTTTTGGTGAATTGAGTTTAGAACAGTGAATTCATCCATTCAGTGACGATGGCTCTTTCCTTGTCCGATCAAATTGTTGCGACATGGTTACTGTGTGCTTAAATTGTGTGCAGTGAGCCCTAGAACCATTAAAACAACACAAGATGGTGTGGGTGTGCGGTTTCAGGTACTGGTGAGACAAATCCAGAAAGGTCCGTTTGAGTAGTAGATCAATGAATTTGAGGGCTTATCAAAAGCCAAAACACAGAACAACAGTTTATAATACCATGAGAAAGATTGTATAACTCTTGAAAGTTATACAAAGGCAGTTTTGTCATTGTGGGGAAAACAGTAAAAATACACAATAGCACTGCAACCCTGCATTTCTTTTGCAACAGCTCTCTGCATGCTTGGCATTCTTGGCACCTCCACTGTAAGTTGGCCAACGTCGGTCTAAACGTGGTCTAGGTCACCCCAGGGCTAATTAAATGCAAGTGTGAAAGCCTTCAGGCAACTACTGTAATGTTGGTAGCTCAGAACACTGTTGATTAAAATAGATTTGTGGTATAGAGTCAATGTGCAGGAGTTACCTTTTAATTCCTTCATATATATATAATATTGCCTCACCCGTCTCTCTCAGCTTCCTTCTTCTCAAGGTCTTGAATGACATCCAGCAGGACCTTAATGGTGTTCTGGCTGGTCTCCAGGACCCCCTCCAGGCTGTGGAGCTGGGTCTGCAGGCTACGAATGTCATGCAGGGGTCCGTTTGGACCCAGGAGCTTTTCTGTCACCCGGGATGGGTCCAGTTTACACTTGGCCCCAGACACCAACCCTCCCAGAATTTCCTGGACCTGTCTTAGTGTGTCAGCCTGGGTGGCAGTAAGGGGCCCAGCTGTAGACCGCTCCCCAGAAGCACAGCAGCCCCTGGCTCCAGAGCAACCCTGCTGGTTTGGAGGGAGAGGATGTTGGCTGTTGGGGGTGATGGGCCTGGTGTTGGGTCCTGAGCAGAGCATTTTGTGTAGTGCCCCAAGCTGAGCCTGGGCTGAGCTGAGACAGCTGGACTTAAAACAGGCCTTGGCAGGAGAGGAGGAGGATGAGGAGGACTGCTTCTCTCCCTTCATCACAGCAACTGGAGGAGTTTGAGCTCTGTGCTTCAGAGAGCTGGCTCTCTCACAGAGCTTGGGTGAGTTTGTGCATTTTATATCTTCCTTTTTTTCCTTCTTCCCATCTTTATCTTTATTGTTGACCATGCTGTCTGCCCTGAGCATGGGTGTTCGGATTACAGGACCTGGTGGATCACTTCCCTTTTTGCGTGGTGTGTAAGGTGGAGGTGGCGGGGGAGGAGGTGGAAGTCGAATGCCCCTCTTATCCTGAGCGTTATAGGGCGCCTGAGAGGGGAGCGTGTATGGTGGTGCAGCACGAAATGTGGAAGAATAAAGAGGAACAGCTTTAGTTGGTGTAGCACATTGTTGTGCATTAGGAAGAGTGGACGCATATGTTTTCACAAGTGGAGGCAGAGAAGTGCAAGATTTTAATTTGGGAACTGGGGAGGAGTAGGGGGTTATGCCTGTGATGGAAGAAGAGGTATTTTGCAGAGCTTGACATGGGATGTTACAATGAGACACAGTTTGTATGAGAGTGGCATAAGAAGGTGTTGTAGAATTAGGGTGAGGGGCATGGTGACTGACCGAATGTGTAGTAGAGTAATATGATATGGAGGTACATGACAGGGCAGTTTGAGTTACAAATGTACATGGTGTTAGATTAGTAGGAGGTGTAGCGTTTGATGCATTGTGTGGTGGCTGATGTGTTACATTTGGGGTAGTGGTTGGATGTCTAATGGGGTCAAAGGGAGTTATATTGGGGGTTACAGTCGCGGTAGGGGTGGAACAGGTTAGGGGAGCTGATGATACTATGTTTGAGATAGGGGAGGTGCAGATTTGGGTGGGGCATGATGGTGCAGTTGAGGAAGGACTGGAGCAGACAACAGCTGTGCTGGGTGTTGTTGGTGGTGACACAACGGTATAATAGGGGATAGGGTGTTGGACGACAGTATGTGCAGAAGTAGAGCAAGGAATGGACAGTGCTATGGGTGGAGGTGGGGTGGTGCAAACTGGTTTGGCTGGAGAGGAGCAAGGTGGTTTAGCGCAGTGTTCTGGGGTCTGTGCTGGTGCACTTGTAGGTGGGTGAGACGAACAGTAAGGCACAGTAGTTATTTGGGTGGTGGGAGGGTCTTGAGTCACAGTTGGGGATACAGGACTCTCCGATTGAATTTGCATTGCACTCAGTGATATTGTCAGAGGTGGGGAAGCACAGAGGCTGCAAGTTTGTGTCTGGGTAGTGCAAGGTTCATGATTTGGAGTGACAACGTGACAAGGCGAGTCTGTTTTCTTTTGAGTGGTGCACTGTTCCGCATTTGGAGGTAGGGTTGGGCGAGAGTTGGAGATTTGAATTGGAGCTGTGCATTGTTTGTCGTTCAAAGGTAGAGATATATGTTGACTCTCAGTTTGCATTTGGGTGGTACAATACTTTGAATTTTGAGGTGGGAAAGGGCTCTCAGTTTGAACTTGAGTGGTACAGAGTTTGGTATTTGAGGGTGGCGGGGATAGACTGGGGCTTTCAGTCTGAGTGAGAGTGGTGCAAAAGTGCACTTCCTTTCCAGGATCACTTGTTGTCCTATTCAGCCGCTTTCTCCTCCTGACCACTGAGGGAGTGCTGCTTCCCTGACGCTTGGCGCCATCGCGACAGGACACAGAGGAACAGTGAAATGACTCAGTGTTGTGAAGCACTGAAGGGGGGCAACTGTGCCTGGAGCTTTTTACCACACTAACAGCTGATTTGATGTCTGTCCTGGAGGCTTTACACCTCCGTTCCACCACAGTTGGATCCCCATGCCCAGGAGGACCATTCTGATCCTTGGACCCAGGCACCAACACATGGTTGTGTGCAAGGTACTCATCTTGAGAGTCCTGCTCGTCATCCCCATCCATGCCCACTGAGTCCCCAATGCTGTGGCTACGCGTGTGGGTGGAAGAGAGGGACTGGGGCTTTTTAAGGCATGGGGAGGTCTGGATGGCTGTGCTGGTGCTCGTACTGGGCCTGCGTGTCATTGGCAAGGTTAGGGAGTTAGTCTGTGGTGGTGCCCAGCATCGACGTGTAGGGCCCGGTGTCAATGGATGAGGAGGGGCCCTGGCTAAGAAAGCAGCCACCACCTCTATAGTACTTGCCATGTCCCCACGCACAGCCCCCACCACAGAGGTTTGGCCGGGTAAACTCTGAATCCGTGGGCCATCACTGTCAGTCCATGGCTTAGGGGACCTGCTGCTGTGTTTGCGAAGAGGATGTGGACTGTCACAATTTGTGGCAGGCTTCTGATGGCTATTGTTTTCTCCTGTTCCACTGTTGCCACTGCTGCTGCTGCCATCCTCCAGGTCTTTAAAGCGGACCTGGTGGGTGCGGTTGCGGCGGCGCTTGAGGCGGCTCTCAATATCTGGGGAGTCTCGATTGAGCAGCACAGAGCGCACAGTCATTGTCCCAGGCAACTTGTCCGCCAAGGTGCTTTTGCCGTTGGTTTGGCCTGTAAGCAAGTGGTTGGGCTCTTTGCTCACCATTTCTCTTGTCTCTCTTGCTCCCCCAACATCCACAGGCAGTTTGATGTTGTGAAGGCCTAGCTGTGTCAGTGCGTCAACAAGGAAAGTGATCTCCCCTTTACTATATATTCATTATAACAGTGATAGATCTGTACAATTGATTGACTGAGTCCTAGTTTAATCACATAACATACTTTATAAGATAAACTTCTTCATAGGATTGTGTGCAGCTGCTCAGGTTATCTCAAATGTATACACCAAGGACTTTCTTTTGCAACTAAGATTATCCTTTAGAAAGGATGCATTACTGTATTCACAGTTCAATGAGTAGTAATATTAAGCACAGCAAGGAAAAAAACACTATGCTAAGAGCTAACCTCTAGCATTTATCTTACCCTTGTACAAAAATAAATATATGCAGCATCAAATACTCTTTAG
Source organism: Gymnocephalus cernua (assembly GCA_023631565.1). Taxonomy (NCBI): domain Eukaryota; kingdom Metazoa; phylum Chordata; class Actinopteri; order Perciformes; family Percidae; genus Gymnocephalus; species Gymnocephalus cernua. Next base: position 24,200,490 of record CM042442.1, read on the forward strand.
AATAAGCATGTGAGACGTGTCCATACTCTCCCATGTCTTCTGAAGTTGTGCACTTCTTGCTTTTTTCTCTTTAACTTTCCAGGGAGACAAACTCTTGATGATGCCAGAGAGGTTACCGGCAAATAAGCAGGAAGCAAGAAAATGCAGCCTGTCCATCCTTTCTGTGTCCATCACATTGGCTTGTCTACTTGGCGGCCCCTCCTTCTCCACCTGCCGTGTCCCCTGGGCCCTCAGGAGATTGGATGGCCAAAGTATGGGATGGACCTGCGTACTTCCCCATAATGGCCTATCTGTTTTGACTTCCTTTTGATTTTATCACTCTCTCCCGGTTTCTTTTTTTCTCAGCTCTTCTCTCATTGACTCATTCTCTCATGGTTGCAGACAGTGTGAGTTCCTAAAGAGAGCAGAAAGACAAAGAGAGTAATATAAGGAGTAAGATACTGTAATTGTTCCATATTATGCACTTCCATTGAAACACAATGTGCATGTTCCTCGGGATAATGAAGGAGGTATAAGATAGGCAGCTATTTAAAAAAAATGAATGAGAGCAGGGTCAACACAGAATGGAAAAAGAAGACATCAATTCAGAAAAAGTAATGAAAGGATGTAGGTGATAAAAGAAAAACAGGGTGTAGGGAAAAACACAAGGTACAGTATATAAACAGCACTAGAAGAACATCACAAAAAAACAAGTGAAAAGAGATTGTAATTAAGACCTATTCACATTGGCTGAAGGGCATACTCATGTTTTATGTGCATTTTATATTCCTCTCTCTGTAATCCCTTTTTTATATCTGATGTCTGTCCTTTGTACACATGCGTACACTTACATTATTGTTAAAAGTAGCTGTATTGTGGCAGCAGCAAGCAGCAGTTCTGGTTGTATTCAGTATTATTCCTGCTCATGGGCACACGTTGTAACGGTTATTCCTCATATATGTGTGTCTTACAGATTTTTTTTTCCCGCCGTGTTTATGTTCTGTGGCCCTGTTATCAGCTTCTTGATGATCTGCCATGGTGACATCCTTTCTGATTCATCTGGTCACCGTGTGACAGTCTGTCTGCCTTGCTGTATTAAGTAGCATGTTCTCGTCACACTGATTCTGCGGCCTGGTTTTGACGATCTATGGCCTTTATACACACATATATATATATATATATATATATATATATATATCACTTCCATTTCCTGTCTGTGCCACTGGCAGTCGGGTGTGATGCTGTCATTTGTCTTACACAATCTATGGATTTGTGCCTTGTTATCTCCTTGTGATAGCCTCTGACATTGACAGGCCCGGTCAAATTCTGTGTGTGAGTGTGACTGGCTGTTACTCTGTTCCCCTCTTTTCTGTGGGAGGGGTAATTAGTGACTCCTTCACAGCTCCCAGGTTATTTAGGGAGAGAGATACCCGAGGGGCTGCCACTTTTATTTACGTCCTCTGTTTTCCTCTCTTTCCCTCTTTCTTTCTCTGGCTCTGAAAAGTACGATCTTTGTCACAACTGCGCCCCCACCATCAAACCCCTTTTCAAAATTTGCTTATTAGGATGAATTATGATTAAAGTCACAGCTGACAGAGCCTTGAGGGGAAATATCTACCATACACACTCAGATATATTAATGGATTTAAAAACTACAGGATTCCTTCTCATTTCACTTTCTTATCACTGCAGTGTATAGCTACAGATGAGTTTCTTGTGATTCACACACAAGACCAAATGGGAGATTTACACTAAGGAGGACTGATCATGGTCTACAGAGCTAAACAACAAAAGAAAATGTATATCTATAGCATATTATTGATCTACACTGTCCATTCGACCTTGAGAATTATCTCCCTGGATAAAATCGTTTCCACTGCTCCTATTTTTCATTAGTCTTCCATTTTACTCCGATCGTCAGTCTTCCTACCCATTTCTTGTAAAAGGCACTACTTTCAACATTCACCTTGACAGATTTTCCTCAGTTTCATCCACCAATCACAGGACCATTTCCCTTACTCATTCTATGGGGTGTCATCCTGATCCTACCCTCTTTCTATCTTCCTTCCTTTCCATCCCTTTTTTTCCTCACCACTGACACTTTTATCTTTCCTCCTTCTTCCCCCATCACTTGCTCCGCCACATTCTCCCCGCTGCCTCTTTTTTGTCCCTCATCCTACACTCACCACAGTTCCTCCGTCTTGGCCTGCAAACTACCTTCGGATCAAAATTTACACCGACAGTTTAATGAATCCAGACCCTCTTAATGCTGCATGGACTCACTCCTGTGGCTGAGGCCAGCTCTTTTCCACATGTGACATTTTCATGTTGAGCTTTATTGGCAGACAAAAGATGAATCACCAGGCAGGAGGAGGAAGGTGTGCAACGGCATAATGCCAGCAAGGGTCATAACTCTTTTTAGGTTATTATTTAAGATATACCACAACAAGGCTTTTCTGTGGATATAGGCTTCTATCCTCTTTCCTGTGTGTGTGTGTGTGTGTGTGTGTGTGTGTGTGTGTGTGTGTGTGTGTGTGTGTGTGTGTGTGTGTGTGTGTGTGTGTGTGTGTGTGTGTGTGTGTGTGTGTAATGCTAAGGTCACATCTGATCTCCCTATGCTAAGCCGTGCTGACTCTAAGAAATATATCTGATGCGTTCAAAACACAAGAAGCCAAGAGTCTGATTGCGCAGATCTAATAATATTCTTTAAAGGATGTTGAGAATTGCACCCATGCTAATAACACACCTTTGGGTCTCACTGTGCTGAGGAGGTGGAAGGTGCTGTGGATTGAATTGTTATGTAAAGGCATGTCAGATCGGATTGTCTAGGCACGCTTAAATTTGTCAGACAGGAAAGAGATGAAGAGGAGGCACAGAGAGGAAGAGGAGGGAGAGGAGGTAGACATGCTTGGTTATATTTAGAGATGCTATGAGACAACCTCTGGCAGCAGAGGAAATGTCATGGTTAGGGTTCAGTGAAGTGGTAAATCAGGAGCATCAGCGTGTCAGGGCATTTAAGGGGGAACTGGAGAGGAACTAAGAAAAGCTATATGATCAGTTATTGGCCCTGTGAGCGAAAGGAAGGGTAAGAGTTATACCTGCGCACTGTCAAAGGAATTTACAACACAGTCAGCTCCCAGAACAGATGTAAAGTGCAGAAGCCTTTTTGGTGTTTGCATTCTTGCCCAAAGTCATCTCAAATTCAGGAAGAACTCCTTGAGAGTTGCCTATATAGGAACATTTTGTTAAGTTAACATTGTGTGCAGCACAGCAATGTCTCAAACAGGGGACTGTTTGGTTTTATTTAATAAAACCAGCAAGCACATGAAAAAAAAAATGCAGATGCAGCGCATAAAGGACTTTGTGGGCACAAAGATTTGTATGTATTCAGATCCGCATGCATTCATAAGAAAAGCTGACCTATATCAACAACAAATAGCTTTAACAAAATGTTTTCAGAAATTAGTAAAAAGCATCAGTAAAGGTATCATCTTCACAGCTCTGGGATCTGCTCTGGGGGGAGGGGTATCATTGCTGATACCCAGAGCTGGAAACAGTGATGCAGCTGCCTCTGACTGATGAAATCTTAAGCCTGATCATGCTTAAAGCAAATTAAATTAAACAAACAACACAAATTAAATTACGATTCTTAATTCATTATATACCCGAGGCAACACAGTGAACACAACCATTGTTATTCCTGTCAGACACTTGTGTAATAGCAGCAAGATGCAAATGCTGGTTTGTTCGTCTGTTTGTTTGTTTGTTTGTTTGTGTAGGACTGTGTACTGACATTCGGCTTGGCCAGTTACAGTCAGCCTTCACAGCAAGCCATATCTCACCAATATGGCTTCTACCATAGACTGTATAATATTAATGGACAAAGCATCCAGTTCGGTAAAGTGCTGCAAATGCGGAAGTGCCTTAAACCTGCATTCTATCTGAATTCCAGCAGGGGGCGACACGTGCGGTTGGAAAAGGAGGTTTCTGTAGAAGTCTATGAGAAAGGGACCCACTTCTCACTTGATTTATTACCTCATTAAACATTTTCATAATGAGTTTATCGTCTCAATCGCTAGTTTTAAGTCTTCTGCAATACAGAATGATGTCCATTTTTTGAATTATGGTCTGGTTGATTTTAGAATCGGCGATAAAGCAGGGGGTGTTTTAGGGCGTGGCTATGATGTGACTGCCAATGAAAGTGTGTAACGTAACATGGCTCCTCCCTCAATCCTCCCTCTCATCTAAAATCGCCACATCCGCAACCAGGATGGCTGCGCCCGTAACGGCAAACTCGACAACTCATAGCAGATCTCCACAAACCAATGGGTGACGTCACACATGCTCTGTCCATTGATATTATACAGTTTATGGCTTCTACAAACAGAAGGTGTGGAAGGTTCTAGTGTTTATTTTTCCTTCATCAAAATAAAGTTATCACCCAAATGGTAACCACCACGGTTGAGCGTGTCTACCCGCATTTCAGTTCTGCAGCTCTGTCAGCCACCAACAATAGAAAAGACAGAAACTGTTAGCGACTAGCTGGTCAACACGGAAAAGCATTCAGCAGCTCAAGAGACAGATATCTCCTTAGGAGTTGGTAGAGACCAAAACAAAAAGAGTGAATGTTGGACTTATATTCATCAGGTGGCCATAATCACAACTAAGTGAATGATAACGTTGCTATTTAACTGCTGGATGTGTAAATAAGCCAGTATTTGCGAAGCGGAGTGATATGCCAAACAAGTGTTCCCCAAGCGTGTTCCCCAAGCATATCATTCCGCCCAAGTAGCACTGCTTCGCCTTTCTGAGAATATAGTTCCCAGTATGTATACGGTTATAAGATGGCTGTGTCTCATGTGACATTATTAGTTTTACACGCTGTGACTATACAAATCACAACATGTAAATAGGAACATATTGGCGTTATTTTGTCACTTATTCGGAGCAGTAGGCTAGTTGGAGCCGGTTACCTCCAGGATATGTGCTAGCCGTCAGACAGAGTTACGACACGCATAGAGATGAGAAGGGTATGTATCGACTTGTCTAACTCTGGGGGTTACGGTGAATAAGCTAAAGTCCCAGTAAGTCAGCGTGTTCCTTTAAAAGTCGATAAGTCAGTGTGATTACAGCCTGTTTCCGCTGCCCCCAAGTGGCCAAAAAAGTCAGCTATTGCAGATTTAAGAGTGTACTGGTTAGTTTAACATTTGTTTTTAGCCAAGAGGTTTTAGCCTGATAGTCCTTTTCATCTCACACACCATTTATTTTTCATGTCTATTTGGCTAACAGAAAAAAACTGGAGAGGTCGGCGGCAATACAGAGGAAGCGGACTAAAAAGGTTCATATGTCATAATGAAATCTGCACAAATTACTAAGGAAAGTTGGTGCACTCCATGCTGGTTTTGTTTTGATACAGTTTTACAAATTAGTGACTTTCAGTCAGATGTCTAAATATCTTCAGAATTAATACAAAAAAACAATGTCTCCTTGATGCTCAGTAGGGCTGTTCTTTAGACACTCTTAACTTTGGCAATATATGCATGTTTGTGTCATTTCAATATCACTCTTTTCATTCATATAACAGCACAGGATGCAAATATTTCAAGGTTAAACATCACTTGAACTATAAACTTACAAAGACAAATGTCAGCTTGCAAAGTCAAAAGCCAGCTCATCAGCCACCCTACTTGTTCCAATTTCCTTGAAGGATGGCCGGATTACTTCTAACTTTCAGAGTGCGAGTGCCAGAAATGATTTGTCCCATCTGTCCTCCTCTGACCAAAATCCTCTGCCTAATATGAAATCCCTATATGTAGGCCAATGGATTGTGATAAGCATACCAACTGTAAGTAAATTCGAGGCTGTTTGGGTATCTGTGAAAGAAAGCCCAAGCAAACATTGTTTTCTTTTTCGCACGCCTTCTACGGTCTAATTGTCTTGTATCTCTGGCTGGTTAGTTCTTTTATGTTCTGGCTTTTGTGTTTCTGTGCCACAGGATTTAGAGAAGAGAATCTTCCAAAGGTCTCTGTATGAAAAATCAGCAGCAACACACAGGTGGCTTGACTGACATGTCCAGTGCACAGCAGCACGCTACATGTAGGTACATACAGCGCACACTGCTCCCTGAGGGTTACTCTCTGCTGGGCTGTCGTGCTGCAATGTCCCTGTCCAAACTAATGTCCCAAGAATACATCATGGTGTGTTACCTATAAAGCCCAGCTGCTGTCAGTCCAACCAAAACACCTTGCCAGCAGAAACAGATTCACAAAGCGTGGAGTAAAAGACAGTAGAAGTGTAAAAGAGAAGTACATTAATTTCAGTTGGGTATAGAGAGAAACTTAAGTGGCGGAGACAGAAGACAGATAAGCAATGTGAGAAAAGGATTAAATGTTAGATATATAAGAGAAGGGAGATGGAGATGGAGCTGCCCCTTAAAAGACATGCTGATGAGATAAGATTAAAGGGAAATATAGTGAGAGAACAAGAGCAAAGAGTTGTGTGACGACAGACGAGATTAACAGCACAGCATTTTTTTCACACAGCAAATGTGTGTGCGCAAATGTGCACCTGTGCGTGGTGAATGCATGCATGAGAGAGTGCATGTGCAATTACCTTTGTATCATGTGTTTCAATGACAAGATTACTATGAGATAAGTTCATTTAGAGATATGAATGATGTGCAAATGAAAATACATGTTGTAAAAGCACATTAGCTTTACTGAAGTGCATTAACAATTTCACACAAGAAGAGCATGCATTGAAACACACACACACAAGGAATTCCCTCACTCAGTGCCGCCGCCTCCTCAAACTTTCTGCATACACCCCCCAACATACACACACACACACACACACACACACACACACACACACACACACACACACACACACACACACACACACACACACACACCTGCTCATGACAAATATGCAATGAAAGCACACTGCTGGAATCTGCAAAGCTACATCACTGACAGACCAATCTAAGCTCCTCACTCTTTAAAGCTTCTCATAAAGCTGCGCAATCTCGGAAAATAACTCCCACACCTGCAGTAAAGCAAAGCCCAGTATCAAAAACACACACACGTACGATCCCTTTTCACTGGAACACACACACACACACACACACACACAGTCAGAATAAATGTGCACATACGCACACCACACACACCTGCCCAACACATAAACAAAATGTATGCACGCACGTGTGTGCACACATGCAAGGACGCGCACTGCCTCTCTTTTCATTGCACAATTCAGCAGAATGTAAAAAGAGCCAAAACAAAACAGTGAGTAAAAGAGACTCGTTGCTAACACCAACTGCCAAAAATGAAAACAGATACTTGTTTGATGTTTTTAAATCTGTCCTCAGCCCTGATCTTTATCACTTTATTATCTCTATGGTGATGCTGAGAGAAAGCTGATTGGGGAGATTGCTGTACTATCTTCCATCAGGACACATAACTGAGTCACACATACCACATCTCTCTCTTCCTGTTTCCCTTCTGTGTTGTCTCTTTCTCCCACAAACGCTCGCTCCTCTTCTCCGCTATTCCTTCACGTCTCTTCAGCCCATTCTTCCATCCCTCCAGCGTTCATGTTTGCTCTTATTCCCACCTCTCTGTCACGGATGCTTGGTGAGCTTCACACCGCTTCCTTTCCTCTGTGTAGAGTCCATCTGCTCCTCTCTTGTCTCCCTTTCCTTTCCTCTTTCTCCTTTCCTCTCTGGTTCTGTCTTTTTCTATCTCACTCTCCTCTTCTTCTGTGGATTCATGCCTTTCACGTGGGAACCTGTTTATCCATCCCTCAGAGCTCTGAGCTCCGCTGTGTCTACCTAGCTGCCTGAGCGTTTGTGCTGTGAGTGGAAGTGAATGGACAGGAGGGGGAGCAAGAAGGAAAGAGTGAGTAAACAGGCAGTTACCCTCTCAGATGCTCCTCTCAGTTTCTCCTGTCTTGTTCCTTTTTCCTCTCTCCCCCTTTCTCGCTGCGTGTCTTTATCATGACCTCCTCTCCATGTTGCCATGCAAGCCCCTGTATCCTTGTATGCAAAGGAAGGGTGGGAGGGGGTGGGGGGGTGGGATGGAGAATGGGAGGCAGTCGGAGGTGGAGCTAGAGAGTAAGTCTAATTAAAAAGCAGAGTATGTACAGCTGCAGAGAGCAAAGAGGGAGACAGCGAGGAGAGGGGTGGAGAGAGGGGAGCGAAGTGATCCAGGGGGCGGAACCAAGGGAAAGGGAGGGAAGAAGCAGTCAGTAGGGGGTGGAAATGAGGGGCACGGGTGGTTAAGGGGGGGCTGGTGGTAGAGAGTAGCTAGTAGTGTGAGGTGGGGAAAACTGAAGAGCTGATAGGACACCAAGGTCAGCTGGAGAGGAATGCAGAAAGGTCATGGATAGAGAGAGGGAGGAAGAAGGGGGGAGAGAAGTAGGGAGAAGAAGATAGGAACAGACAGGTAGAATTATTGTACAGATATCTCCAATGTGAGCGGGGGCAGACCCGGGCAACCATGACCGGCAGGATAATAGAGACACATGGACAATGGCCCTCTGAAGCAGAGGCAGATCCACAGTCATCGAAGGTTAAACCGTTCCACTGTTTTCGGGCATCTTTAAATTAACATGAGTCAGTGTTGTGCATGCAAATTAAAAGGCAAAACACCATCTGGTTTAAATTAATCATGTATTTGTCTTCTGTCTGAAGTTCTGAGCATGTTTTCGTCCATGCTTGATGGCTATAACAAATGGATTTTTTTCTCCTATTGTTGAACATCGACTCCATCATCACTGCACTGGCTGTTGTCACCTGAGGCTGGTTTGTAGAAACCACTCTATACAGCCGAGATGGAGAGATAAAGTCTACACCTAAATGCCTTAAGGACTGAGACATCTCATCCCATTTTATCAGCTCTGATCACTTATCTTGTCCCATATCCTCTCCCTCTATCAGACTTACATTAACATCCCAATGAATCTTGTTCTTACATCTCTCAGATGTTCTACTTTTACACTTTCAGACCTCATTTCTAGGAATTGTCATTTGAATGGATTTCAAATAAAATGGAAAGAGCACAATTACTCCCACGAAATGTACAGTAATAGGAGTTGAATGGACAGGCCATCCACTGCATTAATGATTCGTAATGGGATATACGTATGAAATACATGTAGGAACGTGGAGTCGAGCCATTTAAGTAATAAAATAGCCCATACAGTACATGGACAACTTTGCATATTCTTACACAATTATCCAGCAGCACAGTGATTCAAATCAATCTGCAGGGTTACTTGTTATAACATACCTTATGAGAAAAGTTAATTCTAAATAACAATGATATATATAGGTTGTTATTACTGTATCTATCTATGTCATAATAATATGAAAAATATTGTAAAGATGCTAACGTAACAAGAAACTGAGCAAATCATTGTTGTCATGGTGGCAGCAAAATGCTGCCGTACTTTACCATGCTCACATGTGTACATGTCCAAATAGGGACAATTTTGGAAAAATGTGTTGGATCTCCAAATTAATTATCTCAGAGATTGAACGTTCATTGTTGATCTTGTAAACAGTAGTTGAAAAAATAGACAGCAGATTAACAATGCTAGCATGTTGATATTATCAGGTATACTGTTTACCATCTTATTCTAGATTAGCATTCAAACATTTGTCTGTACATTATACGCTCAGCTCCAAACAGCAGACATAGTTAAACATGGAGCCCCCACAAATGAGATGAAAAACTAATATCTGTTGTGCAAACTTATCCAGATAACTCAAGAACAGGCCCCAGGATATGCACCTGCAGCTGGGTTGAAGCAGAGTGACGCACTGGTTGAAGGGGTGTTCAGGGTCATAATATGCTGCACTGAGAGCTTTGCTCTGCACGGCTGCAGCGACTTTGTCGTCTGTGATGGGTTGAAAGACGAGTGATGTTAGAATCAGTGAATGTTTGTGCCTGAGACTGTCAGCATGGTGAAGCAGCAGATGGAGGATAATGAAAGTACAGACAGACTATGAGGCTTCTAAACAGGCGGAGCAGTCTTTCATCTACAGAGAGGACCTTGAGTTTACAGACGACAACAAGCTTCGGCTGGCAGAGTTTATAGGTGGTGTTCCGTTTATCATCCATTATATTTTGACGATGCTCTCCACCATCTCAACTGTCCTGCTGGTGATTGTAGTGGAGTTGCGTGAGGGTCAAATAATCTATGAAGAGCTAAAAAGCAGTTATTTATAGTTTTACAGACTTTTAGACACAGTAGCATTCTGCACAGGCTTTGTGAGATGAAACAAATGAGAATGCTAATAGGCCACTATAGACTGTTGTTGCATTTCCTAGACTGAATTACGAAAATGACTTACTGTAATGACTCTTAGAAAATATTAGTTTTATCGTAACAGTTCAAGAGCTGGAAAAAAATCCATGTATTTACTGAATTCATATAATTGCATTTACTGCATATTGTTGCTGTCTAAATAATCCCCAATGGGTTATCTAAAAAATGAAACCAACATGAGGTTCACATTTGTGGTTTTGAGTGAAACGTCTTAACTATAGAGTTAATTGTCATGAATTTTAATACAGATATTCATGTCCATTTTAGGATGAATTGTAACAACTTTGGTGATCCTGACTTTTAATATATAGCGCCATCATCAAGTCATAATTTTAATTTGTCCAATACTTTGGTTTTTGACCAAATACCTTCAGAACTAATGACAACCCCATCAGTCTTAGTTGTACTGTGTGTTTAGTGTGTGTCACTATCCAATCTAGTCTGGAAACCTGATTTGTTTTTAACCCATACCCTGACCAATGGGCTATCCTGAACCTAACCAAACCATTCAAGGTCAATGCCTAACCTCAACCATCTTTGCACATGCATAGAACAAATCAGGGTTACGGTACGGATCGGACAGCAGCAGTGCTAAATGGCAAATGTTGGTATGCTAACAAATGGCAAATGTTGGCATGCTAACATGTGTTGTGTTGTCCACAGAAGTCAGTTACCATCCTCTCGGGCTGAGTCCAGGAACTGTAATTATTAGAACACCACTAGTTTACTGGCATTCATTAATCAGGCTCTACGTCTGATCGGCTACAAAAAAAAAAAGAGTGAATTTTAAGCAGATAAGTTATTGTACACTCAGATCAAGTCATCAATCACAGACTAATACAAGGTTGTAGGATAGGGGACGTGCCTAATGGTGAGATCTAAGTGTGGCCATTACCTGAAAAAGGTTTTACTATTTTGCTATCTCAGTTTCAAGCATGATGGATGATCGAGGTGGGCAGTCATTTGCTGGGCCTACTACAGCTGGCGTCTCTCTCTTTGATCAGAGCTGAGCCGGGGCCCAGGACATTGTCAAAGATCTTAAGCTCCTTTGATGGATGAGGGAACTTTTCCTGCTTTGTTTCTGGGCCGAATAATGACTTTCTGTGTCCGTCCTCTTGTCTCGAAACAAGGCTGGAGGTCAGAAGAGAAATGCTGCTTGGCAACATAATAAATGGGTATGAAGATAGACTGTGAAAGCAGAGAGATTTCTGGCTGCTGCTATGCACCAGAAAGAACTAACAACACATTGCATTATTCTTAATGCTTGGTCCTCTTGTCTACCTCAGATAAGTCTGAGAACGTGATTTACAAAAAAGTTGCAAAACTGTTGTAGTTAAATAGAGCTGTGTGACATGAAAGTTTTCATTTTGATTTGACAAGAGTGCTTTTTGGTCACTCTCTCCACCAGGTGGTGATGTTGTTCTAAAAAAATCTATTTCCCTCAAATGTTTACTCATTTGATCCTTCCGTGTTCACTGATTGTTCATTTTCAGTAAGTAATCAGAGTGAAGGGGTAAAAACATGAGAGATGATTGTGTGCCTCCTCCTGTGTTATATCTCGGTTTGCTCTTGGCTACATGAATGAAATCCATCTCTGAGTCTGTGCGCTGCTGATGTCACTGATGCCAAGCATCTTAAAGGAATGTCACAGAAATAGATTAATCACTGGGGCCATAGGGCTCATTCGATACAGACACAACCAGAAAAATTTGAAACACTTTTTTTTATCTAATTCATTAAAAAAATTGTTTAAATGTTCTCATGTTCTCCAGGTATATGATGCAGATAAAGTGACGATGCAGCAACCATCCTGATCGGCTCTGGTCCATTTCATTTGATGTTTTTAAGGCACACATCAAAGGGTCTACTCTCCAGCCTATATGCAGTTTGCCAAAGATTAAAAATGGAGTGATTTAAAAAAAAATATATATATATATATATATATATATATATTTTTTTTTTTTCTTTTTTTTTTTTTTTTTTTTCATTCTAGATTTTGGCAATAACCCTAATAATTTGGCACTAGAATTGCAGCCCATGAGAAAGATTTTTAATTAGGACAATTTGCATGGACATCCCTGGACTAGGAAGGTGAAATCTTTTTTTTTGTGCGTTCATTTTTTAAATATATTTTTCAAAACGGTTACAGTTTAGTAATTATGACATGCAGTACAAACTGTTCCCTACCTATGAGGAAAGATGATGTCTATAGAAATCTATGCAGAATTAAAGTCAGAGATGTCTGTGTCATGGCTGGTGCGAGCAGGATAACAGGGATAGGACCCAATCGCAGACAGCTAGGCAGACTGACACGTCCTCCAAACTGGACGCTAACATCAGATTGTTGCAGTTTTTCCCAATGAAGATCCTAACCTGCTCCGTTGTTTGAAAAACCGCTCGCCCCGGCTTTATTTTTGTGAAGATTCGCACACTTGCTCCACATCCAACCTATATATACAATATCACAGTGTATAAATCACATAAATTAATCTATCTGAGGAAATTATTAAGAAAATTACATTAGCTATGAATAAATAAATAAAGAATTTTTCACGCACCATCCTCCTGTATGTTAGAAAGAGGTGTGATTTAGTTCTGGGATTTACAACCAAAGTTAAGGTATATACTTGAAACTTACTTAAAAACTTGAACTACTTAACATTGTTTCGGAAGTAAGCTACAGAAAATAGGCATTTACTTTTAAGAGTGTATAGGTTTACAGGCAGGCAAGTACAGGAATAATGAGGTAGTTCAAATAGGCAAACAAATCCAAAGAGGAGAGACAGGAAATCCAAAGCCCCAAAGATCAGGCAGAGGTTCCAAAGAACAACAAGTTCCAGAATAGGTTGCAGTAACTGAATACAGATTACAGAGAGTAGAAAGCAAAGCTACAAAGCACATCGCAACTTTGAAGAACTGGCAAGAAGTGAGTGGAAAAGGGCTGGTCAAATATCTACAGGGCTGATGAGGAAAGGGGGAACAGGTGAGCAGGTGGGTGGGGAATGCAGGGGCAGGAGGGAGTGGCTGGATGGGACAGGAGAAAAGTCAGAGGGCATCTAAGTTCAAGTTTGTTTGGGTATTCATTCTGTGTTACAGGAAGGTGAGTGATTTTGTACGTAACACCATACACTTATGATTAAGTCACGTGCAAAATAGTTAATCAAGCTTTTGGCTTATACTTATTAAAGGTGTTTAAAAGTTGTAGCTGGTCAAAAGGCAAAATTACTCAATATAATGCTGTATGCTGCTTGCCTCTCAATCCTGCAGGCTTGGCTCGATGTTCATCCACTTACATTATCAATTTGGTATGATAAATTACTAGCAATTCTTCCTTATGAGAGGATGACAGTGTATTGTTAGGAACCATAGATGATTTTGTAAAAGAGCGGTCCCCCCTCAGTTTGTATTTTGGTAGTGAATGGTCAACAATACGCTGCACTGGATCTAACTAATTATATGCTTATTCTGTTTATACCTGCAAATATCTCCCCCCATGTGTCTTTGATGATTGTATTGTTATGAATGTTTATATGTTTCTGTGTTTTATGTTTCAGTGACTGTAAATTATGTTCTCTTGGTATGATTTGATTTTGTTGTTTATAATCAATAAAAAAAGCTAGTTAAAATAAAAAGTTGCAGCTATGTGATTTCTTTTTTGTCCCCTCAAAAACAATAACATGTGACCAGAAATCAAAACGTTTTACTTTTTTAAATGTTATTCTGTTGCAAAAGGAGTGGTTATATTAGAAATGATTCAATATCAAGTTGCTGGACAAAGATACTGTAATGAAGTGATCTGTGGGACATGTTCAGGGCTGTAGTTGTTATTGAGGACACCGAGGCCATGTGATTCTGGGAATTTGCAAGTTGTTGTTCAAGCGGTTGCCTCATCAGATGAGTGGAACTGGCTACAGGCCGGTGTGTGTTCCTCCAGCAGGAGGCTTGATTTATCTTTTTTTTGTTATTTAGCTCATAGACACTCTAATAAACCCATAACCCTTTGGGGGGAACAAATAACAACTTAGTAACATTTAGAATTTATAAATCTAGACTTGATGACTTATTAGAAAGTGTGAAAGTATTTTTTGATGAATTGCCAACATCATTGTTGCATCATGCACCTAGTTGTCAGCGTGGCTTTAGATGCTGAGCTCTCAGCATGTTTTGTTTACCTCTTCCCTCCTGACACGTGGGAAAGGGAGGGGGAGGGAGCGAGGGAGGAGGGGGGGGGGGGGGGGGGGGATTAGCGCAGCATCGTTGCCCGGTGTCTTTTTTAGACAACAACAAACACGCGACTTGATTGAGAGAAAAGCGTACAGCGCAGAAACCCATTTGCACCTGCTAGTCCTTCTCGGGCAGTGTCAGCATCTCTCCGCGTTCTCTCTCCATCCAGACCCCGGCGTTCTCTCTCCATCCAGACCCCGGCGTTCTCTCTCCATCCAGACCCCGGCGTTCAAGCATGTCTCTGTCCGGCTCGCAGACACCAGAGGACGGACTCCACGGTGAGTGATGGTGGTACATGGACCAGCAGGCCGGTTGTTTTGCTGTTATATCATCACGTGTATGCATTTGCCTTTACAGCCATGATGTTTATTCTTTTTGCTCACATTATTAAACAGCTAACCGAGATCATTATTAAAGCTGTGTGTGCACATATCGATTGCTGTAATTTTCCAAGGGAAATATAGCCTAACAAAGAGGGTAAACAATGACCCCTTTCCTTCACTCAGTGTGTCTCCAGATATCATATCTGATGTCCAGATATTCTATATCAGTGCAGGCTTAATACTACTGTAACGGGATGTCAGAATGACAGCAGGTGTGAGAGGATGCCACAGAGAGAAGAAGGCATCGCCAGTTTTGTTGTTTCCACTAACACTGTCTTTGTGTAAACGGATTCCCTGACTCACCTGTTTGTATCTCTGTAAGCCAATTAAGATGTGGAGATTTCCTGAAGCTTATAGCTCCACTGTGCTGCCTGCACATTGCTTGGCACATATGATCCTGGGTAAAACATGTGGAACAGTGTTCGATGCAATTTAAAAAGCAAGATATGGTTATCAATTATAGCTTGACCTGTAATTTTAATACTGAAATCGATATTTGGGAGTAAAGTCTGATAGTATGTTTTTTTTATATAAACACATAACATAAACAATCAATCTTGTCGGATCCTCTAGAATTTTTTTTTTAAGTTTTGTTGAATGGTGACACAGTTTCTAAATTTGCCATTTCTTTGAACAACCCCCTTTGACGTGGACAAATTTCACCCAGTAAACACTCAGTTTAATATGTCAAAGGAACAATAATTATTATACGGCCCATTTCAACATTAGGGATGGAATTAGCAATTTCCAATAATGTGTGTAGTGTTAACCGAGAATTCAAGCTGCTCTCCATGTTCTAACTATTGGCCGCAAAATAAACGTTATTATCACTAGTTACAGTAACTTTCTGCATGCGATTATTAGTAGTTGGGCGCATTGAGATAAAGTTGATGGCGTAGAAGAGGGTATTTTTATGCACAAATTAAAAATGTGCATAAAATAAAATGGAAACACAGACTTATAGTTAGATTGTTGTCCTCTTCATATGACAAAATGCACCTTTGTGGTACATGGCGCACAGAAAAGCATTGTTTGGACGTAACTTTTTCCAGTAAATCCTGCAAGAAAAGGTGAAATGAAATATAAATGCAAGGAAAGATAAAACACTGAAGACACAAGCCTCCCCTGCTCTCCCAAAACAATGTGACTACCCTCCCTTCAGCAAAAACATTCAAGACATAACCCTCCCCCTTTTTTTGCCCCTGTCCCTTATAATGTCTGCCCAGTCCCTAAACAGACATCCATAGCACGGAAAATCAAAAATGATCCTGTTGTGCTGCAGTTCATTGAGTCTTCTAGCATCCAGCTCCTGTCCACATTTCCTAAAGCTGATTTGGCAGTGTACAGGATTGCACCATAGAAACGGATTTACTGCTGCAGAATGGTGACAGATAGATAAATCATGTAACAAGGCAGTTGTTATGTCATAACTCCCCACTGTAAAACAAAAAACAAACAAAACAAAAAAAAACTAGGGCAATGGCACAGTTTCCCTGCTCTGCCCTCCCTCACTCCCCTCCCTCCAGCTCTGTGCCCACTCATGTTTCTATCCCCTCTGCTGCTGTTGGTGTGATTACAGTGTCAAAAACCCAGGTAAAGTGAGGATGAGAGAGATCAGATGGCACTTTGGTAAGCAGATGCAGTGTAGATATTTTGTAAATGCTGCCTACTGTATGTCACAAAGGGATACAGGCAGCATGACAAGACAGAAACAAGCGGAGGAAGGGAAAGGGTAAATGGCTTATCTCTACCAGAAATAAGATCTTACGTAAGCAAGCATGCTGTCAGCCTGAATTAGCCCTGCCCCAGTGTTTGGCTGTGGGTGTGTGCACGCCATACACATCAGTGTGCTTGTGTGTGCATGTGTGTGTGCATGTGTCAATTTTTTCCTGCTCATGTATCCAATGAACCAGTGTGTCCATTCATTCATGTATAGGCTGTGCTCCACACCAAAGCTGTTACATTTCAGAAGGAAACTAATTGGCTGCTATGGTCAAAATAATAATTTGACAATTTCAGATTTGTTCAAACACAAAGATTAATTGTAATAGTGAAATATGGTTCCCTACATGCATCATTCTGAGCCTCAAAATGGGATTGCTGAGTTATTTGGAGAGAACAAAAGCTGCAGTGGTGAGTAATTTAAAATAAAATTAAAAAATATATAATAAAGCAATTCAAATGAGTTGGTATGACAACAAAAGCACAAACTTATGTTTTGTCTTCAAGAGATTCCATTAATGTATATGCAGAAACTGAACTTAAAATCATTGTAGGAAGGAGTGTGTGTGTGTGTGTGTGTGTGTGTGTGTTTAAAGGGAGAATATACAGAAAATATTGGTATGATTCATAATATATATATATATATAAAATATGAATACGTTTTCTTGTCCTGTGACTTACTGTACGTCAGACAAAACTCTTTACACGTATAAAACAAAAACAATCATTACAATCTGGTCAGGATCAAAAACACGGACAACAGGGTTTTGTAAAAATAATAACACTATTTTAACATCTTTTATTTGATTAATGCCCAGTACAAATATATTGCTATAATTCCCTAAATTTGGAAAATGTTGTCCCCCTGTCCATAATTGCTAATAGCAGGCCTGGTGTGTAGTGAAACTAAATGGGACTACTGACTAAATGTAAAATTTGAAGCCTATAGATTTGTTTATGTTCCTCACCACGACTCCTTTCTGTCTAACATATGTGCATGAGTCCCCAACGTTGTCTACAGTGCCTCCTTGCTGACTGCCTGAGCATCATTTCTGCTCTCTGCTGCTCGTATTGTTCCCTCATCAGGCTCCTGGGTCGAGCTGGAGGAGCTGATCGCAGCCGTGAGCCGCAGGGAGAGTCTGACAGGGCCACAGGACAGCATCTCGTCCACCCTGCAGGGGGAGCTGGAGAGGATCCTTCTGGAGGCACAGATGGAGTGTGAGAGGAGTAGAGACAGGTAATGGTGCAGTTTGTTTGTGTGGATTTTGCTTTGTTTTGTTTGGGGGTTTGAGCTGCACAGCGAGGTGTGAGAATAATTTGCACAGTAATGAGTTTCATTCTGTGCTCAGTGGAACTTTCCTGTTTTTCACACTATGTGTTTACTTTCTCTGTGTTTGTTTGAACAGAAATGAATAAATATGAAATTGCAGTCTATTTATATTTTGAGAACAAACCCACATTGTAAATGTCTGTCCACAGTCCTCCACAGGTGGGGACTCCACAGTCCAGTGGTTCCCCAAAACCCACTAGTGAGCAAGACAGTGACTGTATCACCATACAGGTATTCCTTTTTAACACGGACATGTGTTGTTAATATCCGTCCAATAACTTCATCCTCCTTGTTATAGTCTGCAATACAAAACAGATACATCTGAAAATTACACAGACATGTTTTTTGTTGTTAAGCATCGTAGAGGTGATTTATGTTTAAAGCCTATTAATTCAAAATCAAAAAAAGTATGTATACTTTCAATACATTTCATTTTTTATATTGTTGCTGACCATATACTGAAGCACAGAGAACCTTATACAGATTTCCGCTTATTTGAGTACAGTTTAAAATTGCAAAGACTGAAGAGATAAAACTTGCTTGAGATCGGTCATCTATCTCATGGAAGTTTTTTTTATTGATCTGTCTTCAATCAGTTGTTTATTGCTAAATGGTTTGTTGTTTGAGATTCCCCCCAAAGATTTAAAAGACATATATTCAAACTCACTGTCTGTCCTGATGTCCTCTTCTGTGTCTCCTCTTTGACTTCATTTTCTACTGTTGCAAATCATCTGATCCAATATGCATGTTGCAGGAGGAAGCTGAGCGGCGAGTGGACCCTGACTGGGTGTGGGACTGGTCCAGTAGACCTGAAAACATGCCACCAAAGTAAGACCAGCTCTTTTAAAGTCATTTATTTTCTTTATATTTATTCATGTCTGCTGTAATTTTTTTATACATCCCTATGTTGTTGAGAGTTGTAAGTATTTGCATAGATGTATAGGTGTTAATGGTTGAACAGGAATAGTACTTTATTGCCTAGAGTTCGACAGTGCATTAAGTATGAAGCAGGAGCTAGAGGCTATTATCTTACCTTAGCATAAAGACTGAAAGATGGGGAAAACTGCAAGCCTAGATCTCTTCAAAGTTCAAAACTTTGCCAACAAGCACTTCTAAAGCTCACACATTAACATGTTGTATGTAGTGTGTTTAATCCATAAAGAAACAGAAACATAAAAACAACAATTTAGTGGTTTTATGGGGAGTTATGTTCTGTAACTCTTTTAGTGAGTCTTGTCGTCACCGTGTCTCTTCATTTTAAAGGTCCCATGGCATGAAAATGTCACTTCTTGCTTGTTATGAGGTCATAACGAGCAAGGTTTCCTCCCCTTTCTCTGCTTTGCCCGACCAGAGAATTTGGCCCGCCCATGAGAGAGAGACATCATGGCTTTCAAACGAGCAAAGTGGCAGTTGGTCAAGGCCACACTCCCACCCTCCACCTTGCCCCCCCTCTCTCCTCCTCAATAGCTACAGATACAGAAATGGCACGTTCTGAGGAAAGCTCATTGTGGGACTGGCTCTAGTGGCTGTAATTCTGCACCAAGGCTGAATTTCGGGAAAGAGACTTCAGATACAGTATTAGGGGACCACTGAGGTCTATATAAAAGCATCCAAAGAGCACCATGTCATGGGACCTTTAACTTTGACAGCATGTTCCAATGCGGTCTTAAATGTTGTTTACAGATTAAGACTTTGAGTATTGAGATGCACATGAATCACCCTCATTTTTATACACTGCCACACTTGACATTTAATTTTCTGCAATACAATAAGTCTATTTGACAGGTAGCAGCTCTTAATGGTCTCTCAGTATTTTTCTACCTTTCATGCATTCTGAGTCTTCTCCCTGGTGTTCTCATTATCTCTGTTTATTTATTTTCCTTTCGATCTCTATCCCTTTCCCTGCATCTCTCATCTCTCCACTTTCTCTGCAGAGAGTTTGTGTTTCAGCACCCAAAGCAGCAGGGCTCTCTCAGCTTGAGGAAGACAGAGGTGATGAAGAGAGGAATCTTCTCTTCCGACGTTCTCCTCATCCTCGTTCCCTCTCTGCTGGCTTCACACCTGCTCACACTTGGAGTTGGGTGAGGCACACGCATACTCACTTAATATCTGTAGCTAAACATGTTGAGAAATCCAAAGCTTGACAGGCAAGCTGAAGCTAGTTACAGTTGCTAAGCTATGATTGGACAACTGCTGTTTGGGGGAGGGTTTATGCAAATTATCAATTACTACTTTCTCTTTTTAGGATCTACATAGGAAAGCGATTGGCCGCTTCTACAACCAGCACGCTGTGACGTCGGCTGTAGCCCAGTGGCCCCTTTCGCTAACAGTCTGGACCATTAAGGTCACACTGTTACGGCACTAATTTGCCTCCTTCCTTTGTCGTCATAGGGCAACCATAGGACCCTGCCTGTCTGTACCTCTGTCTCTCTGTTCATCTGTCTACCCAGCAGCACTCTGCCAGACTGTGCGTGCCGTAGGGCTCGCAGAGCGGATGGATGTCGACCAGTGAGTCAGACTGAGGTCACTTTTACTCTCCCAGAGAGTAACGCTGATCTCAACCAGCTAAAGCATAATCAGAGAGGAGAGATTTCCCCGATACAAGAGAAAGGAGAGAAAGAGAGATTTACCCTGCTAGAACAAGAAATCCCTTTTGATAGGAGATGAAAACGGTTATATGGGAACAGTGTGTTCTGATGAAATGAGAAAGATAATATGTGGTAGCCTTTCGCCCAACCTTTGAAAAAGCTAAATGTCTGTCATTTGTCAAAAGTAATGACCCTTTATAACACTGAGCTGCTGAAAGTAGCCCTTGGGTTTTTTTTTCTGCTCTGATGGTGTAACTAATGTAGAGAGTTTTAGTTGGCTGACTGAATGTAGGAGTAGCTCTGGTTGCGCTTCTTGTCCCATAAACTAATTAAATATTTGACCTTCGAAAAAGACAATCATGATCCCATTAAACTTCACTCCTCAAAACCTTTAATGTGCCTCTTGGGTCTTTTATTCTTCTCTTCCAGTCCCAACCTGGCAGTGTTTGTCGTACACATGTTCATCTCGTTTAACAAATGCAGGGAAAGTGAAGCCGGAAAAGCACAAAGATCTGCTGAATTAAGCTCGGGCCATATTTATACTAGGTATTTTTATTTTTGTCTGGAGATTATTTGTAGGCAATCAAAGGAAATACAACCTACTGTGTTGTTGACAACCTTTACATGAAGCACAGCATCTGTTTAGAATTGATTCCTTTTTCCATATGAGGCAAATCACTGCAAATCACTCTGCTGATTTGTCCTGATAAGCTCTTTGATGTGTATTTCACTAGTGTTTTATATAGCTGATCTCCACCAGCGTTGACTCTTCCTCTTGTGTGTTGATGTTATGTCATCACACCAGCCTCACACCAACGTCTTTTTCCATCTGCCTTTGTCATTCCTTACCTCACCGAAGTCTTTTCACTTCGTTTTTTTTTTAAACAAGCTGCTGCTTTGACCAGTCAAGAATTTGACATTTTATAGCTTTCCCATAAACCAGAACGCCGTTTCCTCTTAACATCTCATGAAACTAGCTGGCCTGGATTTAGAACGGACGGCCTGAGAAGCACACTGAGGTTTTGCTGTGCTGCCTTGAACGTAAACGTGCCCATTTGTTGTCCGGTCCGACCAAGCCCAATGAGTTTATCAGCCATTAGCGGAGTGTTTGATGTGAGGGGTCCTGCTGAGCTCGTTAAGCTACTTCTAGACACACCAAGCTGACGATGCAACAACAAGCCTGTGCTGGCAGAGCACAAAGCACCTGGTTTCCATTCACAGCCATCCACACGTAACACACCCACATGTGAACTATGCCTACAGTAGTTAGACATGTTTTGGCATCACTTCTACACATCAAGGAACAGCGGGAAGTACTTTGTCGGTAGTTGAATGTTTACATGTGCTTAGGAAGTGTCCATTCATCACCTGCGACTGTAATGTTTGTAATGTTGCGCATAAAGTTTCCTGTGTATTACAGCTTCTGTGTCATTTACGTAGTTTTTCATAACAATAACGTAATCAACCCCTGAAAAAAAAGAACATGGAAAGAAATATGAGCAGTCAGACGATTAGCATCCTTTTTTTCAGAGGAGAACAACAAACTTAGTACCCGAGTTGTACGTTTTAAACACCCATCATGGTTTACAAATCGTGGTTCAACTCTGATCTCCTGTACTCAGCATAGATGTGTGCTTAGATGTGTTTTTATGTGCAGTGATAGATTATTATCAACATTTTAGGTGTGCCTACTTTCAGATATATGTCTTAACAAAGTTTTTCAGATCAATTTTAGTTTTTTCAACAAAATCTATGAGGAAAAATGTTGACAGAAAAAAGACTAAAACTAAACAACATGTAACCTTTTAAGACAAAAAAGGTGATGCAATACAACTACCCGAAATGTCTCTTCTTCAAATGTGGATTTAGCTCACTAGTTCACTAATATATATCATCTGTAACTTTATGTTTCTGCCAGTAATGTTAGCTAACATTAGCGGTTCTAGAAAGGAATAAAGTAACAGATTTATAGGCTAAATGCATCCGCAGTCTCGCTACAAATTAGGCAAGAAGTGGTAAAAACGGCTGGGACCACTCAGAAGGTAAGCAAATGTTCCTTTATCTCCAACCGCCACCTCTAATCCCGGTAACTGTACACAAAGATAGTAACAGCTGTTGACTAAAAACAGGCCAACAATAATCAATTTATTTAAACTGTTCAATTGTTTCTTACTTCTTCAGATAGCTTTGTTGTTGGATCCCCAGATCTCAGTGTTGGACCAGAATTATCCTTTAAGCTATGATTTTTGGCCTGTGGATTGTCCCTTTGTCAACCCCCCAAAACGTTTATCCTCAGCTTGGGGCAAAGCAATAAAAGGTGGCACGGACTGTTGTAAATCACCATGTTCTCACACAGTTATATCCCCTGTTGCTGTGAACCTTTGTGACCTCTTCGTAGCCGACTGTGTTAAGATCTATCGACCCTGTAATTTCCTCCCTGACAATAAGGGGACAATTAAAACAGCGAACAGCCTTAAATGCCACATGTGATTGTAAAGCAGACTTTCAGATACATGTGGAATACGGTGGTCAGCAGGAGTCTGAGCATTTGGCGTTACGAAAAAACCTGCAACTGTTGAAGGCTGAGGACACTGAGGCTGAGACAAAATGTGGAATAAATCTGTTCATTTCCTGGACTCCACTTTAGAGATCGGACATTTGTCTCTCTGGGAAATGCATTATCTTCCTGCTCCTAAACTGACAGGAAATAGAGAGTCCCGTTTCAAAGAGTTTGGATGTTACAAAAAATTCAGTTAAGTTGGCACGCTGTCTGTGCTTTAACATTCAAACAAGGTCACTAATTTGAGCCTCCATCTCAAGTAACTTCACTTTACCACATGTGGCCCACTTCCCCCTCATGAATTACGTACTCCCACTCAGAAATCAGAGACATAATAGCACACAGCTTAACAAACCAGCACACTCCTACACAAGTAAAAATGTTTTGTTCTTAAGGAGTTGCACTCATGCACCATAAATACATTAATCTCCAATATTTGATGTTTGCTTCAATGAACACAGAATTAATGTTTGTAGGAGGAGATCACTGCTTCTCTTCAGATGTGATTTGACATTCAGTATGCACAATGAATGCCCTGCCGGAAACATTTTCAGAGAGATTCTTGCATTTTTCATACTTGTCAGTCTTGAGAACACTGCCGCAATTTGACTGTCTGAACAAATGCTGTGCTCCCCCACTTTGTGCCATTTCCCACCGTGTGGTGGACCCTTCTAGCCCAGACACGTTTGGTCTCAACGTGCCAGAACTATGAAGGATTAATGAGAGCACCTGGAATAAGTCTCAATGGAGCACAATGCAGCACTGTTCGTACTGTGTAAACAAGTGGGTCAATATAGTGTAGGTGTATTTTATCTTCACATCCTGAGGCAATTGTTTGATAGCCTACATTTTTTTCTATGCAGAATCCTTGTTGTTGTTGATGAGCTGAGTAAAATTGAACATTCAGTATTTTCTTTACATTTAAGGGTATTAAGTTAATAATAGATACTGAGGAGAGGAAAAAGACTAGAGCTGATGTAAATTAGCCCATGGCTAACTCTGGTACAATGCATCAAATGGTAACATTTATGTTTAAAATTGTACTAAATAATATAAAATAAATAAAAAATAAAAAATAAAAATAAAATAAAAACAGACAAAAATCAGACTTTCAAGCACACTTCACAATGTGATTGGCCACCTGGGATCTACTATCACACAAAAATCCATTTTGTAAGAATTCTAATAACTGCGTTTGTGTCTGGAGAAACGTGGTCTGGCCAATCAGCGCCTTTTGTGAGAAGTTACCGGCAGCCACCGGCATAGTTTGTGTGTGTGTGTGTGAGTGTGTGCGTGTGTGCGTGTGCGTGTGCGTGTGTGTGTGTGTGTGTGTGTGTGTGTGTGTGTGTGTGTGTGTGTGTGTGTGTGTGTGTGTGTGTGTGTGTGTGTGTGTGTGTACGGCACTGACTGCTTTTCTTGATGGAAAAGATGTTGTCACTCTCCAGACCGGCTTCAGCAAGAGATAGACAGGTGGTTTATCCAACCACCTGTCAGGTATTTTTTGAAAGTGCCTGCCTATTTCCAATGTTCCAAGTTTCCAATGACGACTTCTCACATGGTTGTGACACATCAGGTTAAGAGTCTACAGCCATGGTAGCGACTCCTTAAGGCAGTACTTGGGCACAGCTGTGTTGTGAGCTAAAAGCTACTGTCAGTATTGCTATAGCATGCTCACAATGACAATGCATGCATCTTAGTTTAGCAGGTTTTAGCAATGAACACAAAGTAGGCTATAGCTGAGGCTGATGTAAATCTCATTAGTTTTGCAGGTATTTAGTCATAAACAAAAGTATTGGAAGAATTTGAAAAATAGACCGATTACCAAAGATATCACAATTCATCCCAAGGGAAAAATGAATGTCCGTGCCAAATTTTGTGAAAATCTATTCAAAACTTGTCAAGACCTTTTCACACAGAACCTCATTCTCACGCTAGAGGCAAAGTCAGGGGATCACTAAAGTCATTTGGATTCATCCTCTGGGGAAGAAGAATGTCTCTACATCATTTTGTGGCAATCCATCCAACAGTTGTTGAGATATTTCAGTCTGGATCCAAGTTGTGATCTGACATCGCCATCCCAAGAGCCATGCTGCTAGCATGGCAAAAAAAAAAAAAAGTAAAAGGAAAGACAGAAAGGTCAGAAAAATAGGAAAAGGTAGCATTGGGGGCATTGGTGTGAAAAACACAGTGAGAGATTTACAGAGCTGCGTGGCTGACTTGGTATCATGTGATGATTTGCAGCAGTCTCCAACTTCAATATGAGGTGTGTAGGTGTAGGTGACACATGCATTGAGGTGGAGTGAGTGAGTGTGAACACATCCAGCTGGTGTGAGTGACTGAAGGAGCAGCTGGATAGTCTGAGAGTGAACTCACAGTTTACACATGGCAAAACCATCAACGGCAACTTCAACCGGCGGCTTTGCAGGGGCCTTCATTACGTACCCTTGCATAATACTGACAAATGTAGCGAGACACTGAAACCACATTGTTGTTTTAGAAACGATACGTTCCCCCCCATTATCGCACTGAGGCTATTCTGAGAATACCTTTGTGCACCTATCATCAATCTTCCAGCGTAATAGCCATGTTTTTCCAAGAAGGGCGTCAAGGTTTATGTTACAGCGTCCACAACTGAGATCATTTTGAGTGATTTCACAGAGAGATGTGAAGGTGGGCAATTCGGTCAAGTAAATGGAATTGAAAAAAATATGTCAATGGTTTTATTTGTTTCCTGTTATTTTACAAAGTTGGTTCTCTAAGGAATAGAAAAATTCAGTTTTTTTTATACACAAACCAGACACAAACTCACATTCAGCTCAAACTCAACTCAGTTTTTAATACCTCGAGGCCAAAGACTAAATAAATCCACAATTGTATTGCCTCATTTTGAAATCTTTTCTGTTCCGTATTAGCTCGGAGGAAATTTTCTGATTAATTTTGGATCTATAAAATTTGATGTATAATTTGTATTCATGCCCTTTATGCTGTGTTAGATGATTCCAGGAAACTCGACAGCTTTATCCACCATGACATACCAATTTGGCTCAAGAGTTTGCAGTCTAAATATGCTGCAGGATGTGGGTCCATTTATTAAGCCTCTGCCTTGAGTTCAGAGCCACAGTCTGTCTAATACCAAAAATGCAGGCAATTTAATGCTGTAATTTTGGGTTTGGAGTGAGTCCCCTCTGCCAGGTTGGGTGGAGGATTTGATAGATGTTGCATATTTAATGAGGTGTTGGATCAGACCACTCTGACTTGCTGACTGGCTGCTGTTACATAACTTCATCAGGTAAGACAGTGCAGAGCTTGTAAGACATTGCGCCCCACAGTGTAATAAGCACCTAAGCACTCAGCGCCGGAGCAAGGAGACTTATGGTCACCTCCAGCTGTGTTGTAAAAGTCTATGTCCATTCCTGAAACACGAGGACACTGATGTAAGTCGTTTTATGAAAGAGCTTCTTGTGAAGAGCAACCTTTATGTGGTGAATGTAACTATTTTCTTTAATACTGTGACATAAAACCTTTTTCCCCAGACATTCAACATCTGTAAATCCTTTTCAATTATGCCAGAAAAAGTCATTGAAGAGACAAATTAAATTTATGTGTACCATTCCTGTCAATGTTGTTCCTGTAATAAATTGTAAACTTATGTGTAATCAGGCTGTTCTCATGAACCATGAGAATGTATTGGTGTAAGGCAATATATAAAGGCAAAGTACTTGCTACAGTGAGTGAAACTACTATAAATAGTCCATAAGTAAATCATGCAAACATTTCTGCACAGCATACCATTGACAAATAAATCCAAGGATCTTGAGAAATGATCCTACAATAATGTACCAGAAGAATAATAACCAAAACCAAATGTGTTTATAAGGAGTTAAAGCCAATGTTTAAATGAAGAAACTTGAACATGGGTAAGATAGAAGACAAACAAAAAAAAGCTAAACATAGGATGAATTGCCTCTGTGGGTATATTTGATGAGAATAAATACAACATTTTTCTCCTTTTTTCTTTGTGGATCACAACAAAACATTGTCCTTTGTTTATCTATTAATGTGTCAAATGCTTCCAATTATGCACCTTTAATCATTCTTGTTTCTGACCAGTTTGTCTTGTTCTTTCTTTCGGTTCAAAGGTTTTTGGAAAATGCTAATTGTCAGACCTCCGCTGAGAGCACAGACAGCCCATACTGTCTTTCTATGCAGCATGAAACCACTGCTTCAGGTTATTACTCATTGGTAACACAGTACATGATGTTGTCATTGTGGGCATAGAAATGCTATAATCTTCAGAACGAACCACGTGAAGAGAAGCTGAGTTATAAGTGTGAATGTCAGAGTCTCAGGATTCGGTCATGTTGGTATCACGAATAAAAATAGTCCGGAGATGGTGTCAGAGACATTTGGGGTTTGGTTTTATCTCCGAGCCAGCTGCAGCGTTCACTGTCTGACCTCATCAACCGCACTGTGAGGCCCTCGAGCAGACTGATGTGGTCTATTGAGCTCCTGACCGCAGCAGCAGACCATTCATACAGTAGAGGTCTTTGGTGCTTTCTATGATCCAGAACTCAAACGCCTGTGAAGGCTCATTCTGGAAACCAGTCAGATGGCAGATAAAACTCTGGGTGTTCTGTTGCTGACTGGATGGCGTCCATATCGGTACACAACAAAATACCGGAGCAGCGGTGTACAGACTAACCACAAGAAACACCTGCGGTAGACGTATGGAAACTATGACTCACTTACTGATGTTTGTTGCCACGGATACCTGTGTTTATTCTTTCAAGTGGCAAACATCATCTTGCAGTCATTGAAACCAGCCTTCTTATTTTTTTAAATTAGTGAAACATCAATACAAATTTTGTATTTTTGTATGCTTCATGGCAGTTGCTCAATAATACGCCTCTTAAAATAAAGATGCAACACTGCAAAGAGAAAACAGAAAACAAACATCATTAAGACCTGAGCCTTGTCATCTCTGCCAAATATGGCAACTTGCGTGGTGCCAGACTTGCTGACGACCTGGAGGCCGCATGAGCCAGCAGCCTGTCTGAAGCTCTGCTGGCCGGTTAACATGGCTTGTTAAGGCACGGGATCCAGAACGCTCATTTCCTGACTTTGCCCGGGGGGGTACATGGGAAAGGTCTCACATCTGAACCCTGGAAGGAAAGTGAAAGAATCTCCCTGTGTTTCAGACAGAGTGTGAAAAAAATAATTAAAATAGAATTGCTGGAGGTGGGAAGCACCCCGAGCATGAACTCAAGAGTCTAAAAATATTCTGGCCTCAATTTGAGTTGAAACATGATTTCAGTGGCCAAACATGAGTTCCCAGACTGGATTATTAGCTACTCATGTACAGCTCATTTGTATAAGAGCCTGTGGGAATTGGTAGCAGCCAGTAGGAGCCAATGCAAAGAGTTTCTCCAGGTCACTCCTTCTCTGTATGGGGCCGTCTGAGGAAGGTTTTAAAAGCAAGTTCTGGCCCTGATGCTCCTCCCTCAGTAAGACTCCTGCGATCTTCACATTCACACACCAATTCAGACACACACACACACACACACAAACAAACAGTCAGCAGCTTCTATCAGGCTTACCATGACAGTCTTGTCTAACTTCTGATTCAAAAAGGAGGCAGGGACACACACACACCACTCACAGCAGGCGCAGACATACGGGAAACTACCACTGTGTCACATAGTGATAAGCCATTACAGAGAAACTGCTGATCTGGGACCCGCTGGAAGGACGAAATGGGTGTATGGGCAGCTCTGATTCTGGCCTCGCAGCTGCTATTAAAACTGAGCTTACACGTGAAGGCCCAGGCTTTAGGTGAGTGGTTTTTGAAGTGTTTTCATTTGCTTTTCATATCAAATATTTAAATGTCGTTACAATTTTACCAAAATGGTTCACTGATTGAGAGTATTGCAACAGCTATGGTTGCTGCTGGAGATGACAACAATTAAAAAAAAATGAAAATAATTGTTTTGGCTGTGATGTAATCCTCCATTTTCATTTTCTGTCAGAAAAGATTTAATGGCTCCACTACTGGGTATTTTAACACACTACGTATGAGTTCAATGCATAATGGATAAAGCAGACACTGTGAAAGAGAATATCATATGCAGACCCAAAGAACACAAAGGATTAGACATGGTGTATGATACTCACTGAGGTATGAATAAAATGCTAAATATCCCTGTCAGTTCAAGAAGAGATGAGGCAGTCAAATATATTTGTGTTTATGGCAGGAGCAAATAAAGAATAAAAGTGGCGTCTTTCTGTTGAAGTAAAGTCACACTGCTTTTAGTATCTGTCCAGCCAGATCAGCTTGATTAAATTGGCTTCCGGATGTTCCGCTTTCTGGCTTGTGTTAATTCAAACAAAGTCCCAGCTGGTCACACACATGGAAATAATCACAGATGATCTGGGCGCAATATTAAACTTCAAGTCACACATACGCACAAATTCGCCTCTCCCTCTCTCTCACAGTCACACACAAATGTGTTAAAGTCACATACAAACCGGAGCTGCAGATGACATGTCGAAATATTGTTGTTCATAGTTTTTCAGCTTCTTACAAATCACTCCAGTGATAAATGGCATACCTTTTATGCACCCATTAATCCCTACAATCTTTGGGCAAATGCCGCCTGATGTTATGTATAAAACAAGTCCAGTTTAATGGAGTTCATCATCTATCATTTCCCTTGCAAATTACTTATTGTCTGCATGACTAGAATTGTTCAAAAGGAGACCAATTTAAAGCTGCGGTAAGTAAGATTTTAGTAGCACAAAGCAGCCATGTAATCTCTGTTAAGGGTTATTGATCAATATGAATGTCTCAAGGATGACTTCACCGGGAGCTCAGATTACCGGAATTCAAAACTCACTTTCTACTCTGGGCACAAAGACTCCTTGTCCAGAGACAAAGCACAACTTCAAAGCTGCTATAATCTATATCTATAATAACTAGAATGGCACACAGAGAGCACAGACCTCCGACAAGGCCAATGGTGCATTCGTGAGCTCCTTGGATGGTACCATTTCCCGAGTTGGGAAGTCATTCTACCGACTTCGGTGTGTTCCATGAGCTTAATGTGAAAACAACATGGTACATTGCTACAAAGAAAATTATTTGTATTTTAATGCTCAGAGTCGCCCTGTATTTTAGTAAAAGAAACTCTAAAAACTCACTGTACACCACCTGCTCAACACCAAACAGCAAACAGACACGGTTAGCATCTAGCTGGTGAACATATTGGAGAATTTAGCAGCTGAAGAGACAGATATTCCTCTCAGGAGTTGGTAGAGACCAAAAACAGAACTAAAAGAGATTGAATATTACACTAACTTTCATCAGGTGGACAGAAATATGACTCCAAATGAAAAAATTATAGATTTGCTCCATAACTGCTTGATGTGTAAATAAGCAACAGTTTGCTTACAAGTTCACCGTATTAACTTAAAAGGTGATGATATGTTAATGCTGCGTCACAACTTGTCTCCGCTGGTCTCAGGTGGCAACAACAATTCAGTTATTGGGGCTTTAGAAGTTTTTGTCTCAAGCATCACTAAATGGAACTGAGACCATAATATTATTATTAAACTATATTACATCATGAACTATAATAGATCTTTGCTTATGCAGGTCTCTCAAGGCTAATGTGAAAATGTGACTTCATTGTTTATGTTAATGTCATGCTGATGTTAATGATGTAATTCCTTCATTATTACTAATGGTTGACTATGCACCTCTAAACGTGAAACTACAATAAATCACAGCTTTCAACATGCAAGCCCTCAAATGTGAAGTGTTTGTTAAGCAGTAAAAAGAAGAATGTTGGCCATTTTATAGTACTCTGTATCTGTGATTTTGTGTTTATATGCTGGTGTTAAGGAGAGGACAAGACATCAGATTACTTTATGGCTTTCAGCTGAACTCGTTTTATGAAGCCTGAAATCAGAGGTTAACGAGGGGATGAACTGACGACCCTGACCCCCACAACGCCCTCTGTCCAGAAGATTTATGGACAGCAGGACTTTGTGCTTTGCATGTGCGTCTGTAGTAGTCTTTGTAATATCACAGTAACTCTAAAAACATGCACTGACGTTAATTTGTTGTTTTGTTCATTTTTGGACTTTTGTCAATTTTGGACAGATGAGTCACACTGAGTCAAAGAGAGATCTGTTCGTGTATTACTCAACAGGTGATCTTGGCAGTCTAAATTACAAAAGGCTCATGGTGAAAGGGATATTGACACTGTAAGCAGGCATTTTCGGTGGCTTAGCCATATTTAACTGCAATATTTTTTAAAGCCCCGGTGTTTTTGCTGAAATATGGTATGTGATGGACGTAACACAAGGAGAGAGTTAAAAGAAAAAAATGTACAGACCTCATCTGGGTTAGACTTTGCAATCTTGGCTGACAATGGCGATTTCTCTTGGAACATTTGGGAGCAATTTTGCTTTCTCATGACTGTGGGCCTTTCAGAGTGCTTTAAGGGTGCTTGTGTATTCATGATGCGTGCAGATGGCGGACTAGAAATTCACTGCACATCCTCTCGTAGCCTGCCTAGCTCCCAAGTCACTTTATTAAAGACTCTAACCATGAGCTCAAGTGTACAGTGCCCCTCTGGCTTTTCACCCCCACTAAGCAGCTTGTCAGTAGATATGTCTACAGTATGCCATACCTCTGTGAGAACAATGA
Organism: Gymnocephalus cernua; assembly: GCA_023631565.1. Classification (NCBI taxonomy): domain Eukaryota; kingdom Metazoa; phylum Chordata; class Actinopteri; order Perciformes; family Percidae; genus Gymnocephalus; species Gymnocephalus cernua. The sequence continues at coordinate 24,232,321 of CM042442.1, forward strand.
ATGAACTGTGTCTGAAAATGAGACCTCATATATATTTATCAGCTGAGCAGCTTTCGCTGCGGATCTAACAAGAAAATAATAATAACACCATACACCTAACCGTCACAGTACATAGCTCGTATCTTTCTGATTTCTCTGAGCCAACTCCGCCTGCCAAGTTTGTGCTGACTGACTGACAGCGTCTCGCAAGAGCAACAAACACTGGGTCAACATCATCATCTTCTGCTTGTCGACTCAGGATGTTTATTTAGGGATCGAAGCGGCTGCAGGTTGTAAATATTCATATCTCATCATCCATTACTCATGTGCATTACCGCTTCTCTCTCTCCCCATCCCTGTCAACAGTCTATGATCTGCTCACCTCGCCTGATTGCCTGCCAGACCTGCTGCAGGGAGGTCTGGCTGAGCAAGGGGTGAACGAGGCTTTCATCCTAACTTCCTTCAAGTTGCAGCCCAACACCGGAACCAGTGTGTTTACCCTGTACAACCCCAGGGACAACAGCAAGTACTTTGAATTCACTGTGATGGGGAAGCTCAATAGAGGTAGGAGTCAATTTAAGAGGCTCTGGACTAATCAATACTTTTCATATTAACAATGGGGATTCCCATGAGCCTCAGCTGTACATTGTTCACATTATACCTGCTTATGATCAGCAGCCCCACAGAGCAGCTAGCACGACTCTTATTGTGATTTGAACCCTTTACAGCAAGACATCCTTCCTCCTCTATTTCTCACTATAATCTCTTCCCTACTACCATCACTTCCTCTCCCCCTGCTCTGTCCTCTCAAAGCTGTGTTACGCTACCTGCGGAGTGACAAGAGGATGAGCTCAGTAACCTTCAGCAACCTGGTGCTGGCAGATGGCCAACAACACAGACTGTTGTTCCACCTGAAGGGGATGCAGCAGCAGGGGCCGGGCGGGGTCGAGCTGCATCTGGACTGCAGGCTGGTGGAGACGGTCCGGGATCTCCCCGCTGCCTTCCAGGGTTTGCCAGCAGGTTATGGTCTGGTGGAGCTAAAGACCATGCAAGCCAGAGAGCAGGTGACCCATCATTTCCATACAATAATGAATATGTTTTCCAATAATGGTTTCCAAATAGCTTAGTTTTCCACTTTGACTTGTTTTATTCCAACAGGAGAGTTTAGACGAGCTCAAGCTGGTAGTTGGGGACACATTTGAGAATGTTGCTTCATTACAAGACTGCCATCTCCAACAAAGAGACTCTGTCCAAACTCTGGGTAAGTTTCTTTGTGTGGAAGCAAACGTCCACAGAGACGGACAAACGTTTCTCAGGAAAACAATCCCAGTGTTAGGAAAACAACAGTCCGTGTTTGTCAGAGTGACTTGAGAGCAGGCTCATAGAATCCCCCACCTCTGCTCCAGCTTAGCAAAATAACAGTCCCTTTCTCTTAGGGGTCAACACGAAGCAGCTGTCCAATCAAATGCTGGAGTTAACCAAGGTGATAAATGAGCTGAAAGACGTCCTCATTCAGCAGGTGACTAGCAACAGCTCCTCTGAGGCCACTTAATCCCCAACGTGGCATCATGACCCCTGACAGCTTGCCTGACTGCATATAAACTTGATGTTTATGTTTGACCTTTTTCAGGTCAAAGAGACCTCCTTTCTAAGAAACACCATCTCAGAGTGTCAGGCCTGCGGTAAGATCATGTCCAATAACAGTCACTCACCACACAACACTCAACACACAAAATAAAATTGCAGATGATGAATGAAATGTGTTTTTCCTCTGCTGTTTAAAGGTCTGGGTGGTACTGAGGTGGTGAAACCAAAGTGTGCCCCAGGTGTCTGTTTCCGTGACGATATGTGTATAGAGACAGCGGATGGTGTTGAGTGTGGACCTTGTCCTGATGGGTACACCGGGGATGGTTTCAACTGTGATGATGTGAATGAGGTATGGCTTAGTATGGCTTAGAGAGAGAGAGAGAGAGAGAGAGAGAGAGAGAGAGAGAGAGAGAGAGAGAGAGAGAGTGTGTGTGTGTGTGTGTTTGTGTGTGTGTGTGTGTGTGTGTGTGTGTGTGTGTGTGTGTGTGTGTGTGTGTGTGTGTGTGTGTGTGTGTGTGTGTGTGTGTGTGTGTGTGTGTGTGTGTGTCTTTACTTCTACTCTTGTAAGGTGGCTTCACCTCAATTCTTGTTTTTTCAGGGAATAATTTGGGTTTATGGTTAAGACTATAGTTACAGTTAGTTTAAGATAGGTAATGTTGGCCTATACAGACAATGGAAATCATATGTTGTGTATATATTACCAAATGACAACATAGCTGATTCATATTCTGGTTTTGGATCCAATTGAAAAACATTGTGAACTAGAAAGGCACTCCGAGAGTGCAGACTTCCACCAAGGCTATGCCTTTAACAAAAGTGAAAAATATCTCATCTATTCGCTCCTAAATTGAATAGGTTCTTCCTTGGCCCATTCTAAATCAGGCCATTACTTTCTCCATTGTGCTGACAAACAGAGAAAGCAAACTGAAAACATGACCTCCCTGGTGGAGGTAACCAACAACTTGTTAAATCCACCCTTACCTTCAGCGTAAACTAACAGGTAGGAGGCAATGGGGGTCCAACATCTATTATACATTCCCCCAATTTGATGCCAAAAAGAAGATAATTAGGATGGAACATGGAAGTACAAGGGGGGGTGTGTGTGTGTGTGTGTGTGCGCGTGCGTGCGTGCGTGCGTGCGTGCGTGCGTGCGTGCGTGCGTGCGTGCGTGCGTGCGTGTGTCTTCTCGTGTTTGTACTGACCCCTTTTTGAAGGACTGGCCCCGTCAGCATTCTCTTTTTTGCATGAGTAAAAGTGTCATCCAACCTAAAAGCTTTTGGGGAGAAGCCCTGTGAGAACCATATATATTTTTCAGCTTCAACAGAGCTCATGTCTTCCTTCCTTCCTGTAGTGCCAGTTCAACCCCTGTTTCCCTGGAGTGAAGTGTGTAAACACTGCCCCGGGTTTCCGCTGTGACGCCTGTCCGCTGGGCTACACCGGCCTGGCAGTGAAGGGTGTGGGCATTTTGTTCGCCCAGACCAACAAACAGGTAAAAGAATGGCTAAAATATGGAGGACATAAAAACAAAATAAGACTATAATTAAAAAAAGGGACATGTGTAAATTACAGTATAGATCAAATAAGATAAAACTTCATTATAAAAACGATTTTCCATGTAGTTGTGCTACAAGATAATACAGGGTAACGCTTTGGATTACATCACTCAAATCATGATGTAATAATTTAGTACATATGGGATATCGATAAAATAGTAACTGGTCACCTATGAATTGTAGTTTTGGGATCCATTGTGTGTTCCATCTGATAATCAAAACTGGTATCAAAGAAGAACCTAAAAAAGCTTCCTATTATATCAACAGATAATAAACAATAACCCTCTGAAATGTAGTAGAGTAGATGATATGTACTTATGTGAAGTAAAGTAAAAGTACCTCAAAATTGTACAAAAGAACACTACTTAAAGTGAATGTACTTAAGTACTTTCCACTGCTCTTCATTGTGTACTGTAATAATTATTGGAACTTTAAAATCAGAAAAAAAATTATTAAAAAGGTAAATTGTCCTAAAAACAAAACTTTGGATAATTTCACATCTTCCATTCATCAATTCAGGTCTGTGACGACATTGACGAATGCAAAGGACCCAACAATGGAGGCTGCATGGAAAACTCAATCTGTCACAATTCTGTGGTAAGACCACTGTAGAATATTATCTGAACACTACACACGCTTGGCTCATGTAGGACAGTTATTTCATTTGTGTGGCTGTCCAACAAAACCAGATGTCCTTATTCCTACACAGGGCTCTTACCACTGTGGCAGCTGTAAGTCAGGTTTCACAGGAGATCAGGTGAAGGGCTGCAAGCCGGAAATCAGCTGTGGCAACAGCCTGACCAACCCCTGCGATATCAATGCCCAGTGTATAGCAGAGAGGGACGGGTCAATCCATTGTCAGGTAGGATTTCAGACTTTTGTCACACACACACTTACAACCTGCACACACAAACTGCACATAAGCACAACTCCATATACACACTGTCTGAGTTTCCTTTGCCTTGTCAGTGTGGAATTGGCTGGGCTGGTAACGGATACTTGTGTGGGAAGGATACCGACATTGACGGATACCCAGATGACAAACTCAAATGCAAAGATTTGAACTGTAGAAAGGTAACTTAAGTGCAAATTAAATTGTCAGCAGATTAAATTTTGCTGTTATAGGCTGGCCTTTTTGAAACTCCTTTACTGTAACATCTCTTCACAGGATAACTGCATCTTCGTTCCTAACTCCGGTCAAGAGGATGCCGACAGGGATGGTCATGGAGACGCATGTGATAACGATGCAGATGGTGACGGTATACTAAACGAGCAGGTTGGTGGAAATGTTTTATCAAATGCATGCAAGCACACAACAGCCACAACTGGTGATTTGTTTCATTATCGATTAACCATTTAGTCTAAAAAAGGACAGAAAATAGTGAAACCAGCACATCACAGTTTCCTTAAGCCCCAGGTGATGTCTTTAAAATGCTTGTTTTGTCCAACCACCAGTCTAAAAATCAAAGATGTTTAATTTACAATAATTTAAGAAAAGGAAAGGAAGGCAAAGAAAGGCAGCACATTATTACAATTAAGAAGCTGGAATCAGAGAACTGTGGGCAATTTTGCTTGGCTTAAATTAATAGTTCGATATTTTGGGAAATTTGCTTTCTTTCTGAAACTTATATAATAAGATAGCCCTCACTCAACCACTCAAATATCTATATATCTATATAATGCTACAGCCAACAGCTGGTTAACTTAGCTTGGCATAAAAACTGGAAACAGGAAAACAGCTAGTGTGGCTCGGTCCAAAGGTAACAAAATCTGGCTACCAGCACATCTAAAACCCCAATACATGCAAGCTTGTTCATTGAAAACAAATAACACTCAGAAATACAGCTGCAGTGAATGAGACCTTTGTGTTCTCTGTCTGTCTCAGGACAACTGTTGGTTGAAGGCCAACGTGGATCAGAGGAACAGTGATAAGGACAGCCACGGTGACGCCTGTGATAACTGTCGCATTGTGGAGAACCCTGACCAGAGGGACACTGACAGCGACGGCAAAGGGGACGCCTGTGATGACGACATGGATGGAGACGGTATGGAGATAAATGTCATCACCAACACTGACGCTCGTGCTTATATAACCAGCTCTGAAGGCCCTCACTGCTAGGATGCATTACTCTGTTCTCTTCTTTCCATTTCCATCCTTCTTTTACATTAAATTACAGACAGATTTCACAGTACACACATCTCTCTAAATCATGTTATAGAAATATATCACTGTGTAGTAGTATGGATGCTTTCATAAGCCAGCTGAGGCATAAGAAATAGCACTGCAACAAAAAGAAATAAGTCAAAGCCAAAAGCAGTCTTACCCCTGAGCAAACACAAGCTTTGATCATTCACCAGCATGATTACACCTCAAAAAAGCCCACAGGAGAGAAAATAGTTTTTCCTCTATCGCTTCTGCTTGACCTTTATGCATTTGTGGGGCTGCTGCTGCCTCCTTGCGATGAATAAAAAATAGCATCTAGTAATAGCAAATAGCAAACTAGTGTTCACGGGCATCGGAAATGCAACAGTGCAACCTAGTGGTGAAATGCCAAATAACATGCTAATTGATTATTCAGTTTTCAAATAGTAGAATACATGTAATGTCTCAATTTTTCTATGCATTCATTAATCAAATGAAAATTCCATGATTGACTTCACTCAGTGAGTGTTTGTCAAGAAAATGACAGAAAGCTTACTGTAATCACTTTGAATTTTAATTTCGATTAAGTAAACATTGCATAGCTTGTTTTGTCCAAACATTTGTCCAAAAGCCCAAAGATATTCAATTTACTATCACGTAAGAGAAAGAAATGCAGCAAATCCCCACAATTAAGAAGCTGGAAGTAAAGACTTTCTGGGGGCATATTTGGTGGTAAAATGTTTGCGATTAATCATCAAAATTGTTGCAGGATAATATTGACTCGATCGACTAATTTTTGCAGCTCTAATTTGAAAATAGACTTTGTAGTCATAAAAATGTATTTATATCTTTTGTAAGAGCCAAAGAATAAGTGACGATGAAAACAGTGTTTATTCTACGACAGTAAATATTCTCTAGCTGTACCTGCCGCCTCTGAATATATCATACATGACAATAATCTATATTCACTGCTGAGAAGCAATCAGACTGACTGCTAAATAACACTAACCGTCTCCTCTTGTTGAATGACGAGCAGGTCTGAAGAACTTTCTGGACAACTGCCAGCGTGTCCAAAACAGAGACCAGCTGGACCGGGACGGAGACGGAGTGGGAGACGCCTGCGACAGCTGCCCCGACATCCCCAACCCAAACCAGGTCAGTCAGAGCCAGATGGATGGATAGCTGTGGTGGAAAGTAACTGAGTACATTTACTCCAGTACTGTACAATTTTGGGGTACTTGTACTTTACCATTTTATGCTAACTTATACTTCTATTCCCCTACATTTCAGAGGGAAATATTGTACTTTTTCCTCCACCACATTTATCTGACAGCTACTACTAAGTTACTTTTGAGATTAAGATTTTACATAAAGATATAAGTTTACAAAATACAACCCATTGTTAAAGATTAAACCAGTGGTTCAGTATTAACAATCAAATAATGTCATCTATACTAATTTACAAGTCACATTTTACTGTGGAACGAGTTCTATTTTTTTAAACTTAAAAAAATAAAATATATATTATATATAATTAAAATAATATATATATATATATATATATATATATATATATATATATATATATATATATGCTGATAATACTTTAAATGCAAGACCTTGTACTTGTAATGGAGTATTTATACAGTGTTGTGTTGGTACTTTAACTAAAGTAAAGGATCTGAGTGCTTCTGTGCTTTTCGTGAACTCTCTGCTCTTGTTTCAGTCTGATATTGACAATGACCTGGTTGGAGACTCCTGTGACACAAATCAAGACAGGTAATAATATTGTCATAGTCTCTATGTTGGGCTCTTGCAGATATCTGAATAGTTGTTGTTCCACTACTGATAGTACATCTTGTATTCATCTGATTGTGTCACTTCCTCTGCAGTGATGGCGACGGTCACCAGGATACCAAGGATAATTGCCCGTTCGTGATAAATAGCTCCCAGCTGGACACGGACAAAGACGGTTTGGGTGACGAGTGTGACGATGACGACGACAACGACGGGATCCCTGACACCATACCACCGGGACCAGACAACTGTCGGCTGGTACCAAACCCTGACCAGATTGACGACAATAGTGAGTGCTAGTCTTAAATGCATAGCTATAGCAGTTTACAGAAATGTTCAGATAAAATTGTTAATATCTTTGGCTGAAAACTAACCTGGTGATCAGAGATAAAGGTTCTTACTGTAATTTCATCTCCACATCCATATTCTCCCTGAACTGTCCCTGACTTACCTTTACATGCAATTATGGGCCCCAGTTTGCACACCCACGCAGCTCAAACAAAAACAACCCTGAGCACATTAAGTGGAAATTGTGTTGGGTAAAAGCCTGTACCCGTTTGTGACACGAGTATAAAAAGAAGGGCTCTGGAGTCAATGGGAGTGGAGTGTCAATTCAAATCAAGAGGGGCAAAGCAGTTTTTGTTGGCAGTCAGGGAGTTAAGTGATGCAAAGTGGAGCCGACACTTTGGAATATACAAAAACACAAAAAGTTCATTCACCTGCTTTGGAGTTTAAACATTACGTAATCAAGATGCCCACAAGATATTCAGGCCTTTGCCAAATTGAGCAAAAATAGCACAGAATGAATCTTTTATGCCAAGAACCACCAAGTCTGGGACCTTTTTGATGTTGTAGCTGTAGCACATTCACAGTCTTAATAGTGTATCATGAGAACAAAAAATGCATTAAACAGATTCAGAACCACACACTGCAAGGCACAAACGCCACTGAATGTGCGAGGTCTTCAAAGGGCGGCTGCAAAGTGTTTCAGGGGAGGCTCAGTGAATGAATGTAATGTAGTATTACATTAGTTATCAAAAGAAGATCACATAGAATAGCCTAAATGTGTTTTTCCAAACTTTGTTTGAGGGGAGGCCCACCGTCTCACACTTTACAAAACCCTTGTGCTAGAGTAACTACACAGCATATCACTTCTAAGCACATAAAATAATAAAATAGAATTACTAATTCTGAAAGCACAACTTGCACAGCAGGGTGCAGACTAGGTGAACTTCAGTACAATCCATCTTAAACAAATACAACATACAACCTTGTTCTTTTGCTAAAATGTGAATAGCCACTTAAAGAAAGGACATTTTTTTAAACTGCAGCAGCATATTTGCAATGGTTTGTATTCAGGCCTTGAAGCTCTGCAGTCCTTTTTGACATTTTTTGTTAAAGCCATTCTAAAATCTAATTATTGTGACAAGGCAGGAAACACTGGTTTTAAAAGGATTGAAGGGAGCTGATGACTGCATAATAGACACAACACAATCTTTGCTAGTGTGTGTAATCAAACTGTTAACAAGTGTCTGCAGCTGTAGCCTACCTTGATTATGAAACAATAATTTGCTGTCATTCTTAATTTAATCGGCTCTGTTGTCCCTCAGATGATGGAGTTGGAGACGTGTGTGAGTCTGACTTTGACCAGGACAAAGTGATTGACAGGATTGACAACTGTCCTGAGAATGCCGAGGTTACCTTGACTGACTTCAGGGCCTATCAGACGGTGGTGCTGGACCCTGAGGGCGATGCCCAGATTGACCCCAACTGGGTTGTTTTGAACCAGGTGAGATCCTCTTCATGTAGGCTACAGTGTCTACAAGTTAAAGCAGCAATAATCAATATTTTTTTATAATAACAATGGATCAAATGACAATGTTAGGGGCGTCACATGAATATGCAGCTCAGTGGATCTTTATAGTTTCAGCTTTCCAGATCGCAACGATACTGTTTTGGTTCCCTCCCACCGCTCTCATGTTTTCAGCAAAGAAAGCTCTAAAAACCAGTGGCGGGCCGTCTATTTTACACCTGGGCCTTCAGTACTATTCTACAGTAATAAACACACCTTTGAATAACGGTCAGGGTGGAATAAAGTGATTTAACACAAGGCTCAACACCTAGAGAGTTTCAATACACTATAGCAGAAATATGAATAATAGGCTACACAGTAGAGAATGCTGCATCACATAGTCAAAATTAATGTAATTAGCCTACCATCCATCCATCTATCCATCGTCTTCCGCTTATCCGTTGTCGGGTCGCGGGGGGAGCAGCTCCAGCAGGGGACCCTAAACTTCCCTTTCCCGAGCCACATTAACCAGCTATGACTGGGGGATCCCGAGGCGTTCCCAAGCCAGGTTGGAGATATAATCCCTCCACCTAGTCCTGGGCCTTCCCCGAGGTCTCCTCCCAGCTGGACGTGCCTGGAACACCTCCCTAGGGAGGCGCCCAGGGGGCATCCTTACCAGATGCCCGAACCACCTCAACTGGCTCCTTTCGACGCGAAGGAGCAGCGGCTCTACTCCGAGCTCCTCACGGATGACTGAGCTTCTCACCCTATCTCTAAGGGAGACGCCAGCCACCCTCCTGAGGAAACCCATTTCGGCTGCTTGTACCCTGGATCTCGTTCTTTCGGTCATGACCCAGCCTTCATGACCATAGGTGAGGGTAGGAACGAAAACTGACCGGTAGATCGAGAGCTTTGCCTTCTGGCTCAGCTCTCTTTTCGTCACAATGGTGCGATAAACTGAATGTAATACCACCCCCGCTGTGGCGATTCTCCGACCAATCTCCGGCTCCATTGTCCCCTCACTCGCGAACAAGACCCCCAGGTATTTAAACACCTTCACTTGGGGTAAGGACTCATTCCCTACCTGGAGAAGGCACTCCTTCGGTTTCCTGCTGAGAACCATGGCCTCAGATTTAGAGGTACTGATCCTCATCCCAGCCGCTTCACACTCGGCTGCGAACTGATCCAGTGAGTGCTGAAGGTCACAGGCCGATGGTGCCATCAGGACCACATCATCTGCAAAGAGCAGCGATGAGATCCCCAGCCCACCGAACTGCAACCCCTCCCCACCACGACTACGCCTCGATATCCTGTCCATAAATACTACGAACAGGATTGGTGACAAAGCGCAGCCCTGTCGGAGGTCAACCCTCACCTGGAACAAGTCTGACTTACTGCCGAGAACCCGGACACAGCTCTTTATTAGCCTACCAAAGAAACAAAAACAAACCCACAACAACCGGTCATATTTAATCCTACTACGACCACAAAGCAATCAAAAACACAAATAACACAATCAGCGATCAACAGGCTTCCCCATACATTCCAGCCAAGCAGCTGGGGTTCAACACACACGCAACCACGCACACAAAAAGGCACAGCGGCCACTGACACTGCTCAAACCTTTTACACCTGCAGCAACAATCTAAAGCAAACAGTAATAGCTAGTAAAATCATTTGACTAAAATACAGAAAAATCCATTAAACTTACCAAAATATGCTCATCATTTGAAGAAAAAGTGCATCCTCCTTCCTTTCATTAACGTTACATCTAAAACTCGAAACAAACTTGAACTAACGTTACTGCTACGGTTATGTGATGCTAGTTTTGCTTCTCGGCCACCGTATACTAACGTAGGTGGCTCATGTGGCTGGGCCAGCTGGAAGGCTCTGGCCTGTCAAAGAATACATCCAACAGGGCAAACTGGAAATTTGATTGGCTAAAGAATATGACAATCAACAAGGGATTCACTCGGAATTCTGAAGGCCTCAGAGAAGATTTTTCAACCAGAGACAGCACAGGGGGGAAATCTGATTGGATAAAAGCTTTGATTTATGAGATGCAAAATATATATACTTTTAGAAGAAAAAAAAAACCAGTCTTCCAGCGTTCCAGCCAATAACCAACAAGAAGGATTTGGGGGTGGGGGTGGGGGTGGGGGGGGTAAGTGCATGGAAGCACGGATGGGAAGGAGAGGGGATGGGATGAGGAGGAGGGAGGGGCGAGCTAGCCTCGTTTTGTCTGTTTGTACTCTGAACAACAACAAGAAGTGCCGTCACCCAACATCGCTTAGAGCACCTTTAATGTTGCTCCGTAACTGCTGGACGTGCAAATAAGCAACTGTTTACTAATCAGTTTATTGGATGTTTAATCTATTGGTCAAATCTAAATGTACAGTGAATGCAAAACAAATTCCAATAGACCTAAGAATTTAAGTTGCACTTCATCAGCTTATGAGGGCATCAAAGTGCAAAGTTCCTCATTCTCTCTTTCTCGAACAGGGAATGGAAATTGTTCAGACCATGAATAGTGACCCAGGACTTGCTGTTGGTAAGAAATACTTCCTCTGAGTTACATATCAGTCACTAAAACTCAGTCTGAACATAAATCATTTATTGATTACACTTTCTGTTGTCAGGTTACACTGCTTTCAGTGGAGTGGACTTTGAGGGCACCTTTCACGTGAATACAGTGACTGACGATGACTACGCTGGCTTCATCTTTGGCTACCAGGATTCGTCCTCCTTCTACGTGGTGATGTGGAAGCAGACTGAGCAGACCTACTGGCAGGCAACACCCTTCAGAGCTGTGGCCGAGCCGGGCATCCAGCTTAAGGTGAAAGCACAAGTCATGTCACAAATCTCCAACAGCAGATTCATCTTATTTTTATCCCTGGACATATTTTCCACATTTCTGCCTTTCTCTTGTCTGTCTGCTTCCACATCACCCCCTCACTTCTCTCTGTTATCTGTCACTGTTCATCAGGCTGTGAAGTCTAGAACGGGCCCCGGGGAGCACTTGAGAAACTCGCTGTGGCACACGGGCGACACCAACGACCAGGTGCGTCTGCTGTGGAAGGACCCGAGAAATGTAGGCTGGAAGGACAAGGTGTCCTACCGTTGGTACCTGCAGCACCGTCCACAAGTTGGATACATCAGGTACGACAAAATGACTTTTAGAAATTCGTCTACATATTGATTGTAAAAAGTAATGGTTCAACATTTTGTGAAATACACTTATTCGTCTTTTTGCTGACAGTGAGATGAGAAGATGAATACCACTCTCCAAACTAGGAGTGGTATCACTCTTCTAATCTTACTCTTTGCAAGACAGTGAATAAGCGTATTTCCAAAAGTGTCGAGAGTGGAACAAATAACATAGATTGTTTCTTGTGCTTTGTTTAGGGCGCGGTTTTATGAAGGAACTGAGCTGGTGGCAGACTCTGGTGTAACTATTGACACGACAATGAGAGGAGGACGACTCGGTGTGTTCTGTTTCTCTCAAGAAAACATCATCTGGTCCAATTTGAAATACCGCTGCAATGGTAAGGAAGGAACGCTTAATCAAAAATCCACCTTTATTTTTTCCATTTTGAATTGTTGTAATGGCATGCTAGGTAACACTTTTCTTTATTGCTGTTTGTTTTTATTACATATCTTCTCATAACATGTGTCTGAAAAGTAGGACAGCAATACTACTTAGATTTTATTTTGTTGTTACATAAACAAGACTACTACTGTGAATAGAATTATTTTGGGCTCGCTTGGCTTTTAGATTCTGAGCTTGTCTTATGATACCTGACTTCTCACTTCCACAGACACCATCCCAGAGGATTTCCAGGAGTTCAGCACTCAGCACGGTGTTGACGCACTCTAAAGTCAAGACAAAAATATGACACCAGATCTCTAAAGACTGCCTCTGTGTGTGAATGTGTGAGTATGTGTGTGTGCGTGTGTGATTGTTTATCTGTGTATTGACGTGTACAGTTTCAGTGCATATGTGACCACAATCTCGTACTGTATGTGCATATTATCACGTCCGTTTTCTTTTCCCAATCGTGTCTTCCTATTTAATCATCTCTTAAAGACTCCAGCTGAGCTTGTTATGCTGAATATTGTTAAGTTATGATGACTTCACTGAACATGATCCAACTTGACATGACATAAGAATAAAGAACCATGGAATAATGGACATTTTCCCATACAGTTCCTATATATGTATCTTCAAAATAAAGGGCACATCATCATAAAAACAGTATATCGCTCCCAAACAGAGGATTTTAACTTATGTGTAGCATTATAAACATATTCAAACAACTACAATGAAAGTTATCGCTCTGGATCAACCTCATACTGACGTTCATTATGATCACAAACTGGTTGTATTTGTTTAACTATCAGCGTGGTATTTTTACTCCTTTTGTGGAGAGGAGACCAAGTTTTGTATGACGAAAATTTCAGACTGTGCCTTGTCTCACGTACTGTAGAAGATTAACTTAAAGCTCGGTGTAACCATGTTTTCTCTTTCCATCATTTGGTCTTTAAATTCTTGATCATGTAATATCTTTCTAGTCAAGAACCTGGTCAAATTAAAGGGCTTTAAAGTATATTGATGTTGATGTTTATTGAAAATGTGATAATATCAGGATTCGTTTTGATTTTCCTTCAAAAATGTTTACATGTTTTAAAGATTAGATGTGTTATATGACATCATATAGCCACACATACTGGACTACAAGCCACAAATACACCACTCGGACGCAGGAGAATGACCTCTCATAATAATCCCCTACTTCCTCATGAGATTGGAACATTCTCCTCCACCCTCAGAGGAACTCTAGAAACAAAGGCCACTGTTTTGCTTGAGCAGGAAATACTTTCCTAATAGGAACATTCTTATTCCTGATTAGCTGCGGAGATGAATAGAGAGACGCTGGTCTTTACTCCAGACAGGGGGTCCTTTTGGAGAATAGACAAGGATCAGGTTCTTTTGGGCTTTAATATAGACAAGAAGAGGCTGCGTAACCTCATGCAGATTCCTTTATATTTCGCTTTTTTTATCAAGTGTGTGTGTGTGTGTGTGTGTGTGTGTGTGTGTGTGTGTGTGTGTGTGTGTGTGTGTGTGTGTGTGTGTGTGTGTGTGTGTGTGTGTGTGTGTGTGTGTGTGTGTGTGTGTGTGTGTGTGTGTGTGTGTGTGCCTTTGATAACTTAGCTGTTAAATAACAGAGCTGTGATTTATCTTCAATTCAGAGAGGTAAGAAAAAAAATCCTTTTTAATGTCTTTTATATAAGACGATAAATGACTCACCTGTAAATGAACAGACAGAAAATAAAGTGCTATTGTATTAATCAGAAATAATCAAATTTACTGACTTGACTTAAATTCTTACAGATCATTCCTGGGCTCTGCTTTGCTTTCAGTATGAAGGAAGAACCCCTTTAAGAATTGTATTCATTTATCTATTGACTGATGATTTATTGGTTAATTGATTGAATATGAAGATTGACGTCTGTCTGTGTAGTTGTCTGTTTTAGCTTATATTAGAGAATCATTGTTGAACACAGAATTGAACTTGTAAAACTTAATTTACATAAAATCAGACTATTAGATAAGGTGCTGCCATCACTCAACAAGCTATGTTTATCCTAGTCTCGCTTTGCCAGACCTTCCTCCACACCACTGCGGAGGAGGGTCTGGCTAGTCCACACAGCATTTCGGGATGGGAGAAAAACATGCTCTGGTTTATTGGCATTTCTTTAAACCAATCACAATCGTCATGGGCAGCGCTAAGCACCGGACAGAGCCACGGTGGCGCTGCAAAATAGCCTCGGGAAGGAACTTGTTTTGGTGGAACATGCACGTTCAAAGGTTTTTTTAGTCATGCAACAGAAAACTCAGATTGGACAGATAGTCTAGCTAGCTGTCTTGAGATCTGAGGAGCAGTTACCATAGTCCTCATAAATCAACCAGAGTTTAAAAATCCAACACAAAGACAGCAGAAGGTAATGGACATCCTGCCGAAAAGAGTGAAATCCAGTCGGCAATGGAGCAATCCCGGAAGTGGAACGTCGTGGATATACTAGTGTAGACTATGTTTATCCCAATCAATAAGCACTGATATGTAAGAGTTTTTGAGTGTGGGTGCACAGTTAGTAAGCCACAGCAGCAATCTTCAGTACTGAGGGAGGAAAAGCAATAATGCTCAAACAAAGGAACCAACACAAAACCAAACCTAACCCTAATCAAGAAATAAAGATTTGCAAAGCCCTAACAATATGACAGGATCATGGTCTGAACTACATCAGGACACATACATGGTTAGATAACAGGTTACTGATTGGTTTATATATGATCACAAAATCACAAAAGTTACTGTAGAGTCTTGTTCAGTAGCTTTCATATTTTGTTATTTTTAAGAAGTATTGTGACATAGAAGAAAAGAGGCTTACAAAGCTGAGAGATAAAGAGGTTTACCGCCTACTCAACAACATAAACACACCCAGGCTTTCCTGCAGAGAACTGTGACTGGGGATGTTGACGGAAATCTGCTTTGATCACTACTTCAAAAAAATAAAATTCTAACAAAAAAAATAGAAAACAATGTGGCAAGCCATGTTCACACTTAGTTTGTCTGCAGGGAGGCAACAACTTGTCTGTTTGTAAATAGCAGGGAAGACAATACCTGACAATATAAGGGTCTAAATTTCTGTTTACTCAAGACCTGTTTTGCACGGTTTGCTATTTCATATATTGTACTAAAATGCAGAAATGGAAAGAGTACTAAGGACTACTGTATGGTTAACTGCTCCTCAGATCTCCGCAGGGTAAATCCAGACAGCTAGCTAGACTATCTGTCCAATCTGAGTTTTCTGTTGCAAGACTAAAACAACTTTTAAACGTTCACGTTCCACCAAAACAAGTTCCTTCTGAGCCTATTTTGCAGCGGCTCCACAGCTTTTCTCCAGTGCTTAGCACCGCCCAAGACGATTGTGATTGGTTTAAAGAAATGCCATTAAACCAGAGCACGTTTTCCTCCCATCTCCGAATGCTATGTGGAGTAGCCAGACCCTCCTCCATAATGCTTTGGAGGAGGGTCTGGCAAAGCGATACTAAGTGCATACATACATAGCCTACAACACAATCTTGACTTACAAAAATCATATAGAGCGTGTTGTTGTACTCACCTGTCTAAATGTCACTTGAGCACCACAAAGTCCTTCACGATCTGCTCCAGGTTCAACTTCTCTGCTCGTTCATTCTCAGAGCAAAATATAACCAGTCCACACGGCATCTCTGTCCCACTGTACTCCTCAAAGTTTTCAAACATGGAGCTGAATGAGGCTCTGCAGTCACATTGTGAGGGAGAATGTCATACAGCAAGTATGGACAACTGCTACCAGCCTTCATATGAAGAAGCTCCAACTCGCTCCTGTCTCTTCAGAGCTGTTGGGCTGTTCACTGGGGACATGCATCTCTGCAGAGAGTGGGTAAAAAGTAGGTGATGAGCTGCCTAATCTTCTAAATCACATCAGTTAAAGCTATAGTGCGTAGTTTGTCTCCCCCATGAGGAATTTGAAGTAATTACAACAAAACTATCGGCGCAATCCACGATACAAGCCTTCCGTGATCGCGCACCACCCCCAGCCTTTCTCCTGTGTGCAAAAGTCGCCCAACGACATTATTTTCTATACATAGCCATAATGAGAAATACAGAGAGAGTTTGGTGGAGCTGATAGTCTTAATTAGCTTTAGATCAACTAATTTGGCAATGGCTTGAATGTAACGGACGTTCATTAATGTGAAAAAGTTACGCACTAAAGCTTTAATCTTGAATTAATAAAAGCGTGCAGATGTAATAAATTTGAGCGAATTTATTATAGAATTTCATAATGGTTCAATTTAAGCCTTTTTGTAATGTAGATGATGACAAAATAAGATCACTATCCATCAATGACAGGACAGCTTGAGGTAATCCAACTGCTGGACTGGATACTCCGAGGGGTGGCCCAGGTCATGTTCGTCAACAACCCTGTCAGTGGGATCCTCATCACGGCCAGCCTCTTCCTGCAGGACCCTTGGTGGGCTCTGAATGGTCTGCTGGGAACCTTTGTCTCCACTGTGTCCGCCATGTTGCTGGGACTAAACAGGTCAGATTGCTTCTCCTTATCGTTATTTTACTTCATCTTTGAAAAAAAAACTATTTCCCCTTACCATTTAGCCATTATCGCTGTCTCTTCCACTCCCTGCGGCTACACTTTATTTGGCTTTCACACTGTGCTATTTTCACAGTGTGTTTCTTATTTAAGTGTGTTTTGCACATCTGTCACATTCGCCGCAGGGAAGCCATATCAGCGGGTTTATATGGCTACAATGGAACCTTGGTCGGCATACTAATGGCTGTTTTCTCTGCCAAAGGAAGCTGGTACTGGTGGCTGTTAATGCCAAATATGTTCATGTCAATGTTGTGGTAAGTTTTCTCCCACAATAAATCTGACTCATTTAATTCCACACATTTTACCACTTAAAATTCTTAGTCATTTTTGAAACAATGGGTATTTCATTTCAGACAGAGATAAACAAAAGCAGCCTGTGATTTCTTGCTAGTGAACGTTTGCTCCATGAGTTTGTTTGAGTTTGCTACAATAATCCTGAAATTCCAGACATTTTTTCTGGTAAAAAGACAATTTTGTCAGTTGAAGCGGTCATTCTGAGATTGTATCAGCCATAAACTAGCTGTACGAGTGATTTCAACCAATCTAGGCAAGATCATAAAGTCAGCATTTTATAGTCTGCCTTTCCGCCCAATCAGTAATCCATTTCCTGCTTTTGTTCACAGCCCAGTGGTCTCCAGTGCTTTGTCCTCAGTTGCCATCAAATGGGACCTCCCGATATTCACCCTGCCCTTTAATATTTTGGTGTGTCTACATGTTGCAGCTACCGGAGCCAATCACCCCTACTTTCCAGAGGTACAGTAAAGCCCTACTAAACAAACAAAGATGCACATACACAGTGCTTAGTGCTTAAATGTACTTTTTTTCCTGCAATTTCAGGTGAATATCCAGCCAAATGACCATCTGCACCCTACTAATGACTCCAAGGAAATCCTCAATATCTCTCAGGTATAACAGGAATGCTATTGGTCCAGTAGCTCTTTGAAGATTTCCACACACTCTAAATCAATACAGTGGCTATATTGCACCTTTTTTTTTTAATTGTTAAAAATGTAAGTAAATGGAGGCTTTCCATTTGCAGCTATTCCTGTCAGTGCCAGTTGGTGTTGGCCAGGTGTACGGCTGCGACAGTCCTTGGACAGGAGGTCTCATCCTTCTGGCCCTGCTGCTTTCCTCACCAACTATCTGTTTTCATGCCATGTGGGGCTCTGCTGCTGGCATGCTGTCTGGTACAAAAGATTCTGCCATTTGCATAGAAATATGCATGTCTAGTGGCTCTCCAAAGGGCACCATGGCATTATGGCAAATGAACCATGGCACTACAGTGCTGTGTAGGCTGTGTCTGTTCACTCAGTTTTCAAATTTCAATTTCAATTGTTTGCTGTTTAACAATGAATTTCATGGTGAATTTTAAACTTGTCTCTGATGTGTGGGGCAGGATTTGCTCTTGCAGCTCCTCACAAGGACATTTACTCAGGGCTGTGGGGATATAACAGCGCTCTATCCTGCATTGCCATCGGAGGGGTCTTCTATGTCATAACATGGCAAACCCATCTGCTGGCTCTGATATGCGGTAAGATCAACAAATATGATCACTTTCCTTTTTCAGGTAGAAAATGTTTTTCATTAAAATGATGTTTCTTTCCAGCACTTTTCAGCACATGCATGACTGCAGCCATCTCAAAAGTGATGTCTGTGGTAAGTAAGAAACTTTCCTCCCGAGTCAAACTTTATAAACGTTATCTGAACACCCAAATATCTCTCAAATCAAGTGTCATGCTCGCTTCTCCTATGACATCTCCTTTCAGCTCGCATTACCAGCCTGCACGTGGCCTTTCTGCCTGTCGACTCTCATCTTCCTCCTCATTTCCTCCGAGATCCCAGCCATCCGCAGACTGCCTCTGTCTGTGGTCTCCTACCCTGAGGAAAACCGGCGCTACCAGAGACAATTAAAGGCCTCAGAGATGGTTCAGCACAGTCAGCAGCGGAACAGCCAAGAAGAGGCCACGCTGAAGGAGAATGGACGGCCAAATGTCCAGTTGGCAGTGGATAGGGGCTGCAGTGAACCTGTGTGATTAGAGAAGAGGCTATTTTGTCCTGACATTAAGTGTTAAATCGTGGGAATTGTCGGAATAGTATGTTGATATACAGTCTTGGTATTTTCTCTCTTACATAACAATATCTGTTATATAAAATGGCTGGCAATATAGTGAGACATATTTTCTAAATGGCAAACATTTTCTTATGCAGTATAGCTATTCTACACAGCAGAGGGCAGCACGTCACAAGGAAAGATTGAACCACTGTTGTAATCTAATAATATTGAGGAAAAATACTGAGCAGATTTTAATGTAGGAATGTAATTATGTGTATTGTTTGTAATAATATACATTACATTAAATGTAGTCTTGTGGTCTTCCTCATTTACAGTCGTTGCGAAGCAAAGAGTAACAGTAAACAGTCTTTCCTCGAGTCTCAACAGCACAGTTTTAGTGGTTGCTGTGAGTTGATTTAAAATGCAGCAGAGCATTTCATCAGTGCAGACAGTGAGATGTAGGGGAGATTTCATAAAGTGCTCCCCCAGCAAAAACACAATTTTCTCTGTCAGCCATAATCCATCACTGCCTTCTGTACTCCAATCTGTCCTATCGTTTCTCTTTACATCTCTTTTGGTTCTTTGCTGTGCTTCTCTCTCAGTTTGACATGTTCTTATAAACCCTTTTTGCTTATCTACTTTCCCCTTCCCACTTCCCTTGTCCTCAAATGCTCTCTTATGCCATTATCTGTCTCCTTCTGTCCTTCTTCATCTCTCTTTTGAGGACAACCTTTCTCTTCAGGCAATACGATTCTGATCTCTGTGAAAAGAAGCCACTAACATATCATCTGATAAAAAAAAAAACATATATACAGCTCTGTCTGGGTCTGTGTCTGCATTTATATTTATATTTATGAGTAAATCTTTGTGTGTATTTATTGCCATCTGTGTATCTTGTGTACCAGGCACATGGCATTGGTCTAGCTGGTGCTACACATAAGAGACAGTCACACTTCCAGACATGCGTGGGAGCTGCGGTACATCGGGGGAGAAGGTGTGAGACGAGGGTCGGGGAAGAAGACGAAAATGAGAACATCCCATTTTCTTGGCCGGTGATGAAATATGACTTGTTATGAAATTGTTTTTTTCTTGTTGAATGTCTAATGTTTTTTTTCTGCCCTGCATTTAAACCCACTCTTCACACATCAAACCATGTTCTCCTTAATATTCTAAAGTCATTACAGAGGGAAACTTTCCTCAGTGCTACCAGTATATTTTCTCTTATCCACCACCGCCTGAAGATAAGGCCGACCTAACTCAGTGGATTTTTCTGTGGCCTTTTACACAATGTTGATTCATCCAGCAACCTTAAAATGACAGGAAAAGTGTTGGCAGTGGGATGGTGTGAGATGAGATTGCTGTGCGCTCACAGCAATGTGATTCACCTTCCAGAGTCCCCTGCAGGCAGCACCTACTGCTCCCACAGAACACAACAGAGGAGAGAGAAACGAGGCTGAAGCTGTGAAGGATGCAACCTTAACACACAGTCACGTACTCCTGCATACATGCAGAGAAAAAAAGCCTGTGCCTTTCTCTCTGTACTGGTTTGTCTACTCTAGTGTCTGTCAGTAAACAATAGCAATTATCTATGTGATAATTGCTAAGTAGGCCAACATATGTTATAACAGTAGTTTATCCACAGAAAGAACAGAACGACAGCGTAAGTGGCACAAGAACAGGGGAAATAGGCCTAGTGTCTATATACTAATAGTATGGGGATGTCCAAATCTATCAATCTATCTATCTATCTATCTATCTATCTATCTATCTATCTACCATTGTTAGAAAATTAAATCTCTTGCTTTCACAAGTGCCAAAATATCTCTAATCCAAATGTCACGGCAAATTGTTGAGATATTTCAGGCTGGAATAAAGGGGTGGATTGAGTGACAGACCGGCATTGTCATACCTAAAGTCATGCCACTCAGAATTCTAAAAATACATATATGTAAATAATGGGTAGGGGGTCTGCTTGGGGGAAGTTGGACTTTTAAAATCATGGCTACAGTTTTGGTCATTCTGGAAGCAATTCTCCTTTTTATTTATTTATTTACTTATTTCTATTTCTTTTATTTAAGAGTCGGCATGTACTGATTTATGTTTTCACAACTCTCTAACACAAGGTTGGTGAAAGCTGTATATATGGGCATAGTATGTTTTGGGATGAGCAGATAAAAGGAGAAATTGTACTGACGTATGTTCCATTTTATTTTAAGTTATAAAACAATACATACTTGATTACAAAAAAACTATTCACATATTGTACCCTGTCGTTAAAAACCAGGGACACAATCAATCCATCTGAGTATGTGAGAAGACCAAACAACACCACAAGAACACTAGGCTGCATGTAAGCTGTCCACCTTCTCACCACCTCACAATGACAGTGTCAGTACAGCTTGGCACTTTAATTAGCATTATTTTGAGACTGACAGGCAATTTTGTTTCGAGAGAGACAGCATGAATGTGTGAAAAACACAGTCAGACTGTTCCCGTGGGCAGGAGAGAAATGAACGCTTTCAAAGAGGCTGTTGTGATTCACTCTTTCTCGATCAATCTGTGAATAGTATGTAAAAACTGCTATCTGGTGCATGACGCTCCTGGCTCAACATGTTCAACCCAAATATGTCTGTCGTTTCCTGTACGACAAAAGGAGAATCCCAATGAAACTCCATCCCCCATTGGATGTATGAAGCATCACAGCAGGAAGTATTGCCATGTATGTACGCTCCCTGTGACACTGATTTCCATATCCAAGGCTGCACTCTGCCGGAGTCGAGTCTGTGTCGTTATCTTGTAGTATGATCTTTAAATGGAATACTGACTCCTTTTAAATGACAGAAAAAGCGGCATTCAAGCAGATGACTTGCTGCATTTCATCAAAAGAGTATAAAGGGAGAAGGGTTATGTATTTTTCTTTTGCTGAAAGGAGGGTTTTTCTGATTGTTTGGAAGAGCAGGGAAGGGTCTTCAGTATTTTTTCTTGAACCAAATGTGTATATTTAATTGAATCTTATTTCTTGTGAGTTTTATGAAAAAAACGTCATAAGTAGTAACTATTCATTTGGTAGCTGTTAGTTTAACAATAGAGAGCAGCTTGAATGCTCTGCCAACAGGAAGCACATCTGTTATGTTTTGGTAATTGCTAGTTCCACCCCTAACATGCGATTTGGGCTTTGTAAAGATTCATGTTTTATTAACATATTCAACTTGAAAAAAGGGCTAACTTATTAGGGGGAAAGTTCAAATATATGGTTCAACCCTTCTCCCAATAATTGTTGTACAATCCCTTATTATTATGGACTCATCACTCTCTAAAAAGTGTTCATTACTGTTTCTGAGTTACCAAAGAACACAGGTTTATAACACATTTCAATTACATAACTTGACGCTGTCCTTTCCTTCCACAGCTGGTGGCTATTAAATGGCTCATTAGCATTGGTTTGCATTTAACACTATACATAATTGCTATGCAGAACTATGGGGGTGGGTTTACACACACACCTGCACAATCTAACGGATACAAGAACCATTAAATAAATACAGCCTCTATAAAGCTTACTGGCCTTATCAGTGAAACTCTATTAACAGGGTTCAATGAATTTCAGCTACGGGACAAAAATCTGGACACATTTAGAGTCAGTCAATAAAAACTTTTAAAGTTGTAATTTGCTTTTGTTTTGAATTATGCTAAATTATAATGTGCACATTTTTCCTCCCTCCCCCCTGATTTTAACATTTAAGATAGTGTAAATACAATGCAATCCAATCTTTTTTTGGCTTAAGACCCCTTACAAAAGTAGTTGGCGCTCCTTAAATGAATTCATCATCATCCAAGGTAAGAAAGTCCAAACAATATAAATGTGTGCAGCAGAACTTCTATCTATCTATCTATCTATCTATCTATCTATCTATCTATCTATCTATCTATCTATCTATCTATCTATCTATCTATCTCAAGTAGTTAAAACTAGCTCCCCCTCAACCAGCTACAACAGTAAAATACTACTTACATTTTTTATCCATCCCTACAATCAAATAATGTCATTACAGGGGCAAATTTTCTGCAGAATAAGTACTTTTACTTTTGATACTTTAATTGTGTTGATGATACCAATAACAGTGTTGATGTTGTGCTTTTTGAATGCATATTTACTTATAATGGATTATTTTGAATGTAAAAGTAAAAGATCTGAATACTTCTCTTACACCACTGCTGGTGCTATTTCATTGAATTGCATCAATCTGTAATTGACCTGACTGTTTAAATTGCCTCTGCAGAATTTTAGGCTACTTAAAAAAGCTATTCTAAAATATCCCACTAAAAATAATTCCTTGCATTTTCTCATCCACAGCAAAGCTATAGCCTTAATATGTAAAACGCGTGTGCCTGTGTTCTGATGTACAAAATGGAGATAAATAAGTCATTCGAGGACAGGGGCTCCATCACTGAGCAGGTGACTGTCTGGAGTTAGTCTGGGCAGCCAGCAGGATATTTTCACTGCCTGTCTGGGTTTTTTTGTTCCGTCTTTGGAAAAAAAGCACTCTTTGTACCGTGTCGTGACTGTCTGCTCTGCTCTGCCTTCAAGAACTCCGGAAACAAGTCTCGAGATGGAGAAGGAGGCTGCAACATCCGCGTGATCATCGCCGGAGCACCAATGGCTTTCCAGCGAGCAACCTGAGGACACCGGTATCCCCTACCGCGCGTCAGGAAATGGGCGGATCCGGGGAAAGCTCGGTCACGATGCGTGGGTGAGTGAGTGTGTAGTAGATGAGCTGCCGTGGTGCTATTTAACAGAGAGCCGAGGAGACCTCAGACAGGACGAAGCATTGCCTGACAAACAGGAGCGATTTCAGCACCAGGACAGCGACTCGTAGCTCAAAGAAACTAACTTCCCACCAGCCACCATGGTTCTCATCTGGACTCAGTTCGGTGTTAAGCACAAAAATGTCAAGTGCAAAGTGCGAGTTATGCACAGAGGGGACAGCTCCGGCTCATCATCAGCGGTAAGTACATTTTTTGAGAAAGTGTTTTTTCATCTTTTTGTCTTTTGCTTAATCATTAATTATTAAATACTCAAATTATAGTAAGTTAAATACACTGCTAACTATTTACGTGTCATACAATGTATAGCCTATTATAGTAGTAAATTCCTTTTGAAATAGCAACCTTTGGTGTAGCGGCATCTCTCTATATTTAATCATTGACTGTTGCTGTGGGTACATTAAAAATGCAAGAGTTGCCGATTTGCGTTCAGCCAATCGCTGCACCGAATCTCGGTCGTTGGGGG
This sequence comes from Gymnocephalus cernua, assembly GCA_023631565.1. NCBI lineage: Eukaryota > Metazoa > Chordata > Actinopteri > Perciformes > Percidae > Gymnocephalus > Gymnocephalus cernua. Next base: position 24,256,729 of record CM042442.1, read on the forward strand.
AAATCTTTTCCCCCTATCCCTCTACCAGCCTATAAAATGCATGGATACTATGCAGTGGCACAGCAGCACGGAGATAAGGGTGTTTTCCCAAAGAGTGTCTATGTCTGGGGCTAATTTTCTGCATATTAATATATACAGTGCAGCAGTTGGTGTTGAGGATGTGCAATACACAAAGCATCCTGTTTTGTATTTGAATATTTTAATTTACATTAACAGTGTTCCTTAGTTATTTATCATAAGCCCTTTTGCAGCTTGAGATTTCAAATAAATATGCAAGAAAAAGTACATTCTTTGACCAGGTTTCTATGAGTGGCAATATGACAAGTAAATGGTCTAATGTCTGATTCTGGTTCTTGTTTCCACAGGAAAGCACCAAGTCTGAGCAGGACGTGCCCTGCCTGGCCATCAAACCCACAGGCAAGGACTTCTACAAAGTCCTGGGTGTCTCACCTGAATCCAATGAAGACGAGATCAAGAAGGCCTACAGGAAGATGGCTCTCAAGTATCACCCAGACAAGAACAGCAATGCGGATGCAGAGGACAAGTTCAAAGAGATTGCAGAGGCCTACGAGATCCTGACTGACCCCAAAAGGAGAAGCATCTATGACCAGTTTGGAGAAGAAGGTGAGAGTGTGAAAAAGAGAGTTAAATAGCTTGAATAGTAGCTGGCATCTGGCTAATTACTGTAGCACAGACTGGGCATTAACTATTCATGTCATCATTAAGGCTTAATACTGATGTGCAGTGGGAGGATCATGCCATGACTGTTCCACCCCAATTAAAACAGCTAAACATGTGCAGCATAGACAGCTGTGGGGCTGATCAATTATTCAGCAATGTAGGAGTTTTCCTGAAAACTCCTGAATAGCTGATTTTTAGTAAACGCCAAGAGGGGAGAGGCAGAATTTGCATGACAGAAGCACCAATATTAGAATAAGAAAGAAGTAAAACTGCAGATGTTAATGAATTTAAATCAACTCTTTCTGTTTTCTCTCTGTTTTTTAGGTCTTAAAAATAGAATGTCAATGGCGGGCCAAGGCAACGTTTTTCGCAATAATTTCCACACCGACCCCCACGCCACCTTCTCCTCCTTCTTCCATGGCACTGACCACTTCGACATCTTTGGCAATGACGTTGACGGCGAAGATGAGCTCTTCAACCCCTTCCGACGGTTCCCCTTCAGCCATGTGGGTGGGTTCTCTGGCTGCGAGGGCGGCCTGCGAAGAGGCCAGCGGCGGCTCCAGGGCGATGAGGTGGTGCATGACCTGCTGGTCACCCTAGAGGAGGTGATGCAAGGCTGCACCAAGCATGTGAAGATCACCCGCAGCCGCCTCAACCCCGACGGCCGCAGCCTGCGATCCGAGGAAAAGGTGCTAAATGTGGTGGTGAAGAAAGGCTGGAAAGCGGGAACCAAGATCACCTTCCCCAGGGAGGGAGATGAGACGCCCAACAACACCCCTGCAGACATCACCTTCATTCTCAGGGACGAGGAGCACACGCAGTACAAGAGAGACGGCTCCAACATTGTCTTCACTGCCCAGATCACACTCAAGGAGGTGAGTTTAGTGCAATTATGTCAGGCATAAAGGTCTAGAGTTTGACTTCTACAGAGGCCATCACTCCTCATTTATTATGAAACATATGATGGGTCTATAGGTAGATATACTATGTAATTGTCAACAGCTTACACCTACTCAGAGAAAGGCTAACATCTATCTAACACTTCTTATCTTTTACGTAACTGTAGAATGATGCATTCTCTGAAATACCAGAGAAAATCGATTCCTGAAAGGCATTAATAAGAAGCGAGAATGATCTCTGCCAAATTCAGGGCTGGTAATATCTTTGATTATAGTCTGAGGATGGAACACAGTGTTCTGTTATGGGCATCTGAGCCTCCAGCTTACAATGGGCTGACAGACCCCCACTAACTGAACAGCAGCAGCCTGCCAACGCCTTCGTTACCTCTCCAGCCCCTGCAGAGTGAGAGAGAGCAGCAGTCTAAATTTAGCCTCAGTGCTGACTGCCCCCACGAATCACACTTCACTCTCAGCTACTATGTGTGCTGCAGACTCCTCTGCCTCCACAAGGCAGGCAGAGAGGCAGCTTTTTTGGCACACTGCGTCTCTGGCTCTCACCTCTACCAACCCACGCACAGATTAGCAGGGTAGCAGTCACAGTGAGTGGCATTTCAAAGCGCTCCCTCCATCTTCCTATGGCTCCCTTCAGTCACTAAAGCACTTAACTCCCACACACAGCCTGTAAATAGGGCAGCGATTATAACATCTGTAAAACCGGTCTGTTGCATAACACAGAAAATCGTTAGGCTCTTAGAAAGACAGACAATCCATATTTATCTGTTATGCAACTTGACACTTTTATATCAGGCATTTAATTGATTTTTGAAGTGTGCTTCATTCCAGTCATAACGAGGCCACTCAGGAAGCATTACGAAACTTGTTCTAAATTTAACAGGTCTACAGAACTAACTAGTTTCTTCCTTCTTTTTTCCTCCAGGCTCTCTGTGGCTGCACAGTTAATGTCCCAACACTTGACAACCGGATGATGCCTCTACCGTGCAGCGATGTTATCAAACCAGGTGCTGTCCGCCGGCTAAGGGGCGAAGGTCTGCCCATGCCCAAGAGCCCGTCCCAGCGAGGCGACTTGGTGGTGGAGTTCCAGGTGCTCTTCCCCGACAGGATCCCACCACAGTCCCGCGAGATCATCAAGCACAGCCTGGCGCAGTGCTAACCTGCTTTTATTTAAGGACCTGATTGACACAGCATCACAGTGTGTGTATGTTGTTATCAATTCACAAACACAGCCTTGCCCAAGGTGCTAATATCACAACCAATCACAGCCTCTTGTTGTGTGTGGAAATGGCAAGCAACGCTTAAGTGAGTTGTAGTTTGGTGTGGAGATGACTTTCTGCAGGCATGACGTACAACAACTATGATGCCACCTGAGCAGTGAGTTTAGAACTGATGAATGGGGTCTTTGGTATCTGAGGGCGTCCATTGACTCAATAACCTTTCTCTTGAATGAAAAGGTTATCTGTAGGCTACTGTTATACCTGCAAACCTATAGCAGGATGTCAGTGAGTTATTCAAGTCTGTATAGACTTCCTTAAACCTGAATGGTAGAAACACATGATGAAAAAAAACAACTTTATCGTAGTTATATGGTACTCATATGACTGATCTTTTGCATTGATTTATTACAATAGCAAAATGTACTTGTGTACAAGCATCTACTTTGTGTACGAAATGCAAAAATATTGTCTCTAAGAGAGATTCATTAGTCAAATGTTCTATTGAATTATTTGAAATGTTTGTATATATTCTGTAATGATGTATTATTACCTGATATAGACATGTGTGGAAGAATGGACAATAAAGTAAAAACCTACAATTTAACTTATGTTGTCTGCTGTTCCTTGTGATAAACATGTACAGGTTATGCCTATAAGTGGACTACAAAAGTCCTCAACAAAACTATATTATAAAATCATAAAGTCCATTAACATTTAAATTCAGATTCAGAGCATGAATGAACATTACTGCAGAGCTTTAGATGCAGTGATGCAGGAGTGAGGCCTAATACTGACATCTAGTGGCGATTGGCTGCTATGACAAAGCCAAACAACCTGCACATAATAGGACACACCTGTTGATCTGTAATTTATGTCGCTGCCAACTGAGTGCGCGTTGCATAGTCTCAGCTCGAGCCTTTGCTTTGTTAACACTGACAGTGTTGGTCTACAATAATGAAGACAAGGGTGGTTCAAGACAACATCCCTTTTTGGAGACTGTATGCATTTAAGAAGCAGGCTGGCATGTTGCTTTTAGATCAAAAATACTTTTCAAACATAGTAGTCCACATTGATTGACACGCCAAACCACCTGTGCGTTCAGGGGCAACGTGAAATCTCAATTGAGATCAGCAATTCTCCAAAATTCATCCTTCATGTCCTCTGGAATGAAATGTCGCAGATAAGTCAGACCACACCATCATATCTGACTGAAGGTTACCCTGTGACAAATTTGACTTTAGTCGTCCTTTTGCTCATACCCTTTGTGGTCATTCTGCTTCTGCTGAACTGCCTGTTCCTGGGTTACAAGTTACTGATCCTGTCAAAGAAGACCCGACAGATGCGAGAGGACGCAGAGGAGATGCTTTTGCAGTCCACCCTGCAAAGAGTCAGAAGAGTATCCGACATGGGTTTTCCTTCGCTGCAGGACGAGAGGAGAGCTTATATGTCTCTATCGGAGCCTATCCTGCCCCATCCTGTCACTTCTTCCAGGGCTTCATCCAGGGAGAGGGCCGGGGTGGATCACAGGATCCGGCTCCTGAGGCCAGATGGTGCCACCGGCTCAGGGTCCCTGAGGGCGCCGAGTACCATCCGGGCCACCTCCTCTGCGGCTGCTTTCAGCACAAGACTCGAACTGCCCTCTGGCTCACGGGCATACAGTAACGCGCGATGGTGTAAAAGCGCACCGGTTTTACCACAGTCCAGTGATTCAGAGGCTGAAACCAGAGTGAACCTTGTTCCGCCAAATTCTCCAACGGTGAGTGGTCAACTGTGGGTGTCAATATTTAAAAATGACCAGGAAGAGTCCTAGTGAGTCCAGGGTCATTGTGAAGTTATTATTAAGAAGTGGAGATTGACTAATCGGTGGACATCATTCAAGAATTCTGCAGGAAATATAGCCTACATACATACATGTTGTGCTACCATATAGGCAAACAAAAAAATACCCATTTTGACAATGCTTCAGGCCACTCATGCCAAATTCTAGTAATTATACTCAAACATGGCCGGATTATCTTGCTTGGGGGCAAAGGAGCAAAAATGAGCTGCTGGGCCCCTATCAACCCCTGTTTCTCTTGTTCTACGTATATTGTCTACAATTGTCCTAGAATAATATCTGGCCTGTTTTCCTGTGTTTTAATTTGATTAAATATGAAGTGAAATAGTGAAGGTCTTACAACTACATTTTGACATTGGGCCCTTAAAGGAGAATTCAAGCCAATTGTTACGTTAATCTTGATCACTATAATTCGGCTATGCATATACTTTCAACACCAATAGGTGCAGGCTACATGGAGAAGCTGCAGGTACCTCCACTAGCTTCCACTCAGCTAAAACGGCAGTTGTCAGGGCAGACTTTAGAGTGTGGTTGTGCCTCTTAACAGACACAAAATGCAATTAAAATGTCAAGATTAACGTAACAATTGGCTGGAATTCTCCTTGTAAGATCAGCTAATAAAAGCAGAACCCACCTTTCGGGCCTTAGTTTATATTTGCTGCATATTCCTGTAATACCAAACAAGGTTAGAGTTCATAAAATTACCACAAACCAATTGCCACACTGTGATGTTGGGCCCCTGGAGGTCTGGTGTTGGCTCTCACTGCTTTATTTACTACCCTGCTTATTCGGTTTATTCCAAAGTAATAGAAAAAGTAAAACTTGTTTTAATTAACTTGCAGCTTAAATCAATATTATGTTTTGCAGATCAGCAATAAAGAGTAGTGAGCAGGAAATGCGTTCATTATTACTTCAACAAAATAAAAATGAATGTCCATCCAAGATCTAACCTCCAGTATAAAGCCTAAACTTATCGCCAATTCAAAGTGTGAGGTCTTTATTTTTTTCTTTTGCACACAGCATGAGACAGAACATGTGGGTCATCTTCGTCGGAGCAGTACTCGCGAGAGGCTGACAGATGTGAACCCAGGTGTTGCAGTGCTTGTGTTTGACAAAGTGGACATGGAGTGTGACTACACCAACCTGCCTTCAGAGGTGTCCGGCCTGAACACATCTGCAGTGGGTCCTGGACTGGACAGCGACTTTGGTGCAAGTGCAGGTAAACTTCAGTCTCCTTCCGCTGCACAGAAATCAATATGGCAGTCATTAATAACTACTGCTACTGCTGCATCAAAAACAAGTAGATTGGTTGAACAGTATAAAGAAAAAAAAACCTTATCTTGCTTGGAGAAATGCTTTAATGTTAAGTAAAAGGGTGCTGTTTTATTATCTTGATTACACAGAATAGCACCAGTGAGGAACATAAATTATCTTGCTTTCTTAATAAAATCCTGTTTGCTGGTTTAATGGAAAGATTGTTTAACAAATTTCTGCTTCAAAAAGAGTCATATGTAAAGTTATAGTATAACACTACTTTTAAAATAAGACAAGTTATGAGTAATGTGTTAGTTTGTACATAACAATGTGTAATGTCATTTACAGGACCTATTTATGCAATATATATATATATATATATATATATATATATATATATATATATATATATATATAGTATATTTTAATGTTGAATTAGACGTCTAAATTATTTTAATCTGCTTCTTTATTGCAAATATGTAAATGTCCACATGCTAGACATCGTGCACTTTTTCACATTTGTTATCGCACTTTATTAATCAAGAAAAACAGATCTACTTAAGTACGCCTATGTAGTATGTAGCTGCACTTTTCCACAGTTTTTATGACTTAAAACATGGGGATCTTTAAATTAAAGTTCTGGAACATTCACTGTTTCTTTTCAGGTGTCTCCCTGCGGATTCTGTCAGGAGACAGTGACAGTTTGTCCAACGGTGTTCTGGCTTCAGCCCTGGAGTGGGATTATTATGACCCCTGCTATGTTAAACAGAATAATGTAGACAAACATAAACGCCACAGACCTGCGGTGCACATCAAACAGTACTGGGTGTAATGTTTCAGCTGTCAATGTGATCAGTAGTTTTAATGTTTATTTATTTATTTTATTTAAATCTATACACGTTTTAGTCTTCATTTATTTAGTTTGTCTCACTTATAATCACTAGTTTACATTTTTATTAGAAACACAATCTGCCACTGAATTTGTTCAAACTGAAATATTTGCCATGCACCTTCACTTATATTATGAAATAGTTATTACACACTTCTGTTTATCTAAATTAGTCACTATTTAATGTTCACAGGGCTGTTCAGCCAGTTCTGGATTTCATAATTCACATTAAGATTTATATTCACTGCTTTTGATTTAAATGTTTTGATTCATTCTGAGTAATAAAGACTAATTTAGAATTACATTCTGGATTGTCTTTCCAATTTAATAATGTGAATCATCAGGGACTCAAGTGTCAATGCAAATACAGAAATAGGAAAAAAAAAAACATTCATGGGGTGCAATATTACCATGTTAAAACTGCCTGTTGGTACTGGCCTGTAAAATCAAACATAACTTAATATATCTTAAGATGTTTTTGATTTGACTCACCAGCAGAGGGCCCTGTAGTTTTAGTGTTTGGTGGATTTTGCCCTTCGCATTACATTTTTACCCTGTATAAACAAAGATGCAAGTAGAGAACTGATGATACTGACCATTTACTGTAGGTTTGTACTTAATTGTGTAATATTAAAAAAAACGTAGACTAAGACAATTCCTTTGTGTTGACCACCACAATTCACAAAGTGGAACTTGAAGAGTTTTGAGCCATAAAAGCAACAACTACAGCAACCTCCAGAGAAGATGGAGAGTAGGGCTACAAAAACTTTCAAAACAGTTAAAAAGGGTGAAATTGTAGTTTAATTGCTGGTTTTAAGATTGTCTGCCCTAATTGCTACTCTAACATTGTTCCTCTCTCAAAGTGGCAGTTACATGCTTTTCCACAATGGGACTGATCAGTGGGATAGACCAAGTATGACACAAAAGCTTGTCATTTCTACCTTCATGTACTATTACAGCCGTTCCATAAGTTTCACTCAGTTACGTAAATCAATTGGTAAAGTCCCAGTGAGCCGCTCACTAATTTTTCACTTCTACCATTTCTAGACAAATGAGAATAAAGTACCCAGCTATTAGCTGCACACACTCTGTATTCAGTATTTTTACTGTTGTGTGATCAGTAGGAACTGCCAATTATGGCAAGAGACAATATAATAGTGCCGCATCAAGGTGTATGAGAAAGGAACCAAACACAAAAAGAGATGATCAAGTCAATTAGTTGGAATACTTTATTCTCTGTTGAGATATATGTACATTAAAGATCAAGTGCCACTTTTTTAAGTTCATAGAAAGTATAACAGAGGTTGCACTATGTGAACAGGAAAAGAACCAGGTCAAACTGAATCTCTTTACTCAAAGCTGGACAGGAAATTCAACACAGTTTGTTTGAGTTTAGCATCGGATGCCTCAGAGATTTGGCCATCAGTCCTGCAATCAAAAAGATTGGTTACAAAATGCATACATACAGAACATACATTATAATGCAAGTCTGAATGCTGTTGTCCAGAAGCTCTTTAACTTACCTGATAGCTGCCAGCAGGTCTTGGTGCTGGCTCAAAACGTGCTGCAGGAAGGCCTTCTCAAACCTGGTGATCTTGCTAGGCTCCATTTTGTCCAGGTGTCCCCTCACACCAGCATAAATGACTGTTACCTGTTCTTCAATAGCCATTGGACCTGAAACATAAATGCATACAGTCACAGTACATAAGACAACTATGGAATGGATACATTTTCTGAAAGAGAAGCCTACTAAAGGGACATTTAACAGTGAATGTAAATACTCACAGTACTGTCCCTGTTTAAGGAGCTCAGTTAGACGAACACCACGGTTCAGCAGCTGCTGAGTGGCAGCATCCAGATCAGAACCAAACTGAGCGAAGGCAGCCACCTCACGGTACTGGGCCAGCTCCAGCTTCATGGTACCAGCCACCTGGTGATGGGCAGAGATCAACAAGTCAGAATCAAAGACATTTACTGTGATATAATCTAGGAGATGGGTGATTACAAGGGGAGGCTAACCTGCTTCATGGCCTTGGTCTGGGCAGCAGATCCGACACGCGACACAGACAGTCCGACGTTGATGGCTGGTCGAATACCTTTGTAGAACAGTTCAGTCTCCAAGAATATCTGAGTGAGAAAACCGCATTAATAACTGGGTTCAGGAGTTAGACTGGGATGAAGAAAGTCAACGAGTCACACACACACTCACCTGTCCGTCAGTGATGGAGATGACATTAGTTGGAATGTAGGCTGACACGTCACCAGCCTGTGTCTCGATAACGGGAAGGGCTGTGAGGGAGCCGCCGCCAAAGTTGTCATTCATCTTAGCAGCTCTCTCCAGCAGACGGGAATGCAAGTAGAAGACGTCTCCTGGGTAAGCCTCACGACCAGGGGGACGGCGGAGCAGCAGGGACATCTGACGGTAGGCAACGGCCTGCAGAAAGAAAACACACAAGGTTTTTGTTTATCTGCTAACTAAAGTTTGTTAAAATAAAATGATTTACAGCAGCTGGTTTTTCTCTGTGTAAACATCCCCTCCAACAATCAGATTAAATAAAACTCGCCTGCTTGGACAGATCGTCATAGATGATCAGGGCGTGCTTGCCGTTGTCTCTGAAGTACTCTCCCATGGAACAGCCTGAGTAGGGAGCCAGGTACTGCAGTGGAGCAGCGTCAGAGGCAGTGGCAGACACCACAATGGTGTACTTCATGGCGTCGGCATCAGTCAGCCTCTTTACCAGCTGAGCCACAGTGGATCTCTTCTGGCCGATAGCGACATAGATGCAATACAGCTTCTTCTTCTCGTCAGTTCCTTCGTTAAAGCGCTTCTGGTTGATGATTGTGTCGATGGCAATTGCGGTTTTGCTACAACACAAATTTTGATACTAAGCACCGTGGATTCACCGACAAACAGATCCATGTTGTACACAAATCAATCTCCATCTTGTGTTCATGTGTTAATATGCAAATTTAAAGCAGCCACAAACTGACAAAGGGCTGATCTACCAGGAAACAGAACAATTAATGGTTATAAAAACATATTGCAATAAGCTATAATCATAAAACCGTATATTGCAACAGTGATTATGTGTCCCACCCCTTGTCAGTGTTAGCACTTCTACTGCTGTAACAGTATTTCAATGGCAGCTGGAATAACATCAAATACTGCCATGTGTTGAAGTATTCACTTTGAGCAGAGTCCTCTTACCCAGTCTGCCTGTCTCCAATGATGAGCTCACGCTGTCCACGACCGATGGGGACCAAACTGTCCACGGCTTTGATGCCAGTCTGCATTGGCTCCCTCACAGAGATACGGGGGATAATACCAGGGGCTTTAAGGCCCACACGCCTGCGGATTTTGGAGCCCAGGGGACCCTGTGGGCAAAATAGTGGAACAAAAAAATCCGGACTGCTATCAACTGGTGAAACGAGTAGTGTTACCTTGTAAACATGATTAATTGCTTTTACGTAAAGCACTTTGTGTTGCATTTTATGCATTAATTGTGTGATAGAAATACAGTTTATTATTATCATCATCATCATTCACCTTTCCATCAATAGCATTTCCCAGAGCATCAACGACACGGCCCAGGAGCTCTTCACCAACAGGCACATCTACAATAGCACCTGTTCTCTTGACAATGTCGCCTTCCTTGATCAGCTTGTCGTTACCAAACACAACAACGCCAACATTGTCGGGCTCCAAGTTCAGAGACATGCCCTGGATGTGAGAAGAAAATGAATTTACTACCACGTTTCCCTTTAGTTTAGCCATATTACTGATAACATGACAACTGCCCTCCATACCTAATATAACCCATAACCTACCAGAGCAAGTTAATAATATGCTCCACTAATTATTCTAAGAACATGCAACGATTTGATAAATTATTGTTTTTACAGTAATGGACATACTTCTCTATTCTAGGAACAATATTGTATGCAGTACATTTACACATGGGTACTATACATTGCAACCAGTGACAAAGTAGCAGTGGCTAATGTATTTAAGGGACCACTGACATTAGTTTAAGAAAGTAGTGAGAATTGCTGTTTGCCAATTACCTCTGACTACATATAATATAGAGGCTGGTGGGTGAATGTAACCTTTCTAAAACATTCAAGCTGTAGCATCAACCCATCCAGTGAAAGGTTTGCGTCTAAGGGTTACATCATTAGTCTTACCTTCAGACCAGAGGAGAACTCCACCATCTCCTCAGCCTGCACGTTCCTCAGACCGTGCACTCTGGCAATACCATCACCGATGGACAGCACGCGTCCAGTCTCCTCCAAGTTAGCACTGGTGTCAGCTCCCATGATCTTTTGCTCCAGAAGGGACGATACCTCAGCTGTGCCTTTAATGTATTTAAGGTACACCAATTAACAACTTTGGAAACACTGCTGGGTACCAATTATTTAATTTTCTAGTAGTAGTAGGCCAAAACAGGGTTCCTGAAACACTGACCCGTTTTCTGCAGCCATGGACGTGTGGTGTGTAGATTCTTGACTCCTACACATGCTGCGGCAACGTTCTTGGATACCTTTAAGACAATGGGAACGAGTACAGAAATCAATTTTATACAGACTGAAAGGTGGAGCATATTTCAATTGAATCACTTCTTTTAAAATCAGCAAAATCAAATATAAAATCAGTTGCTAATGTATTGGGTATACCCAGTTTAAACTAATGCAATCTAACAGCCCTGCAATAACGTTGTCATGGTAAAAACAGTGACGTTTGAAAAAGACTTTTAAACTGTTTCCTATTCTAAACAAATATAGAAACTAGTTTTGATACGTCTTAGCTTAATAAACACAATATGAACCAACATTTACACATATTATTATCAGTCTGTATTGATGCTACTTCTACCATTTCATTTTTTTTTATAGAGAAACAATACATTAATATGTATTACACATGTCATTACCGACTATCTGGATAAGAAACAGAGCTGCAACTTAGAGAACAGTTAGAGCTGCACAATTATAAATCATTTTATTTGTGCAGCTGACAGAATATATTTTTATGAAGATTGCTACAAGAGACTGAGGATACCGCAACTAGTGATATTGAGAACAACTTTCTGGGTTTTCAAACCTCGCCAGGTATTAATTATTTGGGAAACTGATATGCTTGTCTGTTACTCAAATGTAATATTAAGTTACTGGGATTCATTCAAACATTGAATTGATATGAGCCATTCCCACAAACTTTTAATTTAATTCTAAATGACTATTGCAGCTCTATATTAGGACATTCATTAACATTCTACAACATGACTAGGGCTTGTTCCAAAATATTGGAGAAGGGCCCCAGGTCATACGGTCTGCAGGGTCATAGGACAGTCCTCACCAATAACAGTTACTAGCAAGAACAGTATAATATCCAGCTAATGTCACCCCATATACATAAACAGCTAGCCTATGCAAAGTTTAGCTGGGCAAATGCTTTTGCAATTAAAGCTAGCATGGACAATGAAAGCTAAAGAGAAACAAACCTGACCTTCGAATTACATTCGTCATTACTGCACTTTAGCTTAGTCATATTCATTGACAACACATTAACACATAACACATAGCTGAGAGATTAATTTTATCGTCTAGTCACGCTTAATAATTCCTGTACTAGCTTGTGGGCGGCTTGTTGCAGTCTGCCAGCGTCAAAAGGTAGCAGTGGGACTGGGAACTAGCAAAGTGAAGGACCTGGTGTCCTCCGGTACAAAGACGTGTGTATGCGCAACACCGCCATGACTTTTTCATTTGAATAAATTCGGAGTTTTGTAACGGAAATCGATACAAATCTAAACACATAAGATGTTAAAGTTGCTTACAAATCCAGCCTGTCGAGGAAGACTGCGGGTAAGAGCCGCTGCGACGCGTACTGACAGCATGTTGTCCTGCAGGGTCTGTCCTGCTCCTGGTTCGGAGAGAGAAGGATGGCGGACACGGCAACAAATTTGTAGAAAAGGTCACAGCTACCCGGAAGTACTTAAAAATAAACTACTTATTTTTAAGAAACAAGACAATGAAATATTGACAAGTACGTAAACAAATAACTGATGAATACGATACCACATTAATTAATGAAATAAAAGATTGAAATATGCCACCCTAAATATAAATATATAAGGAAACAATTCAAGAAAAACAACCAACTATATTCCTACTCTATTTTATACGTTCAATAAATTTAATCAAAATTATAAAACAATTATGTGTATTAACTTGCTTTTGTGTTTATTACATTTCATGCCTAGCTACTCATTAATAAAATTCAATAAAATATGTATACCGGTAGTTAGGCTATATAATTATGACCCAGCTTAACATGTTTTATTTTGTGGTTTTAATTTTATTTTATTGTTTATTTTGCAACATTGTTGATTATTTGAGATAAATAATAAAATGAAATGAACATTGAAATGTAATTAATGTTCCACCAAAATATAGATTAGCTATTATTCATGGTAGAAACCCATTTTTATAATGGGTGCCATCGGGTGATCGAGATCTAGCTAGACAATTTGTCAATATTATCTTGGTTTTTCCGAATAATATTTTTTTTTCTCTTACTCATTTAATTGTATATACAATGCATTGTAACGCTGTCTATACATTTAGTGGAGTAAGTTATAAGTGAGTAGTTACCTCTGAAAGATTGTGGAGTAGAAGTATATACTAGCATGATTATAGCCTACTCATGTACCTCAGAGTTGTAGTGTAGGTCACTGTGCTTAAGTGAAATACCTATCGATAGGTTATATGAAAATCACGTTATTTTAATTTGCAAGGATTTTTAAATATAGCGTGTATACCGTTAATATAATACATCCGGGCCCATGCCTCTTTTCTCATAGGGAATTAATGTAATCGCTCCGCTCTGCCGCCTGTGAAAACCCAAGGAAGGGAATGAATTAAATCGCTCCGCTCCAAACCCAGCAGCACTCCTCTATGGAGCCCCGCTGGTGTCTGTCAGCTGAGAAAAAAACTAAACCGTGCGCACAGAATACAAATCTGTTCCCTTGGTTTCATAAACTGTGAGCACGGATTCATAGACCCCAGGGGGCTCCGTACTCTTCCGCTACTCTGTCCCATGCATGAAAAAAGGGGGCACACCGCTCACCACATATACCTGGATGACCCAGGAGGCTAGAGTGGCAGGTGTCAGGTTGAGGTGACATGTAGGGATGCAGAGCGCAAATCCACAACTTTACAATAAATAGATAAAATAACACTAGTATGGGTGGCATAAAAACATATACAAAGTATTATAAAACCAGTGTGAAGAGATGTGCAAATTATACAGGCTCGTTTAGAGAACCTTTTTTTCATGAGGAGCTGGTTCAGGGATTGAGAGCTGTTTAGAGATTTAATGGTTCTGCAGTAGGCTATGTGCTGTTGAGGAAGCGGGAGGTTTTTGTCTTAATAGCTCTCAACCTTCTCCCTAATGGGAGGATGGTGAAAAGGGAGTTGGCAGGGTGAGTCTCATCTTGTAGGATCTTTAGCTGTTATATTAACTGCTGTCCCCTGTCTACAACCCCCCTGCTGTCCATGCCTGTTCTGCGGTATTGGTATTTTACCATCCTGTAGTTTTGATATCCGGCCCACGGGGGCGCTCGACCAGGGGAAAATGCCCGGAAGTGGCGCAGGTAGCTTTGTGAAAGACGGACGGCTGATGGAGACATTTTAAAATAAACACACAGCTAACTGCTAACGGCTAACAGGGCTCGCAAATGTGCGAGCGCACTGCGCCAAAACACGTTCAAATTCTTCCAAGTTGTAAAGAAGTAAAGTATAATTGGCAGTACATTGTTCAATCATCGTAAATCAAAGAGGCTACAGATAACCGAAGATGTTGAAAAGTCTGACACTGGGAAAAGAAGAATATAACTAACGCCGAGGTAAGTTGTAACTAGCGCGGCCGATTTTAAATGCTAGCTAAGTTGGCTAACGTTAACGTTACCGCTTTGACTCATTGACTGAGATAACGTTAGCCGTTAGCTGCTGACATTATCCTGCTTGTTACGCCTCTGGGTGGCTAGATACTGCTTCCATTTATAGGATCGTGCTAGGCAGCTGTCCTGCAACCTGAACATTTGCCGTGACTTGTCGTCTTCTCGCCAAGTTTGCAGAGTGTAAGGTTATGATCGAGTTTAGCTTCACTACGCAGCTATAAGTAGCTAGTACTTGGTTACGAGCCTGTGTTAGCCTTAGCTAGCCACAGACACAACTAACTAAAGTCATTAAATCATTCACTAATAAATGTCTCATAGTACACACACTTTGTTGAATGTGGCTGAGGAGGTTTAACAGAAATAAATGGAATCTTCTCAGGCTGTTTGAGACGTAAAAGTAGAATACCAATAAAAATAAAAGTAACTCTTAGAAGCTAACCAACGTTAATTACTTACCAGTAATATCGCTAATAGGAATTTCTGGCCAAATTGTTGCATACAATTTAATGAGATTATTTTTTGTCTTTGGTATGTGAACAGTAAGTAGTAATTCAACATGTTAACCCAGTATAAAATGCACAGAATACGTTTAAAACGTATGCAGGTTGGTAAAGGAGGAAAATGGCTTGATTATGCAACCGTTGTTTAAAAAAAAAATATTACATTTTTGGGCCATTGTAATAAAATTCTGAATGTCCACTATATTTAATAATGCCCTTATACATTGCCTATGCTATCAGACATACAGCATATTGCACAGATTAAGACTGAATTGGAATTAGTGATGTGTTTTTCTTCCAGCAGGTGAGCTCCTGTCCAGGCACATTGGTCCATGTTTGATGGACCTTTGGGCTCTGGGCTCAACTAGCATGAAGATGGCTGACTCAGACAAGGCAGAAGAATTTGTGGATGCTGAGTGCCCCCCAGAGTGCCTTGATGAAGCACAATCAGCCACAACCTCTGTCCAGGGAGAGCAGGATGAGCATCTGAAAACGGAGACCACCACCAGTACCAGCTCACCACCAAAGGAGGCAGACAGCCCCTTGAATACAGAGGGTGAGCAGAGTCTCCTCTCCATGCCATGCCTGATGAAGGAGCTCCGCCGAGACTCCCCAGAGTCCCAGCATGCCTCTACAGGAAGTGACAAGCCAGTATCTTGTCATGTCTATGAGAGTGACTCCTCAAACCCCTGCATGCTCTCCCCCTCATCTAGTGGCCACCTTGCTGACTCAGACACACTCTCCTCAGGGGAAGAAGGTGCTGCTCCTCCTATGGGAAAAGATGGAGAGGGCACCATGGAAGCTGCAAATGATCCTGGGCAGGCAGCAGGAAGGCAATCATCTGCTACGGCTACAGGGGGGAGGAAATCTCGGCGGTCACGTTCAGAGAGCGAGATGCCGCCTAATGCAATGGCTGCGAAGAAAAACCGCTGTCAGCCCACCTTGGTAGCAGCAGGAGGGCAGGAAAAACAAACCAATGGCAAGCTGGCAAAAGTGAAAGGTCACCGGAGCCAGAAACACAAGGAGCGAATACGTTTGCTGAGGCAAAAACGGGAGGCAGCAGCACGGAAGAAGTATAACCTGCTGCAGGACAGCAGTACGAGTGACAGCGAGCTCACCTGTGACTCCAGCACCAGCTCCTCTGAGGACGAGGATGATGACACCTCAGGAGGTAGCAAGACAATCAAGACAGATATTTCAGGTAACATCCAGTGTTCACAACACATGCTTGTAGCACAGTACTACTACCACTGTGTGGTAGTACAGGGTAACAGTAGTAGCCCCTTAGATACCCCATGTAAAACACTATCACATAGTGATAAAAGAACATGACAATCAAAGATGACTAGCTATCAGTCAAACACGGAGCTTGACAATAAGAGAGGCAGCCTGCATGACTTAAAATTTTCAGGCAACCCAAACCAAATTGTTCACATGCCACTTATAGTAAGAACATGTAATAGGGTTATACAAAGCCTTTGCAATATCAGCTCAGTACAAGCACTGCTTTGTTTGTTTGTTTTATCAATCACTTTCTTTCTTTTGTTATTTTTCTCACTCATCTCTCTTCAGTCACCCTGTTTTTAGATGCTTAGACTGTGTGTGTGTAGGGGGGCTTATGCCCAGTCACTTGTAGTAAAACAATATATGTTTTGTTAGAACTTTGTCTCATCATTTGCATGCTGTGGAAGTCTAGTGGACATTCTTCAACTCATGGAATGATGTAAACGGAGTTGTGTTAATCTAACCTATATTGTGAGCCATTTGCTCTATATCCTCAGCGTTTGCTGTAAATAGACAATGAATGGTGCATGATCACACTGTTCAGTTACCATTTACTGTACAGTTACTGTTCAGCTTTGGTGTGCTGGTAGAAACATAGTCTTCAGGTGACAGGTGGTTCTCTTCTCTATAATGGCTTCTGTGGCACCTTTGACATGTCACATAACTCTTGGGTCATCGACTATGAAATAAAAATGCATATACAGCTCTTACTAAGGATGGTTTTAAGCTAAAAAATTGAACTAAGGCACAGAAGTGTCTACAAAAACACTGGCAGTATTGTCTGCACATTGGCCCTTTGATTCTTCCCTTAGCTAATGTTTTTTTTAAATAAATGTAAATGAAATCTCTTGGGTGAGTTGAGTTCTCCATAAGTAGCAACTGACTGGGTGGTATTCACAGGCCTGCTGCTGTCACTTTATTTACTGTAGGCTGATATTTTCACTGTGATTGCATTTCCTAGGTATATAACCTGTTGGGTTGGTTTTGGTAGGCAGTTATTCTTTCCCGGTAAATTCAGAGTTTAGCTGGTGGTTTGTCAAGGTTTCTGTTTAACAAATTATCGTTAAGGTCACTTAGTGTGTTTTCAGAGTGGAACTAGTTTATCTAGTCTTAGTTTTTTTGTTCAGAAGCACTATAAAGTTATTATACAAGGTGTCTGTTTTGACCGACCTACTGCATATTTTACGAAGATGATTGAAGTTTTAGAAGAAAATATCGTTAGACATATCTGCTACCCTTTGTCAAAGGTTTGTAATGAATTTGCCTCAAATGGGTGTTTTTACCTCAAAGTCTCTCCAGTTAACGCATTTTCCAAACCATGGTAACTGAATCAGTCTCCCGAGACATCCAGTTATCTTCCTTTAGGGATCCGTACTACATGAAATGTTTTCAACCATTTTTACATCCCGCACACAGATTTGAGTGCTTCAACTGCATGATGTAGTCCATCAGCATGAAAGAGTCGATCTGCACGTAACCAAAAACAAACTGTAATTTTCTCTTTAATACAAAAGTCCACCTCCGAAGCATGAAAGTGCTACTGTATTTTCTTATGGCTTGGCCTCAATGTCTTTAAAGCTGGCTTCAGACGTGCATCGGAGAGATCCAGAGTGGGCGCCCAGATTCATGGGCTGCTGGACACCAGTTCGTGGGACAGGAACGGCATCGGCAGTGTTCTGGAGGAGGCCATGACGCGATTTGCTGTGATGCAGCGCCAGACTGAGGAGCGCTTCCGCATCTGGATGGAAAAGCTTGCACACCTCGACTCGGACAACGATTCGTCCAAGCGCTCAAGTGATGCCGTAGAGGGGCAGCAGCATCCATCCCATGGGGGACGCCCGTCCCCACCCAGTTCCTTTTTGCCATCATCAGAGTCTTCAGAGACTATGGCTGCCTACATGTTGGCACGAGAGAACAACAGTCTCACCTCCACCCCTAACAACAACAACAACAACACCCTACCTGAAGTGGTTACTCAGAATGGAAATCTAGGTGTTCCAGATCCTGGTCTCTTGAATGTTTAGATTTCACTTCTACACCACTCCTCGCTGTTTCATACTTTGATCTTACCAAGAGTGGAACTACTTGAAGCAGAAAGCATGGCAATGGGTATTAATAGGTGAATGATGCAAGGTTGCTAAACGGATACACCATCAACAGCAGCTGGGCCCGAGCTGGTCATTTGAACTTGACTCTGTGCAGACCCAGTCAGTGCATCGGCTGGCACTGAATCACTGTGAGATTTGACATAGAATAATTCTGCAGCATCTGTGACACACGGCATATCTCAATAGACTGTTAAGTCAGTGCACTTATTGTATTGCTTATTGTCTCACTTGTTTGTTTTCACACACACACACACACACACACACACACACACACACACACACACACACACACACACACACAAGCTGATCACGTCATTCTTACAGCACCTGGGCAGCTGTCATGACAGTGCTGGGTGGGGTGCTGCTGCTTAATAGCATGTGCCTTGTCATTCTGACTTCACACTGGGAATGATAGCTAGAGCATCATAGTACTATTTCTTTAGAAATTGGGTTCAACACTCTACATTACCCTTCTTTCTCCTGAACTATGTTTGCACTTTGCTTGTAAATGGTTCAGGACTTTTTAATTCTTGTGACAACCTTTTATTTTGGTGGTATAGCTTTACTAACAAATTAAACATTTACATAACAATATAAATTTGCCTCTAAATATAAACGCTATACTAACCCACACAATTTCTTGCTTTTTAAAATCCTATGACGTAATTAGATTAGATGTGTTTACATTTTGTAATGTTTGCGTTTCTGTTACATTTGCTGCTATTGCTGCCTTTGTGCAGTAACAAGAAACTAGTGAGGGTGTTCTGACTCCCAATGTTTATTTTTAGTAGCCTATGTATATGGACATCAGATAAGGCATGGGTTCCTATGTTGTGGCTATTAGCTGCAATGTCAAGAGCCTCAAATTTTCACTCTTATAACATTCGCCTAGTTAGTTTTTTTGTATGTGTGTGCACTGGGCTGCCAGCTTGGCCTGTGCTCCACAAGGTGCTGCGTGTTCCGCAGTATGATTTTAACCTGAAAACCCAGGCGTCAAACTAAAACTTATACAGCAGTTATCCAGCTGCAGTATGATGCATGGCAATGTTTACTGATTTCCTAAGAACTAACTGATCTGAGTGATCAAGTGGCCTTCTCTGGTTCAGATTATGTGGTCTTTTTGGCGGAAACACTCCATCGCAACCCTCTCCTCAAACTACTTTTACTGATTTAGATGGCCATAGTGTCACAGTTCCTAACACTGCTAATGCTATAACCATCAAATACATTGATGAAGGAATCTTTGGCCTAATCATATTTATAGTTACGATATTAAAAAAAAAGTGTTACATTTTATGTATGTGTATATGTAGCCCTATGTCTGTTAGGTTTTACAAAAGGTAAAGCTGGAGGCATTGTTTCCCCACCTGTTTGCATGTGGTTATATTAGTATTTAGAATGTGCAAGGCCAAATTAGTTTTCATCAGCAGCATGTGTGCAAGGTATACCTTTGCTTATGCTGATACATGGTGACTGACAGAACATTTGATCTATTTAGTTTTCTCTTGGCCTAATGGTTTTGTTTCCAGTTGTATGAATATTTGGTGTTTTTGGTTCGTGGTGCATAATTACTTAGATTTGGTTTAAATGGATCCAACAGTTGCTGTCTTGCATTTGTTAAAACTGAAATTACCTTTAAATCAACTGTTTTGTCGACATGGTAGAGGGAGCCTTGTGCATACAATCACAAACGGTGTGCATTAAAACCAACACTAAGGACAGTCCATTGTTTACCAAAGAGACTATCCTGGTTTACATTAGTCCTTTTTCTATCTTCAATACATGGCCTTTACATTGGCAAATCCTCGGTTTCTCTGTTAACTCTAGTACCTGCCTATTTCAACCCAATCAGCTATTCATAGGAAGTGTTCTCTCATAGTACATGCTGTCCAGACGAACCCCCTCACACACACCCACGGACACGTCTGGATGATAGCAGTGTGTGTGTGTCTCACCCAGGGACTCCTTTTGACAGGGTAGAACAAAGATGCATGTTCCTGCGCTCCCATAGTTATTCTTCTGTTGTTTGGCTGTTATTATCCCACTACATTTTATTCACAGAGTAAGATCATTTTGAAGTGTTTTGTAATGTCTGTATTCTAGTGTAGTTTTTATGTGAATGGCTGTTATTTTAAAAGCAATAAATGGAGAGAAAAAAACACTAAAGGATTATTTATTTACTCTTGTAATATAAAAGCCTTACTAGTGTAAATTTGGATAGTGATGATAACCTTATTCACAGTGGGATGCTTTTTTGTTATTGTTCATGTTTTATAGCCAAACTAGTGCTATCAGATTGGATGAGCCAACATGTTTAATTTCACTGTTGATGTAAACCTTTGCATTTTGGAAAATAGAGTGTTTCCTTTTGTGCATTGTAGACGCTGCAGTTAGCAGGACTATGGATGCAGTGTCCAGTCTCTGTTCCAAACAGGCCTATGATTGCAAAGCATGATTTGAATAATGAAGTGTTTTCTTTGTTTTCTGCAGACGGGCTTCCAGTAGTGGGTCACTATGATATTTCAGACACTGATTCTAACCAGGAGAGTATGAGTGTGGAGACAGTCCGGCCCACGGTGATAAAGCATGAGCTAAAAACACACAGAGGCCAGGCTATGGCAGCTCACTCTGGGTGTATAAAAGCTCTGTGCTCTATCTCAGGTCAGTTACAAACCCGCTGAATCCAAACTGATAATTTCCACTCCTCTCAGTGAAGACAGTACATTTAGAAGCATGGGTGCAAAGTGCTTTGTGGGGGAAACGGTCTTATTACTCTCAGCAAGACGCCTTTTGAAGTACTACTGCTTTCATCCCACATACCACTTGCTTGCATTGGGTGCTATAAAAAACTCGCTGCCTTGCTTCAAGACAAAAGAATTGACCTTTTATGACTGCCGGCATTGTCAAAACATGAATATAAAAGGTCCACAATTAAAGTTCTGTCCAATGTGAAGCTCCATGCTATCCATTCAGCTTTTCGAACACAAGTGTCAGATTCATCATTGTTTTTGTTTTTTCTTGTCTGTGTCAAAGCAGCTGCAGTCTTTATGTGTCAGCAAGGCCTGAAGCTCTCCACTGCTCTGGTCCTCCTCACAATGTGTGACTGTTCCTCTTATTTGTTTCAGGCCACGTGGAGGCAGAGCTGTCGCACAAGGAAAGTTCTCAATACAACAAGGGCCAGATTAACATCGCTTCCTCTGACAGTGAGGTGGAAATAGTCGGAGTGCAAGAGAAAGCACGGTAAAGTGGGGGAAACTTCATCTTTACATTTTGTATTTTAATTTTTTACAAATGAATTTAACTTTTCAGATTTATTTGAACTTTTGTTTCTCAATCCAGATTCACCCACCCATGCGGAGGGGTGATAAAGAGTCTGTCCACCTGGAAGGAGAACTCAGTGGAGCAGTTAAACAGCACAATTCAACCACAGCTCTGGACTCAGCCCAACTGGGTGTCCCCTCCTGAAGTGGTGGACCTCACACTGGACGAGGACGCCGGACACAAATACCTACTTTAAACAACCTGTACACTGAAGACTTTATTTCTCCCTCTCACTCCTCCTCGTCCCTCTTGTCTTGCCTCCATGTTACAACTGAAATCCCTCCTATAGTTGGCGGCCTCGCCTGTAACCGCTCGTGGACTCTTCCTGCTCCAGAGCACCGTTTTGTTTTTAACTTACTGTTCAACAATCATGTATCAAAGCCATTCTACTGACGTGATTCCCTGATCTTGGCTTGTCAGCGCAGAATTCAGTTGTAATAAAATGGCACAGCACTTCAAGTGCAGGTGGAAATTTACGTAAGAGTGATTTATCTGTTAATGATAGCAATATCCTACCTTTTATTTAATACCTTAGTTACCCCTTGATAACGGGTGTAGGTTGTCACTTTGTGTTGTGTGCTTGCAAGCTGTATAGTGAAAACATCAAGTTGCTGCTTGAGAGCAGGTCAGTATCACAACACAGCTGTTGACCTGCTTCACTACAGACTCTGAACGGCATATTTTTAAGAATTGGCATTTTTATCTGCAATCACCTGCGTGCGGTCAAGGCATAAACGGCAGCTGGTACACTTTCTGTTGTACAGTGAACCACAAAGTTTACTTTGTACCTGCCTAGGGTCAATTTTGTTTTCAAAAGTCTCACCACTGGTTTCACATTTATTTCAGTCTACATTGATAGCTTTGCTTCACTTTACTTTGTCCAGCAAAGGTATAGCCTAATGCTCTTGTGCTGTCAGGGAGGGTTTTTGGTTTATCTTAAAGGAACAGTTTGACATTTTGGGAAATACCTGTATTTGCTTTTTTGCAGTTTGACAAGAAGATTGATTGCAGCCGGTTATCTTAGCACAACAACTAGGAACAGGTGGAAACAGCTAACTTGGCTCTGTCTACAGGTAACAAAATCCTCCGACCAACACCTGATTAATTCACTGATTGATTATAATTAGTTATGTTTCATTTGTTTAATCCACATTAAAAAACACCTAAGTGGGAAAATGACAATTCACTGTTTTTAGGTTTCTTTTTATGGCAGACTATTTTTGGCTTAGAAATAGTTGAGAGCGAGGCTTAGCCGTTTTCCCGTGTTTGTGCTAAACTAAGCCAACCCGCTGCTAGCTGTAGCCTCATATTTAATGGATAGACATGAGAGTGGTATCGATCTTCTCATCTAGCATATTTCCCAAAATGTCTTTTGATTTAAATCTACAGCTTTTGTTTCAGAAATACTATCATATTCCTGTACGTTTTTCCTTTTTTCATGAAAACAAACAGAAAACCACTGGTTAAACTCAGACTCTGAAGGAAATATACAAACACAAACAAACTATGACTCATTTCCACCACAGCACTACTATGTGGTGGCGGTGTATATTGGCAATAGAAATTCTGTCTGTTGTTTTAAAACATATACTGTGTGTTGGAAGCCACAGAGTCTGCTGTGTTGCTACAGAGTCAGAGTCCCAGGTGACGTAGTTTTCAGTGAATGCATGACCCTGCAGTGCTGACTGGGTGCACTTATTGTTTGCATGCTTATCCTGAGTGGATGCAAACACCTTTAAACCTCTGGGGACCCCTTTTATAACAACTGAGGAAATGTATGTTCCATTGAATACTGCAAAGCAAGATGGCCTGAATGCCTTGAAATGTGCACTATTTTCTTTTAGAATCGTATAAAGCTTATTTTACCTTACAAAGCGGATTTTGCTATCTCAACAATAAATATTTTAATAGTAGACGTGAGTTTAGCACACTAAAAACAAAAGTATAAGTGGTTTTGAGTTTGTACCCATGTGTTG
The DNA here is from genome assembly GCA_023631565.1 of Gymnocephalus cernua. Lineage (NCBI taxonomy): Eukaryota > Metazoa > Chordata > Actinopteri > Perciformes > Percidae > Gymnocephalus > Gymnocephalus cernua. The sequence goes on from CM042442.1 coordinate 24,280,668, forward strand.
GGGGTGTTTATAGAAGAAACTTTTAAACTGTTTATGCCCTGATCCTCAGGGCTTGCTTGCTCTCTTTCCCTGTGGTCTTATTTTTGTCTCGCAGTACTGCAGCCACACTGGTAAATTTGTATCAATGATCCAATTCCACCCACTGTTTTAACAGATTTATTTTATTTCATATTAGATAGCATCTACCTTCCTAAGTGATGCTTGAGAATTCTATAATCAAATTATTTTACTTCTGCTGGTCACAGAAGGGAAGGGAAAATCCTAAATATAAGGAACTAAACCAAAGTCTAAATGGAATTTATGTTTTCAGTTTGTTTTCTTTCTGGATTTGAAATTTGCTTCCAGTTTGTTTTAAATTTGCTATAAGTCAAAAATATTTTCATTTGGAAGTCAATGCATGTGTTGTGAAATGAGGTGACTTGAATTCTGTTTCAAACTCCAGATACAGTGTAGTCTAATGTTTTTGTTTTCCTTTGGCCAGTTCTTTCCACTATATACAGCTACCACTGCAATGACAGTTCTTTTACCAGGCCACTTCTGCTTGCAAAATCCATTTTTGCTATTGTTCCTTGGGGTTTTTATGAAATGTTAGTAAGACTAATGTCTTTTAGTGATAGAGGTTTGTTGGTAGAAAATGTGGGCGGTGGTGCTCGACGATGGTTGCACATAGCATGTTTGGTCACATCTTTAACCTCAAGTCAGATATAATCCTCATTATCCGTAATTTAGCTTTGCTCTTCTGTTTTTATTGTTTTATTTTACTGTCTATTTTAAATTAACAAAACTATTTGTTATTGTGTTGCTTCTGCAAGTCCTTGACTTCCTTGAAATTATGTCTGTAGAACAACAAGAAACTATTTTAAAACTAAATAAATAGAGCATTATTTAATGACCTAATTGTACAGCAATTTATTTCCTTGTCTCTAGAAAACTAATGCATTTTAAAAGCAGGAAACTTATGTAGTCTTTGTTCATGCTGTGATTGTTAGGATATCAAATGTCTAGTGTCAAGCTTAGGGAAGGAAAATTGAACCGTTTTTTTCATTTAAGTCTGAGGAATCAATGCCTCCTTGCAAAAGTGGCTGCCAATTTTGTCTGTCAAAAGTAATTGGGACAAAAGTCTTTAAACTGAAGACAATGACATTTTGTTGCATGTTTTTCATCCTTTCAGACAACTTTGGCAAACAACTTAAATTCTACTTACAAAGTTCACCCTCAAACTTAAATATAATAACGGCAGCACACTGATAAAAAGCCCAAAGTCCTGTCTATCAAAAAGTGTTTTGCACAAATAATTTCTTGTGTGTAGCAGTGAGAATAATTGCCATTATAGGCACAATACTTTATGACACGTCTCATTATTTTCTTTTATCCTGTTGCCAAACGTCTAGACAACTGCCTCGCTGTGAACAATACAACTTCACCGTCACCCACAAAAGTGGCATGCCGGGTCAGAGGTCATACTGTGACACCTGCCGCTAGGGGGACATATGGAGTTTGCATGAAGAGGACAATGAGGGAGTGGAGCAATGCAGTCTGCGGGGCCCTTTTCCTAAAACCAAAGCCCTTTAGCCAGCTCTTTTCACCCTCGGGGCAGAACATCAGCTGTATGCTAATTTTTACAGGGCAGTAGTGGCCTCACAGAGCAGTGAATGTGCTGGCTCACTCTGAAAAGCCAGAAATAAGTATCCTTCCTCTTGCAGATGTCTTTTTAGTCTAAATGATGCAGCTTTAGATTCTGTGTTGTACAAGTGCTGTTGCAGGTTTATTCACCACCAGAGGGCTTTACACCAACAAAAAAATTCCATGTGACTACTTCTAATTACTAGTTTTACTTGAGACTTCAACATTTTTGCTGTTTTGAAACCAACTTCCATCCATCATGGATCTTGATAATTTCTGTTCTGAAAAGACAAGTTAGAACTCAAATGAACAAATGTCAAATATGTAGATTGGAAATGATTAGTCAATTAGTTGACTATTTTCCTAATCAAGTATTTGCTTTAGTCATCTTTCAAGCAACAAGTGTGTGTGTGTGTGTGTGTGTGTGTGGGGGGGGGGGGAGCTTCTCAAAATAGAAGATTTGTTGCTTCTCTTTGTCATATATAACTGTAAAATGAACATCTTTGGGTTTTGGACTTTTGGTCAAACAAAACAAGACACTTGAGGATGTCACTTGAGCTCTGGAAAGAGATTGGTATTTTTTCACTACTTTTTTTAATTGGAATTGATAATTAAAAAAGATAGCTGCAGCTCTGGATATATTAAATTGTTTGTTGACATTCAAATAGAAAACAATGTGACTTGAGGACAGAATGGAAATTCATTTTTCAAGAAAATCAAACATTGGGTTGCTCTGGTTTTATATTATGCTAAAGGTATTGCAGTAAAAAGAGAGTTTGACAGTATTTGTGAGTAAAGGGAACTGATTGCAGTAGTTTGACCTGCACTGATAATAAAGCATTGTGAAAGGCTCTTTGTGTGGCACGGCAGGCTTAAAGCATTAGATGGTGGGAACTGGAAGACGAGGACATATGGGACTAAGAGTTTTGTGACCCCCTCAGCCTCCCCATGCCCATCTGTTCCTTGCCCCTTCAGGCTTAACACTAAAGGCAGAGAGGTTTTCAGGACACAGGCAGTGTTCAGCATATCTGCTGTACAGGAAAATGGTACAACATAGGGAGAGGCTGAAGTCCGATGAACAAATTGAATCTTCTTGTAATATCTCCAAAACATGTGGCTTTGCGTGTGGATTGAAAACACCTGTGTGGGTATGCAAGGCCTTTAATCTTGATGTATCATTTTATATTAATTGATCATATGTTTTGTATGTAAATAATAATGTCACTGGTAAGTATGGCTTGCAAATGTAGTGTAGTTGAAGTAGAAACAAATTGAAGTACCTCAAAGGTGTACTTAAGTACAGCATGAGTGGTGATGGTGCAGTGGATATGACACATGCCTTTGGTGTGGGAGATCTGGGTTCAATTCCCACTGATTCATCAACCAATGTGTCCCTGACCCTGACTTAACCCACAGTTGCTTCAGGGGTGTGTGACCTCTGATATAGCAATTAAGTAAGTTGCTAGGAAATATCGCTGAATAATATATTACAAGTTATTGGGTAATATTTAAATTGCATTTGAATTCATTTTGAAAATCTCATATTTTGCTAAATATGAGATTGGTGAACTAATGTAAATCCCAATGGTCAAACATGAGCAGGTCTTATCAGCCATAATGATTGAAAACACCTGTGGGGCCTTTGATCTTAAAAAGTACATCAAAGTACAATTTCCATTTTAATATTTTTGAAAAGCTTTTCAGTAATATATCCATGCCAAATTCTAAATAAACAACATATGTGGCTCACTGGACTGAAATTTAACCAGATGTCTATTTGAGTGTCTCCCACTGCCATTACCAAGTTCCTTATCTGGGCTGGTGGGTTCAGTAAAAGATGCTCTATAACCGTCTCTGGTAATAGAGAATATTTGGTTCAGTCATGGAGGGGCGGGCTGTCCAAAACACAGACATCCCCGCCCCGTTGCTCATCCCATTGGTGGTGTAGGGTGCCAAAGCCGGAGGGTCCTTATCGGAGGGGTCCAGTGATTGGTTGGTCGGGTCTGTGTGTGCTTGCAGCGCAGCCTTTCCGTTTGAATGTGCTGGGGACTGGAGGGGATCATTTCCATGGACCATCTGTCTCACTGGCTACCCACACAACAAAGAAGGACCCAGGATGGTGTTAGTACATGTTGGATATCTGGTTCTCCCCGTCTTCGGCTCAGTTAGAAATAGAGGTATGACTAGCCCTATATCTTTTCTTATCCTAACCCTAACAAATGTCTCGGTTTTTCCTTCTTTTAAATGTCCTCAAATGATGTAAACAGAGCTGACACCTGCTAGCAAAAACGCAAGCCAACATAATAGCGACAGTCGAGCGTAGACAACATTAGCTGTCTTGCTAACTGTAGCGTCGCGTGCAATTAGCCGTTAAAGACCGTTAAATCGTAGTTAGTCTGACTGAAGACATTTGTAATCTTATATAAAAGCCATGGCCGTGTGTTTTTAGGATGTTCCAAGGCCTGTTAACCGCGTCAAATGACTGCAGCTGTCAAATGGCAGCCCCTTTTCTTTTATCCTCAGCTGTGCTAGCGCGGTCTGGTTTATATTTTACTGCGCGGTGTTTACGTGCGTTTGCAGCGTTTTTTGTGCAGTCACAGCTAAGCTTCCGTTACTGAAAAATACCAGTAGCCTCATACAGCCACATATACTAGCTCAGCTTCAGCTAATAATATCCACCGCTCTGTGTGGATTTGTCATTAATTTGGCCCAAGCAAGTATCTGAATCGAGGGTGACAACTGATAACATGACAAGGGATGTTTGTCCCTTTGTGTGCAACTGGCATGGAGTCTGTTGATTTCCAGCGCTCATTTTACATTGAGTTAGTTTCAATAAGGGTTCTGCTCTGCCATTAAAGACAGGTAGCTAACGTTAGAGTAATGGCGGTAGCTCAGATAAAAGGCTATGACTGGCTAATTTAAATGGTATAAAATGGTCATTTTCACTCAAACCTCAAAACTGTTTGTCCGATGGAAAGCGTCAAATTAAACCTGCAAATAACGCTGAAAGTGCAGTGAAAATCTGAACAGCATATGAATAATCACACTCGCTGAATTGGGCATATAATAACTATAATCATCATCCATTGCAGTATAGGCTATCTGTGCTGATTATGTAATAATAATAACAATAATAATAATAACAATAATAATAATATAATAATAATAATAATAATAATAGTAGTGGTAATACTTTGACGTGCATTGTTAAAACTACATGCAGTAGCACCAATGATTTCATTGTGCTTTTATTTGTGTTCTTTTTTCCTGTTCCATAGTATCGAGGCTGGCTCTACATTCCGCATTTCTCAGACCTTTGTCCCCCTCCATTGTGTAGCTAACGATCATCTGCTGCTGTCTGCCGTAGCCTCTGCCTGTTCTCTGCATCTAGCTGTATTGTGAACCCCTTCTTCCTCATTTCCTCTTTCCATCTGAAGACGACATTGGCATTAAAACCGAGTTCTCACTCATACCGTATCCTTCTGTGTAACAGACTAAAGAATAACACCTTCTGTAGAAAACAGTTTGTCTTTATTTAAACTGTCATGTTGCTCTTCAGTGAATAACCCATTGTAGCATTATACTTTACTACAAACTGTCATTGTGATTCTCCCATTCAGTGTGGATAGACTACATTTTGCTGTAAATTCCTGTAAAGTGGATACATTTTGATCCTCCCCAATTCGATTACAGCTAGGCTTAATCGAACTCTTTCAATTTTGTCTCCATCCCCTATTTGCAAAGGTGCATTGTACCAGCTTTTGTAATCATTAAAGCACTTGTATGATCACCTTCTCTAAATAATTTTGACCAATAATCCTTGGTTTTCCTACCATTCACCAGTTAACCAATACCTGTAGTACTAAAACCACAGTGATTTGTGTGATGCCATTTTCACCTCTGATGGTCCACTGCACCTGTCCAAACGGCTGGTCATAATCCTATCCATGTGTGAAAGCCTTTGTTCCTGCTAGATGAACTGATTTAGTCAGTCACAGTAAATTGGCAAGACTCGGCTCTAACTCATCTTGCCATTTGAGAATCCCTGCTATCATGCACAGCCCCCCCTCCCCCTCTTAAGTCTTTCCTCAGACACCTCCAGAATGCTATCCATTTTACAGGGATGTTTATATCCTGCACTGCTGTAGAACTCCTTTTAGAATGAAAATGTCTTTTATTCTTTGGTTGTGGTTTTCTACCTTATGTTCTTGTATTAGATCCTAATGCATGGTCATTTTACACTTTTGTTTTTTTCACATTGAACAGCAGATTCCAATGTAAACTTTGTGTAGAGATGTCCCTGCTATACTGAAATGTGCTGTAAGCATACACATCTACTCATTGGATGCTGCTTCTGTTCTGTTAACCCTACAGAGAGCATGGTCGGGCCTTGCCTTTTGGTCTTTATTTGCATGGTATTATTATTATTAGTATTATTATGATTATATATATATGATATACTACTCTTATTATTACTATTATCACACAGTGCCGCACATACTAATATTTTCCAATAAAGACTGTAGTTTTCTTTCTAACCTTCAGTGTGCTTTTTGCTGATTTCCATGTGTTCCTCCCCTCCTCCCTTCACACTGTGCTGTCACTGAGACGGTCCCCTCACTCTTTATGTGCTCTCATTTCTCAGCTGTCTTTGACAGAGTTTATTGAAGTTGCTGTTCTGCTTACTTTGGAGTAGGGGCACCCAATTTTTCTATCCATTAAAACAAAAAAGCATGTTTATACCGAAACGCATCGGCATTGATTTTTAACATTACACGCTGTCATTCCCTCCTACTCCGAACACTTAAAAAAACAAAACACAGCCTCCCTCGCATCCACTCATTGGTGTTCATTGACGAGTTGACATCGGAACAACTTTGGGCGATATGGATCAAATCTTCTGTTTGGGTATATATAATTTTCTATTTTGATGTCAATATATATTGTGACAGTCAGTTTTCTGTAAAAATCAACAACTACAGTGTATGTTTTTGGCTAATCCAGCAAAAGCCATGCACAAATCATATCAAAATCCAATATTGATTTGCAGCATTGCCTAAAATGGCCTAATACGCTCCAAAGATATTAAACTATTGTACACCACGGTATAACATAATGGCAAATGAATCGTCTTATGGTATATATTGTGTTATCGCCCAACTCTACCTCAAGGTATTTTATCTTAACACAAAAAGACCTCTTCAAGTCTCTCCTCATTACATATTAAACACTGGGTTACATTCTTCTGTAGGTTGTGTTATTAAAGGAATAGGTCAACATTTTAGGAAATCCTCTTTCTGGCGGAGAGGTAAATGATGTACGCTAAACATAAAGCTCGGCCATCAGCCTATTAGCTAAGCAAAGAGACTGAAAACAGGAGGAAAAAAAACTGGAGTGGTTCTGTCTCAAGGTAACAAAGACCACCTACCAGCACCTGTAGAGCTCACTAATTAGTACAAAAACCTAAGTGTAAAAATGTCAATTTGCAGTTGTACAGGGGGGTATGTGCCAGACTTTTTATTGGCTTTAAAATAGTCGCCATGAAATAGTCTGGCACATAACCACCCATTATTTTGTATGGATTAAATAAGGGACAGAGAACCTGGCAGATATAAGAGTGGTATTGATCTTCTAATATAACTCTCCACCAGAATGTCCAACTATCAATTGAATAAGAGTCTCCAAATGTGTAGCATAATGAGAAATCTATTTGGCGCAATTAGCAGGTGGCAGCTATTTCATCTGTAAAGTGTTATATCTTTCTATGTAATGTAAAATATTGGCCTCGTTTATTGAGTCCTTTTCTTGTCAGTGGTAGAACAGACCTTGACACAGTTATGCAAATAAAATCCCAGAAAGAAGCACTTCGCTTCTCAGTTTTAAAAATAAATTCAAGTTGTTCCAGTACAGTTATCCAGTTGTGCCATTGTAGCTTGTGATAATAGCACAGGCTTGATCATTTATTGCAGGAAGTCCGTAATATTATATTAAAGCCTCTTTGTTGATGTGTGCCTTGGTTAAAGAGCGTTGCTCTAATTTTAAACAATGCACTAACAAGCCTTTTGCTTCTGTGATAACTTTAGAAGTGGGTAGATTGGTCACAACATTCAGCACAGGCTCTGGTGCCATTTATTTTAGGTATTATGGAGCTGCACATTTTAAATGTAAACTCAGCGATTTAAGTTTTAAAGTCTGGGACTTCTTGCTGTCACATTACAGCCACTTGAGCCTTGCATCTGTTCACAGTGTCTGAAATAGTCAAGTTATTTATGTGCAGACCCAAGGTGTGTCTGAGGCACAGCCATGTGTGCTCTGCAACTTTCTCCTCCGACTACAGCAACAGACTTTTAAATAACTCAACAGCTGTAATGCATAAGTTATTTCACAGTAGCTGCACTGGTACAGACCACATTAATATCAGATGCTTTGTCTTCCACCCTGTCCTTGTTTGCCCAATGTTAAGCATCAAGGTCAGTGGTTTGCAAGCATGTGCCATGTACAGCCATTTGTATGCAGATTCTGTGCAGCTTCCAAGCTGATTTCACTCATTAGTCCCTCACTCTGATTATGAGTGTCAACCAGTGACATCAGCTGCATACACAAGGCACATGATGGAAGACCAACGCACAAGGCAGAAGACAGGATTATGTTAGAGGGGACGTGCGATTGTAAAGCTGCAGTGATGGGAGGGGTGAGGGAGAGAGAGAGAGACAGGTTTGATGTCAGACTGCTGCAGTCGCGGCTGGGCAGGGCTTACAGGCTGTCACTCACGCAGGGACACCATGCCGCAGCCACACCGTGGGGGAGGGGCTGCCTGTGCAGCAGCTCAGGGGTGAGCAGAGGTGGATGGGAGTGTATGAGTGTGTGTGCTGTATGTGTGTGGTGATGGGTGGGGGTCTGTTCTGCACCAATCAGGCATTTTATGTCTGTAAGTCAAAGTCGAAGCAGAGACGTAACAATAACAACATCAGAGCTGTTGCTGGCAGCACTGCAATATGTCAAATATTAATGTCAGTGGTTCATGCTGCGAAAGAGCCCAGAGACAAATCATTTGATATTTACTTTAAGCTTCGCTTGGAGTCCATTCTTAACCGGGTCACAGGCTGTATAAAAAAAAAAGTGATGTCCTGCCTTTTACCAATCCAAATCAGTAGTCTGCCATTTCTGCCCTACTTCCTCAGCCAAATGTTGTTTTCAGTTTGCTCATGGCTCTCAAGGTTCACTGGCTTCCCATGTCCCAAGGCTATATGCAAAGAAGCAGCCATGCAAATATGTCATGTAAGCAATAATTAAAAGGAATGTTTGCTTAAATGTGCTACGAAATATGCTAAGATGAGAAGATTGATACCAGTCTCAAAATTCCCCAAATATTGTACTATTCCTTTAAATATAGATAGATAGATAGATAGATGCACATGTATTTAAGGGATATTACTGTTTAACAAGTCCAGCTTAAATGTGCCAGACTTTGCTTGAAACAGCTGACACAACAGTAGATGAGACAATTATTTCTTCCAACCATGCAAACACATAATACTTCATTATAAACAGTGCACAGTCCACCCTCCAGACCTGTTTGTCCACACCTCACCCTCCTTTCAGCCCTCCTCTCTCTGAGCTCGGAGTAATTTGTATTGATTGTTTTGTGCAACTTGATACCGAGGTGATTCAGTGGGACTACCACACAACCTCCTCAATGTCTCCACCTCCTGATAGGAAGGTTGGGTGGGGGAAGGTAGAAATGGAGACTGATCATGTTTTGAGCCTGCCTCAGTTGCTATGGGGGGTTTAATTAGATATCCAGAGTTGAATATTTGTTCCTTTAAACCGCAAACATAATACAGACCATGAATCTATTAAATTGACTAGCAGTGGACCAAAGACAACCCTCAGTGCCTTCGATCTTCTTGGAAACACAGCAGGCTGTTAGCGAAGAGCCATCCTTCATGCTAACTGCACTATGGCAAGTGGAAAGGCAGGCCACTGGGTGTAATCTGTGTGTGGGTTTAGATGGTGCTCCACAGGGGGTCTTATGTCCCCCATCTGCTGTGTGTGTGTGTGTGTGTGTGTGTGTGTGTGTGTGTGTGTGTGTGTGTGTGTGTGTGTGTGTGTGTGTGTGTGTGTGTGTGTGTGTGTGAGAGAGAGAGAGAGAGAGACAGAAAGGGCTTGTTTTTGCAATTATATGCGTCAATATGTACTTGTCACTGGTTTGTCTGGGTCTCTCTGTGGTGTCTGTCTGAATGAAAGTGATCCCAGCAGGCCTTTCTGGCCCAATTCTGATCACTTGCATTTATTTCCCATAGGAGCACACTTCACCAGGCATCAACACAGCCATGCTACCTCCTGCCGACACTTTCACCTGGGCGCTCCCCAAGTGCCCATCTCAGCAGAGTTCCCTCTAGGACACGCCAGCCAGCCACCTCAGACAGGCCTGGCCACCCACCTGCCCCCAGCACACCACCCACCCCTCACTGCCCTGCCTGCACCCCCTCAGTTCCAGGATGTGCCGGGGCCTCCATTCCTACCTCAGGCCTTACACCAGCAATACCTCATCCAGCAGCAGCTTCTTGAAGCGCAGCACCGCAGGATTCTCCCACACTCAAGGTAGAATCACTACCTGCATGCAAATACAGTTACCCACACAAACAGAAAACCATGTCAGACATTTTGATCTTAGCTTTATCTCATTGCAGAAGAACCCAGGAGCGTATTCCCCTGAACCCTCACCGACTGCGCTCAGGCTATGAGTACTCCCCTGCCCTCCATGTTCCCCAGCCAATGACACAGCAGCAGCAGCAGCGGTACTTGGCCGAAGGCACAGACTGGTGAGTCGCTGTTGGAGATTAACGAGAGTCCTGTAGAGTAATGAGAAATGATCCCGCCCTCTCATCCCTGAACCCATCTGTCTGTCACATTGCCTAGCATGGGTGATGATGTTGATTTAGTCGTCTGTCTGTCTGTCTGTCTGCAGGGATCTCAGTGTTGATGCCGGCCTCCCTCACCACCAGTACCAGCTCCAGCAGCTTCCGCAGCACTATCAGCATTACCTGGCCTCCCCTCGAATGCACCACTTCCCCAGGAATGCATCATCTGCACAAGTGGTATGTTGGTCAGCCCTCTATCTTTCAATGTGAATTTTGTTATCATAATAATTGTTTTATTTGTCCTGAATTCCAAAGATATCTTCACCTATAAGTTAAAGTTTTTCTTTATTGATTTGATGCACTTCTGCCAACTGTGTTCTGCCTTTGCTGTTTTGGGGTTTGTGTCACATTCGGTTTTTCTTAAAAAATTATTATTTCTAACAATGCACTGAAACAGTAGAGAAAAACTGTGTTTGACTTCTATTATGTTGCTGTTACATGATAAAGAGTTCTCTTTTGTTAGGTTGTGCATGAAATCAGAAACTACCCATACCCCCAGCTGCACCTGTTGGCCCTGCAAAGTCTGAATCCTTCGAGGCACGCCACAGCTGTGCGAGAAAGTTATGAGGTAAATCTATCTCTTTATACATTTCATGCACTTTCCACCTGTGCATTAAAACAATCTCACCTCAAGTTCAATTTGTATGATTTATCTTTGTGTTTTTGATCTTGACCTTCTTCAGCAGATGAGTTTGCTCAGTTGTCATGGAATTATCTATGTTGCAGAAGAAGCGCATTTGAGGAAATTTGAGCTTCAAGTTCATTCTTGACCTTAAAAACATCAGTTTTACAAAACAATCTCACCTCGAGCTCCATTTAGTAGCTGTTTTATTATTATTATTATTATTATTATTATTATTATTATTATTATTATTATTATTATTATTATTATTATTATATTGTATTCTACTTTATACTATTCTCAACTGGATACCAACTTTGCCTCAGGAGCTGTTGCAGTTGGAGGACCGGCTGGGGAGTGTCAGCAGAGGAGCTGTTCAGACAACCATAGAGAGATTCACCTTTCCACACAAATACAAGAAGGTAAGCCAGACCTTTTTTATTAGTAAGGCAGATACATAGATGTTCATAACCAGTGGCAGTCATTGTGTTTTTCACCTGGGCCTTCAGTACTGTCCTACAGCAATTAAACACCTTTGAATAACCTCACCATGACACTAGGGCATAATGTGTGTGTGGAATAAAGTGATTTACCACAAGGCTCAACACCTAGAGAGTTTCGATACACTATAGCAGAGACATGCATACACTGTGACTGAAGCCATCATGCAATATGACATGATGCTGCATCACATATAGTCCAAATTACACGCACGCACGCACGCACGCACGCACGCACGCAAAAACATTTGACTGACATGCAGAAATATCCATTAAACTTACCAAAAGCTGCTCATCATTTGAAGAAAAAGTACATCCTCCTTTCTTTCATTAACTTTACATCTAAAACTCTAAATGAACTTGAACTAACGTTACTGCGACGGTTATGTGATGCTAGTTAGTTTTGCTTCAGTTGGCTGGCTAACTGATAAGAAAAATGCCAATGTAGGTGGCAAAGGCCCATGGGCAAGGCCAGCTAGGAGGTTGTCAAAGAATACGCCCAACAGGGCAAACTCGAAATTTGATTGGCTAAAGAATATGACAATCGACAACATCACCCTATTTGCTTGAAGAGCAGAGGGATTCACTCGGAATTCTGAAGGCCTCAGAGTAGATGTTTCAACCAGAGACAGCACAGGGGGGAAATCTGATTGGATAAAAGCTCTGATTTATGAGATGCACAGGAAGCAGCACAACCGAGGGAGAGAATAGCAATGAAATTACGGTAATAGATGCGTGGGAACGGACTCTGTAAACTACATATGGCATAAATATATATTAGAAATGCATATATATATATATATATATATATATATATATATATATATATATATATATATATATATTTATATATATAATTATAAAAAATATAATTTTCTGATTCTGACAATCTCTTGGCCAGCAGAGAAGGCCCACCTCTGTTCATAAGAGACATACACTATTGAACATATTGAGTTTTTATAATGCCTTTTCTGACCCTACCTTTTGTCTCTATGTAATCTGACCTGCTAACAGAGAAAGCCCCTGCAGCTGAAGATTGGGGAGGAGGAGGAAACAGATGTGGATGAGAAGTGTACCATCTGTTTGTCCATGCTGGAGGACGGAGAGGATGTCAGGTCAGAAGTGCTTCACAGCCCCAGACATTTGTTTCCATTAAAACATCACTTTTTCAAAAAAGCTTTACAAAAGTTTGACATTTTGGGAAATACACTTATTTGCTTGCTAGCGAGTTAGATGAGAAGATTGATAGTAGTCATAGACAGGAGAGTGGTATGATCTTCTCATCTAATAGACATATTTTCCAAAGTCAAACTATTCCTTTAAAAAAATTAACATAATGTATAGATGCACATATATTTAAGGGATATTGTGGGATTTTTGTAAAATTTTACAGACATTCATTTCATGTCATTATTTGTAAATTAGATCTTGACTCAGTGAAATTAATGTGTAAGCAAATGGTAAATATATCACACACCATTAACTACAGCCAAATCCTCCCTCTTGCTTACATTAGACATAAAGGTTCACTCCATAGTATAACAGCTCCAGCCTTAATCTGCCTTGACTCAGTTGTTACAACAATAGATAAGGCGATTAGTAGGCAGATTTTGCTACTGTCTGACAGAGCCAGGCCAGCTGTTTTCAGTCTTTGTGCTAAACTAAGCTAACCAGCTACTGGCTCTAGCTTCATATTTAATGGACAGATATGAGAGTGGATTTTCTCATTTAACTCTGCCAGAAAGCAACTATTTCCAAAAAGTTGAATCTATTTCATTAAGCAGTGACATGAGCATGTGCACCCACACATGCATTTCAAACCAAGTTGGGGTGTAAAGTTCAGGGGATAGGAACTGTGTCCTGTGATGAGGAAAGAGGGTTAGTTTACAGCATGTGGAGTCTCAGCTGTCTGAGAGGCACGTAGGATTGATGACTCAACAGAAGTCGTCTCTACGTGCCTGAATGAACAAAATTAACCCCCTGCTAGTTTCATAAGTTATTTGCAAGCACATAACTGTATTGCACTGGGAGAGTCCATTTGAATTAACATTGATCCCGTCTCTCTGTCCTCCAGGAGATTGCCCTGCATGCACCTCTTCCACCAGGGCTGTGTAGACCAATGGCTGGCCACCAGCAGGAAGTGTCCGATCTGTCGAGTTGACATCGAAACACAGCTGAACCCTGACAGCTGATGAGATTTAAACCCCCCTCGTCAGTCACCCTCGTCTGGTGTGGTTTCTGCTTTCTTCCACCCCGGCTTGCCGGCTCTCTCTCACCCCCCCCCCCCCCCCCCTGTTGGGTGCTTTGCCAAATGTCTCCAGACTTCATGTGACATCACCACCCTTCTGACTCACGCTTTACTGAGCCAAGCCAGGATAACTAACTGCACGAGAGGCCGCAAAGGACTCTCTTTATATAGAAGCACATCCCTCTGGAGGCAAAAGACACAGACAGACACACACACACACACACACACACACATACAAACACACACACTCATGTACACAGGGTTTACTTGTAGCTTGCTGGTCGTAAGTGGGGTGTTGTTGCTGTTGTGGTGTTGTACTGTAGGTTGCCCCGGGCTGTGTAGCACGTCCTCAAAGCCATGACTTAAAGTCCTGAGAGTGGAAAACACATAACCCCACACTGAGCTGGCTACTTTCTCTCTTTTTCTCTCTCTCTCTCTCTCTCTCTCTCTCTTTCTACATCTATATATACAGTAAATATATATTTCTCTCTTTTCAAACACACATCAATCAAAATGAATATTCTGCCACACAAGAAAGCTTAACAAATCTCTGATGCCATGTTTACCTAAAGATCATTTGTGGTCGTAGTTGAGTAGCAGTAACCAACAAGTGATATCTGGCTGTCGCCTTCTTGGGGGACACGCACCAGCTAGCTGAGTGTTTTAATTCTATCATGCAGCTTTGACATTTTGCAATACAGTTGTACATTTACCTTGGGTTGGTGTCGTGTGAGTAGGTCTCTTTCACTGCTGTGGAAAACCGAGCCCAGTGATCGAGTCGTTAAGTGTTTTGAAAATTTTAAATATAGGTAGAAAGTGTTTTTACCAAAATGCATTTTGTCACGGTATAGCTTGAACCTGACGCGCAGGTGTGTGTAAGTGTGCTCCGCTCTGTGTGACTTAAAGAACATGTCTAAAAATGTGTGGATGTTCAAAGAGTGTGAATGTGAGTGTGTTTTAAGGGTTGGAAGCAACACCTAGACGTTAACTCACTGTAGGTTAATAGCATGGCCACTGGAGTGCTTAAACAACACAAAGCCAAAAAAAAAAGGGATGGAAAAAGGAAAATATTAGGCACTGCAGAGCGAGGTGGGAGGAAGACTTAGCTGGCCTTGTACCTGTATCTTCCACCAGTGACAGAACAGTATGTACTAAAATGCATGTTTCATCTTTGACTTGGGCTGTTAGCTTTGGTAGCGTTTCTTCAATGTAAAAAGGTACAGAGATGGCTTTGCATGACTTAGTTAATCTGAGCTGTGACTATCTTCTCAACACTAACAAACAAAACATAAAAACTGTGTCAGTGGCTGCTCCCCTGACTTGTAGCGTGTGTTCATCCTGTCCCCTTTTGGTGGCAACGATGGGATCCTCTTTTTGATGTTTACCTTATTGCCTAAAGAACAAGCACATGTGACAATAGTTATAGCAACAAAAGTTTTTTTTCTTGGTATTGCATTTGCGTTGGTTTATATTTAGGTATAGATTCATGCAGTGTTTCAGCGGAGAGAGGAGCTTGCGTATTGATCTTGTGTATTTGTGTGACAGACCTCCCCTCGTGGTTGCTATGCTGGTTGCTATGCTGTATTGCTAGAACATGTAGAACGTGGTGCGACGGAGGCAGCCTCCCTCTCGCAGTGCACACAGACACCAGACTACATTCAGGCTGTTAATACTTGGTGACCAGTTTTCACTTCTGTTTTTTACCCTTTGTGTCAGCCTGCCGTTTCAGTTGTACAGGATGTCTTTAGGACCCTCACTGTCCTATGCACTGTGATAGTAAAGGTTAAACCCAGAGACTCTTTTAGCCTCGTGGGTTAAGGATCAGTTAACTCAGATTACTCCCTGTCTTGTGCACTGCTAGTGTCGACACTGCCTCCTCCTGTAGTGGAGTCATCTGTGATGAAGTTTTCATAGTTTACACAGGGTGTTGTCAGTTGAGATGCCTTAAGTATTTAACAATCATAATTTATTACTAACTGTAGATATTGTGGGTATTTAATTTTATATAGTTTTTGTGGGGGGGGGCTGAATCATAATTTATTTATTTAGAAATAACAAAAATGCTATGAAAAAAACTATTACCTCATTTTTGCATTGTTTTGGGAATGCTTTGCATGCAGTTGTACTTTTTGGAACACTAAAGACGAAAAAAAAAGATCCCTGCTGTTTGATCTCTACAAGCTGGCTGTGCGATGTTTACTGTCAAAGGCTGAGCTACTGAGCCCGCTCTCCATCTATCTCTCTCTCTCTATCTCTCTCTGTCTATCTCTCTCATGTGGTGCTGTGGATCTCGGTTACATTCCATTCAATGCAATTTCTCTGATCCCCCATGCTGTGATGTAGTGGACAAACTGCAATCAAGTGATTTTCTTTTTGTTTTGCACTCACTTGTTTAAATATGGGAACCCTCTCACTGGCAAAAAAAAAAAAAGTTAGTTTAGATAATTTAATATTATCACTAAGAACTCTAGCTTTTATTTTTTATGCTCTGCTTCTCACAATGCACTATGGGTCTTAATAACGATCATCTGTGAAGCATGTTACTTCGCTTTAACTCTTTGAATTTTCATCTCTCTGGTGTTTCTCTTCAGTTTGTAGACTTAAGCATAACAAGTGCCTCGCTTTATGTATTAGGAGATATTTCCATATTACTGAAACCATTAATAACAATCAATCCATGAAGCCACCATGCCTTATTGGTTGCAGAATTAACTAAACGAGTGAGTTGTGAAGGAGCTAAGACAACATTTGACAGGTGTCTACAAAAGCCATTATCCTCAAAATTGAAGTCAAACTGTCCAAACTAGCTGTTGGTTTGTAGAACTGGAGCGCTGCATATTGTGGAAATAGTTCTGACTAGAAAGAGGCATGTTTCATTGTGGGCTTTACAAATGCTTCAGTAATCCTTCTTTAATTCTGTTTATCTTTTACTTTGACTCTTCACTTGTTTTTTTTATTTTACCGTCCATCTCTACTCTCAGAATCTATCCTGTTTCCTTTCAGTCTCAAAGGAAGGCAAGGATTTAAAAGCACAACCTTTTCTAAAAATGCATGTTTTCTCAGGTTTCAATATAGTCTCAATGGTTTAATAGTATATGGTGAAAATATATACAAAGAATATAAAAAAATATAAATTTTGTTGCTGTTTGAAACTGAAAAACAAAACTGAAGAGAAAATAACCCAAACAGTGCCAGTGAAAGGGCTGCCGCCATCCTTGTATGAAACTCTGCTGTTTAGCTGTGACTGCGCAATGTTTTTCAATATAGGATATTTTATCTGAAAATAGAACTATTTATCATTAATATTAAAGCAATAGCGCATTAATGGTGATGAGTGTGTCGATGAAGAAATGGATGAGCATATTATGGGTAAATGTTAGATTCACATGTGGTGGAATTTTGTACTTTATTTATTATTACTACTAATAATAATGATAATGATTTCAAAAGTTGCATTGCTAAACCCAAACTGTTCTGTTTTTTAATTTTATTTCATGGCTTGTATATTATCCTTTTGTATGTGCTCTTTTTGTAATAAATTGGATAAAATGGACAGGTATTTGTTTTTATGTCTTATATTCTGGTATGATATGGTCTCACCTCCTATACACGTTTCTAAAATCCAGCTTAACGTATTGGTAACTAGACTTTAAAGCAGCAATAATTGTTTGTTTTTTGTCCCTTGGGAGCAGCAGAACAAGCTGTAAACCAAAAATAATAATATAGTATCTCCTTGTAAATTTGCATTAGCTAACAGTTCCCTTGTTACACACCCAACAGACACAGAGCACCATTGGCATTCATTTGGAGTTGACTACTAATGCCATTTAGTTCTGTTTTGGTCTGTTTTAAGTAAAATATCTGGCTCTACAGCTGCTAAATGCTCCACTTTCTTCACCAGCTAGTAACTTTGTCTGTCTGCTGTAGAGTTGGTTTATCAGAGCTTTTTTCTTTCTCCTGAAAACAGCTGTCTGCTGCTGGAAATGGATTGAAAAGAGTAGTGGAAGTTAACCAAAACTGGTAAGATGTGGGCTGTAAAAAACTAAACATTTAGTTAACAGATGCTAAAACGCCCCATAGAGCTGCAATAACCTGCAGAGCCAGATGAGTCAAACAGGTTCAAAACTGTATTGAGTATTGCAAAAGTTTCATATTTTATAAAACCTAAATATAACAAAACCAATAAACAAACCATCCCTGACATATGAAACCTAAAAAGAATGGCACATTCAGTTTCCTACTGTCACAGTATTTCTTTGCAGGCTATATTCCCAAGTAGTATTAAATATAATATAAAAACTGAGAATGTAAAAATCTGCCTCAGTTCCTGAGATATAAATCTTGACAGAGCAGAATCTCTTTGGTCATTACTTTTAAACATGAGAGGGGATCTCTCTGCAATGGGAGTTTGTATAAATAAATAAATAAATAGTATTTCTAGTATTTTGGGTAGAAGACCCTGGCGATCTGCCCGTCAGACCTCTTGGTGTCTAGCCACTTCCCACAGAGGAAGATGGTGGTGACACCATTGGCTGTGTTAGTGACTTCCACGCGATCCAGCAGCCAGCTGGGGCTCAGACCAGAGTTGTCGTGCTCCACCCGAACTTTCTGCAGCTCTCCCATGTCCAGCATTTCCAGCAGGAAACGGTCCGTCCGCCCGCGCTCGAAAAGGTTACGCCACTTCTGCCGCAGCTGCCGGCTGCCCGAATCTCCATTGGAGCCGTAGATAGTGATGAAAACATTGGCATCTGTACCCGCTCCCTTTTCATCACCCGTGATGACGATAATCTCGTACTTGACGGGCACCAGGCTTCGGGCTTTACTGGCGAAGCTCTCAATGGCCTTTGTGCACTCAAAGGTCAAGAACTCATCCCTCTTTGGAGAGAGAGGGATGAGGGCATTGCAGCTGAAGATGTACCTGGAGGTGATAACACAGAGAAGGAACAATGATTTGTTACCAGCAAATGGTATGATGAATGGTAGAATGAATGACTTCTGCACGGATGCGGATGTCTGAGCAGTAACTGATGTCTTACTTGTTTCCCAGTTCCCTTTCAGTGACGACGACTTCCTCCACATGCCAGTTAACCTCCCCCTTTACTTTCTTTCCATCCTTGGGTGTGTGGCCCAGGCAGATACCAGCGATGTCCCCCAGGTTCTTGGACGAAAACTCAAACCTGTCAACATTGCCCCTAAGAAGAGGGAAAGGAGAAAGGAGCTGTTTGCTTAAATTAGCCCACATACTTTAAATTCATGTCACTGCCAATTTGTTCTGGATGGTGTAATGTCATCATCTTGGATTGCAGCGTTGGTCTGAGCTCAAGTGCTTGGTGCTGGTAGGATTATCATAATAAGTGGAGAGGCCGAATTACAGGGAGAGAAAGCACATTTCTTTAAGCTTTTTCATGTAAACACGTTGCAGCTCATCTAATTAATCTTGCACCAAGTACCTACCGCAAGAACCTCTTCTTCTTTGAGGAGTTCTCCATTACAAATTCTTTGGATCGGCCCTTCCTCCCCTCAAGTACAATCCAGGCATTTTCTTTGGTTTCAGGGTCTCCAGTTGTGATGCAAATTTCGTACTCTTTTAGAGAGAAAACATAAAGTAAATGGTGTCAGTTGTCCGCAAACAGAAATGTCCTGCACCGCATCATTTCCACACAGATGCCTAGCACAGAAATATATGGGATCATTTAAAGTTATAATAATCTTTCATGAATTAAAACCCCATTTTGTATTCTATTTATGGTCTGCAATTGTTCTGCAACAGCCATTTAATGTATTTACAATGAGTATTTGTCCTCCATCCATATAGTGGTTTACATTGTTATTGACAGAGTCCGCCGTTTCCTCTGTAGAAACTATGCAGCATGTAATCCAGTTTTGTCTCATTAATACCAGCCCCTTTGTAAGTAACTGCTAATGCAAACAGATCATCCTGCTGTTGCTGATTCACATTAAAAGTGCTGGAAAAAACAGAGTGACTCTTACTGTGAAGAAGACCGAGGAAACACAATGCATTTGTCACCAAAGGGACTGCTGTCTATTAAACAAGACAGCGATCTTTGTGCATGTTACGCTTTTAAATATTGCAGGGAGTGATGGAAGAAGAAGGAGCAGCCACAGTGAGCTCCTTAGAAAGGTAATCAATGTTACTATGCCCTGCTGTTGGGTGGAAAACTACATGTGCAGCATGAAACCAGATTGTGGTTGATCGTGGCATGATGGGATGAGGCAGATTAATGACTTCTTTATTAAAACAATTTGTTTGGCTGCACTGTAAACATAAACATACAATGTATTTCTGACAAAGTAGCTACTCAAGGAGTGTTTGCTGCCTCTAGAATTCTGCGACCTGTAGTATTCATCCACGCTTGCTGGTACCAAGATAACCAAACGTGTCGCCAAATCAACCAGGATCTTAAAGATTACAACTTTAAAATGTGTCGTATGTGCTGGCCTTACTCGTCTTCTCGTTGAGGTCCAAGTAGTCGTTGTTGGCGCATGCCAGTTCTCTCATGACCTGTCCATCATCATTCTTGGCAAGCCAGCGGTCACAGGGGAAACGAAATGTTTTGTCCATGATCTCATCCTTCACATCGATATAATCCAAGTGCCATCCTGGAGCAGGACCTAGGAGGGATGTGATCAGGAAACCAAAAAGACACTAAGTAAAAATGTTGGCAAGGATGATGAAACAACAGTAATGCAAGATTCTTTCAGGCCAACGAGTAAAAAGCGATGTCACTGCTTCAGGTTTCCTCAAAGCCAGACAGAAATGTAGAGGTTGTTAGTGTTCGACAGCAGCTCAATTAAACCATCAACTGTTCGGGTTTCATCAAATTCAGAGTGGTGACTGAGACATCTGCTGTGGTATACACACACTTCTTTTGGGTCATAAGTGAGGATTGAGAGGGATTGCTTTGTATTAGTCTAAGACCCTACATATTATACCTTTAAGTAAACTTCCTTTATACAGCACTTTTCACAATACCAGTTGTAAGGTGCAGATTGAATCAGCCCACCATGCAGAGTGACTGATTATCTCAGGGCTGACCTGAGTTGTCGTGCCAGACTCGCACTTTGGAGAGCTCTCCCAAGCTGAGGATATCTGAGAAGCGAAATGTGTCCACCTGCTTGCGCTCAAACTTGTTGGACTTGTTGCACTCTTTTAATGCCAGCGTCCCTGTGTCTCCATTCTCTCCGAAAATGATGATCCACACGTTGGCATCAGTGCCTGCCCCTGAGAAGAGAGAGTCATCCATTTAGAAAAATGAATCAGAATTTCTGCTTCCCAAGAACAAAACATGTTGAAGAACAAAGTGACAATGGGCTTGGCAATAAACTGTATTAGCATCTGAATCAGCACAGTGTAGTTTCATTTAAACTATATAATTGTAATGACATTTCTAATTGTATCTTTTATATTATTCTAATTATTAAAAAATGTAATGTTAACGACAAAAAATGCACTAGATATTATACATTAAAAAGCGCTTGCACTTTGTTGTAGGTCTTTTAATCTGCAATGCAGCTCAACTTCTGCAGGGATTTCTTGAACTGCCAATACATTCTGAGATTGCAAAGCCCTGAGGAAACTGATCCGCTAACAACCAGCCACACTAAGCAAAGAGTAAAATGAGCAGCAGAGAAAGCTGTGACTCAGACAGCACATCTATAATTCCTCTGTGCTTTATTATTTCATTACAGTGGGTTAGACAATAAGTGAATGTGTATTAGGCGACAGAGAACCTTAATCAGTCTGCAGCACTTTTTCTAGTTCTTCACCTGTCTGTACACTGAACTAGACATCTGCTATTTTATTTAACAGCCTTGTAGTTTCAATGAGCACTAATAGAAATTAGAAAGAAATTTAGATACTAAGAACTGTATTTTATGTTTCTGTTTCCTTTAAATGACTATTATTTTCATATACTACCTCTGTACATACTTGACATTCAATGCCTCTTTACACTATACATGGGGAGATCATTACCTTACCATCGCCTATGTAGTGTGTGTGTGTGTGTGTGTGTGTGTGTGTGTGTGTGTGTGTGTGTGTGTGTGTGTGTGTGTGTGTGTGTGTGTGTGTGTGTGTGTGTGTGTGTGTGTGTGTGTGTGTGCCAGCCAGCCAGCCAGCCAGGCTCATTATTCCTCCCAGAGCCTCAGTGGTACAGCCAAGGGCAGAGATCAGTCCTTTGAAGTCGGCTCAGACTTCTCGCCACGCTATCGTATTGATCAGCAACACTACTGAGCTATAGCAAAGTGCTGCATGAAGAAAAGCGGGAGCAAAGCCGTGTGGATGGTTTCTGAAGAGGATATCTTTCATTACCATGCTGGAGTCAAACATCAATTATTCCCACTTCGCTCCTCCTGGAAAACATTCTCTGCACAAGGTTGGGTTAAATGAGGACCAGGAGCTATGTAACATATCCATGAACTCAGCCTTGAGCTTTGGATAGTGATTGAAAAAATGAGATTACAGACATAAATAGCCTCTACAAGGTTGTAGCGCTAACTTGGCATTACAGGGTGAGGAGTTCACTCATCTGAGAAATATCAAGCCACCATCCACTTTCAACTTGGCCATTTGGGCACCTGTAGGTTACCCTCAACTGCCGTAGAAAGAAAACAATCACTAGAGGTTATGGCAAGGTGGACCAGGACATTACTTGACAGATGAAGTCTCTCATCTGACATTTGAGTCCTTCAGGATCCCCCATGAAGAGCCGGAGGATGTTACTGATGAAAGAGGATGTCTGAGCTGCTCTGATCACTCTGAGCATCCCTGGATCTGACCTGACGCTGACCCAGAGATTTATGGATGGAAGGAGTCAGTATACCTAATAATATGTCACTGCTACTACATTGCACATATCTGTACATGTTGTTCATACATTGTTCATACTACATAGCCATATTTATTCTGCTCTTATAACATTGCAATTTATTGCCTATGCACCACCTGTCTTGTATGTCACATTGCACTTTTCTTCTTTTTTTGCACTTCTGGTTGGACGCACGTGTGAATTACTCATCTTCAGGCTGCTAAAAACGCTTTAAATTAAACTAAACAAGCGTTGACATATGCGACCTGTGATGACGAGTCACAAGTAGATACAGCTTTGTTTTAAGCCAAAAGTTTATGTTTTACAGTATGTCTAATGTAAGCATAGAAGTACATAAAACATATCCCAAGTTTCACACACATGTACTAGTTTTCTCAGGGAAAGTGAAAGAAAAAGCTCAGGACAGATCACAATCACATTCATGGTTTTCGATACCTGATAAAACTTTAAAAAAAAAAAAAAACATTTTCATGATCAGCCAGCATGTGTTAAGGACTTACCTGCATTATCACTGGTCTTGACCTGAACTATATAGGTGGTGGGCTCCACCATCATCTCCTCGTTCACTACAGCAGCCATCTCGCAGATCATGGTTCTCTTGGGTCCACGGGTCCTGGAAAGCCACTCCTCATAGGTGAACAAAGACACCTCCTCTGTGGTCAGGTTACGCATGATCACCTGGATGCACAGAGTTAGCTCTTTACATTTAATGTCATTCAGAATCCTGACGTTGATTCTTTTTTTTTTTTTATGATCCACTGTCACAGTCAAAGCAAAATAAACCACTGGAGAATTAAAGTGTAATAAAGTATAAAGTATGACACCAAAAGTGTATGAATGCACACTTTTTCTAACATAGATTTAACAATCATAGGTACTGTTATTATGATGTGTTGCAAAGATTAAGCCATGTCAGCATTTGTGGAATAAATATGCATCCATTCCTAACATATTAATTGTAATCAGAATATTTAATCAATACAAGAAAGATACCTTTAACCATTAACTCTGGTATAATGTGGAAGAGTCTGTAGCCACGCAAGCGGCTCTGTGAGGTTGTACTTAGGCAAAATGGAGCTTTGAGCTAAATGCTAACATGCTCACAACGACTTGCTAACATTCTGATTTTCAGCAGGCATAACATTTCCCACGTTCACCAACTTACTTTAACAACACTACTAATTAGCACTATATTACACTTAGGGCTGATGAAAATGTAATTTGTCATAAGCCAGCAAGTATTAGACAAATTAGAATTTTGACCTGATGATGGCGCTAGAAGAGACAATAAGGGATCCACCGTATCAATGTCTGCTTTAATGGCAATCCAACAGTTATGAACCTCATGAGGATCACCAAAAAGTCAGTCGGATTTATTCTTTGGGCACCATGAATGTACAAAATGTGATGTCAAAATAGCGAGATATTTCAGTCTGTGGACCAACATCCCTAGAGCCATGCCACTAGCTGGATAAAAACATGATCATATAAATAGGTGTCATACATATTTATATTATGGACACTAATGTGTTAGCAGTGTGAACACAAACCCTGCCTCTCCCTGGATGTCTGATCACTAGTCCTGGGGAACATTTCATTACTAGACAAAGATTCAGCTCAGGCAGCCACACTCCTATTAACTCTCCACTCTGCATATTTATTTGGGCAGATTACCATGCTGGCAGTCCGCCCGGTGCACTGTTGTGTCCATTTTAATACATAGACCCAACAATTCATAAAGGCAACACATCCGCTTGTGATGCTGAACACACAAGGCTCGGTGCAGGGTCAAGTCAAGGAGATGTTTGCAGTCGGTAAGTCCCAGGCACGGACGGACAGGGCTCGGTATTGTTCCTGACTGCTCTGCTGCTCTGCAGGCATGGTGCCTTTACCAGAGAAGACATTTGCATAGGAAATGTGTTCTGTTTCATCAATGCATTTGGCCTGAGACATCAGACTGAATTTGGAGGTGAGCAGTGATGTTGTCCTCACAGGGTCAGCCAAAGAGAAAAAGTACTGAACATTTTGGGAAACGTATTTATATTAATGCAGTCTATTATATTGCTGGACTAAGCATTACAAATTGGAGATTTTTTTCACTAACACACACCAAGTCACACTAAAGGAAATTTAAAATGAAATATTTTCTCTTTTTACAGAAACAACACAAATCGCTCATTAACGTGTGTGTGTGTGTGAATGTGTGCGTGCGTGCGTGCGTGTGTCTTTGTGGGTGGGTGAATCATTGACCATTCTCCTGCAGGCAGGGATAGATGTGTGTGTGTGTTTGTATGTGTCTGTGTGCTGTGTGATATAATAGATTGAATGATCCTGTGACCTACAGCATACAGTGCCAGCATAAAAACACAAACCTGTGCCTGCTTTGTACTATTGATTTTTGAAGAAGCTTTTACTGTTCTGCTTTTTATGCTCCTGGTTTATGTTTTATGGATGAGATCTGCAGTTTCTTCTTCATAACCAATTAGCCCTTGACAAGATTTAAGGAAACCTGTGCATCGTGCATGGTCAGCTTATTCTGAAGATTAAACCTGCATAGAGCTGTCCTTTTGCTGTAATCTCTGACAATTTTCTTGCATGTAATCATCCAAAACTCCTGTCTATCTGTCTTGGATTAGGTTAGTAGGAGAGTCCACCACTGATTTAGCATCGCAATGCTGTCTAATTGTCGGACTCCTGATGGACATTTAAAAAAATAAATTATATATATTTATATATATAATTTATATATATATATATAATTTAAATATAATATAATATATATATATATATATATATATATATATATATATATATATATATATATATATATATATATATATTCTAAGTTTCTGGTGTCATTTTAATATATATATATATATATATATATATATATATATATATATATATATATATATATATATATATATATATATATATATATATATATATAATCAGTGTTGCTGAACCAGAGATATTGTCTGTCTTATTCCAGGCATTGTTCTTTCTTGTCAATACCTGGTGCCTACATTACCCACAACAAAACTCAACTGCTGACATTTGAGTGTGGTATATTAGTAGTGGCTAATGTTGTCTTAAACTGTTAGCCTCAAGCAGAGATGAGCAGCGGGCTACAGAGGTCTGGTAAGCTTGTTAATTTGTAACTCCACACCTCCAGATTTATTTTTATCTGGAGCCACAAAAGGCTTCATACGTTTTTTTTTTCCAATATGCCGTAGTACTCCTTTAAGATGAGCTGACCTTTTCCAGGAACCAGTCAGGTCGACTCCCGGAGCCATCAATGCGAAGCCTCATTTTCCTCAGTGGAGCAATGTCATCAATCTCCATGTTGAAAGAGTCCTCCTGACCGCGCTCAAACCTGTTATCCACCACACAAACCACACAGTAGTTCATAATCTGCAGCATAATGAAACAGTCTCTTTATTTTATATTGTTTTCTGCTACCTGTCCTCATTCTTCTGCAGCAGCATCTCCTCTGTGCTGCCGTTGGCTCCAAACACAGACATGAAGATCAGGGTGTCTGTTCCTGCGTTCTGCACGTCTCCCGTTACTACAGTCACCTCGTAAATAATCTGACAGGAAAATATTAGACATTTTACTTGTTATATTTTCCCCTGTACCCATCTCTCAGAAGCAGTATTACCTCTAAAACTTAACTAGACAAGGATATGAATTTATATTGAGGCTAATGAACAATATACCTAATTATATTTAGCTAATCAACAATATACCTAATTATATTTGAGCAGGTATGAGGTTGACGCTGATGCTGTAAACATCCATAAATAATAGTGAGTGATAATTGGAAAGCATGTTACAGTTAAAACAGTGGCAGGACATGGGGAGGGACAAATCCAAAAATAGCCAAAGTTGTCAAGCAATGAGATTGCAATGTAGTAACTGTAT
Source organism: Gymnocephalus cernua (assembly GCA_023631565.1). NCBI lineage: Eukaryota > Metazoa > Chordata > Actinopteri > Perciformes > Percidae > Gymnocephalus > Gymnocephalus cernua. The sequence goes on from CM042442.1 coordinate 24,307,358, forward strand.
AGTCTTATTGTTTCTAATGTTTATATTTCTAACACAGATATGGAGACAGGGAACAACCCAGTCCGACGCTCCATTGATAATCAGATATGTTAAAAAAGATACCTGTTGTGTATAATCTTACTTGAAATATGACTGCGTATAATTTCACCCAATGTATTAAAGGGCCACCAAATTTAAGGGGCTCCATATATTTATAAACGTAATCCTATTTTATGCTTTCGAAACATTCTCAAAATCAACCAGGATGAGCCCTAGAACATTTTAATTTTCATAAAACTTATTTTCCAGAGATGTCTAATTACCTTTACCAATAAATCAACCTGTAAAGAGTGGTTGGTTTGGCTGAACATACAGCAGGCGGAGCCCTACCCTGCCTAAAAGATTTTTACACCAGGTGCTGCAAGAAAAAGGCTAGGAGACTCATTAAAGATCCAGACCACCCACTGTTTTTAATGCATACATTGAAGGAACTGAAAGAGTTTCAACTGAAATTGTATTTTTATATGATTTCACGTGACAAATAAATTGATTGATTGAATAATCCTATTCGTTGTGAATTATACTTTTATTTCTAAGATTCTGGTGTCATAAAAGCAAATTAAGGGATCTTTAATTCTTTCGATAAATCGGATGATTGGAAATGAATGTTAATTATGATTCTGAGGGGCAACAGTGCTGGTATAATTGGATAGAATTTTATATCTATGCACCATTTTTCTTAAAGTAAATAGCTCCACTGGTTTCATTAGTGACAGTACAATAGAAATGGACTCATTATCACTAGTCCACTGCGGTAATTTGATTTATATGTGATATATGTTTATCAGCCTTATGACAGTGCTTGCGTCAACTTTCTCACATTTACATACCTGTTGGGAAATGGAAATGGCCTCTGCATCAAGCACGTTGAATACTCTAGCAGTCAAACCATCTCCTCGATCTTTGGCCAGCCAGCACTTGCAAGCAAAGATATATTTGACCCCTTTGGTTGGCACAGCAACAGACAGCTCATCAACCAGCCAGCAGCTCTCCGGAGTGGCCCCATCATGACCGAGCTGCAGGGAGGACGAGAAACAATCACTTCTCACAACGTGGGTGTATTTTTCTGCATGTTCATGTGTGCGTGTGTGCGTGTGGATGCATGAGAGTGCACGATCATCACTGAAATTCCAAAAGCTTCCCCCCCTCCCTCACCTCAACCTTTTTGATCTCCCCCACATCTGAACCGTGGGACTGAAAGCTCTCCAAAGAGCCGGCCTCGAAGCCCTTCCTCTCGTCCGGCAGGTCCAGCCACAACCTCTCTGTCTGGGTGTGATTGCTCCCGATAATGATCACATAAGCCCTGCTGGTGGTGTTCGCATCCCGCTCCAATCCAGTACAGATGGTGATGTGGTATGGTATGACTGCACAGGAAGGGCACAGCACTTATTCATTCATGACAGCAAGAGATTATATAAAGATGTGTGTGTTAGAATATTAATGACAAACACTCACAGAGCAAAAAAGAAATCCAGCATGCAGTTCTGAAGATTTACTTACTCGGGAGCTCAATTTCTTCTTCCTCCTTCTTCTTTTTGCTCTTTTTGTTCATGTTACTGTCGACACTCTTTACTGTTGGGGCTGATTTCTTCTTTTTATTGTTTAGGCTCTCTCTGACTCCTTCATAACCCTAAAAGAACACAACACACACACAGTGATGCAGACAAACACACCAACACAGACACATGCTAAGATCTATAGGAACATGAAGTCTATGTGTATTTAATAGGACTTTGTGAAGATATGAACTTAGTCATGGTATTCATTACTATTCATTTATATGGCAGCATGTTAATGTTGTTATTGTGAGCATTTTAGAATTCTGACATTAGCATTTAGCACATCCCCACATAGCTGCTGGCATGGCTGTAGAATGATTGTCTTGTTCAAATGTCATTTTTCAATGCTGTGAGCACCCCAACAAAATTCCTTTCACTTTCATTGTAATAGGATGAAAACCCCAAACCTAAGAGACTGTTATCTCAAATCCCCACAGCACGTAAATCTACATTATGTCATGTCAGGTAGATACCATGATGGGTTAGTGAAAAAAATCTGTCTTTTTGTAATTTCAGTAAACTGACCCAAAAGGTGCCCTACTACTTTTATTCTCCTTTCTACTATGTAAAGGATAATGTAGAACAAGGAGGTCATTATCCCGACAGGGTGATGCAGGTTTTGAATCAGCTTGAATGGCCTGTTATAAAGAATTAGCAGACTGCCGTCGGATTCAACCAAGTCGTGTAATAATGTGTTTTACTATTTCTAGCTCCTACACACTGTCACACACTGATGTCTTTCATGCTACCTTAACATAGAAGACTCTCTCAATGCGTCGGTCCTCCCTCTTCCTGGACAGCCAACGTTCACATAAAAAGAGAAAGACCTCTTCCGTATCCCCGTCAACTACCTCCACCTGGTCCAAGTACCAGTCCGAAAACATCATACTGTTATCATGCCTAATTTTTATCTTGAAAACCTGTCCGAGGTCAACGGCTTCAATAGTGAACTTATCCACCTGGGGAGATAAAACGTGACCATTGGTGAAATATTAACACAAGTACAACCATGCAGTTTGTACTTTTGTTGTAATATTTGTTGTAATTCAGTTTTCTTTTGTAAAGTTGCTCATTGTGTCAAGCTTATTTGTCTATCCTCACTTCATTAGATTATACACAAAATGCTTTCTTACAGATCCACGTTCAAACTTGTTGCTGTTTGTCTCCGACTTGCTGAGTTTCCTCTCCCCGGTGTCTCCGAGCTCCCCGTAAATCGTGAGAAAGACATTGGCATCGGTGCCGGCTCCATTCACATCACCTGTCATCACTGACACGTTGTATGTGTGAGCTGTAGCGGGGACGATGATCATAGACAAATGGTGTGAGTGCAATTGGCAGATAATAGAGTGAAAAGTAAGCCATTTTCTATTGCGGTTTGATGCTACTGTCATAACAGAGACTCATTCAGGGATTAGGAAAGACCTGAAGAGAAAAGTGTCTTTTTGAACTAATGCTCAGAAAGGTGGGGACCAGACAGACTCAAGACAGGAATCCTGCACATATTTTTGCATGTTTGTGTATATAAATGTGTTGTTTGTCTGCATATGTTGACATACTCTCCAGGGCATCTTCCACCTCGACTTCGGTGACTTTCAGGCTTCCGTCTCGTGAAAGTTTCTCAGTGATGATGTCAGAGGGCACCAGCTCTCTCACTGTTTCACCATCATCCTCCGACTTGGCGAGCCAGCGCTCACATGGGAATATGATAGTCTCTGAACCCTAAAGAGAGAGAGAGAAGTAGGCACAGGGCTAAAACAATGCCTCAGAGAAGAATCATTGAACACAGTTTATTGTCTTTGTCTGAGTCTCGGCTCAGTACGTAGGATGAAAAATGAAACCATCGTGCTGGATTATCCTCATCTGTCTGTGAGGAGAACATCTCCACCTGCTGACCAAAAATAGTGTTTGTGTTACCAGTAGACGTGAGTAGTAAGATGTTGGCAAATGTAAATCCTCTGCAACAAATATATGAGATGTTTGTTAAGCATAAAGGTGCAAGTACTGAAATCAATATCAGTGATTTTTTTTAGGCACATTCTTTCTTTCATTTGCACTCAATACTACTTGATACTTCTACTCCACTTCTAGAGGCCAGCGGATTTACAAATATTTTACTTTTTCCTTCCCTACATTTATTAACAGATTATTCCACACAAAACATATGATCATCTTATAAAATATTATGCATTGTTATAGATGGCAGTATCCAACAGTATATAAAGTAGTTAAAATAGCTCCACCTTGACCTACTTCAACCGTAAAATGCTACATACATATTACTGCATCAGTAATAATCATCCAACAATATCCTAATATATAACAGACACTCACTATGGCCACTTTTGACACTTTAAGGACATTTTGCTAATACATACATTAATGCAAGTTACATTTTCAAAGTAGGCCTTTTACTTAAGATAATTTTTATTTTGCATTACTGCAACTTAAGTAAAGGATCTGTCCTTCGTAGGCAGTACCTTTCCCTTCCTGAGCAGACGTCTGATCTCCACTCTGTCCAGATGCCAGCCTGGGTTGACCCCGCGGTTGTCATGGCCAATCCGGATCTTTTCAATTAAATCCCCCACATCTTCAAGCTGCACAGAGAGCAGATAACATTACTAAATTAACACTGTATTCAGTATTGTTTTACTACATTAAATACACTGATGGCCTTGCTGTACTGCACTGCCCTGGTCAACCAAGCTTAATGAATGCACCTATTCTTCTTATTCATCTATTTATGACTATACATGTTACATGTACCTCAACAATAAACATGTCCTCAGCTCCTCTCTCAAAGTACATTATCCTCTCCCTCTTGTTGACACACAGAGACTTCTGCTGGGTGCACACTGCATTTCGCCCGTACAGGACAATGAAGACATCTGCATCTGTGCCGGCTCCAAACACATCACTCGTGAAGATTTTAATTTCATAAGGAACAACTACAAAATGAAAACACATTCAAACATAACCAATGGTGTGCATCAAATGACAAATATCTTCATTTTTGTAAAAGTGATGTAGACTGTCATGCAATGACAATTTACATGGTGTGTAAAGTTCTGTCTGAAGAGAATTTGGGAAAATGTCCCTGACGATGGCCCCATCATCCTCCCCTTTATCCAACCAACGGCCACAGGGAAAGCGCAGTTTCTGTCCAAGAGACGGGGCATCAATCTCCACCCAGTCAAGGAACCACCCTGCTGATCCTCTGCCTTAAACATTAACACAAATTATTGTCATCGTGCATGTAGACACATGCATTATTCACTGCACAGGCAGGGAGTCCATCCTACTGTACCACAGTTGTCGTGTCCAACACGCAGCTTCTTCAGTGGTCCAATGTCCACCGCTTCCACAATAAACTCGTCGATCATACCCCGCTCAAACTTATTCCTATGAGTCTTTGAAGCCTTCAGGTTAATTATCCCTGTAGATGTGCGCACATCATAGAGTAATTTAATCATTTAAATACAAGATATAATTGTTTTTACAGATAGTATTTCTGTATGACATTTGGAAGTATTACCTGTGTCATCCTTGGTGCCGTACAGGATCATAAAGACATTAGCATCAGTTCCTGCGTACTTTTTGTCACCAGTTTTTATCCTCACTGTGTATGTTGTTGACATGGCTGTAATAATAAGAAACCAGCAAATCACAAATGAAACATCTTGTGGTTATTATTCATAGTCAATAACAAAAAAAAGCTCAATGTCTTCATCAGAGGTCACTTTGATTCTTCACTCTCCTTTTGAGGGCAGCCATAATGTTACTCTTACCTTTCTGTTCCAGACCAAGTGTGGCTTCAGAGTCTTCCTCATCATCATCATCATCCCCTCTCTTCATAAAGGCTTCATCCACAGGAACGAGCTCCCTGGCAAGCTGTCCATCATCCTCATCAGTAGCCAGCCAACGTTTACAAGGGAAAAAGTACCTAAAACACCATAAATAATATATATGTATTTTGTGCAGTGTGCAGTCTGCATAGTATCAATACAATAATCTCTGTTTAGGACTGTCAAATGTCCCTGTGTCCAGAAATACTTAAAGAAAATGGCCATCTCTATTTAGATTGATGCCAAGTCTCCACACTTTACCAGAATATTTCAGAGCAACATTTCACGCCACACGGTGGAGCTCTACAGACATTTTATGTGCAACGTTTCTGCCTGCTATGTAGGACGATGCTGTTTTGTGAAACCTGTGGCAATGATTTGGTGTCTAGAATGACTCAGCGAGGTGTATACATTTTCTTATCTATTAAATGACTGATTAACCATTTTTTGTAATTAATTGGTTGAATTATTCAAGGGATTTGTGTGAAGCTGCAGTTACACATCTGAATTAAAAGTGCTGATAGACCTCTGCTCTCTTTCTAACGTCATCATAACTTACGTGGTGTCATCTTTGTTGTCTACAATTTCCACTCTGTCCAAAAACCAGCCGGCACTGGCCTGACTGTTGTCTTGTCGGATCCTCAGCTTCTTCAGGATCCCTAAGTCGACCGCTGTGATGTTGAAAATGTCTTCCTAGGTCACACACAAACAAACCAGTGACAAAGGGTCAGGAAAAGTTACAGGTCTCAGATTAGCAGTCCATGAGAACCTCATTACTAATTTATTTGATCTGTATTTAGCCTGCATGGCTACTTAGATCCAACATTTGTTTGACAATAGAGGTTTATCCAGGAAAACAGTACCAATGATAACAATCATCAACATGCAAAACACAGCAGATCAAACAATAAAATCTATAACACATTATGAACAGTGGAAGAATGAAGCCTCTGTTTTCTCTGTTTATGCTAAGCTAAGTGTCTCCTGACTCTAGCCTCATATTTAACAAACAACAAACATTTCCCAAAATGTCAGGATATTTCTTTTGCCCAAAACAGTTCATATAAACACTCAGATGATCACATAAAAAAGAACACATCTAGAACTGACAGAAGACAGAGAAATATTACCTGGCCTTTCTCAAATTTGTTCAGGTTGTTTGCCTTCCTGAGCCGTCGCTCCCCAGTGTCGCCAATCTCTCCATAGATGTTTATGTAAACATTGGCATCAGTCCCCGCCCCCCACATTGTCCCAGTGAACACATGAACCTCATATGAGTTCACTAAGAGGAAAAACACAGTTAGACACAGTTAGAAAGTTAGAAAGTGCGTGATCATGATCATTTTAACATTGCACCTGATGACAAATGCCTTGTCTGAGCCATTTTGCAGATTTGCCTTATTTCATTTCTAATTATGCTTAGACATCATGCATTTTCCATTGTGTATTATGATGATAATGAATTGGAATGTCTGTTTACATTTAGTTATTTTGCTCATCATTGCTATTATTAAGATAATTTATGTGTGAAAGCCGACAGGATGATGTGAACTGGAGGCATGGTGAACAGGTGTTCGGGTGTAGCGGAAGAGCAAACAATTTTCAACCACATGAACACAGAATCTGCATAACTATAGAATACTTTTGTTTATTGATTTATTCATGCTTTTGCTTTTTGCTTTAATAAACGGATGAACTGTGACGCTAAGAACTACAGAATGTGTGTTGATTAACGGACTGCTCACTACATGCCTAATTCAACATTCATTCAAAATGTCGCAAATAAAACATACAGTCTAGCCTTTGGAAGCAAATAACAATGGGTCAACACATTACATGTATGCTCTACTTACCCTCCAGATCTTCACTGTCCTCAGTCAGCAGCTCGACCACAATCTCCCCATCCTCCTCATCCCTGGCCAGCCAGCGGTTACAGGGGAAGGTAAATCCCTCCACCACTTCCTGCAGCTCCTCAACCATCTCCACCTCCTCCTCTTCTTCTTTCTTCTTCTTTTTCTTGTCCTTCTTCTTGTCTTTCTTGGTTTCCTCCTTCTTCACCTCAACCTGCACCATAGCCATCGTCAGCCGCTTTATGTCCACCGTCTCCAGGAACCAGCCATCTCCGATACCCTTCCCGTCATGGTAGATACGTATCTTGTAGATCTTACCGACATCCTGAGCCTCAATCTGGGTTGTAGGCAGGGTTCAAAATTAGCACCATCCGCCAGCCAAATGTTGGGAAAATATGCAAGTGGCTGGTAGATTTGCTTCACTCACCAGCCAAAAAAACAATGTTAGTTTATTGAGTGGCTGGTAAAATTTGAACATTCACTAGCCGTTTAGCTGGTAGACGAAAAAGTTAATTTTGAACCCTGGTTGTAGGTATCAAACAGTGGTCAAACCAGGAACTTAAATCTCCTACATACATTTAAAAAACACGGCACAGGCTTTATACAGACCCTGAAGATCTCAGTGGTGCCACGTTCAAAATTGTTGGAGCGACTCATGAGAGCGAGAACTTCAGTTTTTCCTTGCTCTCCGTAGATCTGACAGAAGACATTGGCATTGGTGCCACCTGCACGCACGTCCCCTGTGACCACTGTTACTTCATAGTTGATCACTGTTACAGAAGGGGCATCACAGTATTATGACAGGAGGAAAGATTATGTAGAGCAGAGCAATACACCTCAACTCATAATGTTCATGAACTAATGTTACTGTTTTAAAAATTATGAATTTTGACTATAGAGTACTTTTAATGTTGTTGTTATTTACATTGTTCAATGTCCAAGATCTCACTGGGATAGATCTCAACCTCCACTTTCCCGTCAGCCTCGTCTTTGCAGAGCCAGCGGTGGCTTGGGAACATGTACTGCATCCCATGAACTGGCACAGAGATCTGCACACTGTCCAGAAACCAGCCAGCCCGCAAGCCCTCATTAGTGTGACCAATCAGGAGACGGTTGATCTGTAAACACAGAGGACATAAGAGGATAAAATAGAAATAAAATAAATGTCTGAACCAGAAACTCTGTTCTCTATGAAGTGTGTTCCGTGTCCAAACTTACCTTTCCGATGTCAAAGGTTTCGAGTGTAAAGATGTCAGTTTGTCCTGTCTCGTAGTAGTTCCTGAGGTCATTGTCAGAAACTGCCAGTATCGTCTTGTTAGTATCACCCTTCTCCCCATACAGCTTGACAAACACCCTGGAGTCCGAGCTGGCCCCATTTACACTGCCTGTCTTGATTGCGAAGTGGTAGTTGACATCTTGGGAGGGTGGGTCGATGGAAATTAAAAGTAATTTTAAAAATCATTAATAAGATATGTTGTCCTTTTTTATTTTGCTTAACCTATCCTTGGTTTAAAATGTTATTTATTCACTCACTAAAGAGACGCAGGCCATCTCTAGCTGGGACTAACTCGCGGACAATCTGTCCATCATCTTCATTACGGTCCAACCATCTGAAGAAAAACACAAAGACACAAACAAATTGAATCACGTAGCATTAAACAAAGAATGAGATCAACCCTCCCGACAAACCACCATGAATATTTAATTTGTGGATTCATGTGTAACTAAACATAGGTTTACACAAGGAATAAGGGAGAAAGGGTAAGTCCCAAAAGTAAAAGTAGCCTAAAGTATTATTGATCATTGTGAGGGAATTAAATCACCATTAGCCTCAAAATAAACCAATCTGAAAAAAAGATCAAACAGAACATAATCACTACAAGCAACACAAACAACTGTTCTACGTTGTATTACATTGGAAGCTACCAAACCTTTCCCTTTTAACAGACAGACAGGAAGAGCCTCTTTTCAGATGTAACACTGCACTTCCGCCTTGCGGTTTCGGCTCCAGTTACTGAAGGAGAGAGCTGGCTGACCAGTGTGCATTTAGTGCCTATTTGTAGTATCAAACTTATCCATCAGCTGATTAACTACTTTAACACACACCACTGGAGAACTAGTGAACGTAAGCGTGGCTGGTTTATGAGGCTTTCAGGGCAATGTTGTCCAGCTGTTTGGTGGATTACAGACAAATTAACTAAGAAGAAAATTCAGCAGACACTTATGTGCCTTCTTGCCAATAGTTAGATCACAAGATTAAAACCACTCTTATATCTGTATCGTAAATAAGAAGCTACAGGCAGCAGCTTGGCATAAAGACTGGAAGCACTCCCTGCAAAACTACCATTTACTATTTTTACACTTTACACTAACTGTCTCCTGGCTTCATATGTACAATACAGACATGAGAGTGATACTGGTCTTCTCCCAGAACTACCTGCAAGAAAGCATATAACTGTATATCCCAAAGTATCAAACTATTCCTTTATGTTATGTGTAAAGTAATATTTCCTTGCCTGAAACATGGGAACTCAATGGCCAAACTCTCTGGCTGGCCCTCTTCCCTGACCATCACCTTATCAAGGAACCAACCGCAGCCTCCACCGCGGCCATCATGACCGACACGCACTCTGCACACCCGGCCCAAGGACACGGACTCAATGAGAAACTCGTCGTGCTGAGGGTAGACAGAGAGAAAACTGGTTAAAAATGTTGGCAGTGCATTTCCCAGACAAGATTTATTTATTTTTGAGTATTAATGATGCTCTCACATTGCCCTTTTCAAATTTGTTGACATTGTTTTTGCTCATAAACATGAGTCGCTCCCCTGTGTCACCCAGGTCACCGATAATATTGAGGAAGACGCTGGCATCGGTGCCACTGCCACTGACGTTGCCAGTGCAGATGGTGACTCGATACTTTATCACTGGAAAAGAAAAGAAAAAGGACACTAACATTATATTACATAAAGCACCTATATTCATTTGAAAATCTGCACTGACTCTCTATCAAACAGCTTGTTTGTGTTTGGGATCAACCGAGCACATTTATATGTGTGTGTCCTCAGTGTTTCTTACAAGGCAGCGGCTCATTGATGAGCGCTCCAGTAGCTGGAAGCTCTCTGACGATCTCATTGTCATCTTCATTGATGTCCAGCCAACGGCCACATTCAAAAGAATATTTCTCCATTGTCAGGGTTTTGAGCAAAGTGACCTGCAGAAAGTCACAGCCTCATGTGTCATCATACACATCCTCATCTCTGGTTCATGATCTAACCTTCAGACAATCAAAACTGAAGCAGTGACATTAACACACATTTTCCAAATTAAAGTGAGATAAAATAAGTTATTTCCTAGTACCGTACACTCGTCAAACTGAATTGATTGCCAAGGTTTTTCTGAAAGCTTATAACTGAGAAACAAATGTATTTCATGCGAAACATTTGCATTGCAGCCTTATTTACACAAACACTTTTCTCTATTACTGAGATCAGGTGCAAGATTAAACTCTAATTCAGTGTCTAACTTAGTGCTAAAAGGGGACACGCTACAAAAAACTGAACAGCTTACAGATCAGACACAAAGAGCAAGGGGTCTCACCTTCGCTAAATGCCAGCCAGCGAATGGAGATCTCTTCTCATGCCAGATGCGCACTTTCAGCAGCCTTCCAATGTCTGGCATTTCAATCTACAGTGATAATACAGACAACAGATTTGATTCCTTAGGAACTTAGTGTAGATCAGTGTGAGAACTTAACAGTGGAAGACACTGTAATGTGCCCAGTTAAGCAGATGAGCAAAAGCTTACCATGAATTTATCAAGCTGGCCCTGTTCAAAACTGTCTGAGTTGTTTTCCAGTTTGATCTCATCAGACTTGCCCTTTTCTCCATAGATCTGCAGAAACACCTGGGCATCTGTCCCTGCCCCCTTCACATCCGATGTCCAAATCCACAGGGACCATGGGTACTCTGGAGTAAAAGAAGAGTAGATTTGATAGTAAAGTAGGCTAGTCTATTTTAATTAGAAGCCAACATATATATAGATAGATATATGTTGATTAAATGCAACTTGACCTCTATAGAGAATATGAGTGATTTGCTTTTCTTTCAATGAGGAGAGATATATGTGTTTAATAAAGCCACCCACTCTTCTGTTTTTTCTGCCTGAGAGAGACCATCTCGTACAGCTCCCTCTCAATCAGTCCGTCCCCCTCATCCTCGTCCAGCCACTTCCCGCACGGAAATGTCTGCTCAATGCCCGTGAACGGACAATATATTACCACCTAGAAGGGAAACGGATGCTTGATGAGTGAACGACACTTTGAGAATCACTCTGTCAGCATAAACAGAGGTGTAGTACCTTTTCACAGTACCATCCAGCACCAACAGCCCCGTTGTCGTGCCCGATGGTGACCCTGCTGAGCGGGCTGATCAGTTCACAAATCTCCACGTTGAAAATGTCAATGAGACCACGCTCGAAGGCACCACCCTCCAGGAAGACTTTGCCGCTGTTCTTTAAGCCCTTGGAGCCGTGCATGACCATGTGGATCTTGGAGTTGGTGCCCGCACCCCTCACATCTCCAGTCATCACTTGTACATTGTATACGATTGCTAAGTAGATGCAGGAAAATACACCAAAACATATGTGTATCCATGATTTATAATGGAATCAGACGTGATAATAGCCTGTGACAATCTTAGAAATCAGCATACATATTTTTGGTGTTTGTTTTGAATTGTGTAGTTGTTTGGTCAACATTGTAATTCCTTAAATTTTTAAATTACATTTAAATTTTCTGCAGTGAAATAGTGGCTTGTGTTGTTCTCACCCATTGGTTGTACGGATCCAACCAACACATCTCTCTGTATTTTGCCATCGCATTCATCCATGGCAAACCAGCGATTAACTGGGAACTCATACAACTCTTTATTCCCCATGTCATCAATCACTACCTGGGAAGAAACATAACGCACCATCATGAGTGTTTTTATGCATGTGTGCACGTCTGTGAATTAAATGCATGCATGTGTAGATTTGACATGCCTTATCTAGAAACCATCCAGCTGATGATCCTCTGTTGTTGTGGCCAATGGTGATTTTCCTCAGCTTTCCCAGGTTTGGCACCTCTATCGTAAACTTGTCCTCTGACCCGCGTTCAAAGTTGTTTTTGTCACTGTCCAGTCGTCTCTCTCCTTTTATAACAAACAAAGCATTTTGGAGCAGGAGTCAAACACATTGAAATCATATACAGCTACATTATTACAGTAACAATAAATACACAACAGTATTTGTCATGGCTATTGTTGGAGGTAAATGAGAGTCACCTGTGTCTAGCGATTACACGATCAGGACAGAACCAGAACAGAAACTAAATCGACTACTATTTTGATAGTCAATTCATTGCTTATGTCATTCATTTATCAAGCAAAAATGCCAAATGTGCTGGTTTCAGCTTCACAAATGTGAAGATTTACCACTTTTCTCTGTGTATATCGTTGTGAATGTAATATGTTTTGGTCTGTAAATAAGACAATTAAAGATGTCTCCTTGGGCTCTGGGAAATTAACATTTAATTTAAGTTTTTTAATATACTGTATGTTCCAACATTGTATAGACTATGTGGTTGATAAATTAATAGAAAAATGATCCATAGAATAACAGATGAAAAAAATCATTAGTTGCAGCCCTACCTGTGTCACCATTCTCTCCAAAGATGTTTAGGAAGACATCAGCATCAGTTCCACTTCCCTTCATGTCAGCAGTGAACACACTTACTATGTATTTATTTACTGCAAAATATAAATTAGGATATCAAGAATACAGTGAGTTATATAACCAATGCCCAAGAAAGACCAACAGTGTAGTAAATGTTGATCTTTCAAAACCAATTGTCTACCTAGCAGCACTGTTCAATCAATAGTTGGACTTTTTCTATTGTCATTAGACAGGTGCCTTGCTATTCCAGCCTAGGATGGTTTCCAAGTTAAATATTCATAACAGTGTGTGTGTGTGTGTGTGTGTGTGTGTGTGTGTGTGTGTGTGTGTGTGTGTGTGTGTGTGTGTGTGTGTGTGTGTGTGTGTGTGTGTGTGTGTGTGTTTATTGCTCTGACCACTCCCTCACAGCACAGGGTCCTCATGTCTTTACCTGATCCTTGGTTCTGCTTGACTGACTGCAGGTACTGAAATGTTGGATCACATTGCAACAGAGGACACATGGGCTTCACCTGAAGACTATACTCTGATGGCATTACATTTCAAAATGAAACTGTAGGAAGATCTGTAGGCTATCAGGCACCTTTGTGTACAACTGTCCAGACACATGGTACTAACACTGTTAAGTTTCTAAAATGCTTTTTTTCACATCTGTAATTTGGAAGACTTACCTAGCTAACATCAGTGTCAAATTGGTTTTAAGGAGACAGTGATATTAGCATAAGTATTAGAGCTCTTGGTCTTATTAGTTGTGAACTGTCGAGGCTTATATATACTGTATTTTATCTTAAAACTGTAGTCTCTCTGGTGACATTTCAAACCAAGTGGTTTCTCTGCATGTGGTGAAGGTATTTGGAATTTTAATCAACTGTTATTTCATTTTAACCTGAGTGAACCTTTGTGTCTGCTTGTGTTATGCGTTTGTCCCAGAGTGACTTACATTTCGGGACGTCCATGGGGTTCATGCTGCCCAGCAGGTCCCTGACAAACAGGTTGTCAGCCTCCTCCCGACTCAGCCAGTTGTTGCAGGCGAAATAGAAGCGCAGATGGGGCCGGTTCATGTCGGTCACCATCACCCTGTCCAAGAACCAGCTGGCGTTCATCCCCGTGTTGTCGTGCTCAATCCTGGGGAGACAACCGTCATAGTGTGACATGAATTCACTCTGCAGGTAATCACAAATGAGTTTCCCACATCACATGTCCAATGCATTTAAATATTTTTATTTATTTCAGGTTGTTTGAATTTCTGCAGTGGTAAATACCAAACAACGGAGAAGATGGAGGACTATGAAATACAGCCGCAAGCAACTTGTTTTGACATACAGTATATTAATTTAACAACTTTTAAAACACAACTGTGTGTGTTAATAACAGACAGTAGAGAGAAACAGGAGGATTCACACACTAAGGTTCCTGACCTCAACCAGATTTAAAATTCATTACATTTTTGTTATACAAATCGATAGGGAGTAGTTGTGTAGATGCCAAAAATGGGCTTCTGCCAGCACTCACACAATAAAGAGAAAAAACAGCCAAACGGGAGAATAATAGTGCCTGCCTGCCCCAGCACAATTAATCCAGATAATTCAAAGAGGTTTACAGCACCAGCGGGTCTCAATTTATGAGTAGCTGCCATGTTAAATGTAGACATATGAGCATATAAATTGTAATAGGCACCTATAAACTTTAAGACCTGTGGCTTTGAGTAAACATGAGTCGAAACACTCTCTAGTGGTCAGTTTCTAGGTTAGTAGTCTGAATTGCACTTGAGGAGTGAAAAGCCTTGGTATCCCTCTGTCTGATTTTATAATATCTACTACTACTTTATTGTTGAAAATAGAATTTGAGTAAATGGATAGATTCACACTCCTCTGGCGATGTCGACAACAATATTGTAGAAGCAATCATAATTTTGGAAGTAGTTGTTTGACAACACAATCAGAAGTCATGGTCCACTTACTAGCCTTTCCAGGAGCTTTCAACCATATCACACAATCTTTATCAGTGGATAGAGTTTCATCAGTTACTATGGAGATAGATCTGACATGCGAGATCAGCAGTATCAGTAATAAAAGAGACCAAAAAATGCCAGTAAGTGTACCTTAGTTTGGATTGTTTTGTAAAAAAAAAAAAAAGAAGTAAAACTTTAAACACTCCTATAGTTCTGAATGTCTGAGCCACGGTGCAGAATCTCTACTGTTTGCAATCTTTGACTAAATGTATCCTGCTGCCTCATTTCACTGTTCATGTGTGGCGACTGTGATGTAACTCAGTCTCCTCTGGAGTAAGACACTAACTCCCAACAGATGGGGCTTAACCTTCTGTCACTGAGTGAAATCCTTTGATGGCCAGCTGCACAGCTGAAAAATAAGTGAGAAATGTTCCTGTGTGATCCTCTCTGTAAGCTGCTGTGATCCTGTGTGAGGCATAGACAGTGATGTTGTCAGTGACCCATAGCTGTGCTTTCTGGGTATCTGCTGCAGCCATGCAAAGAGGCATTATAGGATATATATATATATGGTATGTGTGGTTTTCTGTCACATTGAATTAACTGTACAGTACCTCAGCTTCTTCAGAGGCCCCACGTTGTGTGTTTTGATACGGAAAACATCCGTCTTGTTCTTCTCAAATGCAGTTCGGCTTCTGTTAATTGAGGAAACATGGAAAATGTCAGAATTTGGGAGAAAGATGACTTGTTAAACTGTATTAGCATCTGAATCAGCACAGTGTAGTTTCATTTAAACTATATAATTGTAATGACTTTTCTAATTGTATCTTTTATATTATTCTAATTCAATTCTGCATCTATTCAAAAAATGCACTAGATATTATACATTTAAAAGCGCTTGCACTTTGTTGTAGGTCTTTTAAACTGCAATGCAGCTCAACTTCTGCAGGGATTTCTTGAACTGCCAATACATTCTGAGATTGCAAAGCCCTGAGGAAACTGATCCGCTAACAACCAGCCACACTAAGCAAAGAGTAAAATGAGCAGCAGAGAAAGCTGTGACTCAGACAGCACATCTATAATTCCTCTGTGCTTTATTATTTCATTACAGTGGGTTAGACACTAAGTTAATGTGTATTAGGCAACGGAGAACCTTAATCAGTCTGCAGCACTTTTTCTAGTTCTTCACCTGTCTGTACACTGAACTAGACATCTGCTATTTTATTTAACAGCCTTGTAGTTTCAACGAGCACTAATAGAAATTAGAAAGAAATTTAGATACTAAGAATTGCATTTTATGTTTCTGTTTCCTTTAAATTACTATTATTTTCATATACTACCTCCGTACATACTTGACATTCAATGCCTCTTTACACTATACATGGGAAGACCATTACCTTACCATCGCCTATGTAGTGTGTGTGTGTGTGTGTGTGTGTGTGTGTGCGTGCGTGCGTGCGTGCGTGCGTGCGTGTGCGTGTGTGTGTGTGTGTGTGTGACAGAGAAAGAGAGAGATGCTCTATTTGATTGACAGAGATTATAGGAGCTGAAGAAACAGTCCAGACAGACAGAACTGAACTCTGGAACGGTAAATTACATCTCCTGACTGATTCTCTGGTGGTCTCATGGCAGTTGTATAATCTGAAACTCTCCTGAGGCTCGGCCACTTCAACGCTCCCTCCTCCTCATGTACTTCTACCCCTCACAGAGCCGAGCTCAGCCTGTGTGCACAGCGGACCCCCTCTGCCAACCACCGTGAATCAGACACCCTCTTTTCCATTAACAGATAATACCTGCCTTTGTCTCTGACCCACATCTCCATCTGTGCTCATCTCCCTGTGATATTCAATAACAGGGCTCGAATAATTAAAGTGCACGGTGTCATATACTGTCAAAAGAACTGCCAAGAATGAAATACTGTCCAGCACACATAAATACATGCCCTTGTTCTCTGTTTCCATGTAAAATCACCTGTAAGAAAATGATGGGGAGACATTGATTATGTGAAAAAGCAAAGCCAATGCAAACTTTGGAATTCATGCAATTTGAATTTATTATAATCACAATGAATTTCCAAAGAATTGCATTTTTAATCTGCTGCAATTGTTCAATCGGGGCAAAATTGCTTGGAGACATTAAAAAACCCCTCCCTTACCTGTATCATGTTATAAAGTTTGTATCGATCATTACACAATACAGGCAGGACCTAATATATATCGGAGTAAGGTGAAACTCCTTACTTTGCAATAGGTTTATTATATGACTCATCAAGTGACTCATCAACATCCATGTACTGTATGCTATTTTACCTGCTGAGCAACACTATGGCCACACAGCACGGAGATACTGAATACATGGCATGTTGATGTTGTCCAAAGTGGATGAATGAGACCACCACCAGGTGTGGGTGACATGGTCCAGTGTGGCTTACAATACATTGGTACATCATATATGCTGCACAGGTAACCCTATCAATCAATGTGTGCAGAGATAAAGGGAGCCAACTGCTGATAAGCTCCCCTGAGAGTCATTTGATCATCCACAGAAATGACATCGTGGTCTTCTTTCATTTGCCTCTGAATGGAAAAGAAGACCGGCCATGTCACATAGTTCCTCCTTACTCCCGATATTCTGTGTCCGACATTTTAAACAACTGTATAGGGGAGGGATTCCTGCACCACAACCAAACCTTTATCAGAGTGTGCTGCTGAGGATTTTTAAGTTTCAGGTTGATACAGTTTTGACAAATGGGTCAAAGAGATCCTTGGTGTGCAAACTGATTTTGTTTTGATTCATGGGCTCTGCAGGCATCAGATTAATGCTGAGCAGGAATGCTCCCCCATACAGTGTTATATACACAATACAACTCAACACAAGGACAGAATCATAACCATCCTTCAAAAGGCTAATTAGAAAATACCTCTTTTCTGTGCTGACGGATCAGAAAGGAATAAAAAAAGGTTCAAAGTTAACAGGTGACATTTAAAAAGTATTAAACGAGCTAGGTTTACTAATGATATGAACTGAAACAGAATTAAATCCAATTGACTCTATGTGACACATACAACCTGATATAATAATTGAAATAACAAGTTAGAGCAAGTCAGTGAGACCTGATTTAGATCTTACATACTTTTCAAAGCATACTATAAGACAATGACATCAACATAAACCCTTTTGAACTCACTTGCTTGCCAGGTGAACCTTGGGCGTGACGCCAAAGTCTCCAAAAAGGGTGACAAACACATTAGCATCTGTCCCAGCTCCCTTTACATCACCAGTAATAGTGACCACCTCATACACTGAAAGAGAGAGGAGAGTGGAGCTTAGACAGAGGAGCGATAAAACAAAAATGTGTGCCCCTTTGTTCATGTTGCAATAAAGATCACAAATCTGAAATAGTGAAAGTATGTATAGGGAATAATTAGCTCTAACAAGGACTTAATTATTTAAAAAGTATAAGGTTGAATGAAATGACAAAGACACAAAGTCAGATCCTCAGACAGTGTCCAATAATCTATAAAGATTAGGGAGCATTATGTTTCCTTGCATGCACAGTTTCCAGGGAATTCAATGCGGCGAATCTGCAGCGAATCCATGTCTGGTGTGATATACCAGCCAAGCCTCTCTCACATTTCACAAATGCATGTCTTCCTCTGGCCAAGCTACTGAGTTGATGGGAAGGTAAACAGGATAAAAACTCAGTAGTCTGAAATATTCCTAACCTAATTGATATCGAAAATAAAAATCGAATGGTAAATACAACCGATGTAGGACCTGGTGAATTGGAATTGAATCAATTCGGAAAATCACCCAATCCTAATGGTTAGCGTGCCAGATACACAAAGTATCTGTATTACTTGGAGAGGATTTTGAAAGCCACACTTGTGAAACAGCCTGTGTTTGAGTTACAGTAACAACATTAAATCTTCAGTAGGAGAATAGTCAGCAGTTGGCTGTTGCCTGTGACTTAATAGGTCAGCATATACAGTGGTAATTCAATAGTCTATAGTCCTGCTGCATTACTGCACGCAAATGTAAACTCCTCTTTCCTGTGGTTATGTAAGATAGACAGAAAGGTATGGGACACTGTCTGGGACTTAGGGTCAAACCTAATCAGATGAAGGATAAAGTTGTGTCCAGTCTGAACAGAGGTAGACTGTGTTTGTGAGGGGTGGTAAACTGTGTTCACTGATGTCCAGGGTGAAAAACATCCATCAAGGAGTGCATGAAGGAACTGGAAGGAGAAGATACATTGAATGAGGGAGACATGCTGAAGAAGCAGAAAGAGAAGACCGACAGATTACTTAAAAAACATTTAGGAGAGGAGGAAAGGAGAGGCAGAGACCTGATAAAGAGTAATTTGGTCGCTCCGATAGGACATGGATACCTAATTAACAGTGAGCAGAGCTATTAAAGCCAGCTTAAAGAGAAAGAGGGACACCTGATAAAATCAGATAGACGGTGGCCTGGTAAAACTGTGCCTCGATAAACTCTTTGATTGTCAGAGACCTGAGTCAGCCAGTGAGGTATGAAAGCCATTTACACAGGCAAGTATCACTGCTACTGATGCTAAATAATTATACTTAATGATCGGTAACTTTAATCTGCTACTTTATGGTAGCAGTGATCTTTCAGTGAAAATGCTGGAAAATACAATGAAATGTCACAATGCCAGCACTCTCACTGCCAACAGACATAAAAAGCTTTTAACTTCAGATGTTTTGCGTTTACGGGCAATTTCCCCAATTACAGCACCTTTGAATACAGCGCAGTGCTGTACTTTCCAAATGCAATTTTTTGGCAACTCTGACTTCTAGAAGTTATTTCTACTAATTTGTTTTATTAAATACGTTTCCCAAGAAAGAAACTTTAATTCCAGAGACCGGGGTTGGCATCCTGAGTCCAGTGTGTGGTTGGGATTAGGCAACAAAAGCACTTTGGTTTAATTAAGGAAATAATTTGGTTTTGGTTTAATGTTATTCCAGATACATACATATACTTCCTGTCTTATGTTCAACTCACTGTCGACTCCTCAATATTAGACCACAATCTTTCTATGACTGTAACCAAACCATAAAAATCAATATCATCCCTTACTTGCTATGAGTAGATATATTGTGTTGTATTGCAGATACTGTCAGAAAAACAAATAGAATAAGTTGACAGTGAACATATGAGCTACGTTGAGTATGAACACTTCTTTGCAGATCTGTTTATTCCACATTATGTTGTTAAAAAAAAAAAATTCAGGTGGAGTTATGTTTCTGTCAAAAAACATTTGCTATTGCATAAATACATTATATCATTTCTTGGAGACAGAGGTGTTTATGGTCGTGATTTGAGCATGCAGAGCAGTAACAGTGCAACAGAGTAGTCTAAACTGACTGGTTTTTGCAGAGTCTTTCAACTGCAAAATGTTTGAAAGATCAAGAAAAGGTAGCAAGCAGACATTTGAGCTCAGATTTTTCAAATGATGATATAACCTAATTCATTGTTTTCATTGGATGAGAATGTAACTCATCTCCCACACAACTGAGTAGCTCAGAAGTAAGGTTACATGAAAGTAGTTTTAGTAAAAATAATTTACCGTATCTACCAGCTATGGTTATTCTGTTCGATATAATATTGTTACATCGACAGAGTAGTTGTCAACATTGTCATTGTTCAGGTTGTTGCATCTTATTTTTTTACCTAGCTCATAAATCACCCTGCAGTCCCATTTCCCCTAACCAAACAAAAAAAAACTATTTTGCAGCCTCCTGTGAGATCTGGTTCCCCCATTTTAAAACCTCTGATATGCTTTAAGAAAGGTCCTCTGGCTCCCGGCCCTGCCTCTGGCCCTGGTGGTTCTCTCAGCCCCGTAGTCTGGGACGGCACCCAGCACCTGTCTGCCCCCGAGCTTCTGTTTGGCTTCATTCATGTAGAACATAACTGAGCTTTCACCCAAGAACAATCACAGAGGGATTCCCAGGGTGCTCCTGCTCGAGAACTAGAGGAAACCTGTATTCAACATTTGACCAGTTGGGACACTCCAACAGGAAAATACATACATTATGTAACTGAGACTTACCTGAAATGCAACATGTGTGGCTTCTCTGTCAGCTCTACAATGTCAATCCTTACCTTTCTTTTTGTAGTACTCATCCTCATATCCATCAGACGAGTCTGTGTGGTAGTTCAGCAGCTCATTCTGGTAGATCACGCCATAGTCCACCTGTTTATTTTTGATTTTTTTCCCCTTTTTCTTTTTATCTTCATCACTGTCCGCCGATCCCTTCTTTGCCTTCTTCTTTTTCTTTTTCTTTGAGTCCTCCTCCTCTTCCTGCTCCTCAATCAATGGCTCCTCATCACCACCATTATTGTGAGACTTCTTTTTCTTCTTTCCATCTTTTGACTTCTTATCCTTGGATCCCATTTCCTCCTCTCCTTCTGGATTCTCTGTGGAGGACTTCTTCTTCTTTTTCTTTTCCTCCTTCGCTCCCTCAGTCACTTTCTCTTTGAGCTTCTCTGATTTCTCCTTCTTGGAATTGGTCGTGGGGTCATTGTTGTTCTGCTCACCCTCAGCTTCATTTTCAATCACAGCAACAGCTTCAACATTATCATCTGGTTTCTTTTTCTTCTTTTTCTCTTTTACTTTTTCACCCTCTTTTTTCTTCTTCTCTTTCTCTGGGGCCTCCTGATTCTCAGAGCTCTCTGTGCTCTTGTGTTTCTTCCGACTCTTCTCTCCTTTTGTGGTGTCCGCACGGGTCACACCATTGCTCCTCTCTTTAAACTTTGGCTCTGTTTCCTCCACTTCATCATCAACCTCTTCGGTTTCTTCCGAAGCTGTGGATTTTTTCTGTTTCGACGGCATCTTTTATTCATCCACTTCCCTAGCCTTTAGTTTCGTAAGTGCTGCCTTGACTTTGTAATGGTGTAAGACAATTCATTTGACCCTTGGCTGCAGAGAGGTCCTGGGATCGCGGGGTTCAGCGCAGCGTAGGTGTGTGCGGCTGCAGGTTTACAGACTCAGGACACGCAGAGGGTGCAGTGGCTACCTGGACGTCTCCAACTTTGACAGCTTATGGCCATATGACTAACACACACTTACTGTCACCTCAGCACTCACGTGACCCACAGGAGAAAGCCCTGTGAAAAAGGAGCCTTGCACAGAGAACTTATCCGCTTTGCCACGGCGCGCTTCATTATTCATGGTGTTAGGATCGCTTTACGGGCCGGGGGAGTCTCGCTGTTACCTGCAGTGACACGCACACAGACAGACAGACGCGTTAACACACACACAAACTCTTCCTCCCTTACAACAACTTCTTTTTGTTTTTTTCTGATACTGTAGAACAAAGTGTAGCAATGTGTATAAAGTAAAAGAAAGACATGACACTTACTGACTGTATTTTAAGATTTACCATTGATGATTAAATAATCCTTAAAGCAATGATTTATTCCTTTTATGGCTGCATTCAGCAAACATCAGTGTTCATTTAAAGCAACAGTCCAGCATTTTGAAAATAGGCTTATCTGCTTTCTTGCTGAGAGTTGAATGAGGAGATTAATACTACTTGTGCGCTCAACATGAAGCTAGGGCCAGCAGGTGGTTTGCTTGGCTTAGCATGACAACTGGAAACAGGGGGAAATAGTTCGCCAGGTTCTGTCCAAAACAGCCATTCCTTACAACTACAACAACTTCCTTTAAAAAAAAGGCCCATGAGAGCGTAATATTGTCTGGAGAAGGAACTGTATTTAAACTAAGTTGCACTCTATACATTTTAGTATTTGGTTGGATTGTAAGTAATCTTAAGCATTTCATTCCTGATGTAGATTTTCAAGACAACTCAAATGCAAGTCTAGTCAATGCATCGAGCAGAAATATACATCAATTTATTATTTGTTTTGGGGGGGGGGATTGCTTTAAAATGACGGATAATTAATAGGCCAACATTTGCATACTGTATTGCTTTACAATGGGAAATCCTAAAAAACAAATGTTGAGTTGTTTACCCAGCATAGGTTTAGTTATTACACTAATTTGATTGGATATCAACATTAACATGTAAGAAAAGCAACAGAATATGTTTTGCGTGACTTCAGTCTTTAGAATTACGCAAGACTGTTTTTATAATAGCACAAATTCCTCTATGCAAATTTGTGTTGCAGTTTCATCACACTGGCATACACATCTGCATCTCTGAGCCAAATCATCCTATTAGCCTTATTGCTGCCACCTGACACCTGACCATGTAGGCATCAAGGGGAAGGGCAGATTTTGGTCATATTGATCTTTCACCATCGAATTACCCAACCTACAGATGACAGCAGAGTCAAACTGTCAAACCTCATTTGACCCAGTGCACTGAGGAATCATTCTTCTAACATAAAGACCAAATGCTACATTGTTCTTCACTAATGAATACTGTAACATTAGTGATTAAATCACATTTATAACATACATGTAGGCTAATAAGATTGTATAATTCTTCATGTCCTGCAGACCAACAAGGCGGCAGCATCCTTTTTTTCTTACTTTTCCCTTGTATTTACTGTAAATGGAGTAGAACTGCATGTTAATAATATCATGAGACTAAACTTAAGCCCTTCATCAGAAACCTGGATATTGTCAAAATAACTAGGCCTAACCATATCTGTAACGTTATGCTTGCTATACTTTTAGCATATTATTAGCTACTATTTAAACTGTTTATCCATTAGGCCTACTTTTAGCTAAGCTTGCTGTTTCAACTGTTATCCATTACTTTTAACCACTGGAACTATTTAAACTATCCATTTCTTTTGTTAGCTAACTACTTGAACGGTGTATTTTGCTAGCCTATTAGCCTACTTTTATGATATCCATCACTTTTAGCAAGCTTAATTGCTTAATTTCAACCGTTTATCAAATACTTTTAGTTAATAATTTTAACGTCAACTGTTGTTATATATTAACCTAACTACTTTAGCTAACTATTTGAACATTTTATCATTGAAATTGCTTTAAATTACATTACTTTTAGCTAACTATTTCAAGAAAAGTTGCAAAAGTGTGCCACGTCGCGGTCGCTCATACGTTACCACGGCTGCGTCTCTCCCTGGCGTCCAGCAGAGCGGAGGAAGAGAGTAGGCTGACACCGGCTGAAACAGACGAGAAACTTCGACAGGAATAGCTACTAAAAAGGTGGACATCAGCAACAAAGTAAACAAAGTACGGTGAGATCTGTGGGTGGTGCCGAGGCAGGGCCTCGGTGTGTTTTGTGGCTATGTGGTTAACCATAGCAAAGCCCGTAGCACGTACGTGTGCTAATTTTCACGCACTCACAGCATGGATCTCACGTTCATGCACCACGACTGGTCAATAAGGGATTTTTATACTGTGCCTCATCATACTTTATTATGGGAGAAGGAGCGAACAGCTTGGAAAACGGATTTTGGCTCAAAACAACGTTTAGACTATTTTAGTGCGCCTGCTCTATGGGCCGCTCAAAGTGGAGATATAGTGCCAATCATCCGGGTTTGGTTCCGTTAACGCGACACTGAGCAACTCTAATCTTTATATATAAAGATTAGAGTTAGACATAGACAGTATACTGTACAGTACTGTATACAGTATACTCACTTATATATATATATATATATATATATATATATATATATATATATATATATATATATATATATATATATACTTCACTTACACACGCAAGCATAATTCACTTGCACATACATATATACTTCACTTGCGCATATACTTCACGTGCACATACATGGATACTTCACTTTCTCATAAATATATACTTCACTTGCATAGCCAATACATATAGCCTACTTCAGTTGCACATACGTGTGTTCATACTGTAAGTACGTGCATATGCATTGGGTTGGTGGTCAGGGCTGGACTGGGACAAAAAATCGGCCCGGGCATTTTTGGCCCAGGCGGCCCACACCCACTGTGATTGGTCAGAGACATTCCCTGCAGACAGTCCTCTTAAAATATGCGTCCATTCTATGATATGAGTTGCCTATTGTTCTGCATTCATGTGATAGTTTTGGATCCTTCAAGAGGTCTCAAGACTTATCTGTTGATCTTACACTTAAATAATTAATTCATTCTTTGAGTTATGATTTGTATATTTATGGTATTTTTTATTATTATTATTGATATTTGATATTGTATTGCCATTATTGTTATTATTACTATTTTGCTTAATATTGGCTTAGCAACTTTTAAAAACTGTTTACTGTTAATTTTAACCATTGTAAGATTCATATTTTGTCGCTTTGGACAAAAGTGTCTGCTAACTACAATAACCATAACCCTTCCCAACAGCTACAATAAAGCTGGGAGTAGTACATGCCCTGGAAAAGAGAAGCAGTGTACTCACTCACTTTTGATTGGCGACCTGGAGGCCATAGGGTAGCCTACACAATGTCCATACTCAAGTCCAAGTAAATGCCAAAGATAAAGTTTAAAGTATAATTTCTAATTATTTAACAACATTTAAGTATACAAGTGTATTGTATACACATTGGTATAATTCATTTAGCTTAAATCTCTGGGCAATATAGAGAGACAGCTGTACACATAGTATACATGAGCCTAGTAGAACAGGCTGTATACATAGTATACATGAGCCTAGTAGAACAGGCTGTATACATAGTATACATGAGCCTAGTAGAACAGGTTGTATACATAGTATACATGAGCCTAGTAGAACAGGCTGTTACATAGTATACATGAGCCTAGTAGAACACGTTGTATACATAGTATACATGAGCCTAGTAGAACAGGCTGTATACATAGTATACATGAGCCTAGTAGAACAGGTTGTATACATAGTATACATGAGCCTAGTAGAACAGGCTGTTACATAGTATACATGAGCCTAGTAGAACACGTTGTATACATAGTATACATGAGCCTAGTAGAACAGGCTGTATAGATCACAGACTTCAGCTACCCAACAGGCCAACCCTTAAACAGTTAGGTTACCTGACAGCCACTAACTGTAATGTTACTGCCAAACTGCTTGTTGTCATTATGACGTGAGGCGCGCGCACACACACACACACACACACACACACACACACAACCTGTTAATCCACGTACTTCTTACCGTCGTCAACTAGGCCTACTCTCTCTTCCATCTGTTCCTCCCTCTCTCTCCCGTGGCCCTGTCATGGTCGCTCTCCTCCTCCTCGGCCTCTTCCCTGTCATCATGATGTTGTTTCTGCTTCTCTGTATAGCCAGCCACCTCTCCTCCTTCCTCTACTTCAGGTAGCCTAATGCTGATGTTGAAGCAGCTACTACAGCCCCAAACATGTCAGACATGTTGGCACATTTTGAGGCATTCGCCTGTAGATACTTAATCTTTTTCTCCCATAATTTCTGTACACATCGCTTGTGTATGGGGTTCCATGGTCGTTTGTCCATTTTAACGTGGATGCTAAACTTCCAGCATATTATAACGTTTACAGCTCGTGTCTCAGGGCCGGGAGTGGGGAAGGGTGTTCCTGGATTTGATTGGGTTAGGTCTAGCTTAGGACTGTAGTTGAGCTGATTCCGGTTTCCAACTTCGCCCCAGGGATGTCAGTTAAAACACAGACGGAGACAATTATCCCTCTTGGCGCTTTATTACATAAGGCAACAGTACAAAATGGGCGTGGGTAGCTCTGCTATGGCTGTGTATTTGTGTGTGGTTCTGCAAAGATACAAATAACATTGTGAAGGCTACCATACACAATGCATATGAAGTATACATATAGGCTAGCAAACAACAACAAACCCACTATTAATTACACTATATCAATGTAATGTAACTACTGCAGCATAATACAATACAATAATAATACAATAATGTAGCTAAATACAAACGTGAGCAAGAGCTTCCAACAATCTGCATTATAAATCAACGTGCAAAGTAGCTAACAGGTGATTAACACAAACATCGAAATTACCAGCTAACTTACTTAAATGTACAAGAACTACAGACCAATACAACAACAGGCCCAAATGAACTGACAACGTAAGCTATGGGACTTACAGTTCTCAAAGACGCACACACACGAGCTCAACTGATTATCCTCTGGACGCACACAGTCTCTTTTCTCTTTCTCCCACTTTTCTCTCCGTGTGGCGCGTGCGCCCGCTCGCAGTAAGGCGCGTGTCCGCGCTACCCCCTGGCATGCAGCCACAATCAGTCCTGACAGACGGACTTTTGTACAATTACCGAATGGGCCGCTGTCAGTTATCTATGGGCCGGCGCGGCCAAAAAAAATAAAAAAAATTAAAACAAAGGCCTATAAATTATATCGGCGATTCGGCCCGAAAGTGCGTCGGCCCACCGGGAAAATGCCCGGTATGCCCGATGGCCAGTCCAGCCCTGTTGGTGGTTAGGGAGGCTGGTGGAGTGCATAAGCATGCAGGACTTTTAACCAGGAGGTTTGGGTTCAAGTCCATTCCAAAACCATAGGTCAATTGGCTGATCTAGTAACTTATTTATTACTTACTTGACTTTCATAACAAACATACTTATTTATCCCAACTACATCCCAGAAGTACGGTATATATAATGAATATATAATATGAGCTCAGGTATTGCAGTGTGCTTCTATGCTATCCCCACTCAATGTACACACACAATAATAAATAATCCATTAAACATAAGTGAGAAAATCCAAACAAGTTTATTTACAAACACAATATCATTAAAAAGAATGATCCAGAGTCAGTTAAGAAGTACTGTGTTATATATTACATCTGTTAAGTACACAGACCAGTTATAATCCTTTCCCATTCTTGATTCAGTTGTGTGCAACAATTTAGTGGTCACGCCAAAACATTTTTGGTGTTCATATTTGCTGAACTCATATCTCTTGTGCATAAACACAGTCTGTATAAATGATGAAAGAGATAATATTATTATTAGCAATGATGTCCATCAACTACAAAAGAAATGAAATGGAGAAGTGCACAGCAGAGCATGAACAGAAGAGCGACAAAATATTATTTTACAGTCTCTTAAAAACTTTTGCCATGTACAACAAAGTAAACGGTAAAAACCTACACAGCTTTCCAGTGCTTTAATGCACAATGCTTGCAAACTGAATCTTCACAGTTCAAAGGGGAAGGTGAAATAGTAATAAGTGTCGTAGCACTTCACAAAGGGCAGCAACCATCTTCATTTGTGCATCTTTAATCAATGAGAACTGCATCTACTATTATACATTTCAACGTACCCATTCATTTTTTCTGTGAAAAGGTTCGTGTACATATCTCCAAAAGCACTGTGAGCTCCAGTTGAGGCTTAAGTGTAAACATATTTCAGTGATAATTGAAGCAGGCACACACAAAGCCAAGTATAGAGTAAAGTCATGCAGAGTGGTACATGATTATGAATAGATTTTACAGGAACATTGCTAATTCCAATAGAATATAAGATAAGAAACGCACATGAATTTCTATACCTTAGAGTTCCAAATGTCCTTTGATTCAAGAGACACATTAAGATTTAGTTTAATGTTAATGTATTTGTAGATAAGCAAAACACGTGTGCATTGCATATCATATAGAGGGGTTTGATATCTCATAAGGCAGCATGGCTTAAGACATGAGAGGACACAAGAGGCTGGGTGGCTCAACAGTACTATGAGTACTATGTTGCTTTACAAATAAGATGGCCTTGAAAACAATGTTTTGCTCAGGTGGTGTCATTTCAAGATATTTATCTGACTTTTGTCCAAAATCATGACAAGCCAAAAAAGAAAAGGGAAAAAAAACCCTCGTCGCCTCTTTTTTTTTTCTCCACCAGATATATCAGAGGAAATTTTTAGATGGGAGAAAGTAGGCCACTGAAAACCGCTGTTTCAATAGCGTTTTTAAAAAAATTCACCCAGTGAATTTGGTGAATAGGAAATAGGTTATAAAAGTAGACAATTGAATGTGACAATCTTTTTTCATTTTCTTGTTTTCAAATATTAGCTTAATATCAAGGTTCAGGTTTTGTTTTACACAAACATTAAAAGCTGCCACACCCACAGAGTGTCCAAGATAAGGAGAGAAGACAGGAGGAATGAGGGGGCAAATAAAACACCCACTGCGACCCATTTTAGCACAAATATCTGTGCAACATTGGGTAGAAAACAACACCTCTGTACAGCAGAGCCACTAGAAAACTTCACAGAAACAACAGCACTATAAAGACCACTTTTCACATTAAAAAGAAGCATCCTATGGTTAGAGAGTCGGAGATGACCATTGTGATTTGATTGGCTAAGTAAATTAAGGTACACATCGAAAAGAGAAGTATGAAATCAATAAAAACATTGTTAAAAAAAAGAAAAGAAAAAAAAGAAAAGTGTGTTGGCAATTAAAGCAAGCAACCTTCACTGTGTCGTGGAAAAAGTATACGCTCTGGAAGCCAACTCTCTTTAAATAGAGAGAAAAGTGACGTCTCATTAACAAATAAAACACAACATGTAAACCTGATTGAAAATTAAAAGAAACCTAAAAGTTTAACCACATTAAAGCAGAGGAGTGAGGGATCACGTGCACTGCCCCGTGTGTACATTGAGGATCCCACGAGTATGCATGTGAATGAAGTTGAAAATTTCATGGGGCATCGCATGGAAGCCCGGCCGTGGCTTGACGTTGTCATAGTAATGGTGAGTGATGAAGATGCCAGAGGGGTTCATGGGGAACGCCCAGAAACCGTAGAGGTGGACTTCCTCGCACATCTCTAAGGCGGCGGTCACTAGCATCAGGCCGCTGCTGACCCGTTTGGCCCGGACACCCTGCACCGCCCAGAAACGCTGCACGTTGAGCAGGTACTGCGGGTGGAAGAAGAACACGCCTCTCTGGGAGTCAAAGTCGTCCAGCATGTACTTGACTCTGAAAGAGACATCGGTGTTGCGAGTGTTATAGAAGGCGGGAAGCACCACTGAGGAGTTCTCGTAATTTTGAAGGACTTCGTAAAACGGTCGCCGCCATTTCTCCAACTTCTGAAATCTGCAAAGGAAGTGAAAAACATGAGATGACAAAAGCCAAAAGAGAAGGAGACTAGAGACAGACTAAGAGGGAGAGAGAGAGAGAGAGATAGGCCTGATTTCTTGCTCAGACCCATATTTACAGTACCTCTCAGTAATAATGCTAGGATTTATTGTCACCAGATCTGTTTTAGTGCCAACATCAGCTGAGTACTTTGCATTGATGGGTGGTATGTTGCACCTGGAGAAAGAAAACAAGAAACGTCTACTGATAAGGAGATTAAATGTATTTGATTTGATATGACAAAAACGTGGCATGCTGGCTTCTACAATAAATCAAACTTAACCGACTGTTTGCTAAACCCTTCCCCTTACCAGCAATTGTCCAATCATAGCTTAGAAACTTTAAACAAGCAAGACAGGCCTGTCTAGCCTTGGATTTTTCCTCATGTTGAGGCATGGAGCTGTACTGTAGTACAGCCATCAGTTGCACATTTAGGACCCTTTTACAGCATTCCCATTTTGAAACGAGTAAGATGACTCTTTAAAGAAGTCAGCTGGTGTGTTTTTATCGATCTTATGGAGCTAACGTTAGCGTCCTTAGCTTGCTAGCTACAGCTGATAAAATCAGCCAGCAACAAGTTTTTGTGTTCCTATGTCTAAAAATAGGGTTTCAAAATTACAAAAAATTTCAAAAGGTAGATCTGCCATTTTCATTGTAAACTGTACTGTGCGAGAACAGAAAGCTTGACAGGCGTAGCAACAGTAACTCAGGGGGGGTGGGGCTTACCAACAGTTAATTCAGTGCAATAACGTACAATCACAGACAACACTATTTACACTACACTGGCAAAATTTCAACTGTAATATAGAATGTTCTATGTAGGGATAGGTCTTTTTATGGGATTGCATGCTCTGTTAGCATAAAACCAACTTGTATTCATAGCAACAAAATAAAACACTGAATGATTATATCCTGAATACCTAAAAACAAAATCTGCTGAGTCAATTTCCTTCCCACATTTGGTGTTCTTGATGATGCCGCCATTTCCAACAACAGCACATTTCTTGTACTGTGATTTGGAATACGGCATGTCCTGGATGAAACAGACATATTTTGTTAAATTCAGACAGCATTGTGGACTCTCGAAATCAAACAGATCGTATCACCAGGTTTAGTAGCATCCGACCAATGTTAAAATATCATGGCAAGCTCTCATAAACAGGTGATGAACTCACATCTTGGAACATATTGAAGACTTCAGTGGTGATGGGAAGAATACCACTGGTGTCCACCTCGTACCTCAGCTTTGTCCCTGCAGGAGTGTTCCTCTTGGTGGTGAAGAGAAAGGAAGGAGCATTACAGCAGCGAGACAGAGACATCCTTCAGGAGGAAACCAAAGAAAGGATGAAGTTATTATAGTAATTTATAATAGTAATTGCAAAATAAAACAATTGTTTTGCTTTGAATATATGTTTTTTCTCTTTTTGTCCAATCTCTTACTGGGCTTTCACATTTGATGAAGGTGACAAAATGCAGAAATTACCATAAAGCACTTGTTTAATATGTTAAAGGTCCATGTATGAACAAATATAGATTACTTCTGTTTGCCAAAAAGTAAATTACAGATGACGAAATCTACAGTATGTTATCCTACATAATGACTCTACTTATGTTTGATCTCTTATGAACAAGCTGTTATAAAACTCCATTACAGAAATCAAAACAGACTGTGTGGCGGGGTAAAAAATGCTGTCAACAGCAATCACAGATATAAATCACAGATATAAAGAATATGAAAATCCACAGATTTACAGCTGGAGTCTCTGAGACTTCAAACATCAAACATATCAATGGTTCAACATCCTATTTATAAACAATTCTTATAAAATTAGAAAATCTAAAAGTGATAAATCAATGTTAAGTATTTTTTTTTTTTTTAGCTGTATAGGAACCCAATTAGAACACGGGTTGAAAGCACCAAATGCATTTTTAAAAACAGACAATGAAAAGTAGAGACATGTGCAGTGTACAAACTGAGGGGTAATGAAATCATGTACAAGATTTTTTTTCTAGACATTGAGACGGAGTAATGCTTACTTGAAGTTGCTGGTCTCCTCCTTGTTCTGCTCCCATCTACACACCTGCAGGTTTCGCCATCGCTCAAACAGGTCTGAGGTTTTCACCCTGGCAGACAGGCAGAGAGACTTGTGGAATGAGGAAGGATACCCATGGCCATGTATTTTCCGATTAATGTTTCTATAAGGGTAGTAAATTGAAGAAACATAAAAACGACTCACAAAGACAAACAAGTGGGCAGACAATTGCAGTGGTTACTCTGTGATGGCTCTACTAACACCACTGGATCTAGACTTCTTAATACAAAGACAGTGGATTCATCAAGCATGTCTGTAAATAGCTGTCCTTGAACTGACGGTTCCTTTGAGATGATTGGGAGATGTGATTTGCTCTGGGGGAGCAGAGTGGCACCATTACTTTGACTGTCTAGCAGAGTGACAGCAGCTCTTCTCTGCCTCGTGGCCATTCATCAAGTGCTCAGAATGCGTTTGACATTAACGTTTGGGAGCCTGCGGGACACCCACAAAAGGTCACTGGACAATCTTTTAAGGAAATATGCTTCCCAAATTGCATTGAGCACAATCGGCTCACTGAGGCATTCATCTGCTCCATAATGTGATAATGTGTTATTTATAGTGTGCTGCAGTTTAACTGACAATAAAAGTTGAGAGTGACAACTTTCAGCTGTAAAATGTTGCCGATAAAATGGATGTCATGTGTTAACAGCGTTCTCGCCCATTAGTTTGTATATTGTGGGGATTTGCAGTGGGCAACTTGCTGTTTGCTGGTTATAAGATAATCACAGAGTCTCTGTCAATTGATCACTTAATGATGATTAAAAAGAAGTGGGTGAAATAACTTATTCATAGGTTCAAGAGTTGTCAAATCCATTCATGGTCACAACTAAAATTCAACTCATCTCAGCCTATTTAGGATTAAAGTGACAGTTCATATTTGCTTCCTCAAACCTGAAAGATATTTAGCAACTTAAGTATATGTATAGATCATAAAACAGTAAAACAATGTTCTCCCTACCTACCAGGTGACAGGTGCTTGAGGGTCACCTAAGGGAAAAAAGATGTTACTCTAAATAGAGTTGTCCACCACAGGTGTGGGCTACGTCATAATGAACACTCACATTGTCAAGACTTTGACGTCCATAATCTCCTGTCTGAGCTCCCTGCATGCAGTGGAGTTGTATTCATATGAGCCATCATAGTTTTCCAGATACCTGGAGGGATAGACACAGTCATCCTCGGCCTAAACCTCTCCACACACAAGAGCATAAACAGATTAACAAAGAAAAACTGGAGATAAAATGCAATATACAAAACAGTTTTGAATAGACACCATACAAAGAAATAGCTTACATTTACTTCAAAATGTCTTTATGAAATAATATCAGTGCGGCATTGTGGGATGACAAATGACAGAAGTGATGCAACTGATTATAGGTGTCACAAACAGGATTGTAACTTACAGTTTACTGGACACTTGCACCAGATTCTATTACATCTTAGCTTAAACCAATGCGATACACTAACTGAAGAAAAATATTACCTCTCATATTTTCACTTATTTGATTGGTTATGATGTATATTAATTTAGAAGAGAAACAAACTGAAATAGCAAATTGGTTATTCCATTGCATAGCTTGTTAAAATGGTTGATTTGATAGCAGTGCAGTGGCTGATGGATATGAGTATGAGTGCTTTTGCGTAAGGCAGTACAATCTATTTTTTACATTTATATAATGAACTGCTTAAAAGTAATACAGTATGTCAATTGTGCTGGAAATAACATGACATTTGGACTATAGTTGATACAATTGTGCACATAAACACATGCATAGATGTTCATGCAAACTGGTTATCAGAGCATGGAGGCAATAACCAACAGGATTTTATGGAATTTCATACTTTCAACACAGTAGAGTTAAAGAACCTGATCAATCAATTTTACATATCTAAAACAATCATTACATTAAAATGTCAACATTAACCAAACAAAAATAATATCTTCATTATGGTGGTGTGACTGTGTTTTGGTGGATTTGACAAAATGCATCTGCAGTGAAAGTGTCAATAAGTTGCCATTTACACGTGCACTCACTGATGCCTCATATCTTGCAGCACAACAACGTATTTACATGCAATAAGACAAAAGCAGTCTGGATCAAATTTGTGTTTTGGGACGTGGTGGGGGTGGTTAAGATGAAGGTTGAAAGGGGACAAGAAGGAAACCACTAGTGTAACCGTGTTATTATCATGTTGGGCAGAGGAAATTTGGGATTACGGGCACTTTGCAGAAACATTTAGTAGATGGATGTGTATAAGTTATTTGCTGATAAAGTGGTTCAGTTAGATCACTACGTTAAATGTTTGAGATGTAGTTCTGAAATTTGGAATTGCCATAATCATATAGATACGGTATTTATCTGAGTCAGGGAACTCATAGAGTGGAAGAATCCTCCTTTTTCTGCCTGCCTAATACTAATTCTCTAGTACAATGTGACTAAAATAAGTGCTTCAAAATAAATGTCAAAAAACCTTGAAAAGGCCTTTGAAATGTTTGGATTTACTGTTTATCCTTGCTACACAGGCATGAGGCAATTAACATGCACTAAAATGTGACAAATATACATTAAGTTTTTACATCAGCCAACTGATTTTGTCTAATTGTCAATACTTTCACCCAAGGGTTTCTCTCTTTAGCCCTGATCTATAATTTACCTTTTACGTTGTGGCAGAGGGCCACAAAACTCACAGTCATCTGTCTCTCTCTGGTAGTTTAAATAAACTTCTTTTATATAAATAGAGATACTGATCTATACAGATCATTTTACTTTTCTATTTAACTTTTAATAAAATCAGATATATCTACAATGGTCATGGTTTTAAAATATACCCCTTCTGAGGTACATCTGAATCTTGGAATGCTTTAAATGTCCTAATATTTTTCAAATTTACATGTGCAATGCTTGACAGAGTGTGACAGGATTAAATGCCAAAATGGCAGCAATTGCAATGTATTTGTAAGAATGAATGTTGGTTTTGGTCACATCAGATACTGTAGATGTGTGTAGATGGAGTGTGGTGCTTTGGAAGATGGATAATATTGCAGAATATTACCCGTGGCTGTGGAGGTAAATTAAGCAAGTTAGAAAAAAAAGAATCATAATTTAAAAAAAAAAACACAAGCATTACAATGGAGCGATGCATTAAAGGAACAAGATGCTCGGATGAAATCGTACAAATGAGGAACGATGAAACTGGTTGTCTACATCCACCTGATGATGCAGTGTATTTCTGAGGGTTTATTGAGAGGAGCGTCTGAATAGGGCCATTCAAGCTTGTTTTAGCTAAGATGATGAAACCTTTGCAAGTGTTCTCTGTGTAGTTCTAAAAGCGAGAGAGCAATTCACTTGATGAGATGATTTTCATCTCATGTGGCATCTTAGGTTAAGCGTACAATGCTGGTTCAAAACCAATCCAGAATTGAGACTAACCAGCATGTTACCGCAGATACTGACATCTACTGCTCAGTGCAATTTGGATTTGGACCTTTTGGGGCAAAAACAATTCCAGCACCTTTCTGTCTTATTGTAACAAGGAAAATAAAGTGGAAAAGGGGGTAAATCCAGGTCGCAGAGAGAGACAATGCAGATGTGAGAAGGGGAGATAGGGGGAGCAGAAGAAGTGGCCACACTATGTACATGGCATACACAC
This sequence comes from Gymnocephalus cernua, assembly GCA_023631565.1. NCBI lineage: Eukaryota > Metazoa > Chordata > Actinopteri > Perciformes > Percidae > Gymnocephalus > Gymnocephalus cernua. The sequence continues at coordinate 24,343,088 of CM042442.1, forward strand.
AGAGCTGTGCAGAACACGAGACACAGATTGAGGAGGACAAGGCATTTGGAGATGGGTGCTGGATGGGACACAGACGTACGAGGAGAAGCCAGTACATCAACAGGAGACCGTGGTTCAACCAGCTTCTGAAGGGGGGGGGGGGGGGGATGGGGATCTGGGGTCGAGGTGGACGAGATCAGACAACATGCAAGAGCAAATCTGAAGTGCAACCACCACTGAAAAAATATGAGAGTTTATACCTTTCAGAGTAATGAAAAAGAAAGAGGCATTCTTGGGTTTCTGTGAAAATACTAAAAATGCCTTCAAACTGGCCTACCTTTTTTTTTTCTTCTTAATATCGGCTAGGCAGGGTGTGACTATTACGGAGATCTGTGAATCTGGCTGAAAATTCTGACGGAAACATCTGTCAACATGCAGACAGGTTAAGTTAGAGTTAAATACTGTATGTGTTAAAGTCCACCCCTGCTAACTTACTCAACCTGCAGATTTCAAAACAAGTAGAGCAACAAAAAAAAGTGTACATGTGCTGCAGCTTCTATTCTCTCTAAAGCATCTGAGTAAACTGCTGTGTGTAACAGCGGCCCAGTCCACACATGCAGGGCTGGGTCATCACATGTATTTTAAACTTGTGTTCTCTTTCACTCACTCACTCTCTTTCTCTCTCTCTCTCTCTCTTTATTTATTTCTTTCTTTCTCTCTCTCTCTCTCTCTCTCTCACTCCCTTTCTCAGAGGTGTAGTGCAGTCAGTCACGCTGGAAAGATACCTTTTCCTTCCATTTCTGGCAGGCTTCAGAGATCCATCATCCGAGAAATTAATGGGACCGGTCCAATTTCCTGTCTCGTCTCCTTTGAGTCGGCTAAACTGTTGTGCACTAGTAAGAAAATGAGTCAGTTTATTTGGGATTTAGTGTTCTTACTGTGCAATGTCAAACACATACAACCCAACCAATGTGTTCTCTCTCAAACACACACACACACACACACACACACACATGCACACATTAAGGGGACCAGCTTTTTGGCTCAAGAAAAACAAGTCAAAGTATGGCACCAAACATGGTTAGAATGAATTTATTTTTATTGGTAATGACGTCATGGTTTAATGCTGGGTTGTTGCCAATAAACATTCACACTGTAATATAATAGTTGCCAACGTTTTTCTTTTCTTTTTTTACCTTTATTTATTCAGGGAAAGGTTCACTGAGAGGAAGCCTCTCTTTTGCAGGAACACCCTGATCACATGCACACAGTTCCACATTCATACCTGGAAGCTGCCCAGTACAACCACTGTCTGATCTGCTGGCCACTGAGCAGCTCCACTGGTAGTTGGGGTTAAGAGCCTTGCTCAAGGGCACCTCAGTGGTGGTAATGAGGAAGGGACAAGCGCTGCTCTTTCACTTTCCCTATCCAGATTTTATATGAACCGACGACCTCCCGGTCTCTAACCTTTAGGCCACCACTGCCTCATAATGTTGCTGTGAATGTCAAATTACTGCTGAGGAAGAGATGCCAACAACAGACGTGCCAACAGTTTCAACGATTTATACCATATTTTCAGCCAGATATTACTTTTAAAGGTGATGTCTTTGGGGAATATCTCAACTTGGACGTGGAGACTACAAATTTGTATCTGTGTCTAAAAGACGCTCGTGGCTGCATTATCATAAATGTAGTGGAGTGTTTTTTACTAGAGACAGGATATCTTGGCCTATGTTGCATCACTTTTCACTATAACCATCACAGTGACTTTATCAGAGGAGGCCATTTGGTGCAGGTTGTTTATAAAGCACTCATACTTACTGTAATGAGAATATTGTGCATTCTAACAAATCTTTAGAGAGATAAGGGGCATCAGTATGTTCAGAGCCTGTTTTCAGTAATGTAATCTTTTTGGGTTTAGTCTCCTTACGGGAGAACAAGGGGAAACTTAAACTTAAAGGTTTCAAAAATATATATTGTGTATTTAAGGATATGGTTTAGCAATATTCTACATTTTTGTTATTGTCAACAAATACTTTCTGAGCTCTCTAGCCTGTCTGTGGCTCTCAGCCCCAAGCCTATTGGTTCCTATAAGACATACATATATATACTTCTATTCTTTAAAAAGGGCTCAGTAATTTCCTAAAACAGCTGGACACTGTACTGTATATCAAACATCATTCAAATAAAAGTAAATTGTGTATTTGTTTGGGACTAGTTTCAGCCACAGCAGCACTGCACTAGGATGGCGTACTATACTACCATACTATTGTACTGAAGCAAAGCGTCACCTAGTGCAACTGTGTTTCTTATTCATGTACCTTTTTTGGACAGCAAGGCCTATGGCACAAAGGAATACATTATATCAGACTGGGATTATTTTTGGTTTTGGTCTTTTCATGGGATTTGTTGACAATAAGTACCCTTTAAAATCAGCTCAACATATGAAAGGTTAGGAGTTTTTCAATGTGTGAACAATTTACATTTACCATTACTGACTGATTATTATGCAAGTATTCATGTGTGACTCATTTCTGAGAGTGCTCCGTGGGTGGTGTAACAAATTTAGCAGAGAAACTGAACCAGAAGAGCGTTTCTGGGTACATTATGTGATCGAGCATTCACCATTGGCGACTCATGTCAATACCGATCTGCAGGCGCTTTCTCTGAGTGCCACTTCAACACCTCAATAACACTCTGTAACCAGCTGCATAACAGAACATCCTAAAATCAGCCTTGGTTTAGGATGTGTCCCTAAAAGAGGACAGCTGTTATACAGAAAAGCTAATCAACCCAGAATGATTTAGTTACTTATATACCATTAATCTTAATCATCACCAAAAACACTATGCCTATTAAAGCGTGACTTGATCAATATCACATATACAATACTGATATTTTCCAATAGTGTGGCTGCCAACAAAACCCTAATCAATCTCATGTGACTACCACTGACTCACAGATCAATCCAATGTTTTCAATTCAAACAGTAAGAGTCCATTTATCTCCCATTGACTCAATTATGAGCACAGTTCAGACAGTAATCTCAGCATTAGATAAGACAAACAAAGTTGCTCTACAGCACTTATGTGTCTGTTTCTGCCCTTGAGCGTTGTTAATGGTACTTGAAAGCAGGAAGGACTTTTATACTAATGGATTTTGTGACTTGGCTGGGTTTTAGGGTAGGCCTGGCACATTGACACATTGATGTCCATTTATTATGTCCAGGGGTATTTTCTGTAACGACCAAAGGCTCCTTGTTAAGCCGGGCACCTTATTGTCTTTATCAAAATAGGAAATGTAATGCTGTAATTTATGAAAACAGATTTGAGCTCCTCTCAATCTCTTTCTTGTTTCCTTTTTGCTTTAACTTTTACCAGGGAACCACAAATGGTGTAACCACTGTGTCTTATAAATGATGAACTACTGGTTTCATGTGCTGCTATGTGTTAGAATCAATATATACATACACAGCCCTGGTGTTTGATATTATTTATCAAGCAAGAATGCCAAATATTTGTTGGTTTCAGCTTCTCGAAACTTTGAGAATTTTCAGCCTTTCTTTGTTTTAAATAATTCTAAATTGAGTTTATTTTTGGTTTTGGACTGTTGGTCAGATAAACTAGCAATTCAAGAATGTCGACTTGACCTCTGGAAAACTGTGAGAGGCATTTTTAACTTTTTCTTCTGTTATATACAGTAGATATAGAAGTATCAACAGATTAACTGACAATGAAGATAATCATTAGTAGCAATTGCAAAGCCACAATGTTTTTGGATGGTTCCTAACCAACCTGCTCCAGCCTGGGGCATTTGGTGCTATTCTTTGTAGCTGAGAGTATTTTTAGATATCACCCTCTTTAAGTCAAATAGAGTTGAAAGTTAATATGCCTTCATTTGCAGAAGTGTGTCACTCACTGTGATCCCTCTTGAATCTGCACTGCCATTTTACAATCCTACATTCTCCGCTACTTCATCTTAATGTGAGTGAAGGCCGGCAGCGAGTTGATTCATGGGACACCATGTGTGACTCTATGGAAACTGAATGGCCAAAATTATCAAGTACAACAACGTTCATGACATGTCTGAGTTTAATGTGTGTCCTCAGATGACAGCCCTTTGACCTTTGGTTTAATATACGATGGACATATACACAAAAGTGAGCTGGTGTAAGATTGATGAAATGTTATTGCCTCAGCTTTCTCCCAATCTAAGCACCCAAATGTCTCCTCTGCTACCATTAGAGACCTCTAGTAATTTGCAAAGATGTTTGGGTTTATTTGCCCCGAAACACAAGAGTGCATGATAAACAGCCTGTCATCTTGTTCTTATGCTCGGGTTTAGCAGGAAAAGAGGATGGGTGTGGTCGAACCCATGTGGACAATGACTTCTGTTTTTTATGCTGAGAGAGATGTCATAAGATGACGTCTTCTCCCTCTCTCTCTGCATCACACACACACACACACACACACACACACACACACACACACACACACACACACACACACACACACACACACACACACACACACACACACACACACACACAGTCATTTCATAACTCCCTCTCACCTCTCACTCTTGCCATCTCCCTCCTTTCTCTCCCCCACTTGCACTGAGGTGTGTATCCAGACAGACTGTAGCAAAATGGCTGCTGCTGCAGGAGTCTACTGGTTTCTGTTGTTTGCCCCCCCCCCCACCCCCCTCTCTCTCTCTGTCTGTCCTAAAGGGGCCCGGGTGAAGGAAGGTGTGTGTCGGGTCCGAATTCATGCATCTCACCGCAGAGGTGGCGATGCCATGAATCCACATTGAGTACCATCAGACCAGCCCAGCAGGGTGGAAGGGGAGGGGTTAGCTGTGGGTAGCTTTCAGATTGCAGCACATATATGTTTGCTTTGAAGTGAACATATATGTCCTGTCTGTCAAATATCTGGAGGTGGGGATAACGTTTTCAGATCGTTTCTGGAGTGAGATTCGATGAGATTTTCTTTAACCACCTAAATATCAAACATCCCAGCTTCTCAGCATCTGCTCGTCTCACACTGAAATTTTTATCAGAATGTCAATGAAAGGGGCATGCATTTTAGTAGATAAATTGGTCTTTAAATGGGGGTAAATGAGTGCAAAAGTGGACTTCCAACCAGCTCAAGAACCCACATCAGGGAGACAAATACTGTTGCAGAGGTATTATAAAACATGGCTCTGCAGTGGCTGTGTGTGCACTGAGTGCAGCCTGATAAATTATGTATTTAACAGAGACCAATAAGAAATACACATCATCCTTATCCTGTTGATATCTCTAATCATCATCAGCTCCAATAGCTTTCAGTTGCATTATGATAATCTGATGCCTCTGTAAGATGTAGGCTATGACCAGTCGAGAAGGCTGAAACGGAAAATCAAATAAAGATATTTGGGGGAAAAAAGAAAGGGGAAACATTACCATACACAGCTGGAGCACTGTGTATGGCATGAATGTGATGCTTCGTTTTCAGACAATATCAAAAAATAATAAATCCAATGGAAATTGTTTCTATGCCACTGGGGAAAAAGATGGATGGTTAATTGCTATTGTTCTTTTCAGCCACAAAAGCTTGTTTTCCCCATGCCTCCCGACATGTAGTTCATCCAGACTACTCCCATTTATGCTGAACAATTTATCATTTTATCATTCATGATTTGTTTTTCACTATCCGGTTAATATGTGGGATCAAAACTGAACGATAAGCCTTACACAAAACGGCTATGAAATGCATGCTTTTGAAAGCTGGATGTTATCCTTATACAGTGTATATAGACAGCGAGGCCTGCGCTCTAATTGACGTGTTAATGGCGACTGAACAGAGACAATCGACACTTACCTCTTAATGTAGTTTTTTCCGTAGAGAATTTGTTGCAATAGTGTGACGAGTCCAAATGCGCAAATAAATATAAAACAAAGGGATCTATTGCCGAGTATATCTTTACCCGACGATGGGTCGGCGTATCCCATTCTTCGGCGCAGCATCCAGGGTTGACGGTGACACCCGGTTAGGTGTCTCTCTCCGCTGCATTCAGGACCAGGAGCGCAGGGGTCGTGTACCCGCTGGACAGGACATTGTCCATCACCTTCCTAGGCTGTACTGCTCTCGTAGCCTACTGCAGCATCATTGATGTTGGATGATAAGCATCGGCAGTCCTATCGCCAGCTGTGACATTAATTGCAAATCATTAATGACCCTGTGTCCACGTCAGCCAAAATAATTATTATTGGCTAAGCTATATTTAGGCAAGAGTCTATTTTGCAAACGGACGGGTGTAAAAACACAAAACGTCCTTCGACGAGGTGCAGTCGCTCGGTCGGATGCAAGCAATGCAGATTATCCAAAATGACGCGCTCCAACTGTAATTGCTCTAGAATAAATCAGATAAAGCAAAGGCATCGATGCCAAGCGCGAATTTCTTTTATTTAAATTAGGCTACTGGTGCGAGCATGCGACATTAAAAAAAAAAACACATCCTCCATGCTTCATCTCAAATCTGAGCAAAGCTGCGTGACTGAAATGTAAAAGGAGGAGGATGCGCCTTTTCTCAGCCAGCCGGGGGGGCGCTGCGTTTCATTCAGATGCTCCTCACTCAGCCAAAACCCAAGGTCATGTTCTCCTTTACAAGGATGCACCCGTGCTCGGAAAATATAGCCTAGGCTACAGCCTACATTCACCTGATAGGCTATACATCTGACCTCCTTAGGCTGGAAAAAAATCAGGACCTGCCACCAAACTAAAATTAGCCTACAGTTCATAACAATGTCTTTAGAACTCATGCTGTTGCAAAATATTTTCTTTTTCAACAGCAGATTTTCCTTTTCTGCCCTGTAACTGGTTTTATGTCTCAGCATTTCCCTTTATGCGTATTATTCATTGCAGTTCATGTCAAAGTCACAGACAAAAACATTGTCTGCACTGCATTAATGATTGAATTTCGCACCATTAAGGGCCTCGGGACACTTTCAAACCTTAACAGCAACATTGTAGAAAGCTCAAACACGATGCCCTGACAGCAGCTCCTCCTCAGAGCCAAACTCCTGACAGAAACCAGTGGATCTTTATACCGCTGGTGCTGATAACTGTATTAGTGCCATTCATTCCTGCCAGTGTCCACTTTGACAGCTTTTTAAATGTGTCATCAAAGTCCATCTACAGCCTGGACTGATTCAGTAGTAGCCTATGCATTAACACCTTTACATGCAGCAGAGACAGGTGGATGTGAAAGAAGAATCACCTAACCACCATGTGATCATGGTGTCAGACACCAATTGACATGTGATTGAATATATCTGCCCTACACATCATAAGTGATCAGTGAGCATGTCTGCAAATCTGTTAAGCCACTTTTAGTGACACATATAATTGTACAAGGGACACACATCTTTTTTTTTTTAAATTACTTTTAGCCATCCATCAATTTATTTTCTTGTCACTTAGCCTATCTTGGTCCAGGTTGTAGAGACAGCAGGTTAAGCAAAGAAGTCCAGACATTCTTATGTTAAGCAATGGCCCTCAGGACCTGAGGCACTCCCAGGCCAGATTGCATATAGTCCTCCAGCGTTCTGGGTCTGCCCTGTAGGGCTCTTCCTAGTTGGACATACACAGAATATCTCCAAGCCTACCTACACAACACTTTTCAACATGTTTCAATCTTATGCTCCATTACCCTCATCAACAAAAACATCGTAGGCTACTTGAACGCAATCAGATGGGGCAGCAACACCATCCCAAAATGACAGGGATCCCTCATATTCTGAGAAGGCCATGGATTGCTTCAGGTTGGTTTATACTAGCCCCCACAGTGACACTGGTGTTGTTCTCACTGTGTGTGTGTGTGTGTGTGTGTCTGTGTGTGTGTGTGTGTGTGTGTGTGTGTGTGTGTGTGTGTGTGTGTGTGTGTGTGTGTGTCTTTTGGGAACATGTGACACCTATATTTCTGTCTGACTGTCATTTACAGATATATATATATATATATATATATATATATATATATATATATATATATATATATATATATATATATATATATATATATATATAGCATAGGCTATGTCGTAATGTCCAGTGTAGCTGGTTGTTTTAGAAGGGAATACGTGTCAGTTGTTATTTGTAATTAGTTTCTGCCTCATAAACAACAACAAAATACTCTGACTCTGTCAACTCACTGATTGCCGTGTTATTGTCTCCGTTTCCAAAAAAGGGACGTAACAGTGTTATGATAACGCATGTTGCTAAAATGCTATATGTCATAGGCAGGGAAATCAAATTAACGTCTCGTTTTGCTAACTATTTTACCAAAATGCTACATGGGGTCACATTTCTGTGTCACACAGGAAGCAGCGCGGATACGATTTGATGCGGCGCAAGCTCCTCTTCCGGTCTCTTTTCCCTTAGCCACTGGACGAAAATGGTAAGCTCCAACGCTGGCAGACAGAAATCTCTAAACATCTGTGTAATGTACTCTTTGTCCGACACGGGCTGTTGGTGTTTCGATGTCGGATAAACATCGTAATCGTTTGGGTGAAGTATTTTTCAGATAATGTTGCATTCTAATAAAATTAACATTGTTCCTGTTGCATCCATCCAGCATTTAGTTGCTGCTCGTAGCATTGAGGTTCATGGTAGGCTACAGAATGGGCCCAAAGTTAACTAGTCGGGAAAAGACCCGATGACGTTAAGATTACTCTGAATATTATTAGTTGAACCCGGCAGGTTACCATGTACGTATTACTGTTATTATTTGTCTTGTAACTGTAGCAAGCTAGCTAAGTGGCGTACTAGCTTTTCCTTAGTGGCTAGCTAATGTTAGCATTTCTGGCTAGTTACTTCATCTCGCATTGAATGTGCTTCCTCTGTATGTACACACTGTTAGCATGCAGCTGTGACAAATGCAGAATTGCAAACCCTGAGGACGAGATGCTACCTTTTGGTGGCTTTATACTAATTTATGTATCTACAGAGAAATGTGCCTATACTCTTGCTAACACTGAGGCAGTGATCAATATTAAATCCTTTGCATCCAACATCAAGTGGTGATAGCTGCCATGAGTCTTGTCAATGATGTTTATAAACACAAATGTCTGAACAAATGATTTCCTATGATTCATTATTCTGTACTGAGGCAAGACTTGTAAGAGCTTTCACCTGCAATTAAGTCTTTGGGAATCGTTTCTGATCTCTTAACATTCTCTCCTCTCAGACGAAGGGAACATCATCTTTCGGTAAGCGCCGGAACAAGACGCACACCTTGTGCCGTCGTTGTGGGTCCAAGGCCTACCACCTGCAGAAGTCCTCCTGTGGCAAGTGTGGCTACCCCGAGAAGCGCAAGAGAAAGTGTAAGTCAGCTAATGACACATTAAATACCAAGACTGTCTTTTACTCAAAACATGCCATGCAAGTGAGCTGTTGACAGGGAATGGCAGGCAACCACGTAGGGAAGTTGCTTTATGTACTTATTTAATAGAGGTACAAGTCTTTGAGCATGTTTTGATTGCCTGAATGTAACAGCCCACAGTGACTTATTTATGACATTATGTGAATGTGTTTTGCTGTTGGAGCTTTCACAGAATACTTAATTAAAGGTATACGCCACCGTTTGTTGAAATAGCGCTTATCACGGTCTCCCCTAGCTGTAGATAGGTGGGCCAACGCATTTTTTGTCTCATTGCATGTAATTAGGTTGGGTTTTTTTTTGTATTTTGTTGGCTCACTTTTACTCACAACATGCTAACCGGCAACATAGGATTCCATTCACTATGCTAAGCTAACTAGCGACGGCGCTGCCAATGTTGCACCGGACTAAAACAATGCATGCAAAAAAAAGGGTTGGCCCACCTATCTACAGCTAGGGGAGACCGTGATAAGCCCTATTTCAACAAACGGTGGCGTATCCCTTTAAGTTTTGGGCGACGTGGTATTTTGAGAAATAGTTATTCTCAGATGTAATGTCCAGATGGGCACAATCATTTTTCATTGTAGTCAAATAGAACATACTCGATACGTGGAATCCCTTCACTACATATAAGTGTTACACCAGGAACTGTTGGTACATTATCCAGCTCTTCACAGATGGCCAAGCTGCCTTGATGCATACTGATGTTTGTTTTTGTAGACAACTGGAGCGCTAAGGCCAAGAGGAGGAACACCACTGGAACCGGCCGTCTGAGACACCTGAAGGTTGTCTACCGCAGATTCAGGTAAGATCTTAAAATGTCACGTACACAGCTAAGATAACACAGAGCGGAGCACGTGGTTCTAGATGTGTTGCTAGTTATGGGTCGATTCTGCTATGACCACTTGTTTGCGGTATGTGCTTCAGTTCAGTGGTGATGGGTTTTTATTGCCTTGGTATCAGTAATACACAGGATGAAATGTCATCTTGATGCTAAGACTTTAAAACATAATTAACCCAAAGGCCTTGCTTGAAATGGCTTCTAAAACTGTTAGAAATGATAATTGCTTTCTAAGATTACTACATTTGACTCATCAACTTGAACTACAAACATTGGATCTGCTGATGTTGTGTTGACACATTCACGTCGGGATATAAGCAAGACTCTGGCATGTTACTTTTAACTGTTGTCAGCATATTTCCCCATTCAGATGGTCATATTGATTTCAGGCCATGATGTGAAACAGTCAAAAGAAATTTTAGCATTTGACTTCAGTTGACTTTGCATCATGATCCAAAAACATGGTTATTAACTATTTAAAACTGTTTACAAAAACACAAGACTAATGCAATTGCTGAGCTGCTTTTCAATTGGAGACTATAAACACAAGGCTGTAAACAAAATGTCTCTAGTAGCACGACCTGTCTACAATAAGTGTGCCTCAAGTAGACAATTTCTTTCATTGCTTGCTCATTTTTGTGATGGGGAACTGAACAGAGGGTGTTTTTACCACCAGGTGAAGGAGAGTTTAGTCTCCCGCAGGTCTTTTCCCTCTTCCACTCCATCAGAAGGGCGGCTGTTTCTAACTATAATGTGCCTCCATTGGCAGGGAATCGGGTGTACTGTGTATTGTGAACAGTGCAGTTGTTTACAACATTTGCTGGCGGTTTCGACACATTACGTCAGGCATACTATAAAATATAACCGATTTGGCAGAGGATATGTTTGTGCTTTGCCAAAGGCAATGATATTCTGTTAGCAACCTGTCTGGTCTTGTTATAAGCCTTGTCAATGCTGCTTGCCAATGATGGTGAAAAATAAATGTCTGAACAAATGAATTCAATATGATATCAGTATTTTCTCTGAGGTAAGCATCATTGGTAAAACGAGGAGACAGTTCCAGGTGTGAAAAAGGCCTATTCATTGATATTGGAAGCCAAATCTCAGTAAACCTGAATTGATCAAACTCCTAGTTCGATTTGGTGACTCATTTCTTTTTAGATGATGATTTATTTCTACTGAAATGCCAATTTGTGTTTGCTTACCAGAAGCACTAGCATACTTAACGTCTGTAATTTGTGCCACAGACTTTGTATTTATACTTTTTGTTTTAAGCAATTCACGGAGAATTAAACATTTATAATTAAGAAGAATCAATCATCAGCTCTCAACAGCTGTGGCTATTTTAGCTGGTTACCTAGCTAGCTCACCAGCCTGTAACTACTGCCAGTAGTGACTTGTGACTTTTTCACCACAATTTACCTCGAAGTTACATTACTCTACTTAAATGGCATTTTTCTGACTCGCTTTCACTTATCTTTTTTCCAGGAATGGTTTCAGGGAAGGCACCACCCCCAAACCCAGACGTGCTGCAGTGGCTGCCTCCAGCTCATCCTAAAGACACATTTTTTGTTAAATAAATGTGATGTTAAACAGGAGTTTCAGTCTTGTCTCTTGATCTGTTAAGCTTTGTCTGGCCAGTGAATGCAAAAGACAGGCACCATGATTGATGTTATCAACAGATTAAACATACACAGGGTGTACTGACTTTATTTCCACTTGATTCGTTTGTGCAAATCTAGAAAAATAACACAAACCTGAAATAAATGGTGTTTTCAGAAACCTGAGCTATTGTTTTAATGTTACAAACTACTACACCTGCTTCACTTGGAATAAATGTATCAACAAATCTATTTGATTAAAATGTGGAAACAACGCACGAAACTAGTTACTACATCCATGATGTGTAACATTTTATGGGGAAAACTTGCAATCACCTACCTTTTTGGAAGTCCTACCGCTGTCTTAAACCATACTTCAGTTCACTATTAATACTGAATCAAGACTATTTGGATGTAAAGTAGAGATCCAACAAAATAACTTATGGTAGACTTGGGTCCATTATCCATACCAGTGTTCATTTATCAAAACTTGTTTTTTGATGCAAATTGTTAAATACATAATTCAGAACTGATGCAGGACAATTGTATCTCAGAGAATGGCATGTAAGGAAATGTCATACACAATTTGGTGTATCGTAAGTCTCCACTGAAATCACACCATGTATTTCAGCCGTACAGTGAATTTAATGTGATATTTTTAAATCAAATGTACTGTATCTGTACTGAAATCAATGGTACTTTGTTTTTGTCTTCTGCGCCTGGGAAACCCTAGGAAAATAATGTCCTTAAGTTATACGTTTGCAGTTTAGTTTGTGACTGAAATGAATGTGTAAAGCCACTTGAGTGCTAATAGTCAGGTTCACTCTATTTTTGGGGGGGATTTGCTAAACTATACTTTTTTGGAAAGGTTATTGTATAAGGAGTCAGAAAATCAATGTTTGCATTTGGCCAGATGTCTATGTGGTGGCCATATTGAAATTTTTAAAAATGGCCGCCATAAAACTTTAATTTGTAATATCTTGGCTTCTTTATAAGCTGGAATGTTGATTTTAACTGCTAAACTCATATTTTCAGGGTCAGGGAATCCAATGGTGCTTGTTACAAAGCTACAAGACTTTACCACATTAACCCATAGATGCATAAGTGGGTCAGAAATGAACCGGTGTGGTTTTCTTGCAATATTGTAATGAAAAGTTGTTCGCATTTAAAATTCCATGTTCCATTTATCATCCCATTGAAATGCATCCTTTTATTGAAGCGTTTAAAATTAGCTAATGTAAAACGTGGATGTTCTGGAACTATCGACATGCACATTTAGACCACAAAGGTTAAAATCTGAATATAATGAACCTGACTATAAGTAAAAATGGTTTCAGTAGCAGACTTTGCTAAATTGAACATTCATATGCTGAAGGTTTAGACCAAGTCATGAATTCAGCGCAAGATCATCTAAATACCATGTCAACACAGCAGCTCATTTAGACAGAATGGCTGCAGAATGAGCCTCAGACTAGTTTTCAAACTGCTTAGAACTTTTAGCAGCGCCCCTGCCTCCTACACTTAGTGCAGCTGGAAGATAAACTGAAATCTGCAGCTTTAATGTCAGAGCAGCAGTTTCCAAACCGCTTCAGCAACAAAACAAGTCTAAATATTTAGCAGGAGCCAAACAATACTGATATTACTGATGTTTATCATATGACGACTAGAAGGAAGTCGGTTTACAAATGAGTCAACGGTTTGTGTTTTATGGTGGCAGCTGGAAAACGCCAGTGGAGGTTGCCACGGTGAAGAAAACCAGCAGCCAAATGTGCTGGGAGTGTTTAGGTGTGGAAATTTGGAGCATCAACTGCATAGTGACAAAAGAGAAGTATCCTAAAGCTTTATTCTGCAGATGCCTGGCTCAAGATTCAAGCTGAAATTGGTGAGGAAGAAGAATTTTTCCCAGTATGATAGTGTGACCCTAAACATGCATCAAAGACAAGCACAGATACATTTAAATTAGTGAAATGTCCTGAGACCGTTCCATGACTGAAAATGTTTGTTCCAAGTAACAATAAAGCCTTTGTCACTAAACTGACAATATATTATGTCATCCAGGGTTTTTCAGAGCTGTGATTTCTCCTTTCCCTGATATCCAGTTTATATCAACAAACACTGTTTTATCTGTTGGTGAGAGTGTGGATTCGATCACAGATAAGGCTGCATGGAATTTACAGCAGCAGTATTTTGCAACATACACCTGGGCTGCCAAAAAACTGTCCAGCTCTGAAATACTACTGTAGTTTTCTTTTTTTCAGAGTTGTACTTCTGCCAGTTTCCATACAGCGTATCTGTATCGTATCTGTTTTCTGTCTCCAGTTCAGTGCATATTAGTCATTTTTGGATATATACACATTTGGAATTTATGTTGGAAAAAAAAATGAACTGTAATTTGTCCTGTTTGCAGTATAGCAGTGTTGCCAGTCTTGTGTTTGCCCAGCATAAGTAACTAGTACTTAACACTGACATGGAATTGGATGTGCATATTCTTACTAGTGAAACCCCCAGTCAGACTTTTCCTGCCTGACCTGTACCCCCCCCCCCCCCCCTTGTGTTTGCCCAGCATAAGTAACTAGTAGCCTAACTAGTAACTAAGTAACTACAGCAATGAAAACTAAAATAGTACAAATACCTAAATAATGCCGAATTAAACTACCAGTTTTTCCAAAGCAGACAATGCAACTTCTATATCATAACTGATGTGCTTTACAATAACTTAAATAGTCAGTGTAAAATGTATTTTGAAAACCTTACAGGCTTCCTACACTCCAGGGTAAAAAGTGATATCATCTATTACACCCACCCAGTCCTGACAGACCTCCTCTACTTGCTGGTGCTGTTTCCCTACTTTGTATAATAGTTGTCTTAAGTGTGAGTGATACAGCTCAAGTAAACATTAGAGCCAGGATGTGCAGCTCAGTGACTGATCAATGAAGAACCAATGAGCCAGAAACACCTGCTGTGGTTCTTGTTGTAAGGTAAGATGAACTGTTGGAAAAACGTCACTTTTGATTTGTTTTTAATGTTGCTACCTTCTGCGTCTTTCTTTTGAATATGTAGGCTATTTAATGCATTGTGGCGCCTTCTTGTGTGAAATGGGATATGTTACCCTTGAAATCAAGAGTTCTCGCGAGAGCACAATTTGAATTTAATGCTTTCGGATTTGGGTCTGGATTTCCAGGCTAGGATATTTTATAGATTAAGTTTTATTATCAGTATGACCTTTTCCAATAAAGCCATATTAAAGCAGATCTAGACTGCACAGCACTTTGACTTGTCATAGTGTAATAGGAAAATCACAGGTGTTACTAATACCATTAATGAGGGCTTCCTTACAGTAAAGTGTCCCAGTAATGATGACAGGGAGCCAGCATGAACGGTAGCCTACCATGACCCTGACACTGAAACACTTAAATGAAATTACGCCATTTATAATTTACAATATTTAAACTTGTTCTTTTCTTACTATGGAATGTCAACATTTCTCTAATGAAGCCTATATACTTATTTTGTTTGCTGTGAACCAAAAGATAAAAGCATGCAGTTGCAGTGAAGTTTGTCCACCAGCAGGGGGCGAATCAGAAGTTTAGGTTTAAACCAGCACTTGGCTGAAGTCTCCGTCCCACTTTCTGTGGACATTTCTCCTCTTTTACGTGTGACGGCAGGTAAAGGCGCAGTGCGGCGGGGCTGCAGCACTCTCAGACAGGAGCTAACCTGTTGGATTTATGGTCCTGCTGCTCTCTGATGCTCTCATTCTCTGTCTGTCGACAACTGGCTCTCCTCCTCCTCCTCGCAACTCTCTGAAACCAGCCCCGGATCTTTTCTTTCAACACTTTTCTTACAGTTTTATGAGTTGGAATATAATTGTCCTCACCTGAGGCTGCTGGAATGAAATGTAAGTATGTCTGGTTGTTGCTTGTGTGGCTGCTGTATGTTTTTCTTTTTTTCTTTTACCTTTCTATTCCTAAACACAAATTGATTCCCAACTGTTATTGAAGCTTCTGTCCTAGGATCAGTTTGTGCTCTGCTCCTGCTGTTGCGGGTATCCGCGTGCCGGGGTGATGAGGTTACTTCCAACACAGGTAGGTTTGAACAGAGTGTTATGCCTGCATTGTAATCTCTCAGATTATGTGTTGCTTTAATAGCTGCCACTGGTCAGATGTAGGGAACATACAGTATGTACATTAGTTATCAATGTGCGTGCCTGTTTTCTCCCTGTGATTGTATCAGGTCTTCCTCTAGCACTGCGGGTTAAGCTGCCAATACACATTCCGGTGGGCTAACCACGATAACAAAGACAGGCTCTGGCAAGCTCCTGGTAGAGTTACAGGTCAGCAAAAGAGGCACAGCAACAACAAAAGAAAAGACAATGTATTTAGTGGCATGCTATTGACACCTTATTTGTTATAATAAGGAAAAGGTATAGCATTGGGAGGCCTAATTATGGATTTTTCCAATGGACATTGTATTCATTTAATAAGAGGAATATTTAGTCTTCCCTAAAAGATACAATTTCGAGACTTAACACTGACATGGAATTGGATGTGCATATTCTTACCAGTGAAACCCCCAGTCAGACTTTTCCTGCCTGACCTGTGGGCAAACATTTAGCCTGACCTGTACTTCCAGATATCCCCCCCCCCCCCCCCCCCCACCCTCCCCTCACACCCCTTATATACACAATACCATACTGCCTCAGGCCAACATTATCAGCTCTCACACATGTGATTTTTTTCTCCACCTCTTCCTTTCATCCAGTTTCTGGATCTTTTTGTACTGCCAAGTCATATTTCCTGAATGAGATGCTGTGTCATTGCTGCAGTAAAGGCTCACACAGGGATACTTGCACTCAAGGGGTTTTGGGACAAATTGAGTCACAGGAGAAAACAACTTTCTGTGTAAACTGTTGACTCTGTGACAGTGATTGATTTAAATCTATAATACAAGTTGAATTTCCCCATTGCATGTGATATCTGAACTCATTGTGAACTATGAAATCAGATAGTGTCCATGTAGTTTACATAGCAGGCAGATGAGGTCTGTTGGATGTGTTGCTAGGAGAAAGAGAAGGATTGGGGGCTGTATGGGCAGGCAGAAGCATGTTTTTGCACGTGCAGTGAAGTGTACACATTATCAGAGGAGTTTCCCCTTTACCTGAATGTTTTATAGTTTTTCCACATGGTTCACATTACATGCTTAACTGTAATGTGACACCCTGAACTATTAAGGATAAAGGAATTCATTATACTGTCATATATGCTATTATGATGTAATTTACAACAATCTGCTTGTTTATATTGTCAGTACAAATCTTAGACCCTCCCCTCCTCCTTCCTCTGTGAGTAAGAACAAAGGCCTTTTCATGTGTCTGACTTAACTGGCCAACAGTTTTTGGCAGATTGATAGAGAGAAGATTGATATCACTATTAGGAGTGATCTTCTCATTTTGCTAACTTTCAGCCAGAAAGTGGATAAGCGTATTTGAAAAAGAGAAAAAATAAGGTATAACACTTTATTTTACAGGTATGTGACTTCCTAATAATATCACTGGAAGGTTCCTTGAAAGAATTATATAATTATGAAGTAATTAGAGGTAAAATGCTGGTAGTGCTGCATTTGGTAAACTATCAAATAATCAGTTTACGTTTAATGTAAGCTAGTGTGCACAGCAGGTCAGCTGAACATACAAACATATGCAAGTCAACATGCAATGAGCAGTGAATGATGAATAAACATTTTCCTGGGTTTAAATTGAGCTTCTTTTAAGGGAATTCTTCTGGATATCACACTAAACTGAATTTTTCAGTGAACTCTGTCTCTATTTTCCCTAAAATGTGTACCAAAGTTTATTCTAGAAAAGAAATTAAGAGGAAATAACAGACCTGTAAAAATTGAATTACCAAGTGTGGCATTTAAACATCTCAAAAATCTGTTTTTATTTTTTTGTCATTTGTGTACAACAATCCCCAATCTTTATTCAAGATACTAAAAGTATTCTTGAAAAACAATTCTGCACTGCGAAGGAATTAAATTGATTTACCTCGCTTTAGTTAAAAAAGTTTTTTTTTGTTTAATAAAAGTGGATCCTGGTGGCTCAATCTGACATTTCCTGTTTGGCTAAAAGACAGATGTGTTTTTAGGAGTGAAGATCTAATCTTGTGGACAGATGTTTTTGTATAGAAACTAAATCACTTTGCAAGAAGTAACAGTGTCAATCAATCAATATTCAATCTCACAATGTCACATTTATTAGATTATATTAAGCATTTCTCACAGTCTTTGACAGGAGTTCTTCTTGTATTCCACAGTGAACCCTTGCTGTTATTTCCCCTGTCAGCACTGGGGTGTGTGTGTAAGGTATGGCGAGGACAAGTATGAGTGTGACTGCACTCGTACCGGCTACAGCGGAGAAAACTGCACTGTCCGTAAGTCCAGTTATTCTCATGATACAGTTCTCATATCCTCCCTTATAATTGCACGTTTAAAGAATGTGAAATGTTCTGTTATTCCTTTGAACACAAGATGGAAAGGATCAAAGTCAGGCCAAAGAAAAAGTTCACCGTTTCATTTTGTTATTATTAAATCAGGAAATAGTGCAGCATATCTCATGGCTCACAGAGTTAGGACTTCTTGTCTAGACCCAAATATTTGGAAAAAAATGGAGTAACAGGAGCAACTGCCAAAACAAGACTAGTTGGATCAGAGCTGCTTCTGCAGATCCCTTTACTAACTCTGCCGCTCTGCTTCTCATTAACAAGGAACCCTTGCACAATATGTCCACACGGTCCCTAATTAGATGCAATGTAAAAAAAATGCTGACAGTTATGCAGTTACATCACACTCACCGGGCATAATAACATTTAACCATTGATTTGATTGTACATAGAGAGAAAAGAAAGAGTGGGAAGGAAAGAAGGAAAAGACAAGTATAAGTCAAACAGGAAAAGGGGAAATGGGATCGAGTGATAACCTTTACTTAATATAATGGTTTCTTACATACATAAACATGTAGCTCATTTTACAGAATCGACTTTAAAACATCTTTATGAAGCTTCAGGATTTTAGAAATCCTGAGGTCATGAATGCCAACCGGCAGACAGACACAGTTAGCGACTAGCTGGTGAACTTGGTGGAGCATTTAGCAGCTAAGGAGCCAAATATTTCCCTCAGGAGTTGGTGGAGACCAAAAACAGAGCTCGGAGAGAGGGAATATTGGACTTACATTTTTCAGGTGCTCAGAAACACAACTCCAAATGAAGGCTAATTTCATGAAACTAAAATAATGATGGTTTAAAAAACAATATTTTGACACAAGGCCCCAAGATAAAGTAATAAAGCAAGACCTTTTGTGACCCTTTGTTTTGTATATTGTGCTTTAATGGAGCAATATCTCAAACAAATGTTCAGTTCAATTAACACAAACCAGTTGACACAGAGTAAGCCAGGAACTTTCTTGGGCCTTGGGATTGTTGCCCCTTTTGCCTGGTTGGTAATCCAGCCTTACTCCCAGGACTCCCATTTTGTGTTACCTCATTCTTTAAATCCCTGAGCAATTCAGAGGTGTGGTTGGCTATTCAGAGGCCTGGAACCAGGCTATAACGCCAAGGCCAAGCTTGCTACATATCCTCTTGGACTGTGACATAATGTCTTTGTTATCCTAAAGGAATTCCTAGCTGCCCTGACTTCCAGTAAGAACAAGATTGTTTTTTCACGACTCTCTTCCACCCACCCATGTCTCACTCTAACCACCACAGCGGAGTTTTGGACCAGAGTGCGTCAGCTTTTCAAGCCGAGCCCAGATGTGGTGCATTACATACTCACCCATTTCCACTGGCTCTGGGACATCATCAACTACACCTTCCTACGGGACGTAATGATGCGGCTCGTTCTAACAGGTCCAGAGTCAGCTGTTCCTTTGTTCAATGAAATTCATTCATGGCTGTCACATATTCAATGTATCTAATAACTTTTTTTTATCAACAGTGAGGGCTACCTTAATACCGAACCCTCCGACCTTCAACTCAAAGTATGGCTACCTCAGCTGGGAATCCTACTATAATCTGAGCTACTACACTCGGCTTCTGCCCCCAGTGCCAGAGGACTGCCCTACACCTCTGGGGGTCAAAGGTTAGCCACTCATTTATCTTTTATTTAGATAACAGTTTGATATTTGAATCTGTATTTTCTAAAATGGTTTTATGTTTTGGATAAAAATTCTTTAAAAGATAATATCTAGTAGCTATAAGACACATGTGGATAGTAAAGGAAAACTACAATATGTCCTTCTAAAATGTATTACAGTAGAAGTATGAAGTAGAATAAAATACTCAGGTGAACTGAATAGTATTTCATATATGACATTATGAGACGCAAATGTGTGACAGCATCAATAATATCTAATGCAGAACGTGTGTCGGTATTATGCTCAGTATTGTTTCAGTTGGTGAAGTTCACCACAGCGACATGCATGCAGATTACTGACCTTGGATGTTTCACAAGTGCAGTGTGATATGTTAACTGTATCAGGACTGTTTTCACCGACGCATTTCAGTGTTATGACTATAGAGGCGTGGCGTATCTGTGTTTTGCCCCGTGCTGTGTTTGACTGTGTCATGGTGTTTCTGTTCAGGCAAGGCTGGGCTGCCTGACCCTGAGCTGCTGGTTGACAGGCTGCTGAAGAGAAGGACGTTCAGACCCGACCCCCAGGGCTCCAACCTCATGTTTGCCTTCTTTGCACAGCACTTCACCCACCAGTTCTTTAAGACCTACAATCGCATGGGTCTGGGCTTCACGAAGGCTCTATCGCATGGGGTTAGTCCATTTACAGCATTTGTCCATACAGTAATAATAAATCTTATTTGAATAGCACTCTTCTTGCTTGTGTTTTCCTTGAGTTTGATTTTAAAGCATTTATATTTTTAAGTGAAAGTGTTGTTGACCGAGTAGAAAAGGCCTCAGAATTTGGCTGCAATAAAACTTTGCATGCATGCTTGGAACAAATAAATAAATACCTTCATTTATTTCCTCTCATTGTCTCACTTAATTTTTTTGTCTCATCCCGTGACACATACAGGTGGATGCAGGGCACGTTTATGGAGACAACCTGAAACGTCAGCTCCACCTCAGGCTTCACAAAGATGGAAAACTCAAGTATCAGGTGAAAGAATCAAAATGTTAATAGAGAAAACATATGCACAGAGACTTATCTCAACATGTGGATCAAAATTGGAACAAATACGTTCCATTCCAAGGACAGAGTGAAACGACATTGTGTAGTTTTCAGCCAAATCTGTTACTTACTAACAGTGTTGTCGATATTTATCGTTTCACTTAATCTGCTGATGTTGCCTTTGTAATAACTCAGAGAATATAGATGTATATATACTTTTATACATGCTTTTTAAGATGACATGTTGCTGCAGGAGTACAAAATGGATAACACTATATTGTTAGATAAAGTGGAGATGTTGGGAAAGACAGGCACTGGGTTGTAATGTATATCATATCATTAATTATTGTTTTTCCTATCAGTTAGTTGATGGCGAGATGTTCCCTCCTTCTGTAGCTGATGCACCCGTTAGGATGAGCTACCCTGCTGGTTTCCCTCTAAAGCATCAAATGGCTATTGGTCAGGAAGTGTTTGGACTCCTCCCCGGTTTGGGAATGTACGCCACACTGTGGCTGAGGGAGCATAACCGAGTATGTGACATCCTGAAGGCAGAGCATCCCACCTGGGATGATGAGCAGCTTTTCCAGACCTCACGCCTCATCATCATTGGTGAGCTGGCGCAGTTTTGAAGGAATAGTTTTGTGTTGATGGGTGAGCTTTAGAGGTGCTGGTTGGCAGATTTTGCTACTTTTGTACAGAGCCAGGCTAGCTGGCGATTTCAGTCATGATAAGCTAAGCTAAATGGCTGCTGGCTGTAGCTTCAATTTGAACTGACAGATATGAGAGTGCTGTTCTCTTTTCATCAAATTCTCAGCAAAAAAAAGTTTACTTCCCAAAATGTTGAACAATTTCTTCAATGAATTCACAGTTTATTATTATTTTTTTAATTTTTAATTTAGTTTGTCTTGTGCTGGCATGCTTGATGTTTAATGTTAATCTATTGTAAGTCAGCACCCCCCACATAAGATCAAGGATGATCATCTAATTGGAGACAAAATTCTGAAAATTAGACAGTCAGTGCTGCCACATCAGGACATGTGTTGTCACAGTGTTCACGCAAAACAAATTCCAATATGACACAATTTCATATGATCAACCATAAAAACCTGGAGGAGATTATACAACATCAGAAAACGTCCTCCTGTGGTTCTACCAACGGGCTTTTTCAAAAATGTTTCAAATTGTTTGTCTTCTGATCTTTTACAGATTGTAAACACGTCTCTTCTCTCAGGTATCTTCCCACAGGCCCTGAGAACTGCAGTCATCAAGCCACTTATGAGCACTAATGAGCAACTACAGGCCGATATCAAACCTTCCATTCTTAAGTAAAATTATTGAAAAAGCGTTTTTTCAACAACTCAACCTTCTGTTGTCACTAAACAATGGTTTTGATGCCTTGCAGTCGGGTTTTCGACCACACCGCAGCACTGAGACGGCTCTTTTTAAAGTCTTTAATGACATCCGCCTAAACACAGATAGTGGCAAAACTACAGTCTTAGTATTACTCGATCTCAGTGCTGCATTTGACACGGACGACCATGACATATTATTAGACCGATTGCAAAACTGGGTTGGCCTTTCTGGCTCAGTCCTAAACTGGTTTGAATCCTATTTAAAGAATAGGGACTACTTTATATCTATAGGTAATTATACATCTGAGCGTACAAATATGATGTGCGGAGTTCCCCAAGGCTCCGTTCTGGGGCCTCTTCTGTTTAACATCTACATGCTTCCACTGGCACAGATTATGGAAAACAACAAAATAAGTTGCCATAGTTATGCAGACGACACACAAATTTACATAACCTTATCGCCAGGAGACTATAGTCCAATACAAACACTGACTAAGTGCATTGAACAAATTAACGACTGGATGTGCCAGAACTTTCTTAAATTAAATGAAGAAAAATCTGAGGTGGTTGTTTTTGGAGCAAAAGAGGAACGATTAAAAGTCAGCACTCAGCTTCAAATGGCAATGTTAAAAACAACAAAGCCAGAAATCTTTGTGTAATTATGGACTCAGACCTGAATTTCAACAGCCACATTAAAACAATTACAAAGTCAGCCTATTACCACCTTATGAATATATAAAGGGTTAAAGGACTTATATCTCAGCAGGACTTGGAAAAACTTGTCCATGCTTTTATCTTCAGTATACTTGACTACTGTAATGGTGTCTTTACAGGTCTCCCTAAAAAATCAATCAGACAGCTGCAGCTGATTCAGAAACTTCCAGAAAACTGCAGGTCCGCTGCAACTCTCAGATCTTTTAAATCAAGGCTGAAGACCTTTCTTTTTTATGTTGCCTTTCGTTAAATAATTGTCCATTTCTTATACTTATTGCACGAAAAACCAGCTGCTTCGATGCAAGGAATGCCTAGAATGTTAAAACTAGCCAGGCTCGATGAGGAGTTTTGCCTAGAACGTTAAAACTAGCCAGGCTTGATGAGGAGTTTTGCCTAGAACGTTAAAACTAGCCAGGCTCGATGAGGAGTTTTGCCTAGAACGTTAAAACTAGCCAGGCTTGACGAGGAGTTTTGCCTAGAATGTTAAAACTAGCCAGGCTCGATGAGGAGTTTTGCCTAGAACGTTAAAACTAGCCAGGCTCGACGAGGAGTTTTGCCTAGAACGTTAAAACTAGCCAGGCTTGATGAGGAGTTTTGCCTAGAACGATAACATTTAATTTCTTATACTGCACTGTAACTTTTGTTCTTGTATTTTAATCGTTTTCATGGAAAGCACTTTGAATTGCCCTGTTGCTGAAATGTGCTATACAAATAAAGCTGCCTTGCCTTTCCTTGGAGTCAACTTGAACGTCTTGGTGGTTTAATAATTTTAAGAATTATTATCATTCTCACTTTTCATTTTTTTATTTTAATCTGTCTGCCCTCTTTGTGTCTCTGCATGTTTCCCCTCAGGTGAGACAATAAAAATAGTGATAGAGGAGTACGTGCAGCACCTCAGTGGATACCTGCTGCAGTTGAAATTTGATCCCACCCTGCTGTTTAACTCCAACTTCCAGTATGGGAACCGTATTTCTCTGGAGTTCAGTCAGCTCTACCACTGGCACCCTTTGATGCCTGACAGCTTCTTTATTAACGGAGATGAACTGTCATACTCGCAGTTCGTCTTCAACACTTCTGTTCTGACAAACTACGGCATTGAGAAGCTGGTGGATGCCTTCTCTCGGCAAGCCGCTGGCCAGGTAACAAACTACAGACAATGTAACATCAATCATACATTTGCAGTGAAAAATGTTTATTTTTTAGTGTACTTTGGAAAGTTCCCATAGTTACAACCAACTTAACGTGCTTCAGATAGCCATGTAAAATGTTTTTTTGACATTCGCACTTAACCTCTTCCTGTTTTGCTGGATTTGTATCCTGTTAGTGAAGTAGATTACTGAGGGCGACTGATGTTTTGGTAAAGTTGTGTGACTAACTGAGGATGTTTGGGAATACTATATTTCCATTTCAGCTTTATGTTGGGCTGAACCCAAAGTACACCACTTAAGAGTGAAGACAATGTGATAACTCGTAGCTACAAAAATGGTTAAGCCTATTTGGTGAGCAGTAACAAATATTGATGTTGTTTTTGCATTGCCTGCCACAGAAAGAGATGTATGCCTGTAAACAACATTAATATTTGTTAATTAAACAAAGATCATTATATAATTCCTAGCCTACATCAGCATACATGCTACATTTGAAACTTAATCACAAATAAACATACACAACCCAGCTGCCTCCAGACATATCAAAGCACATCCACATGAGCTGCTTAGTGCTCTATAACAACCCTGTCTATACTGGTTTAATTTGTTTATGAAGGGCAAGCATTATGCTGTATATGAAGATTAATATATACAGTATATATATACAGTATATATCTGAGAATGTCACAATCTTGTGCGTGCTGTATCAATGAATAATTTCCTTTTTACAGGATACCAATATTTAAAATTGCAGACTGACGTGCATGTGTAAAAGGAGGTTATGTCTGACATTTTGATGTATGTTTTTATTCATGTTTCAAATTTCACATTTAAATATTTCAATGATGTATTCATCTGCCATTTAGATTAGGTTAAGTTAAGTCAACATGTCACAGATTTTAAAATCACCATATTGTATTTTGAATAATGCCATTTTTTATATTAGATACCTAATTGTCAAACATTTGTCCTACTAGATTGGCGGTGGCCAGAACGTCAATGCTGCCGTGACCAATGTGGTTGTGAGGACCATAAAGGAGTCCCGCCAACTCCGCATGCAACCCTTCAACCAGTACAGGAAGCGTTTTAACCTCAAGCCGTACACATCGTTTAGACAATTCACTGGTAAGAAAAACATCCCTGTGTACAGACCACACAACACAAAGTGCAACAAAGCACAACGCATGTCATTTTTCACTTTTACAAGTCCCTGAGGAGAGCAGCTGAGCACACATTCTAGAAAATGAATGGCATCCACTCCATTTGAAGGCATTTGCTTAAGGACTATCCTCCATTGCTATCATTTGCTTTAACAATATTTTCCATTGCTATCCTCTGAAGCGTAGCAGTGGATCCGTAGTGCCATGCTGCTTGCATGGATAAAAGGTTATATATTAGTCCTTGATGCATTGTATTGTAGATGTCTTTACTGTATTAACTGTGCAATACTTGTGATTACATTCACAGATAATGAGGAGATAGCGCGCGAGCTTGAAGAATTCTACGGTGACATTGATGCTCTTGAATTTTATCCTGGTTTGCTGTTGGAGAAAACACGACAGGGGGCCATATTTGGAGAGAGCATGGTGGAGATGGGTGCTCCCTTCTCCCTGAAAGGCCTCATGGGAAACCCCATATGTTCTCCAGACTACTGGAAGCCCAGCACCTTCGGAGGCAAAGTCGGCTTTGACATAGTAAACTCTGCCACACTGAAGAAGCTGGTCTGTCTGAACACCAGGACGTGTCCGTATGTGGCGTTTAACGTACCAACAAAGCAGCAATCACAAAGAGGGAATGATGACAGTAAAGTAAAGACTGATGAGCTATGACATTTTTATGACACCAGAAGGTTACAGTTTTGAGATCCATATATTAAGGTAAATGAGGCTGCTGCTAAGAAAATAAGTGATCAGGATGTTTGTGTGGATATTTGAGAAGATACAGTAATGGTTGTTTGAACAGCACTGGATAATCATACAGGACTCAGACAGACCTCAGTATGAAAACTACTGCTCACTCTGTCTCACACATGAACCACCACATCAGTGAGGACACAAAGATATCATTTTTGTTAAATACTTTGTGCCTGAATTCTGAAATGCCATCATGTTCACACTGTCCAGTAATAAAGGTATGTGCTGTCTGTAGATTTATTTTAAAAGAAATGATATAACCATTCATTGAAATAAAACTATAGACCCAAAGTGGATTACTGTCCATTCATTTAAAATGGCAGGTATTAAAATCTTTGTTTTGACTATCCATTGTTCTGTATCACTACATTCCCACTTCCCGCTATCACCCACTGCTTTTTGTGAATCATGTGTTTCTTTTGGCTTAAGGCTTAATACTTCTGGTAATACAAAAAAACAACAAGTGTAAAACAGGATGCAGAACAAGGTTTAAAAACACAGGGTTTGAACTTTTTGTGGAAAATATTTTTTCAAAAAAGGGAGTAATAATAAGTCAAAATGTTTCACACCTTGCAGCAGTGGTACAAGTAGTAGTAGTACTAGTAGTGTAAAGTATTATCTGTCATATTGCCCTCTAGTTGTAAAAGTGGGAACTGCATATGCACTTCCAGCATCTTCCTACATTTTCATACGTGAGTGGGATGAACGTGCTGTCGTGTTGCCTTTAAGTGTTCTCAGTAAAGTCCAACTTAGAAGCACAGTAACTTAGAAAAGAATATTATCCTATTACTATCATACTTTGAAATACAACTTTCGATGGCAATAACGCCAGAATGACCTATACAGCTCATTCATTTTGAGTGGCTGTGGTTTGGTTGAGTTATTTGATACTAACTAAAACATTGTAAATGTGCGCATTTGGGGAAATATTTGTGTTTCCAAAGTTGTAACAAACATCCCAGATTTAGCGACCATAAATATATCTTTAATCGCAACTCCTGATATAAATGTCAGTTCTCTATGTAATTGCTCATTATAATTACGACATTTACGTGAGCCTTTAACGCATCATACTTCAGGAGAGTGGTTAGCTGTAACGAGCTAAAGCTAAACCAGCAGATTAACTGGAGTGAGAGCAGTTGGGAGTTGGTGATATTTCTTTAACGACAGCTGGTCAGAAAATCAAGGTAAGATCAAAACCAATAGTTTATAAGTACTGGGCTTTTATTTTGCTTTTGTAGTGGTGTGGCTAGCTATATATTTGGAGAGGTGAATTTAATCTACACTTGGTTAATGGCTAGCTAATGTTTACTGGTTGTCACAGAAAGTCAGTGTAAGAAAAGCTAGCTAGCTAGCTCAGTTGGCTAACGCTAATCTAGCTCACTTGTGCAAACGCTAGCAGTGCCTACCAGTTCGGCCCGTGTCCTTCTTAATAAATAATATAATTGAATTCTGCAGTCTGTGTTCTCTTTCAGTAGCGTTTAGACACTTGAGGAAATAGCAATAACAGTTACGAGTTTGATAACAATAACTACCCGATGTAGCTAGCTAGCTATTGTAGCATTAGCTAGCTGTCACATCGCCGGGGATTCTCAGATAATTTAGGTGTTGGCTGTAGGCCTTCGCTCCTACCTCCTATGTGTTAAAGACATTTTATTAAAATGCAGTGGAGAGACATTGTTTTGTTTTGTCACCTAATGGCAACATTATTAAACCAAATAGCTGTAGCTAGTTGGGCATAATATTATCTTTTATGTTGCTGCCTCACCACTGGTAAGTAAGTAAAAGGGATTTATCAGTGGGCTCATTGTCTCTCCATCTGTGCACATGAGTTGACTTACATACGACTCAGTGCACCATTAAAGGCCTCTCAGCCCATGTTTTGTTGACACACTTATTGTAAGCTATGTTTAGATGTCCTATTTTTGAAATAAACTCTTTCTGTTCGACCTATGACAGCTTGGATTGTTGTGATCCAGTGAGTGGTGTGCTCTGCCATAGTAGTGTGTGATACAACTGTTGTTTATCTGAATAGGTTTTATCTATGAGGCTTAAAAGATAAAGGAAATGGCAGTATTGTCTCACTGTCAATGCTTGTCAACTGCAATGCTCATGCAAAGTATTAGTCAAATTACCCAACAAAATGGAGATTGTGCAACAACAACCTGGAAATGTAAAGCGTAGGTCTATTAGATTAGTTCATATTGATATTACATTGTACACTTTTCTTTGCATGCAGTACAAAGATGAAGAATGAGCTCTGTCATGTTAGAAGAAGAAGAATAAACAGAAACATAATGATACCATCTCATATGAAAGCATTTATCATAGTGTTGCATCCTGTACCAAGTTGTATTAGTGAGTTGGATCTGTGCCCTATCTAACACATTACTGCTGCCCTTAGGCGAGCCGTTGTCATGACGACTTTAGATGACAAGATTCTCGGAGAGAAGCTGCAGTACTACTATAGCAGCAGTGAGGATGAAGGCAGCGATAACGAGGATGAGGATGGGGAGAACAAGACCATCAGGGACGCTAGCGTCACTGAGCCTGAGATAGACTACAGCGCCGATGGAAGTGCTGTCAACACAGGTACTAATACAAGCACACACACACACACACTAGAAAAATACTGTCCTAATAAAACCACTGCACATAACTTTGTATAGGAATTACAGTAACGGTGACACTGGCTTCTCTCCTTTAGGACCAAAGGGTGTCATCAATGACTGGAGGAAGTACAAGCAGCTGGAAGTGGAGCAGAAACAAGAGCAGAAAAGAGAGATGGAAAGACTGATCAAGAAGCTGTCGATGACCTGCCGCTCAGACCTCGACCTGGAAAAAGACAAAGAGAAACAGAAAGAAATGCAGGACAAAATCAAAGGAAAAGTAAGTAGGATGAGGACAAAATATATAAACATGGGAAAGAAAGGCTTGTGAAAAGCTCCCTTAGTTTAAACGTCTTGTTCCTCAGGCTCCCTATTGAAATTTTGCCACACTTGCTAATGGAACGCTTGCTATGGGAAAAGGCTAAATAAAGGCAAGATATTAATTAAAGACGACCTGAGTAACATAGTAGAATCCCTGCACCTTCATCCTCTAATTTCTGACACGGTCTAATTATAGATTAGTGACACACTTGGTTTCACTGTGCATTAATGCACCTGCCAACTATTTCCCAAGAAACAAGTTTTTCCTTATCCTATCAAGTTTTATAATAAGCCAATTTAGAACAATGTAACATTCCAGAATAAAAATTAA
This sequence comes from Gymnocephalus cernua, assembly GCA_023631565.1. Classification (NCBI taxonomy): domain Eukaryota; kingdom Metazoa; phylum Chordata; class Actinopteri; order Perciformes; family Percidae; genus Gymnocephalus; species Gymnocephalus cernua. The sequence continues at coordinate 24,372,483 of CM042442.1, forward strand.
ATTCATTGAAGCATCTGTAAAAGAAGCGGCCCATTAAATTGCTCTTTTTTTTTTGGACATTTTAAACATTGTGTTGGGGGGGGGGCATGTATCGGACTGTTTCTTGGCTGGGACCAGTAACTTCCTAGAGTCTCTGCTGGTTTCCTAGCAACTGGTCCTGGCCAGGATATAGTTCAAAACATAACCCATGTAAAATAGCGAAATTGGCAGTTTTACACCCAGGCTTTTGTATGTGTTACCAAACGGGATATAACGTGTTAATGATCAGTGAGCTTTAGATGTCTCCATTCTTTGTGCTAAGCTAACAGTCTGCTGGTTGTAGTCATGTAGAGCGATGGTATTAATCTTCTAATCTAGTTTTCGGTAAGAATGCATATTTCCCAAGACCTCAAACTGTTCCTTTTACTAACTGCATGTTTGTTTTCCTCTTTGTCTACCGCACAGATGACCATGCAAGAGTACAACATGCTCCAGGAAGAAGAGGATGACGAAGACTTCCTCCAGCATTACCGTCTGCAGCGCATTGAAGAGATGCGGCGCCAGCTCTGCCGTGGCAAACGCTTTGCGCAGGTCTATGAGCTCAACAGCGGAGAGGACTTCCTGGAGGCTTTGGACAGGGAGGACCAAAGCACACTGGTCATGATCCACATCTACGAGCCGGACGTCCCGGGCTGTGAGGCCATGAGAGGCAGTCTGATGTGTCTGGCTCAGGAGTACCCGCTGGTCAAGTTCTGCAGCGTACGCAGCTCGGCCATCAGCACCAGTGCACTGTTCAAGGAAAGTGCTCTGCCTGCTCTGCTTGTTTACAAAGGAGGGGACCTGATCGGCAACTTTGTGCGGGTCACAGACCAGCTCGGGGAAGACTTCTTTGCTGTAGACCTGGAGGCCCTTCTGCAGGAGTACGGCCTGCTGCCGGACAAGGCCCGCATCGTCCCGAAGACGGTTCGCAATGGAGCTATCGTACAGAACACTGTGAGCGATGAAGACTCCGACCTCGATATAGACTAGAGCCATAATATCTTTGCATTATGCTTGGGAAACATGCGTACACAGTCTGCATGGACTATAGATCATTGTTATGTGTGTGTGTGGACCCCGTAGCGATGAGGGACGGAGTCAGGATTGCATTGAAGCAGAAGCAAAAGTTAATGCACACAAAACATCATGGCCCTCTGAGTTTTATCATGACATCAATATAGTAAACATAAGTTATTATTAATAAAAATACATTTTTGCCATTAATAATATCGAGGACCTGTTATACACAGTGAGAATGATGTAGATGTTAGGTTAAATGTTTTGTTTGCGCTGTGACTGTCAACTATTTATTCGTTGTGTAAAAACACATTCCCTGTTTTGTTTCTCATGCATTTTCATTGTATTAAACGTGTTTCGCTCTGTAGAATACGAATCCTGCAGCCCAAACTGACTAGTTAATTTTATAACTTTTATATGTGCTGTACCATTTCAAATAGTGGGAAGAATAAACAAATGTTTGGACTCACTGCCTGTTGTATTTTTTATTTATCAGTTGTCCAAGTTAGGTATGATGGACACTAAAATAAACACGAGGATCTCAGGAATGTTAAAGCTGCACTATTTGTATACTAACAGTGGAGCGATGGATTAAGAGTTATGTGAAAGGCATGTAACGAACCCACGGATAATTGTCAAGTAGCTCTGTATTTCCATTGAGCTCCACTGAGCATTGTAGCCATTTTAAATTTATTGTGTGGGTTGTCCAAACCATAACTGCTCTCATCAACCTCGTTTCTAGTTAAGTTGTCGGCAAAAAAAGCTCTGATAAGCCCACTGTATGCTACCTGCTCAGCACCAGACAATGACCAACTTAGAAACTATCTGGTGAAGACAGTGGAGCATTTAGCAGCTAAGGAGCCAGATATTTCCCTCAGGAGTTGGTGGAGACCAAAAGAAAGCTAAGACATAATTGATTATTGGTCAGTTGGTATTTGTAGGGTGGCCTGAATCGCAACTCCAAATGAATGCTAATGTTTCTCCGTATGTGTTAGGGTTAGTTTAAATCATAGACTGTATAATATACAGTCTATGGTTTAAATACAACTTTTTGCCTAGACGTTCCCCAAAACTTTTATAAGGTGGTAATTGTCAGTGTTGTGTTTACAGCTTCGTCTGCATTTTTCATTCTGTTGGTCAGTTAGCAATCAAAAGTTAAAGACACTGGGCTGCTGAGTTCATCCCATTAGTAACCATTAATTGTATTCACAGATGAATCCTGGTGTCTAAGGACATTGTGGACCTTTTTCAAAGCAGACCTTTTGACTTGTCAAACACAGGTGTAATTCATGTTGTTAATTGCTGGAACAAAGCCATCGTTAGTGTTATTAGTCCCACCCGTGCTTTTGACAAGTCAAAACATCTGCTGTGAAAAAAAGGTCTATAGCCATGATTATTTCTCAAGAATTCCCACTCGATGTTTCTCAGTGTTTATAGCTGAACAGTTCAAATGAATAGTCTTAATTACGTGAAAAATAAAGGTAAAAGTCACGATTGTTTTTGTTAATATCTTGAAATTTGGACTGAATTACATTTTTGGGTACATCGAGTAGCCAAACGTTGAATATCTTATGTAGTTATTCTATTATCATCACTATCATAAAAACAAACATGCGGTTCCTGAAACAACTAACAACACAATTAACTGATAGATGAAAAAAAAAATGCCACAATGGATGTAATTAGACGAGTTGCCAGGTTTATCCTGCTACAATTCAGCTTTCTCTGTGATGATACACCAGCATCAACAGACTCCATTCCAGTTCAGTGAACTCCCGAGAGGTGATTGGTCTAACACAGATTGATAGGTCAGGTCAACTCGTGCAATCCTTTCCACTCAATAATCACTCTGAAGAGAAAAAGGTGGGGCTTGAGCTAATCTCTGCAACTACGTCAAAGCCCACTATTCTATTATTATTATTATGGCATAGTTTGCACTTATCCCCAATGTCCACAAGATTATAACTTCACTTTGTATGAAAAATTGAGCGACACGGACAACAGTTAAAAGTTCTGTGTAGCTCCTCAGTGGACACCAGGCTAATGTAGCCTAGAAATATGTCAGCAGCAGCAGCAGGGTGAGGCAGGGTAACGTCAGCAGCAGGAGGGTTGTTTCTTCACTGAGGGGAGCAGCTGAGCCATGCAGGTCAGGTCCACAAAAGGCATGCTCCAACAGGAGATGGGTTTGTGCACTGATGCCTGCCAGGAAGGAAATCATTCTGTTACATCATCTCATGCAGGAATTATTTAGTCCCTTCAACCTGTACTTTGCGTGCAACATATTGTGCTGCTGAAAAAGGCTCACTTGTGGCAGAGTTGATCAACATTTCATTATCCCTCTGGTGCTTAGGCTACATGACCCTGCAGCCTCCCTGCAGCCTACACGGCCATGTAATCAATAACGCTATGGGCTCTGCCACAACTTTGCAGTAGGCCATAATCTGCTGGAAGTTTTTTAAATGTTTAAGTTAGCTGAAGAGACCAGCATGTCGTGTTACACACCGTGTTCCGAGAATTCGTCCCACAGATGCTGGGCATCCTCATTGTGATGTTCATGGTGTTCATGGTGATCTGGGTCTGCATTAATCACAAAACACAAAAAAAATCATCATGAGATATATTACTCCTCCCGGTGAGGAGGAGTAATACATTTATATATATATAAAAAAATAGGCTCCATAAGAACCTGAATGAATGAAGACAGCATGGAAAGGATTAAGATTAAACAGACAGGACACAAACAGGAAATGAGAGTCAGGGGAAAGAGCAGGCAGCTGTTTCGACTTTGGGGACCAAACATTAAAAACACTACATTTCAAAAAGAAATGATATGCATTTCAGTAGTGGTCCCACAATGCAGTAGAGGACCTATAGATTACGCCCTGTGTCTTGAGATTAAGATTCAATTTAAAGGTTTTATTTGCATATACACAAGCAATATATGCACTAGTGTGCAATGCATAATAATAATCATAACATGAGTAACAATAAGAGTTCAAAAAAATAAAGATTTAATATCAAATAAAAAAATATATTTTTATTAGTTTGAGTGTTTCCTATTTAGTGAATATGGTGAAAACTTGAGAAATCCTCTCAATATTACTTTGAATACTGTTGAACATCACAGTTTCTAATTGGGCTCTATGTTGCACCCCTAAATAACATTACACTATAATTATGTGTCTATTAAATAACTAAGCAAGTACTTTATACTGTATAAAGAAGGTAAAGGACTCTGTACCATTTGAGTGATGCCAGAGCATTCGTTTGAATTCCCTGAGGGCTTGCGTGAGGTTTTCCAGCTGGTCATGAAGGTGGATATTCTCCTCTATCAGTGAATGAATTGTATCCTGTAGTTCAAAGCTCCGACTTTGCAGGACCAGCAGAGCCAAGGGCATGAAGAAAAGCACTCGCCTTAGTCCCCTCATAGCGACCACAGCCTCTATCACATCTTCACAGATGCCAAGCCATCCCTGTCATAGGTAAATCCCAATCCCGTGTGAAAGAGATGCCCTTCACTCATATGTTATCTGCTTAAACTCAAGGGGAGGTGACAAGTTTGTTTTTTCTTTCCAACGCCATATGGGTGGAAAGCTGCCAGCGGGCTGCTGTAAAATCTATCCAATGTTTCCACATCACTAGTCACTGTGACCAAAGCGACAGAGGCCCTGTTTGCTTTAGTATAATCTACTTCTGATGAAAATGAAGTTTCAAACATATGCTGTGTAAACAAACACACGTGTTCAGTTCTTCAGGAACTATATGGGTAAAGAAGTAAACAATGTGTCAGCTGGGTGCACACATAGTGCATGGAGACAGACACCTTCCTGGTATTTGATTAGTTGCAGCTCATTTCTGTCACGTGTAGTACAGCATGCACATCATCACAGGGAAATCAGATCAGTGAGGTCAAGATGACAGTACAATATGTTGCAGTTATATCCCCCGAATAATTCGGTAGATTTCAACTTTATGAACCTAACAGGTTGCTCTGGTGCTGCTGAGATAATTCAGCTGATGGCCCAACAAACAAAAGCTCAGTAAAACTAACTCACTGACCTTTTTTACGAAATTACTCCGACATACTATACTATTTTTTTGACAGTGTGACTTATGACTTTGACATAACACTTTACTTTTTTCGACATAATGTACTAAAACGGAGTTTGATGAATTTTTCGACATACTATGACATTTTATGAAATATTTGAAACAATATACTAAGACTTTTGATGACAGTATGGACATACTAATTACATTTATGACATAACTTAAGATTACTTTAACATTTTGTACAATGACTTTTGACATACTGTACCACTTACATCATGCAATATAATATATGAAGTAAATATTAAATAATCTACTTGTGGCTCGGAGGTCGAGTCGCCTCATAACCACAAGGTTGGTGGCTCAATCCCAGGCCACATGTCAAAGCGTACATGAGCAAAACACTAAATAATATGGCTTTACACACCCAAAAGTATTAACTGACAATTATAGAGTAAATACTTGAATACTGGAATAACTCGATTCATCTACATACAAAATTACTTCAGATACCTGCAAAATCCAGCACATTAGAAATCACAAATGTAATCAAGATTCTTTTTTTTCCAAACAAGAAGCTTTTATTTATCATGTGTATCAGTTTATGCTGTCTTGGTAGCCCTGGTGCGCTTCTTCTTGACCACAACCGGCTTCTGGCTCTTCAGAATGGCACTGGCACGACGCAGGGCAGCCTGTTGAAACAAATTAAACTCAAATTATGTTCGTGAAAGCTGTGAAATACAAACTACAAATAAAAAAGGAGCCCCATGCAAACCAATGTGGTAATATGTTTGGGATTTTGCTTTCTAAAATCACAAATGTAGCTCACCATGCGCAGGTCCTTCCTGTACTTGCTCTTGCTAATGATGTGCCTCACGCTGTTGAGAGTGGCGCGAGAGTTCTTGTTGATGGTAATCTTCTCATAAGAGCTGGCAGGTTTGTGCTGGCCTGTGGAATAAGAAAACAAAATGGACGTTTCAATGTTACTACATTAGCTGTAACGATACAACAAACAAAATAACCTAAGACCGCAAAAAGACTGAGGTTATGTAAACCCTCTACATCTCTCAAAGTGCAGTGCTCAGTTGCTTGTCCTTACAGTTCAGTGCACGTTAGCTGATTCCAGGAAGAGCATGAGACACTATTTGAATTAATTGGAAGAAAGCACACTTGATTCAAGGAAGCATCAGTAAGTCACAAAAAAGTAGCTCCTGTCCCTTAAAAATGCCACTGATGTTTGATTATAGGGCAATTTTACTATAAAGAAGAACAGCTGTCAGGTTGTACAATGTACATTCAGACTGTTTTCATTTAAATGATTAAAGGACCTCTTATGAACATCAGGTAAAGCCAGTTTTATTCCACCCAATAAATCACTTGTTTTACAGACACGAAGTGCCTGAAGATGGAAACCACGTCAAATGTGTACCTGCACGCTTCTTCAGCACGACGACGACTCCCTTGCCATCGGCAGCTGGCTGCACACCTACAGTCTTCTTGTGCACCAAACCATTGAAGCGAAAAGAGTTCCTGGACTTCAGGTTGTTGGCCTCCTGTCACATAAAATGATTTCATTCAGATAACCCTGCTAGTCTTGTGTTAGTAACTTCAACGACTGATTAGGCATTTACTTCAACATCAAGACCAGCCTCTTCACATTAGCTACAAGATCTATATTGAGCACATACAGTGTACTGGCAGTGTTACAGTAGTAAATAAGCTTTGCTTAGGTATGTGGGATGTATGTATGTTTGCTTGGTAGTATGCAAGAAATCAAGAGGAGGAAATCATACAATATGAGTGCCAACATTGATCAATTAAATTGGGACTTTGGAATGCCACTGCCAATAAAAGTTCAAAGAGAAAACAAACTTCTCCCACATATTTAACATTTGTTTTACAAAATCTCCAGCACCGGTTTCACTACCTTTGTGTATTGCACTATTGGGTCATACTATACATCAATAGCACACTCAAAAACACCACACTGTGTCACTTTTCCTGCATAATCACACCACATACTCAAAATCCTGGTTAGAACTAACATGCTACGTTGGGACACAGGTCTGTCAGTCAGTGTAACGTTACTCACAGTGCTGTAGGTCTGTCCGTTCCTCTTGATGAGGAAGCTGGAGCAGTTCCTGATGACCATCCACTGCAAATGGGACGACATGATGAACCTGGACAAAACGGGACATATGGGAGTGTTACCGAAATATCTAGCTAACGTGGCCAGCTGAAGACAACTTCCAACAGCGGTTAGACGTACGGCCACTACCTGCAACTGACAGGACTCATTTATGTGTCCTACCATTTTCTCAGCAACTAGCTAACGTTAGCTAAACGTGTTCACGTCTTCGTTTCACGATTTTTAAATTAGACACCAGTTACGTGGGGAAATGATTAGCCAGTGCATTTTACGTTTGGACTCTAGAAAACACAGCGCTAGCGTTAGCTAGCTCCACAGCACAGCGCAAGGACCTGATGGAGCACGACGAGGCCTAACACGAGCGACGTGTTAACAAATGTATCTCTCCATTCCTACACTTTACAGGGACATTTCCTACCACAAAGGGTGTACAACAACCACCACACAGAAAATATCTTACTTTCTGTTACTGAATACAAGTGAGGACACACAATAAACACATTTAAGTGAGCGGCTATTAGCTGCCGAGGCGACCACGTTACCTTTTAGCGGAGGAAGAGGACCTGAGAGACCGGAAACCGCTTTACGGAGCCTCTGTCACAGATCATTGCGCACCTACAGATTTTTTATTATTATTATTTTTTAAATAACACAGTTACCATCGATCCCACATTTTTACACAATTAGAACGTACACTAAATTATAATCATAACAGCAGTCTAGGTATTTGTATAATGATGAAATACCATATTTTGCAAGTAATTTTATTGAGTACTAGTTATCCACAAGCCCAGCGGAGGAACACGTCCTCGCCGCTCTCTGTAAAAGCCTAACGTCATTAATGCGCGACTCGTGTTTATAGACAGCCGTCAAAAAAATAATTTCCAAATCTCAGCTACTTTAACCCTAAACACGGGAGTCAAATTTTAGCTTATAACATGAGTGCGTACATAAGACAAATCTTTTAGTTAAAATCTGCATTTTTCTGACGCTGTTGTCTTCATGTTAATGTGATTGGATTAAGCTGTGAACCAAAAAGTTGGCAGAGGTCAAAGTCTTCTGTAAATCTACAAAGATACAGAGATACAGTGTGGTGTAACATGGCACCTGCAAGCAGTGTCTTAATGTGAAAAGTCAAACATGGATCAAGCAGAAGATCTGGAGACACTTGGTGAGAAACTGTACACTCTGATTTACCCCAAACATGCAGAGAATGCTGGGAAACTCACAGGTGAGGTGACCTGCATGGCACGTTTGTTTTGTGACATTATAAAAGTCTTTGTAACTTTGAAAATACGACATAAGGCCACAGTTGCCAAGCCTACCTGTGTGTTCCAGGGATGCTTCTGGAGCTGCCAGGTCCTGTTCTGAGTCAGATGCTGCAGGACAAGGCCACGCTGAACGCAGCCGTGGAGAAAGCCCTCCGAGCCCTGCAGCTGGCGCAGGAGCCCAGGTACAGCAATGGCCAGGGGGTTGCCAGACCTGATCTCCTACTCCCTTCATCATCATGAACAGTCTGGTCTTAGACGAGTATGTTGGCTCTCATAAGTCATAAGCAGAGGAGTGAGGTAGTATTTAGATGCCAAGGGCACATTTAATGTAACAGAGACAGAGGAAATGTTTTTATGTGGGTAGTTCTGTCCATAAAGGTAACAAAACCTATTTACCACCAAACGTTTAGGTCAGTGGAAAAGTTAATATATGTGTTTGCTTGCTGCATGTGTACCGGTATGTTAGATTCTTATGTGAATGTCAAAAACCTTTCAAAGTGTGCATTGTCATGTCCCTGCACCTCTTTGCAGCAAGGTAACATGTAAGGACGAGGATGATGTGTCTGTGTCCTCTGACTCTCTGGGGGAGCAGCTGTTTGAGCTGGTGAATGTTTACAACACTGGCCACTCACAGAAAATTACAGGTAAGCAACCGGTCCTGTGACTCAACAAACACCTAAAATGATGCATTAAAATACCACTTGGACGTGAAGCAACATCAGGATGTTAGCATTGTCATTGGGAGCATGTTGCCAATGCTGCAGCATTTATTGCTGCTCAAACCATTGCTGTGCCTAAGTACAGTTCCATAGAGCTGCTAAGCATGGCTGTTGACTCAAGTCTTATTATCATTTATATGCAAATAAATGTATGAGCTACTAGTCTGTAACGCATAAAATTATAATTTGCTGTTTTTTTTAAATTTTTTAACAGGAATGCTTCTGGAGCAGCACAAAGAGGCAGTTTTAAACCTTCTTTCAGCTCCAACTCTGCTGGAAGAGCAGGTGAACTTCGCCCTAAAGACCCTTAAGGAGTATGTGACTTAGTACTGTTAACTTGCAATTTAAATCTACAAAATAAAAGATTAAAACAGAACCAATGTTCGTTGATAAATTGCAGTTTAAACCCCTTGTTTGAGATAATGTCCCTGCTGCCTCTCTCCAGACAGAACATGGAGGAGATGGACATTAGTGACCTGTCGGACGCCGACGACACAGAGAGGCTGGGAGAGAAGATCTTCTCACTGGTGGAAGAGCTGGATCCACTTCATGCAAATGATATTACAGGTGACCTGATACTCTGTCTGTGGTAGCATTCCCTGTAAATAACACCAAGCTTCTTAGATGTAATATCTTTGGAAGTTTATCATTTTTCTTATGGTATAAGCATGCAAGGTGTGGATAAAGACTAAATATTTATTTTTAGCATTAATGATATTTGGGTTCTGCTCTTCTGCAGGTATGCTACTGGAGATGGACCCAGCTGCTCTCCAACAGCTGCTCAGTGACCACACGGTGCTGGAGGTTGCTGTTCAGAAAGCACAAGCAGCACTGGACACGCAGAATCAAACTCTCTCTACTTAAACAGAAGAGGACAACACCATTTTACACACAGAATAAGACATCAATAAATGAACAACTTTGATGAACTCGGATAATATAATTCTGGGAAGAGCTGGCACATCATACACGTTACCTATATAAGCAGCTATCTTTGTTTTATACTGATTGTTGAGCGGACTGTGGAGTCTGGTTTGACTGGACTCACTGTAAATAATTGAGTCTAGTAAGCCCAAATGCATTCAAATATATTACCTCTTTCTAATACAGGTGCTCACTTTGCTAGCAGGTGATTGTCTATCTCAGATAAGTGGACTGAATATAAGTGCCAGTGTCTATTGAAAAGCATTGATCAATCAATATTGCTCCATCTGGGAGCCGAACTTACACATCAAGACATCAGAATCATTGTCGCTGCTTGATGAATATGTTTACAGTAAGAGAGGATTTACTTATAAGGGTGTAAAAGTGTTTCCAACAGTCATGCTATGACAATATATTACATTTTGTATTTGTACTGTACATAATAATGTAAGTGTAACTTGGTGAAATGTCTTTGGTAACAGAAAATAGAGCAGGTTATATACAAATGAAGGACTAACGAATCTATATTATCTAATTTCTCAACATGGTCACATCAGTGGTAGAAATGAAATGCTAACCTGTATATCAAACCTGCAATTCCCCTCCATCACTATCCAAATAGTCCTGGCTACCGGGCCACAAAATCTTTGATGAAATTTATTATTGATCATATAGGAGTTATTTTCCATCATATCTGCATTACTAGTTATGTGCAGAAAAAGGTAGTAGCTCCACAGTTTACTCCCAATGACAGGTAGACTGTCCTTTATTATATATACATTTCATTTAATGATTTGAAAACATAATGTAATGGAAAAAAACAATAGACATCTTTCAAAGTGCTACAGAGCGCAAAAAATAACTTTATTACCATTTTGTTTTCATATCGTGTGTTCACTGTTTTATGTCAAGAATTTTACATGAGGAATTCTAAAACATTGGAGAAAACAATTCCTTCTCTGAAACAAAAGGGGACCTTTTAAAAATCATAACTGGATGCATACAGAATCATTTAATCAGAAACAGTTGGGCCACAAATGATTGGATTAAAAAAATCACATCAGTGAATTAAAATGAGAAGGAAGTATTTAGAGTACAATGAACTCTCATTTCACAATTTAGATAAAGATTTATTTGTCTGCAGAAGTGGCCAATACAAACGATCAGAATCTGAATCCACGTCATCTCTATTGAATCATTAATGCATTTATTCAAAGCTAATCAAAAACGAATGAGTTGCTCCTCAGACACACACACACACACACACACACCTGTACGCCTACATCTCATAAATACAATCAATCTGATATACAAATATTTGGATAGATTTATTTTTAGCAACATTTAAAGTTTTAATCCCAATTCCTGTTGTTCTGAAGACCATCCCTCGTTTCAGTGATATTGTCAAATTTCTCAAGAGAAATTGAAGCCGAACTTGGACGAAAGACCCTGACGCATCTTTTAAAGTCAGGAGTTGTTGATGGACAGGGGGGCATTTAAATAAATATGTGAAACGAGCAACATCCTAACACTGCAGACTTTCTCTCAACTCTCAGGTTGTGAAGCCTGCACGAGTCTCTTTTCTGTGTCATCCAACATCTTTCCTTAACCGGAGAAAAAGCAAACACAGCAGACAGTACACTATTGACACGATTCATTCCTACATGCCAGCTCCAGTTGACAGAAGAACACGAAAGAGCTGAAAAGCAAAGTCCATAATATGAAATTAAAAAGGTGCCAGTTTCTTTCTATCCATCACACATACAATCAATCAATCAATCAATCATTTGGACTTCGACACAAAGGGAAACCTAAAACAGGATCTGGGATAATTCTGTTAACAGTGTTAGATTTAAGGGGAAGCTTAGACGAGCAACATATTTATTGTACATGAACATACAGTTTTGTCTATGAATGCATCCATGGGTAAACCTTTTAAGTGTGTTTTAAAACACATTACACAACTGTCCGTTTTCTGTTTAGATGCAGGAAAAAGCCCTTCAAGAAAACACCGTGCCTGTTGAAAAAATACACCAGTGACAATTGCTGAACCGAAGAAAAAGATGAAAGAGTGGTTAAGCTGTGAGACAACGATCGACATGATGGAGACTGTGATTATGCCCTTCTTAGGTGTGGGCAAAAAGAAGGGTCCTTTAAGCATAGAGCAGTATGTCCACGTCCAGGTAGGACATCACTCTCGCCAACAAGTCTGTTTACACAATCTGTCGCAAGATGTTTATTTCAGCACTGGGTACTGGCGCTGACCGCCCAAACGTCCAGGCCGGTGTCCACCTCCCGATGGTGCACTCGTCTGAGAAAAGGGGTAAAAACAACAGCAAGGGAAGAGTATTATGAAGGTAAAAGGAAGGTACATGAGAGAACCCCATTTTATAACTGCAAAACTATAAAATATTTTTTTTTTTGCCAAATCCTCACCTGTGCAAACTGTGCAGGGTTATAAAAGGTGACGCCTCCAGCCGGTGCAGTTGCCTGGGCAGGCAGACTCTGCAACGAACAGAGTGTTACTACAGTGTGTGCATTGTTACTATCATATTACATCTATGGGCAGAGGTAGAGAGGAAGAAGCACTTGCATTGCCACACAATGGTTGGCAACAACAGAAGCCAAGGAAAAGTGGAAAAGTAATGGCAAAGAGGACTGGGATTCACAGCGAGGCAGCATTACAAACCACTTTTTCACTTGATTTAGTAACCATGCAAGCTTTATGACGAGGTTATTGAAGCGGTGTGTTCTCATGACAACAAGCAAGGGAGTTGTCCTGCAACAGTCTCCAGCATACTTCAGTCTGATCTATGGCTCAAGGTTACATGAATGTCAATTTCAAGGCAAAACATTTAATTCAAAACCAAAAATGTCAATAAATGGTGGCCCTTCAGAAAAGGTCAGTAGAATTCATCTTCTGACGACCATGAATGTCTGTACATAATTTCATGGTAATTCTTCCAATAGCTGTTGAGATACTTTCAGTCTGGAGCAAAGTACTGGAGCGTCAAGCTGACATTACCATCCACTACGTGGCTAAAAGTAAGGAACTTCCTTTTAGTCACTGCAACTCTGATTAGTTTTAATTTGTTGATCATTTGCTGGGTTTGGTTGTTCATAACAAATACAGAGTAAAGTTCGAAGTGCTGGAGACAGCAGGCAGGTGTCTGGGTTAGATGGGCGGTGAAGCTTTAGATGCAAATGGCGAAGCATGTTACTAGTGATGTGCTGAGCTAGGTGGGTGGGCAGGCAGGGGTGAGAGTGGACCATTTGAGGCCCAGCAAGGAGGTACCTGGTTTAAATGCTGACTCACTTCGCGTGATAAAGAACTCATTGAGCTAGAACGTGAGAGCTAAAGACAGCAGAAGGGAAATAAACAGTAGACAACAACACAAACCCATATTATTTATCTCCCATGCATTGCTTTGTTTCAACTAACCACCAGGCCAGAATAAAAATAAATAAAATCATCGTTATGAAATTATGATTGTTGAAAAAAAAAATAAAAAAAAAAAAATAAACACAGACTTGGAGAGAATTAGATTTATACAGCAAATGGAACACATATTTTACATTTCACCAAGGCTGTGCATTTAGCATGATTATGGGGAAAGATTTTAAGTTGACATGCTTGCATTCCCATTCACCCTCTTACATTAATTTAGATTACAAATAAGCACACTGCACGCACTGGCTGTTAGGGTGTTGGAGCATCATGATTCAGTAGTGGCATTATGATACTATGGTAGCTAGGCAGTAGCAGTTGACAGAAGAAATTTGTCTTACCTCCCCGGAGTGTGAGCCATCGGGCACAGGGGCACCTTCTGGGGCAGGTGGTAACAACGTTGGGTTGAACATCTAAACAGATAAATTCAAGTGCAACAGAATGAGTGTGGATGAGTAAAGCTTCAGCTTTGTATTTCATGTTGACTGGCTAAATAAACTCTAATCTGCCATCTGACATGTTATAAAGGCTCTCTCTCGCTTTATTTGAAGAAGAAAGCTACTTATAGAAATATGCCTAACAGCACCTCTAAAGCTCCAATTTATTCTGAGATATCACATTTCAACAATAGTAATTATTAGGTGATATAATTACAAAAGTAATTACTATTTGAGAGGTATGATAAAAATTAGGTCAAAATGCTGATACATATTTAAATCTACAATGTATTTTCAGCATTAGACCAACAATGTTTTTTGGTTGTTTTTTTTTAAACATGAACTCAAATGGTTCACTAGTAAAGAGAAATAGTTACCTGTGGAGCAGCGCTGGTATTTGGTGAATTCTGCTCCTGATTTCCTCCTTCGCTGGCCTCTAAAGGTTGTTGATCGTCAGGAGCTAAACCAGGGATACAGACAAATATTTCATTACTTTAATCCTTAATGGTACAGTGGCTTCTTCCAAAATCAAACAAAAAACATCTGCAACCATCAGTGGTACCTTGCTTGTGAATGTACTGTTACACATGTAGACTAAGACAAGTTGTTTTACAACCATCATTTAAATTGAAGTCATTTTGACACATGACACGCACCTGAACTAGGCACAAACAGGTTACCGGTCATGGGCATTGGTGCCAAAGGAGCGAAGATGTCCGCAGGAGCAGGGGCTGACCCGCTCGGTTTAGCAATTCTACTGGGGTTCAGAACATCCACATATCTGCCCTTTGTGCCTGAGAAGAAAGAAATACATCTGAGTGGCAAGAAACAGAGCAGACAGGTGTGAAAGCTGACTTGATGTATTTGTTAGACAATTATAAAATGTGGTATCTCCTTGATGGATTTCTCAACAACTAATAATTCAACAGTCAAAAGTATTACGCAAGGTCAAGCATGGTGTTTGTGAAGCCAAAAGCCACAGTGAATAACCCTCATCTCACCTGCCCTCCTGGAGAACATGTTGACAGGGGGGCCGCTCCCCGGGGGTGCGGCAGGCCCTCCAGGTCCAGGCATCTGAGGCATCTTGGGGAAGCCAGGAGGAGGTGGTGGAAGGGGCTTACTCTAAAAAGAAAACCATAAAATCAGAACTGGTTGAGCTATAAAGCTTTTAACAAAGCCAGTCTGCTTTAAAAAATATGAATCAGTCTTTTTTACAACATTACAGACCTCCTCTTCAGGCTCGTTCAAGTCGACCCATCTCTGCTTCTTTTCATCCCACACAATCTGAAAACAACAACATAGCATAACTTAGTACTACTGGTCATATGGAGAAGTACATAAACAAAACCCGTTCAACAATGTGAAATTGAATACAGAGGAATGCTAAAATAAGATCCGCACATACAACAGCTACAACTTACAGATTTGTTTTTGTCATCTGGCAAGTGAGCCTCATTCTTCCCCTTCCAGATCCGCGTTATCCAGCCACCAACTCCACCACCACCACCACCCTGTGTGAAAGAAAGAAAATGGCACTGATCACTAATGAATGCTGTAGGAGCACTCACTGAAGATCTGAGTGGTTGTGTGAAAATGAACCTTTTTCGGGGAGTCTTTCTTGACTTTCTTGGCCTCTTCTATGCAGGTCTGTTCAGGAATTGAAGGTGGAGGTGGAGAGGCATGCTTGACAGCCGAGTTGCTCCTCTCTCTTCCGCCGGAGTGAGTGGAGGATTCAGAGGTGGTGCGAGAGCGACGTCCTGAAGCCTGTAGACCAGAAAATACTGGTCAAAATAATATATACACCTTTCTTTTGAACCTCACGTAGAAAGAGCTTGTTTTTGGGGTGCCTTTCGTTTTTTACTGTCTTTTCTAAGTCCGACAACGTTAAATGAGTACAATTATACATCGATAAAATCTGTCTTTTTAAAAAAAAAAAAAATAAATAATCACACCAAGATTCAATTAATTTTCTGGAAACTAAAGCCAAGTTAAAATACATGTACGATAAGCTACTTTTTTCTAAGCAAAAACAACCTGCTCCATATCAGTTCTGAAAACAAGTGCCAATACCAACAAGCCATGGACAGATTAAACAGAAGCATCTTCAGGAACAGAGTATCTTAGCAGTTTAGACGTAACACACAAACGCACCATATGCATTGAAGATTGCGAAGCAGTCCTTGTTCTCCTTCCAGGACCCTACAGTGCCAGAAAAGACAATGTAGTTACTATTTCTTTTCCTAATTTACATAACACAACACTTCTATGGACAGATAATTGAGATGCATGAGATATGTTGCTGAAAAAAAGATGGCTTAACTAAGGATTTATTTTTTTAGATATTTAGACTGACCATGTTAGCCATTTGGTCATACAAGTCCATCTGTGGTGTGAAGGAGCTCCTGGATGGGGAGGATGATATTGGTTGAGCAGGGTGCATCTCTGGTGGGGCGCGGGGCATGTGATCTACAAATGGCATGTGCCCGGGAGAAGGGGGCATGTGCTGGGCCATCTGGGGTGGTGGGTAGTTCAACTGTACAGGTGAATGTGGCCCCTGAGGGGGGGGCATTTGTGGTGACATTTGACCCACTTGAGAAGGTGGGGGACACGGCTGCTGATGGGCTCCTGGGTACATCTCTGTCTGCTCAAGTTGATGTTGGAAGGGAGGAGGGGCAAAGCCAGGATCCTGAGGAGGGTAGCCTGAGATGGGCATCTGGCCTGGTGGTCCACTGGGGGGTACTGGGTAGAACTGGGGCACATCATTGGAGCTTAAAGGCTGAGAAGGGGCCATCCCATCTTGGAGGATAGAGGTGGGAGCTGAGGGAAAGTAGAAGAGAAGAGAAATTTGAATCTGGCTCATAGTATGGATAGGTTAAAAAGGAGATGACAAGAAACACAACACAAATACATTTACACACAAACACACACACACACACCTGGAGGCATCAGCTGTACTCCCTGTGGCGGAGGCCCGGGCAGTAATGAGCTCATTAGTGGGTTGTCAGGGGTGGGGCCATCCAACTCCACAGGCATGCTGTAAGGTTCAGGTGATCTGGGCTGGTCCAAGTCAGAGCTGGGGCTGCTGCAGTCAAACTGTGAAGGAGTTGCTCTGTCTTCACTGTATGCAATGGCCCCCGTCTAAAAAAAAAAAGAGAGACAACCATCAAACAGGTGTTACATGGGAACAAATTACAGATAATAATTCAAAGACCATAAATGTAAGTAACAATTCCAAAACCTCTACATCTTCAAATACAATCCTTTTTGAAAACAGATGAATTCTTAGTTTTCAACTATGGCTACAATAAAGTAGAACATTAGAAATGCTACTACTAAAACAAAATGTTTTATTTTGTAAATCCCTAATAAAACAATTAGCACACATAACTACAAACACGTTTCCTTACCCTTATCTGTCCATCCAGCTGTCTGAGGTGGGTCAGCCATTCAGGCTCATTAAACAACTCCTGCTCTGGCTTCTCCTTCAGTTGTGGATCAAAGAATCTCAGCTTTTCCGACATCTGTCAACAAACAGCATAAAATTACATTTGTTTATTATGCTAAAACTGGTACGTATATGAACAGAGGAGGCACAGAGGGAAAGACAAGTAGGAGAGTAGGTGCATACCTGTATAATTTGGCTTATGAAAATAGGAGAGTAATAGGATGGCTGCATGAGGACATTCTTAGAAATAACTTCACAGTAGTGGAAGGCCTGAGCACTGAGGCCTACTTCAGCCAAACGGCATGCATAGATCAACTTGAACACCTAATAAGAGACAATAAAGAGCAGAGAACAGTGTTATTCCTCAGTGGTATAATCTGAAAATCTCTCTATGCCATACAGGTAGGGAAATGCAAACACTCAAACTCTTTAGGAATTTACACAGACCTATTTAATAGAGTACAATCAATTATGTTTTTAAGACACCTCTATAAAGAGACAAACTGTGTTTTATTGGTTTATTCATTTATCTGTAAATATCAAAAAATCTACCTGGAAATTGGGTAGTGAGCATGGCTGGGAGCCCAGAGATTGAGCATACTCATAGGCCTCAGTCCTCTGGATAGCTTCATTTGTCGCACATTGGTAAAACGGCAAACTGAAGTAAAGAGACAAAGACAAGGTTATGGCATATAACTGAATTGTGGTCTAAAAAGGTATCTTACAACGCTGTGCCTGCCTCTGTCTCTAACCTATGGTTGGAGCCAATCAGAACCATCTTGGTACTCTTCTTTGTGTACACTCCCAGACCAACTTGGGCCATCAAGTAGCAGAAATGTGCAGCATCGATCAGCCCCTTGGAAGCTGCCACAACACAAAATGAGTGCAGACAGAATGTGAGCCAATGTTGTTTGTTGTGAAGAATGAAAACCTTATAAGTTCAGTGCAGTGAGAGACTGCGTTTTCTTGATGCAATCCTACCGAGAGTGTCACCCATGGTGGTGATTGTGCGAGTATCCAGGTCCAGAGTGTGTGTGAGGTTAGACAGCACCATGGCCAGGTGAGGGCGCCAGTCACCCCACTTCTCCTCTCCGCAGCACTGTATGAATAAAAAGAATACTCAACTGAAGTGGCAATAAAGACACACATAATTGCACGCCTAAAAACAGAGCATATGCTATTCAGAATCATTTTGAAAAATAGTGAGGGGTTAAAGAGAGGGCCAAAGAAATACTTACAGTGGCTGATGCAGGCATCCTCCCTGACATCAGCTGGTACACTGTCTGCAGAGGGTCATTGATAGGCAAACTGTTGGCAAACCTAAACCGAGACAGACAAATTAAATATTTTTTTTTTAATCTTTTAAAACAAACAATCAAAGAATAAAGGTGCAGCCATTTTTAGGAGACACAACATTTCTTGTCACTGATGCTTTACCTTGTCATGACACGTGCATGTGTCCTGTTGTCCATCTTACTGGCCAACAGCAGGGCGTGGCCCCACAGACCAACCTTCATAGCTGCTTCTAGCGCATCCTATTTCACAGACAAAGTGGAACTCATTTCAGATTTAACAAGATACAAGTTAAAGGACTATAATGCAATTAAAGGAGGGTATTTCTTTACCTTCTTGCGGCCAAACAGTAGCAGCTCCCTGAAGCGTTCCGTTTCCTTGCCAAGGTTCTCTGGGACAGTCATGAAGGTGTCAGATAGGAGGGACAGTGGTCCAGCTCCTGGCTCTTCCTCAGCTCGTGCCAGCGGTTCATTGTTAAAATCAATTAAGTTGGCTTCATTAGGACTTTTGCCTGGTAGCCAGACAGAGCGATGCTCCTTCATCAAGAGGTCAGCGATGTCTGTGCCGACCACAGTCTTTAAAAATGAGAGCGTCACAGTGAAAAAGTTGCATGAGGAAAATATACAAAAGTCACATTTAGACTTTGACAGATTCAGTTACGTTCGCACAGTCTTACCCCGTTCTGTCTACAGAGCAGCATAATGAATTCCCAGAGCAGGCGGGCAGAGTCCTTGTCCAAGAGGTTGTTGTCACGGGAACACTCCAGTGCTTTGTTCTGGGAGAACTTTATCACGTCCACCTTATGGGTCTCCTCTCTGATGGACAGGACGCAAGATGTGAGACAGGTTAGCAGTGACTAGTCAAACCAGTGCTACCTTTTATACATATCAAGACACAAAATAACAGTTCTGGTTTTGTATGCATTTATACACGATATGGACATCACAAGGTTGGTGTAAATAGGTAGTATGGAGCAAATTTTGCAGATTGCTGGGTAAGTCTTAAGGATACATGTGATTTATTTTTTTTTTCATAAAAAAAAAAAAAAAACAGCATTAAAAGACCAAAACCAACAAGCTTCGCAAGTGTTGTCTGTGTAGCCAAAGACCAACAAAGACACTATCTACTCCCCTTTGCTAATACTTAAAAACATTAAAAAGAAAATATGAACTTTTGATTTGATTTTTAAGATTTACACTTTCACTAGGAACCAATGGCCTTTATGCGGAAATACACAGACAGGCGCAGGAAGTCAGAAAGTATTGAGAGACAGACTAATGCATGGTGGTTGGTTTTGGTCTTTTCATGGGATATGTTGACAATAATAAAAACAGAACTTTGCCAGCCTTGGCTTTTAAGGTCACTTGCACTTACCTAACAAGAGGTCCAGGGAAAGCTCGTAGTTCTGCCTGTTCTGGGGTATCCTGCAGCATGGTCTGCAAATACAGATATGGTTCAAAATATTCCTTTATAGGGCCTTAACATTGTGTGACTGTCATAAGCATGTTCTCTAACACAAAACGAAATGCACAAAGAAAGCTACCATATTCAGACTTTTTCCTGTAAGGCTAAGCAACATACCTAAATAGCGTGGATGAGCAGTCAGGGTGCTATATTTTATTTAGTTCTAAGTTTGCGGGTTACAGGGCTTTTAGTACCTTGCTCCCTTTAAAAAAACAGTGTTTATGTGAGAGGGTCTCTTCCGTGCTTCCTCAGTGGGACGGACTAAGACGCGAGGAAGGGAAGCAAGTGAAGGAACCGTGGATGCAATTTAAGAGAACTGATATTCAGTCCAAAACCTTTCACAGTAAAGTGCTGAAATACAATCTGTTAAAAATGTACCTCCATGTTGTGGATATCAACAAGAGCAGGCTGTCCAGCTGAGGGGAGATTGGGAAGAACTTGGATCAGATGACCACAAGGTCCAAAGCGTGCACAACGGTGGGGTATGGTGAACTTCTCTGGTGTTGCAGGACGACGAGGCGCTAGAGGGAAAACATCAGTCAGATAAGAGCAGGTGGACAAAAGAGTGAACCAGTATAATGTCGCAAATCTAGTGGTTTAATTAGTATTTGACTGAACACTGGCCAATTCTGTTGGTGTTTTTAAAGCATTACCATTCACTAAATGCCAACTTTTTGAGAACAAGGATTGTGTACTAACGTTGATCAGGGGTGATCCAGGTGCTGTCTGCATTGTACTCAGAGGGATAGGGGTACTGGCTGTAGTTCTGGGTAGCATCAGTCTGGTTTGGGTACTGTCCATAGGAGTAGTCCACAGCCAAAGTGGATGATGTGGTGTCATAGACCGCTGATACTAAGTCAGGCTGGCTTCTGTATACCTGGCTCTGCAGGGTGTAAAGACAAACGGAGGTAATTAATCAAATAGGAAGACAAATAAAACATAAACATACCGTAAAAGCACCCACATACTGTAAGTTGCACACAATTTCAAGACCAACAACAAATAAGCTTAAAACCTAATTGCAACAGATTGGAACATTTGGTAAGTATGATGCTTTGTTTCAGAATGAGCTGCCAGGTCAGTATCGATCTCTTAAGTATGCGCTACTAATATTGGGATGATGCTGAGAACGAGCTCCACCAATCAGAGACGTCCATGTTACGCTTATGATTGTGGGAAGTGTAAGGCTGCTCGATTATGGAAAGAAAATCATAATCGCAATTATTTTGGTCAATACTGAAATCACGAATATGAATGGGATTTTCACTTCTTGAACCTCACTGTAGTGCTGAGCTCTATTATAACCATCCCAAAACTGTCAAGGAGCCGTTAAAGGAAGCAGCTGAGAACCAGGAATGATCATGAGACTGCTTAAAAGCATGCTAATAGTAAAGAGAAGATACTACAGGGGATGTCATGGGAAAGCAGCCACTAGCTTTACATTGGCTGCACCCTTTAGAAGCGATGGTAAAAACTAGAGGTGGGGAAAAAAATAAAAAAATGTCCCTGATATTTTTTAGAATTTTTTTTTTTTTTTTTTTTAACCAATGATTCACTAAATATTTTCTGTTTATACGGTACCACTGACAGCGACTACATCATATCCGTTTTTTGAACGAAAGCAGAAAATACATGTTGTGTACTTCTTTACAAATTAAATAATGTCAGACAGACTGACATTTGATGTGCATTCTTTTTAGAAAACAGTTTTTAGAAATGTCTCATAATATATTGTCTCTAGAAGTGTATAATTTAACTTTTGTTTTGAAAAGAAAAATCGCAATACTCAATACTATCGAATCACAATACTTCTAGAATCGCAATACAAATCGAGTCAGCACCCATGTATCGTGAAAAAAATCGAATCGTCGAAAGCATATCGTCCCAGTCCTAGTAAATACACAACATCCCATAAAACAATAGTTCCACATTTTGGAAAATACACTTATTAGCTTTCTTGACCAGAGATTGATGACAAGATCGATATCACTCTGATGTCTATAAATATGAATGTAGGTGTTTTCAGTCTTTATGCTAAGTGAAGCTGACCAGCTGCTGGCTGTAGCTTTGTATTTAGCAAATTTGATCTTCTCACTCTTCAACTCTATGCAAGAAAGAGAATGAGCATACAGTACTGTAGGAGAAGACGTGTCCGAGTTGTTCTTGTGGCCAGTGGAAATGAAAAATAATAAAGAGCTTGTTATAAGTGCAATGTTAAACACATTCCCACTTTTCTTTCCAGATTAGTTTTGAAACACAAGTACAGCTCACAGACGGAGCCACAAGTAGCTCAGCCTTTGAGCCCCTGTATTGTATTACAGCAACAGGTAAAAACACAAATGCGTACAAAACAAATCTGCACATTTACCTGTTGTGACCGTGAGCTGAAGCTGCTTCGCCTGCTGTTGTGGCTCTGAGAGCTGTGCACACTATGTGCCGACTGCTCACTGTGGACACTGCGTCGGTCAAAGTCATCACCGTACGTCTCTCCACGTCGACGGAAATCATCATCAAAACTGGCATCATAACCAGGATAGTACCGCCACTGATCATCATAGCCCTCTTTCCTGTGTATAGAGTGTACAGTATTTTGTTTATCTATCATCTGACAGATTTTACTTAGAGAACATTAAACTTCTGTTTTAAATCGCTTTCCCATCAGACACTATACACCGTAACGGCACATAAACAGCTACAACACTTTCTTACACAGTTCAACCTTTTACCAAACATGCATTTATGCAATTTCGATTTATTCACATGTACACAAATGTTTTTTCTCCATACCTGGCAGGATACGCCTGTTGATTATAGTAGTCATAATTAGCCCAGTAGGACTGATCATAGTATCCTCTGTACCGCGGGTCATACTGTCCGTAGTTATATCCTTCCCACAGAAAACATGGAGAGGAGGAGGGTGAGATTGATTCCAAAAAAAACATTTATATACAGAGAAGGAACAATGTGTTTTGTGAAGTAATTTTTTACAACAAATTCAGCGAACAAGAAGGGGGGAAATAATTCATATTCATACTAGTTAAGTAATCACAGCTTTTAACTCTGTGGCGCATACCTGGATAACCATAGTGCTTGGCGTAATCTGCATAATATTCATTATAGACACTTTGGTTTGCTCTGTGGTAATCATCAGGATAGCCTTGCCTATGGGAGAAAGCAACGACAAGATGAGATTTAAGTGTAAGAGCCATCCAAAACATACTTAAGTTTATTTTACGCCAAACAAAACCAAACTCACCATGAGGAATTTCTTACTTAGTTCTCAATATTCTCTTAAGTAGTACACTTAATCACATTAACGACTAAATAAAAAGGTCGGCCTGGACATAAAGTACATGCCATATAAATGATGGTGTATGACTGAGAAACAGTTTCACAGACCTGGATGAGGGCCTGTCAGAGTACTGACTAGCCCTGGAGCTGGGTCGTTCTGGCTGAGGCTCTCTGTACTGGTAGTTTGGATCACGATACGCTGGGGTCTGTCCTTCATATCTGCCATACCAAGGATCTGCTCTGCCCCTATATGGACCATCCTAAAAGATAAAAGCAATAGGGGATTTTCCATTCATATTTTTACATTTCATGGCAGCAGTTGCTCATGCTTGATCTTGTGCATTTTGCAATGTGCATATTTACAAACAAAGTAGATAAATACATCTAATAAGCTAGCATATAAAAAAAGGATATCTAACATACTTGATAATATTGCTGTGCTCTAGGGTCCCCAGGTGGAGGTGGGTACTGGCCAGGAGGATAAGGTGCTCTGCCATCCGGGTATTCTCCATAATTACCATAATAGCCACCATACATCTGCCCTGGCACCGGAGGAGGGGGCCCATAGCCTTGCTGGCTGCCTGCAGAAGAGGGTGGTCGAGGTGGCTCTGCGGGAGCTGGCTGGGAAGCTCCTGGAGGTACTGGTCCTTGAGGCCCTGGAGGGTATGCAGCAGAAGGAGGAGCACTCCCTGCAGCAGGACCCTGTGCTGGAGGTGGATACTGGTCACGGGAGGGTTGTGGTCCACTCACCGGAACAAGAGAAGCATAATTTTGTCCTGGCAGTGCATTCTGAGAATCTGATGTCTTAGGAGGTTCAGCTTGTGGCGGCTGGATGCTTGCAGCTGCTTGGGAGGGTGCTGGTGGTACCTGTGGGGTAGATGAAGAGACCAGGGTCTGGACAGGGACATTCCCTCTCGCTCTTACCCCCTGCTGAGCGTCTTTGGTGACCTGTAGGTAAAATCCATTACTAGACTGTGGAGACTCATGTAGAGAGGAAGGATGGCCAGATGCTTGGATTTGAGCTTGTGATTGGTGCATAGAATAATCAAGCAGTTCATAATTTGATGGCTGATTATGATTAGAGAGAGGAGCAGTCACGAGAGAAGCTTGTGAATTAACTTGGAGAGCAGAGTGGCTGTCTCCACCCAGTGATTGGCCCCTTGAAAGAGGAGAGCGGACTGTCTGAGACTGCGGAGGAGCTGTAATGTCTGATGTTGCCGCTTCTGTCTTGTTTCGGGTCAGATTGAGCGGGCCCTGGTTAGAGGCTGAAGGATTGAAGCTTATAGGTCCAGGAGCAAACACTGGATTCTGATTAGAGGTTACTGAAGGTGGTTGGGAGGTACTGGCACCATGTCCCTGTGCCAGTAGTCTTACAGGGGGGGTCGTTTCCCTAAGGCTAGTTTGACTGGGTGGTTGAGCAGGGTCACTGTGAGGAATCACACTGTAATTGGATACTGGCGGGGCAATTAAAACAGGCTGGTGGAGCGAGTCGGACACAAGGAGAGATGCATAGCCCAGGTTGCCTTGAGGGTCAAGTGGCTCTGCCTCACTCACCTTTGGTGGGTTCTCTAGGTTCTCTGAGTGTTGCTGTGAAGTTGGCTGGATTCTCTGGGAGGGCTGCAGGTCCAGTGGGCCATCCTCTGGAGGCTGGATGACATCAGCACTGGGCTCTCGTAAAGGAGCAAGAACTGTCGGGGCAGCAGGGGCTAGGAGGATGTTAGCGCCCAAGCTCGTAGGATCATGCTGAGCCCACAGAGTAGTGGCAGGGCTCTCACAGGGCCGACTGGCCCCAAAAGCACGAGATGAAGGTCGAGAGTGAGTATGAACCACTGGGTGTGGCAGATGAGGAACACCACCTCCAGCCCCGGCAGGCAGGGGGTGTCCTGGGCCAAAAATATTTTCCATATTATCTGGTGGCTGCTCCAGGTTGCCAGGTGTAGAATCTGCACCCCCTTCTGCTACCATTTTAGCCCTATCAACTTCTGCAGGACGCACCCCAACCCCATGTGAGCGCACAGGCTCAAAAGAGCTGTTAGCACTGGCCTGAAAGATACCAGTTGGTTTGGGAGGGCTAGGTGTGGAAGGCCACATCTGCTCCAGGGGCCTCTGTTGCACACCCATATCTCCAGCTGGAGAAGTGTCAATCTGCTCAAAGTAGCCTCCAGCGGCAGCAGACAGGTTAGCATCATCAGTGAGACGTGGACTTTCCTGCTGAATAAAGGTACCTACTACTCCCTGATGCCGACGAGGGCCACTTCCACTTCCATGGCTCATATTACTATAGTTGGAGGACACACTGGCCGATCTAATTGGTCTTGGAATAGAATCTGGAGTCTCCAGGTTAGGCCCCGCTTCAAACTGGTCTACTCCATGGGCTGCAGTGGCAGCAGGGCTGCCATGGATTTCACTGGGTAATACTTCCTGGTTCGGGACACACTCCAAATTCTCCACATGGTCATACTGGGAATCAGGGGGCTTCTGGATACTTTCCTGTGGTGCATGGCTGCTATCATTCATGTATGGTAGGTGTGAATGATCTTGCAGAGAAGGTCCTTGGTAATCCAAAGGAACATCTGCATTGCCACTGTGGGCTTGCGGGTTGCTGTGATGCTGAAAGGACCCAGGAATACCATTCACTGATTTATTTCTCTCTCCAGCCAGTGTTTCTTCATTTTCCACATCATTCTCTTTGAAGAACATTGAGAGTGTACCAGACTCCTGAGAGTATGGTACTGAGACTGGGGCAGGGGCAGAATTAGGCCCAGGCCCAGTGTTGGACACGTGTTGAGATCCAGCAGAGTCAGGACGGGGATGAGGATGGGCCAGGCCAGACCCCATTTGGTGGTAGCCTGAGTCTTGTGGAGGTGTGTTCAACCATGCGTCCTGGGGGGCAGAGCTCTGACTGAAGTAGCTCTGAGGTTGGAAGTGGGAATTATGCTGCTGGGGTGGATTTGGGTCAGGCCATTGAGAACTGGGGGCATTTGCAGGGTTCTGAGGAGGAAGAGGAGCTTGAATCTGGGGATGTCCAGGTTGTGTTGGAGGGGTGGGGGTGTTGTGATGGGGTGACGGGGTATGGGAGGGGTACATCTGGGGCTGCGGAGGTAAATTAAAAGGCTGCGGCAGAGGGTCACTAGTAGGCTGGAAATAGTTCTGAACTGATGGAGGGCGACTTCTGTTATCAGGAGCCCACTGAGAATAGGAGGTGGTGGGAGGCACAGGCTGGAAGAGCACAGGCTGAGGAGGCTGTCCTTGAAATTCCTGGTTAAACAGTGCCTGACCCGGTGCTGGGGCTGAGGCCACAGGTGGTGATTCTGTGGCCATGGATGGGGTCTGTTCTGTTGAATTAAAATAGCCCTGTTCACTATGTGAGGACGCATATCCTGCGGGACCAGGTGCTGGGTAAACACCAGGGGATGCTGTACTGTGAGGGTTGAACACCGTCACCCCTGGTAGAGAGGATGGTGGGAGACCAGGGGGAGCAGCTGGGACATCTTCCAGTGTTTGTGGTTGTGGAGGCAGCCCTGAACCAGCTTGAGAGTACATGGTGTTAGGTGGGGCTTGCATTGGTGGTGGGTTGCTGTTGGCTATTGTTGGGAGACCACCTGCAGCCATAGGGGGAGGAGCTCTAACAAAAGCAAAAGGGTCCATCATGGGTTGAGTAGCAGGTGGCATTGTGGCAGTAGCTGCTGCTGTATGCTTGTGAGGCCTGGTCCTGCGGAACATATTGGGCCCAGAAGGAGGTGGGCCAGAGGGACCTGGAGGTCCAGTCCGAGGAGGGGGCTGCATGGCTGCAGAGCTAACAGGTCCGAAGACCAGGTCACTCTAGTAGATGTCACTGAAGAGACTGAAGTCAGGCAAAGCTGGGTAAAGAAAAGGAAAGGAGTGGTTAACAAAAAGCTACACCTGCCTCTCTGATGGCAATACCACACCTTTATTTGCATTATGGTCTTACTTAAACGAAGGGTACTACGTGGCACTTTGTACATCAGCGCGAAGATGTTATGACAAATAACACAGTACGTTATTAAGATCAGTGAATGCCAACTTGACATCACGCAATCTAAATATAATGGTTTTACTTTTAGAGCTTGGTGCTTATCTTACTCAATCAGAAGAAACAGGATCACAGAAACAATGAAAACATTTATTTTATTCTGTAGGGCAAAATGTATAAAACCCATCACCTTAGAGAGAAAAATATCTGTTAGAAAATAAATCAGAATTGTTTTAGGGGAAAAATACAAAGCCATGTTCTTAAGGTAACAGCAGTGAAAAAAGTGAATAGCAGAGGAAAATCTGAAATTCTTGATTTAAAAAGCACCTGCTTTTGGAACACAAGACAACTTTTACTAGAGCTTTAAGAAACTATTGACAAATAGCATAGTGCCATTGCAACACTAGTTATTTAATGGGGTTTGGAAAGGATGAGCTCACTAATCTGTGAAAATTAAGCTTTCTAAAACAGGAACTCAAACAAATAAGTGTCGAATAAGTCCTGCTGCTGACCTGTGCAATTGTATTGCTTTTATTGGCGATACATTTTAATAAAGATGCCACAAATGGTTACAAAAGGTGACCGTGCCTTAAAGTGGAGGCTCCCACTGTTCTGTGGTCTTTGTGTGTTTTCTTATTTGTAACAAATGTACTCGTGTGAAGCACTTAGTGACTTTGTTCTTTTAAAAAGGTGCTATATCAAATTAACTTATTAAATAGAAAACATACTATCGTAAACCCGCTGACTATGCCATGATGAGATTGTTAACGTTAAATCTACCAGATAGCCTACATACCGTACTCTGTGCATCTGTCAGTGGGAGGTTCAGGGGAGCCAGCACGGGCTGACATTGAGCATTCGGAATAGGAAGATCAATAACAGAAAGAGTTAGCTAGCTAGTAGGAAGTGGTCTTGGTCAGGTGGGCTCTACAAACGTGACCCCGGAATCCGGATCTTTTAAGCGCCCCGGGTAATAAATTCGTTACGTTAGCGCCGCCGACGAGCCAACTCACCGACAGCCAACACCAAACAAAACAAAGTTAGATAGCCTTTGAGATATACACTATCGACTTCTGATCATTATCCACACTTGTTGAACTTTAACTGGTAGTTAACACTTTTTGTTCTGACACGAGATTAAATTAACGTTACACATTAAGCTTCAAGAGGAAATGTCCAGAGTGCTTGGCTCAACCGCCAACGGTAACGTTACATTGGTCTAGCTACATGTCCTAAACGCCATACCCAGCAAAACACTGATACCTAAAGTCGCCTGTCGTCTAAAGACTGTCCGTAAACGAACGAACTAATCTTTTTATACACATTGAACACTGACAGGGGACACGCCGAGCAGTTAAAGGTCGCTGGGCACTCGTCGAGCATAATTTAACAGGTTCACTGCCTGGTCAGCTAGCATTAGCATCGGTGCTTAGTTAGCATTGCTTGCTAACTTACTAGCCTATGCTAACTACAGGACTAGCTAACAGTTGTATGCCTGTTATATACACCACATTAAAACGTTCAGAGTAAAGCATTGCTAATGATCGTATATATTTACTCTTACCCGATGTCGGAAATGTGTACACAAATAAATAAATTCTTACAAATGTGCAGGACAGTGAGTCTGACACACCGCCACCATCTTCAGTGAACACATCCTACTAGGCTACGTGTACAAGCAGCGTCACGGGCCAAACAACGATTGCGTCACCGCGGGGCTTATTAAAGGTACATTCTGTGTGTTTATCTGAATCAACGTGCATCCAAAAAGTGATTGGCGTTTGATGTTAATGTCATTCCAGTACATTTGTTAATCTGTTAGCATTCTACCAAAATTAAGTGAATGTGCCCCAGTTAGTCTGGAAAACTGGAATTATAATAAACCATTAAGTAAAGGGGGATTACTAATTATATTTACAGCAGGTGTTTACACTCAGGCGTGGCCTTCAATATACATAGGCAGTTAAGACAGCATGAATGATCTTTTGTTAAGTGGTGTATAGGGTACTGAGAGCTACAGAGCAGTAAAGGGAAATGTTAAAATGTCAAGCCATATCTTTTAACCTAGCTGTTCTCAAGAAGTGGGCATGTACTGTATGTGTGGCGCATGCCAGAATATGTTTACACCTGAAGGGTTGTCCACAGTGAAATGTTAAAGCAGCTTTAATATCATTATAAGACTTTTCTGATAGCAATAACGCTAATGGGGGCTACATTTAAGTGTTGCAATTGCTCAAAACACAGGTATAACAAATAAATCAAGTTAAAATGCTATATATAATGTACATTACCCTACATCATGTGAATACATAAAACATACTTGCAAAAACCAATGGAGTGTTTTCCCTATATTCCAGATCAATGTGATGTAATAGATACAGTATATTTGAAATATATACTGTATAAGCATAATAATATCTTCAAGAATAATGTGCACAAACATAAAGTAATATGAATACAATAACAAATAACAACAAAATGTATTAAATGAATTAATATGTGATATATTTAATATGAGATTACAGAATACAACAAAACAAAATTCTGAATTATATATGAGAATAGTATGCCAATCACATCATTGAACATTAAAAAGTCAAGATGTATGTGTATGTGCAATACCAGATTATAGTATACTACTTTACTCCCAAAGCTAAGCGCCAATAATCAAAGATCAGAACCAGGGACATTTAAAGGTGCACTATGAGTTCCTGCATGGTTTCAGTGCGATTTCTTTTTTGTCTCAAATCGTAGACATCTCTCCTTGATCCGCTAGCTGCCTGACCCCTGAATACACTGTGAAAAAGCCCGGTCTCGGGAGACAAGTATTTTGGTGCTGTGCTGTGCACCAAAATACAACAAACCACGTTCCAGCCAATCACCTGTGCCTCTAGTGTTTGTTTGACGTTTACGACCTCTGTGTTGTCTCCCGAGACCGGGCTTTTTCATAGTGTATTCAGGGGGCAGGCAGCTAGCGGATCAAGGAGAGATGTCTACGATTTGAGACAAAAATGAAATTGCACTGAAACCATGCAGGTGTGGAAATTGCAATAAATTGCAAGAGACAGTTTATACATGTAATTTACTGTCCTTAGTCACTTCAGTTAATTATGACTGTTCAGGGATCGCAGCCCCTTTAAATGTTCTGAATGCGTGATGACGTTGGACCCTATGGGGTTTGTTGCTGGACAGCGCCATTTCTTATTTTAGTGTTTTTCCTGCAAATAAATAACCACACTAAGAACAAAGTGCTGTGTTTATAATCAACAGTGTGTAGAACCACACTTAACAACAAAGGTGAATTATGTATGTCCCATTCACTACACAGGAACTCATAGTGCACCTTTAAAGAGTGCGGGCAATGTGGATATAGCATTCGTCCACTAAGGGGCGCTCTGGTGCTATGTAGGCTGGGCTACACTATCTTACTAAGCAGTGTATTAAAATACTACCTGGACCTCTTTCCATCAAAAAATGACATGTTTTGGCTTAGGTTTAAAGTACACATTTCTTTGGCTTAGGTTAGCTGATGAAGATTAATGCAACAGACAGATTTATAGCAATATATCAGCAAGACATGTTTTTTTTCTTGAATGTATGACTAAATATAAAAAGAAATAATAAGATGTAGTTACAAATACAGATGTTTGGGATCTGTGTTTGATACTGATATGTTATATGTCATTCTATGTATATTCATGTAAAGATTAATCATTCTTGAAGTATGTGTTTTAAATATTCAGTGATAATAAATACATTCTATGTTCCACCTTAGTACCAGTTAAACATTATCTAAATTTCCATGCAACCACCAGTCCCTCATCATGAGCCATACAGTAGTCTACATTTGAAAATTCATAAAAGGCACCCCCTGTTTTAAAGGAAATGGAAAAGTCCACCTGGAAAAGTTCTGGTCAAATAGCTAGCACAAATGAGGGAAACCACACACTCATAGTGCAGAGTTTAAACACCCACGATACACGCAGATTTATGTTTTGTTCACACACCTAATTTTTTTCTACTTTCGCTCAGACTTGTCAACCGAAACCTACCCTCCCACTAGACTGTGTCTGGAGACTACGGGCAAAGGGGCAGGTTGGAACAGACCCTCACGTTAACACCTAAAAAACACTGGCTGGTCCTCTCGGTGCCGGGTGAGTGTGTTGAGTAATCTTAAGCTCTATCTGTGTGAAGCCTCGTAGCGGCTGATAATGTAACAACTTGTCAGAATGTAGTATATAGTGTTTCTCATGATAGGATAAACATGTAATGAATCCTGTTGTGGTAATGCATTATTAAATTGATTGTTTCACATTATTTCTGTTAAGTTAATGTAACACAGGATTTATTGATAATGATAAGAGATAAAGTCACAGTAATTACATAATGTAGTTCTAAGCCGATATAAGGTCTAATAATGTATTTGTCAACAACCATAAGTCTTTGTGTGGGCACCCATCCAAGTGAAGAATGGTGTATAAACACATAATATAAGACAATACCGTAAAACACAGTTGTAATATACCGGTATATGAATAAAGTCTTCATAGGAAAAGTTTTAATAGCTGGTAAATACTGCAAATTAACAAACCCTTAAAATGTGTGATAAACATTTATTAAATGCTTACATTGGGCTTATACAATGCCAAAGGGGGGGTAAAGTGAAGTAACTCAGGATGTAGTGCTGTAACTGAAGTTGCCTTTTAGGTTTTACATACAGGTATGCACACACTCTGTTTCTCACACCACCCAGCCGCCCACCACAGTACACAACATCTGCACCCCCACCTATAGATACACACCACAACCACACACGTCACTGTTCACATTTCATGTTTCATTTCACCCCCGACTCAATTTGCAACAGGTACTTCTCTCCATCACTTCAATACAGTCAATCCACGGCCAATCAGCGATATCTGTTGCCTACATCACTTCCTGTGGGTACACAGTGTATGTGACACTGACAGTGTTTGTCCTGAGAGACTCAGTCTACCCTGTCATTAAGTTTGTGTTTATAGGAAAGCCAGGAGAGTGGTTAATGTTTGGTTAACCACTGTCTAAACTCCTTATAAGCCCCTGATATCAACCTGAGCCCTGCGGTTTGTTAATGGCCCAGGGTCTCTGAACAATATTCCCGGAGTGAGTTCGTCCTTGCTGAGGCACGTATGCTTGTAATCAGCTGTCACGTTTGGCAGGTGTGTGATGTCTGAGATAGGAGCTCAGCAGAGAGATCATGTTTTTGAATAGTCAGAAAGAAATAACAAATACTAAGGTGTGGACTTGCATCGTTTTTTTGTCTTTCTCACACACAGTTGTGGTTAATAGAGTGATAGAAAAGATTGCATGGGCAGGTGCGGGCCTGGTTTTACACTACAGGATGCAAAGATTAGAATGATGGTATTAGAACATCTCCTATCAGAGAATCTCTCACATCCCTTCAAAATAAAGTTGCTGCCATGACAAAACCCACCCTCTGTAATGCTGCTGCATTTTTGTTTGCAGTTTGCACAGATGCAGTCATTTAGAAGGAAGCAGAGTATCACAGTTACTGGCCTAAAATTTTGTATGATACTTAACACATTTTGCATATTCACTTTGAGTGTGGCTATTTTATACTTACCCCTTGAAAAGCAGTGGTAGAAGAAGTATTCAGAAGATTTACTTTAGCAATAAAACATTACACTGCAGCACAAGTAAACGTATTGGTCACAAAATATACTTAATATACTTAATAGTGTAAAGTAAAACTACTCCATATGTATGAATTGTCCCTGTCAGTATATTATTGAATTATTATTATGCTGCATTAACATGTAAGCAGTAGCTGTAGCTGGTCAAGGGGAAGCTAATTGTAACTTCTTTAAATTATGTTGGGTATTAATATATAACAGTGCATCATATCTCATAAACATTTCAGCCTGCAGCGAACAGCCTTTGCAGCCTTCAGGTTCTTGAAAACAACCAGACGGGGTCGTCGTTGCTCAGGTGATTTATCATAAGGCAATGGTGAATTTAGCTGGCTTGGCCATAGACACAGGTGAAAAGTAGTGGAAAAAATGCCACACATTAAAAGTGCTAGTTTAGAATTAGTTTTGCCTTTCATGATGAGCTATTTAGTTTTAGATTTTTGAGAGAAATAACTTTGGTAAGAAGTTTATTTATTTTAATTTGTTGATCCAGCAAGTTCCTGTTTTGTGTTTGTGTGTGTGCATTATTGAGTGTGTATGTTAGGACATAGAAGTAGTGAAAGCAAAATGAAGTGACAGATTGAAGGACACTTATTATATTACGCTAACGGTCCTGTATCACATTTAACCATCAATTAGGACTGGATGGACAAAATTATGGGTAATTTAGTTTTCACGTTGATTAAAGCGAGAGTTATGGGAGGTGGAAAGTAATGGTTTTACAAGTGGAAGATGGATTGTTTTACAAGCAAGGCAGAGTAGATGTCACATCTGTTCCTGCCACTCTCTAGCGGGCCTGAGAGCATGGGAACCTTCAGTAGCTGCAATGGCTGCAACAGGCTTCACAGAGTGCACTCCATTTTTCAATTTAAATGGTAAAATAAGCCATACATCAATCTGACTGCATTGTATTTGGGTGGGGAAGGATGGATCCTTAGCAGAGTTCCACCCATAATCCAGCTTTGAGATAAAATTACCTCTATCTGCATGATTAGTCTTTGGGTACGGCAATGAAAATAACAGCATCTGTCATCAGTATTTCATGCATGTGGTGGGATCTGTATTGTATGTAAATACATCCAATAAAAGTATCTCCTGAATCTGGGGCTTCCTGTCTGCGGCTTGTGGCGTGCATAGTGCATAGTCTGCCAAAGAGGGTTTTGAGTTTCCCTCACTGTCTTGTCCTGCGTTGGCCCCCCAGAATGGTGACCACCACACTTTAATAAGCCATTTCACAGGGGTCAATTCTCCTTTCTCCACGGCGTCAGCTGGGTCGCTACATTCACCCTTTCCTCACCCAGGCTCCCCCATTGGCATGTGTTCAGCCCGGCGTTGTTTACTGGACGGAGCATTTAGAGGGGTTAGCGTTTCACCATGGCAGCTGTTGGCACCATGTGCCTCCCTCTTGGGCGGCTGGTCGACAGCACGCAGGCCACTGCTTCACACACCCTCCAGCATCCCCCTGAGGACTCTCCCCTCCCTCCTCTCGCCCCTCGCTTGTCCTTGGTTGAAACCAGTAGCCTCAATCGGATATCATATACCAGTTTAATGTGAAGACACAGTTCTGGCTTTAATTGATGGCTTCCAGTTGGTTGTCACAGTCTGCAGCCAATGAAGCTTGAGCTTGAAGAAGTACATTCAGTGTCAACAAGGATCATCCCATTTCTATATATACAGTATACAGTACATGTGACATGTAGGCCTTCAGACTTTATTCATTCTAGCACGACAGCTAATATCATGTCTGTCATTAGCAGGATTAAGGGCTCCTGTCACTGCATTTTCCGTGTCACCTCTCTCATTGATTGGCCTGACAACTGTAATGACCACCAGGGCTCATGGAAAAACCCAATATGAAGTTTCAGCTCAAGATTGCATATGGCTACCTCGGTTTTAGATTTAGATTTATATCTCCCAGACGTTCTGTATCTCCGACCAGATGAGAGTAATGTGAAGTGTTGGTTTAGGGGGTGATCCGTGTCATATCATATTGTGAGTGCTAGGTGTGCTCTGAGGTTCATATGTGATAGACTGGGGCGTGGGACTGTCTCTGTATTTATATATGATAGCTAGCAGCATGGCTCTATGGATGGCAATGTCTGTCTGTCGATCGTTCCACCACTTTGGTCCAAGCTAAAATACTAAACTAAACAAACTAAAATGTTGTACAAACATTCATGGTCCAAAGGATGAATCTTAATAACTTTGGTGATCCCTTGACATTTTTGTTTTTAATGACATGTCTCTACAACTGTTTGATGGATTGCAATTTGAAATTTGGTATAGATGCCATGGTGCTCAGACGAAGTGTCCTAATGACATTGGTGACCCCCTAACTTTTTCTGCAGTGCTGTGAGACTTAGCAAATGTTAGCATTCTTACACGCTAAACTAAGATGTGTTAGCATTTAGCTCCTAGCATCACTGTAGAACAGCAAAAAAGTTTAGGAACAAGAAAGAGATGGGAACGATCCAGAAAATGACCAAGGAGGAATACAAGAACTGTGAAAATTTCAGCTCAAAATGTGGACCAATGATAAGATGAGAATGAAGGTACAAGGAGGATAAGTTGAGATACCAAAGTAATATGCTACTTAATGAAGATGTAAAGTGGAAAGAGGAAAGTATGTGACTTATCTCTTTGACATTAGTTGTGCGAATCAGACATGCCTTGCCAATTTAGCCAATAAACCGAGTCAGCAATTTCTGGCGGACTAGTTTACTCACCTTCTGCTGTGATTCAAGGTGACATGCAAGAGAGGTACACAAACAATTTTATTAAATATAAACCCACTTGATGACATACTCTGAGGTCCTAACATGTTAGTGTCTTCTTCATATGCTTGAAACTACCCCATCATAAATGTATTTCTGTGATTGGCAGATGGCTGTGTTTTTGGAGAGACAGTGGAGATTGTGAATGTAGGTAATCTCATCCCGCCCCGCCCCAGAGAGTCTAGTGAGTCTTGGGAGAGTGGTGTAGAGAAGCAAGGTCAGGGTAACAGTTGTCAGACCCCCATCCATACCATTTGGATGGAAAGTGATACCACAGACAGCTGAGGCAGCTTCTGTCACTCTCAGGGTTAATTTGGAGCGTCTTAACATTCACTTTGCTTTGGACGGATTTGTAATGAACGTGGAACTGAGGGGTAAATGGAAATCTCAGCATCTGTGTCTCCTTACCTCTCCCCCCTGCTCTCTCTCTCTCTCACACACACATACACCAAATTACAGTGAACATCTCGAGACCACAGAGTAGATTCTTGAGGTTGTTTTGTAACCACAGAGTCATGTGGTGTCCATAACTCTTTCAATCGCATTCACTGTGGAAAGGCCTGTCACCCTCCTGCATACATCCAGCCCAACCCACACACTCCTGGGACCTGGATCATGAGCCCCTTGGTGAATGTTTCCTTCTTTCGCCACAGTCAGACTGCATATCAGGAGGTCCCTAAAATAAATAGCGGGGAAATGCGATGAGGCTCTCCAGTCTGGATGATGGATTGAGCAGCAGTGTGATAATGGGTAATACTATAATATGTAGTGTACAGTGCATTTACTGTTTTCCTATAGATTATGTTCTTTTTGTTATAAACAAGAGATGTAAATGTTGGTCTGTTGGTTATCCCCTTACTTTTTTTCTCGCAACACTGTGAGGTTGACCTTTTTGGTTAAAGTTGAACTCTACCAATGTAATAGGCTACAACAAAGCCTGTTTGCAGGTCTTGGGGAATACTACTGCTTATGTGAAAAAGTTGTGTTGAGCCTTTTATGGCTGCAGAAGGAGCTGCACGGAGTGGTGTCACTTGATGTCAGCCTGTGTTGGGGCTGAAGGCTAGAAGTTTGAAAATTAAAGAAGTGAGTGTATTATACCTCTGTAGCCCACTCTTCATTTCTGCTTGAGGCTGGAAGCTACATTAGCCGCTACTAACACATTCAAATCACCAACCAAACTGTATTGAGGGCAATGTATGCAGGTTTTGACAAGGAAGAAGAATGTGTGGAATATAAAAGACAACATCTCTAGTTCTGCTGCATCAATTTTGATAACATTTTATTCAAGAGTAAAATATCTTGTCTTGACAATTATTGGATGGATTTCTATGGCATTTGGTACAGCTATTCATGGTGTCTAAAGGATGAATCTCTGAATATCTCAAAATCTACTAGATGGATTGGCACAATTGTTTTTAACAGACATTTGGTGAATTGGTGATTACCCTGTACTCACCAAGTTTAATTGCTAGGATTAAGCGGCGACAATAAAAACAAGTCAGAGTGGGCAAAAAAAATATGAGCAGTCAGACAACCATACAGGTTTCAAAAATATTCTCAGTTAGCCAAACTGGGCCTTGGGGAAGAGAAAACAAAGGGTGAACTGTAAAATGATCACCCAGGATGTTCTGATTTGACTTTGACCTATACTGTACATGTCAGAGGTGTACGCACACACATCCTTCCTGTGCAATAAGGGATATTACTGACATTTTGTGGTGCATTCACTTTCAGTTTCACAAATCCGGCTAAACTGTTGTCTTGTTTACAACACATTTATTTTCCTCTCGAACCTCGTTGTTGCTATGTCTTTCTGAGAGGAAGAAAGCATACTGGCATCCATTAGTGTCCATTAGCACCAACATTAGTGATGTGCGCGAAAGAGAAAGATCATTATTCACTGTCACTGTTCTCTAAAGTGTCTGAAGAACACCAACATCCATTTAGTTATGACAGAGAATAAACTCTTTCAAGGCTTATACATAGTCCATCTGTGTGGTTATCAAACCATCATTACCGTGCACAACCATTGCAGTCTTTAATGTTTCTTGCTCCCTTGTCTCACTCGTGCATATGTTTATTCATAAATTCACATGCAAATGTTTGCAGAAAACACACTTAATAATGTTAACACAAACTATAGGGGCCAGTCCCTTAACCCCACTTGTCTTTGCAGCCACAGAGGGAGGAAGAATAATGGTGGTGATGGGGAGGGAGCAGGGAAGTTGGATCTCTCCGCTTGCCTGCTGTTTACATTCCACCCCCCCCCCCCCCCAAACCCCCTAACCAGAGCTCCAGTGCCTAATCTCATCAGTGAATTCCCCGGCTGAACAAATATCTCCTCTCATAGGGAATATTCTCACTCTCTCACACACACACACACACACACACACACACACACACACACACACACACACACACACACACACACACACACACACACACACACACACACACACACACACACACAGAGTGTTGTTAGTTTTCCTAGATGTGTCTTGCCTTTGATCCCTTTGCTAAATTGAGACTTTGGTTTACCTCCTCTCTCCGCTGACTGGCAGCATGTCAGCACAAAATTAGTGTGGAGGTCACATTCCCACCTCCCTCTTTCACTTTTCTCTTTTGTTTCACTTGACTGTCTCTCGCTCCCTCTTCATTTATTTAAGGCCCCGTCCACATGAAGACGTTAGGATGAAAACGCATCCGTCTTCCCTGGATTCGGTTCAAGAAAATTCACGTCCAGATGAATCCATATGTAAATGACTAAACACGGTACTTCATATGCCAGGCCTGTAGGCGGCGCTGTTATTGCTACAGAAATGAACGGAACGAAGAAGAAGAGCAGCCTTCAGTGACTTCCTTTCATAACCATAGACAGTATATAAAAGTTCATAACATGACTGTTAGCTAGTTCTCTTAGCTTAACACATCCATGGACTAGACTTTAATAACTTACACCACTGCTCGTTATATAGAGGTCACCTAGAAAAAGAATGTAAACTTTGTTTACATTCTATCGGACATGATTGCAGCTAGCAGAGCTAGCATTAGCTAACGCTAGCTAACATCAACATCGGCAGTCACACAAACATCAATGATCCAATGTCTTTTTGATAATCTAGCTACACGTTTTTCTTGCGGTAGCCTTTCTACAATAAGCGGTGCTAAAAGTTACTATAATCCGTTCAAGGAGTTGATAAGCAGACAGATTAGCGAGCTAGCAGCGTTGCGACCCTGCTAGCGCCGTCAGCTGGGTTGAAGGCGGAGCTGTTAGGCCGAGGTGTGTGGGGATGACATCATCGATACGCACGTATGCGGTTTCGCCGTCCATATGAAGCCAAACGTGAGCCGGCTTTTTTTTTATTCACCCTGGGACCAGGTT
The DNA here is from genome assembly GCA_023631565.1 of Gymnocephalus cernua. Classification (NCBI taxonomy): domain Eukaryota; kingdom Metazoa; phylum Chordata; class Actinopteri; order Perciformes; family Percidae; genus Gymnocephalus; species Gymnocephalus cernua. Next base: position 24,411,849 of record CM042442.1, read on the forward strand.
TCAAAAAAGTGCGTTTACGGGCAGTGCGTTTACAGGATTTGTGTGGACAGACGGCCCAAACGATGCAAAAGATGTGCGTTTGCATTGAAATACATCTTCGTCTGGACGGCACCTAAACTGAAAGACACAAGTCAGACCCAGTTACAGACTGGCTGCACTAGAGGGGCTCGGGGTTGTCTGTGATGGGTTGTGGGGGCCTGTGGGTTCAGCAGGATAACAAGTATCTTTGTTCCAGTGTTGCAGCATTTGGTTGGCAGGAGAGACACACACCGACACACTGCCCAGAGAGAGACCTTGGGGCAGGATGGGGAGGTGGATATAAAAGGCTGGGTGGACAGACAGACATGGGCCTCCAACTGTGCGACCCTGACCCGCTTGTGCGCTTATTATGGATCGGATCAGTGAGCCTATAAAGGCCAACTGTGTGGCCTGCTGCACTGCGCCAGGCCTCAGCCAAAACCAGGCAATGCTCCTGTCTAAAGGCTTTAGACGTCTGCTTAGTGGGGCAGCAAATCTACTTTATGTTCTTTTTTGGTGATTTGCTGATACAGTTCATTTCTGTATTTAGGGTGTGTGTGATTGTCAGTGGTGTAAAGTAACTAAGTACATTTAGTACTGTAAAGTAAAAATTTGAGGTACTTGTACTTTACTTGAGTATTTCCATTTTATGCACTATTACTAATTCTCAGAGGCAAATATTGTATTTTCTGCTTCACTACATTTGTCCGACAGCTGTAGTTACTTTACAATTATTATTTTTTGAAAAGCATGTATCTGGGTACCCAGATAGCTCAGTTGGTAGAGTGGGCACCCATATATAGAGGTTTACTACTCGTCGCAGTGGGTCAGGGTTCGATTCCAACCTGTGGCCCTTTGCTGCATTTCATTGCCCTCTCTCTCTCCCCTTTCATGTCTTAAGCTGTCCTGTCAAATAAAAAAAAATAAAAACATGTATCTCAAGATTTAGTGATTTAAATTTTTATAGATGAACTGAAGTGTACCTTCATGGGTTGAGAAAATGATCCTATTTAAGATAAATAAACTACTAAAACCCCCATTGTCACAAAGTTGAAAACAGGTTTTTCTGAGCTCATAAAAAGTCGACTTGTGAGAGACACAAACACATAACGCATTGTTGTAGATTAAGCTACCCAATGTTACCAATATGTGCATTAGTTAAATGCAACATACACATTATTACACCAGTAATATTAATCCAAAAGCATCATATATAATTATAAAAAAACAATGATGGCATAGTCAGTACTTTACGCTGAAAATACTTCCATACTTTTACTTAAGTAAAGTTTTGAATGCAGGACTTTTACTTGTAGTGGGGTATTTTCACAGTGTGGTGTTGCTACTTTTATTTAAGTAAAGGATCTGATACTACTTCTTCCACCACTTGTGATTGTGTTTCTGCAGTTGTCCTTTCTGTCACAAGGTTGTGAATAAGAGCCCATTTCCTGCACTATTCTCACTCTGGGGCTATATAGATAGGTGGGGGAAGGACCCCAAGAAAACGTCTTTGTCTATGTGTGTATGTGTGTGTAGGTATGTATGCCTTTTCTAGGACAGCATGGAGCCGGGCCCTTCCTGCATTTCATTGTTCCTTTGGCAAACAAACAGATAAACACACATGCATGTAGCCAATGAATATTTAAAATGATACTATAGCATGTATTATTATATTTGCATACATCAGATTAAAATTCCAACAATATTCAGATATACAGTACTATACATTATCATGATAACAACAACAACAACAACAATAAATAACATTTATAAAGCATAAATGGGCTCCTATACTGTCCCTTTGATAAAAAGCTCTGTATTCATGTGCTGACCTGCCTCTATGGATCAGACGTGATGCACAACATGTGGCAAAGTGCTCGATCTGTAACACTCTTATCTCATTATTATCATGAGTGTCTGGGCTTGTTTGACATTAGCATGATGTATGCATACATGTGAGTGGCTAGTTTAAAAACTGATGTGACCGCCATCAGAGGAAGGTGATAATTGGGACACCTGAGGACCTCTTTTCTCTGATCCAGGGCCGTTTACTCCAGAGAGAAAGCAAATAGAGGCTCCACACCACAGGAGGGGGGCAATGTTCCTCTTGATTAAGTTATCTTCAAATAACCAACAGAGGGGTTGTTTTCCAACAAACAGCAGCCATTCAGCCCATGCCCTTTTAGTCAATACTGGGCCATCAGATTGGGAGAGACAAAGGTGTTAAGCATCAGCAGATTAGTCACAAATACCAACAGATTTTAATATGGAATATATTTATATATGCTCTGAGCATTGCTGTAGAAGAGTTTTTTTTCTTTTTTGGTTGCAAATTGATATGATGGATTTTTTTATTTTTGGTGAAATGTATAACCTTTCATTTGTAACATTTGAAACATGTTATTCAAAGGAGGGATGAATAATATTATATTATAAATAATACAGTAAACTAGAGACCATCTTGCGATGAGATCACACCTGCCGTGACACCAAATCGGGCCAGGGGCGTAAAGTGGGGCGGGGGGGGTCCCTTCCCTACTTCAATCCCCCCTACTTCCGGCGCCCTCTCTTGGACCTCACCCATTTTGGAACGTGCCTTCATTTTCATATCAACTACACACCTGTAATGTTTTTGCTATCGCAGTGACACAATCTGGCTGCAGACATGTAAACACCTGCCTCCATGGTAGTTCCCACTACAGGTATCTCCAGGACCACATTTTGCCATGATGACACACACACACACACACACACACACACACACACACACACACACACACACACACACACACACACACACACACACACACACACACACACACATACACACACACACACACACACACACACACACACACACACACACACACACACACACACACACACTTGGTTTCATGACTGTGTCACAGTGCTTTTTTGAGACTTTGTTGCATCTGGTTGGGTGTGAACAAAGAATAATACCTCCAGCTCTGGTCAGACTTTGAGGTCTGATAGTAGGATGACATCATGTAGTCCTTGTCAAGTGGAGCTACTTTTTATCACAACCTCTGGCCTTGCTCCATTCCTGAAAGGAAGGAAGAGAGTCTGAGTTAAAGGAATTGCAATGTGCTCCAGGTTCGGAGTGTTCAGAGTTCACACCGCACAGGGCAGTCAAATTTGTATAATCTCAAAGAAATTGCTCTGTTGTCTTGCACTTTGCGTCGACCTCTCTGGGTTTTGTTTCTATATTAGGCTTTGATAGAGTTTGTTTTCCGAGCTTTGGGTCTTCCTCTCTCCAACCTTGTGAATCCATCACAGAGCATTTTCTCATGGCCTTAAACCCCCCCCCCCCTCCACCGAAACAAATAAAGTCAGAGAGAGCCTCACAAGCAAAAACACAAGCTCTGATTTCACGACAGATAAAAAGACGACACGCTCTGTCAGCACTTCTGACAAATCAGCACGCTCTGATTTAGAGGCCAAACCACACCTTGCTACATGTATTGAGGATGTAGGAACAGGCATGACATGAGCTGAATGTGTGCCTGATAGATTTGGCATTTCTCACGGTGGGTCAGGTGTTTTTCTACTATCACCCTACATGCCTGTACACATCTCTTTTATTTCATACATTCAACACTTTGCTTTTCTGTTATGCAATAAATGTATTGCTTATGGCTCACACCCCTTCTTTCCTTCTCTTCTCTCCCAGTGTTTCCCACACTACATGCACCTCAAGAGACCTAGCCCCTTTTGGCGTTGATCCATTTGGCTGTCACACCAATAGAAGGACCAACATGTGCGTGGGCTTAATAATAAAATAATCTTTGCCTTGGGGTGCTGAAACTCTGCAGTTACTCCCTGACAGTTTCACTTGCCCTGAGAGAGAGAAAAAAATCTGGCACAGACATGCACTCTCTGTGTCTGTGAAATACTGTATGTCGTAACTGAAATATCAGCTAAGCTTATGAAAAACCTTATAACAAGATATGACAAGTTGTCATGTGTCTGCAGAACAAGGATCCATGCTGTGAGAATGAAACTGTAACAGGAACTGAAATGTATCCTTATTTTATGAAATTAAGATTGATGGTTTGGAGTCCAGAATACCAGAATTCAAGCAGACACATAAAGATTGTGATTCTCACATCAGATGCACAAATGTGGAGTGTGTGTACCAAAGCACAATGGACTGGCTTTGGCAGTCGTACCTTCATTTGATTTTACATAGAATATCCTTTTCTGGTTCTCTAATGTCAGTGGTGGAAGTCAAGTCAAGTATTTATTGTCATTTCGGCATACAGAGTATTTGGAACCCAAGGTGCTAACACAAAAATACACACATGTAGGGCTGCAACTAACGATTATTTTCATAGTCGATTTATCTGTTGATTTTTTTCTCGATTAATCGATTAGTTCTATAAAATGTCAGAAAATAGTGTAAAATGTGGATCAGTGTTTCCCAAAAGCCCAAGATGACGTCCTCAAATGTCTTGTTTTGTCCACAACTCAAAGATATTCAGTTTACTGTCACAGAGGAGAAACTAGAAACTAGAAAATATTCACATTTAAGAGGCTGGGATCAGAGAATTTTGACTTTTGTCTTAAAAAATGACTCAAACCAACTTATCGATTATCAAAATAGTTGCCGATTAATTTAAGAATTGACAACTAATGGATTAAACGATTAATTGTTGCAGCTCTACACACAAGCATGTAGCCAATGAATGTTTATGCAAAAAGCAACGCAGACACACAAAAAAACTATACAGATTTGTTTTACTTTAACAGTAGCAATACAACACTGTTAAAATACTGCACACAAGTAAAAGTCCTGCATTTAAAATCTTACTCAAGTAAAAGTACAGAAGTATTATCAGCAAAATGTACTTTTGAATGTACTGATTTATACGTTGATCATATTTTGGGTGTAGCTAAGGTAGTTACTGTTTTTTGAAAGAGTAACAAATGATTAGTTACTGTTTTCCAGAAGGGTAGTTAGGGTTTTTAACTACTACCCTTTAGTAACTAATCATTAACTACCTATTTTTGTGTACCTTATTGTAAAGTGTTACCAGTAAAAGTACTCCACAAAGATAAATGGCCGTGAATGTTATGATATTATAGCATTATTTATTACTCAGGCATTCATGTTTAAAGCACATTTTTCTGCTGTATTTTGTCATGATGGAGCTACAGTTTAAAGTAGGCCTATGTCATATACTGTTGGGCAGGTACATTTATAACAATGCATTAACTTTCGCGCGTGTGTGTGTGTGTGTGTGTGTGTGTGTGTGGAGAGAGAGCGGCTTTTATTTGGCCTGAGGAGGAGGAGGAGGAGGAGGAGGAGGAGAGGGGGAGGAGGGAGGAGGGAGGAGTTTGAGGAACTTGTAGAGTTGCCTGCAGATTTCATTGAGAACTCGGAAAGCACCAGGTTAACATCTATGAACTGAGTCCTCTTGAAAACCCTTCCTCTCTCACTGTTGGATTTACCTTTTTTTCCACAAGGATATTTATTTCAAGCAAACACCTGGAGTGTCCCAAACTGTGGATCTATGCGAACCCTACGCGGGAGTCAACGGCATTTGTGAAGTTGAACAGGAGGAATGTATCGTTTCTTTGTGAAACTAACATTTCTGATTCCTGCAATCGTCATCTCACAAGGTAAAAAAATCTGTAAAAGATTTGTTGCAGAGTGTCACGATACGAGGCTGCAGAGAGCATGACTAAGGGTTAGGACGGAAACCCCGAAGAATTCAAATTAGGTTTTAAAGAAGTTAGTGAATGGTTAATAGCTGTCTTTATTTGATCGTTAACCTTACCTCGAGGTTTTATCTGCTATGTAAGTATGAGCTGAAGACTAAAAACTGATGAAATCTAGTAAATACCTTAACAATTTTTTATTGAGCTACTTTAAGAGCCTTTCTTGGTCGTGGGAATGAATTCACTACCAGTGCAGGAGCCAAGTGCTGCGGTGTGATTGGCTGCTGTACGCTTGTGAAAAGTTATTTCATACAAGTTAACTGTTTATTTTGTCTGCACAGGCAGTCATACCAGTGCTAATTGGCACTCTTAATGCAATAAATAAGTAAAAAAAAAAAAATTAAACTTAGCCTTTCATATAAAAAAAAAAAACTTGACTACTAGCCTACCTGAACCACAACCTATGTTTGTATTGGTAGTTCTGTCCCTAACCCTAAACGAAAATATTTGGATGTAGGTAGGTCTTAAATTGTTTTGAAAACCGGTTTTAAATAACAGGGGGGATAATGGAAGCGGGTGCGTGTGTTGGGGCCGGGAGACGCGGTGGGGGGGGCGCACCTTTTGTCTGAATGTATGGGAGAGTGTTGTGAGTGCCGGGTGGAGGAGGTGCTGCTTTCCCGTCTGCCGGTAAACAATGCCCGAGGAGAGTGTTTTATGGCTCGTGCTGGACTCTTGATTTCTTTTGTTCCGCATCTGAGCTCCGCAGCTGCTGCGCTTTCCCCGCAAAAGCGTGCGCTCCCCCCAAAAGCCACGCACCACGCGCTCTGGCCTCACAGGTGTCCACAGCAGGCGTCCCAATTTCCCCCACGGACAACTGTGTAACAAATCAATTAAAGATTAGGATGTAGACGTGTATGTGTACATTAAAATTCCTGTGAATAAAGATGTAGATTATATATATATATAAAAATCTCACTGATGAATAATTCCAACTCAGCCTAATCCTTGTTAATCTTAACAGCTAGTTTAACAGTACATATTTCCCACATGCTGTTTGCCTTGTCAGCTCATGATGTGTTTTAATATTTCGTATGTATGCTCAACAGGTTTAAAATGCTCTCTGCCCACTGAATCATGCCTGAATGGAGGAAGATGTGAAGCCACCTCTAATGGAAATGGAGAATGCAAGTAAGTAACAAGAAGACCAAAAGGCAGATGAAAGTGTGATGCAGCAGATGTTTCACTGCAGACTGCCACAAAGTATTAGCATTTCCTGTTATCTTTACCCGTTCTTTGTATGAAAGTTGTGCAGTCTTAGAAGTGCAGTGTAGTGTAATTTTGGTACTTGAAAGTGCTTTTTAATTGGAAAGAAAAAGGGGCCACATATTCCCCCTTTCATTCCAGCCTTTGATAGGGCCCTGTGCCCAGCAACCAGAGGCCCTTGAGTTTCTTCTGGGCTGGTGTGCTCCTGTACAGCTCCAGGAGCCACATCGTTCTGTGAGGCTGCACACATTCCCCCAAAAGAAAAGAGTTTAAGAAGTGAAGAAATAAAAAGAGAGTACCAGAGGTACCAGAGAGGTAGCTGGACAAAAGCGCCCCCCCCTTCCCCAATCTGTAGGCCTGTTAATGAATGCAAGACCCCGTCACTAGCAAAGTGAGAGGACGCGTCCAGTCCTAAATCTTGTTTTTCTGCCCTTTCATGGGCGACAGCTGGGGCTCGCCCGCCGCCCGTCACCCATTGTCCTGCAGTCAGAATAATGCTGTGTGACTAATCTGAGTGGGGCTTCCCATCATGCCACAGTCACCCCAAACACCACAACACACACCAAACCTCTGCCATAACCCCCCCCCCCCCTTCCAGCCACCCCCTCCAAAAGGCTTGTCTCTTGCTTTCTGAATGGACACATACCCCTCCACCCCCACCTCACTCGCTTGTGATCTCCATTAGAAAGCCAGATGGCTGTGAAATGTAATTGGATTGGATGTCAAGAGAGTGAGATTAATTGGAATAAAGTGCAGAAATTTGAAGGCAAACAGGGAGAGAAGGCAGATTGTGGACTATTTGTTTAGGCTATAGATTGGTGTTAATAGTAGTTGGGTGAGACACTTGATATGCTAATATTCCCTTGAGCTTACTTACATGTAAGTCTGTGTAAGCCTGATTCACATTGAATGTTGTTGTACTAGAGAACAAAAGAGGATCTCAGTTTTAAGTTTTACTAATGGGCAGTCCTGAGGAGAGATATACAGTAGCAGATTTTTTTTTATTTTATTGTGATTGCAAGTTGTGGCATCATCTGTAAAGAAGCTCAGGGGTGGCCTGATTTACCCTCAGGGGCATGTGGTCATGGCAAGCGCTTCTCTGGTCTGCAGGGACAAGGGGGATCTATTAAAGAGCCCATGCTGCATCAGCCCACTGGCCACCAACTCACAATATCTAATCTGCACACTCCCCACACACAGACCACCGCACGTGTGCACACAGAAACCCTCCACCCTCCTCCTCCACAAAGCTGTTATTGAGGTCGCCATCTCTGCTCAGTCCAATTAAAACAGACAGGATAAGAGCATCACTTCACCCACCCACCCCTCGCTCTCTCTTCCTCCTTGCTTTTCCTCTCATTAATCATTCATCCCTGCCAAGCCAAGCAGCCATATTCAAGCCAGTGCTCAGGGGTCAGAGTGTTTAGCGTCTATATACCAAGGGGGCTTTCAATAACCAACTTGCGCCTTCATCATCACCATTTAAATGTTGTGCCACATTACCTGGGAATTGTGTGGTGGCATACGTGGAAAGTCCACCTGGGGAAAGTGATGTGTTGCACACTGGTTAAAAAGAAGAAGAGGCTGGCACTGTGATGACAAAGTAAAAGTAATGCCACAAATTCAGACTAGGGTTGAGTTGTTGTGAGGTAAAGTTCCCGTCACACAAGGTCAAAATGCTTTAAACCCACATATGTAGTTCTCAAAGTAACAGTTGAGTCATGTTGTGGTTTTGTGCAGCAGTGTCTAAACGCATGTGGTGACACAGATGTGAGTGGTAAGTGGCAGATTTAAATCCTCTTTCAGCACAGTTCCCACGAGTTTGAGAAGAGAGTGAAATCACATGCTGGCATAGAGAACAAGGTTAGGCTTGGTGTAACCTGTGGTAATCAGACGTCTTATGGATGGGTTTAGTGGGATTATTGTGTTGAGACAAAATTGGTATTCCATTACCCCGTCCTGCAGAAAGGATGTTTTTTGTCCTTCCTGGTTCTAAATATAGTCACTCTTAATTTAAAGCTTTAATTTAAAGCCAAAACAGGAACTGGCTTGTGTCCTGTTTATTAAATTGCTGCATATTTATCTCCTTTTGGTTGATTGGGCTAACATGCATCTGCCCTACAAAGGCAGAGAGCAGGAACAATAGAAAATGTGAAGTTAAGAAAAAAGGTTTCTGGCTGTCTGGCATCTTGAGTTACAGAGACAGGTTGTAATGCCTTCATTTTGAACAACAACAAGAAAATCCTTGGCATAGACCATAGATGAGACCTCTGCTCTGCCTCTACACAAACAGGGCATGTGAGGGGAGAAACACAGTATCAACAATCTAGCTCTCCATCTTTTTAAATCCTTAAAACTCAGATGGGGAAAATAAATTGTGTTTGTTTGATTTAAAGAAATGATTTTTATTCTTATCTTCTTTTCATGTTAAAGAAAAAGCTCCATACTAGAAAAGGCTTCAATTTGGGGAAATCTGAATCAGACTTAAAAGTGTACTTTTAGTTTGTGGTGGTACTAGAAACATGGAAACAGCAACGAGACGCATAATGGGGAAGCACTCGGTCATGATTTAGTAAAGTAAAAGGTTATCTGAAGGTCTGGGGCTTCCTGTTTCCCATGCAGCTGTAGCCATCTTGTTATATAGGCAGCTTAAAAACATGTAAGGGCACAGCGTCGTGTGAGTCAAATTTAGTTTCCATTTGTGAGAGGGCACAGAGAGGTTGAAAGGTTGTTGCCCTCATCCCCCGCCTTTGCACGACTGACTGACTGTCGATGCTGCTTTGCTGAAATAGACACTGTTTTGGTCTGAGGTGACTGTTAATAATAAACCCAGAAAACATCTCAACTGTCTCACTACATATCTTAAATACTGCAGACGTCTGACAGAAATAGAAAATTGAAAGTCTGCTGTGGTTGGTGTAGTCAGACCTCTCTGACCTTGCACAGAGCTGTCTGGTATTGCATATTGATGATAAAATGTCTCACCCATAAAGACTGTCTAGAGGGAGCCCAGCACCACTAAAATGATGCTTCACTCTCCCTCAAGAAGGAATGTCGCTCTTCATTTGTCCTCCTATAGGATTACCGAGCAGGTCTCTGTTAAGGCTCAGCTCCATGTGGGCTTAAGCGAATCAGGTGCATTGCTGGGTCAAGTGTGCCTATTGGTGCAGGGCTTTTATTGGGGTTTAAACACCGATGCTGCCACTCCCCTGGTTGGGCCCATTCCCTAGATGCCAGCCCCCCCCCCCGGATACAGCAGTGAATGAGATTGGTGGCACGCATTGTTTAAACTTACGTTGATTTTTAATTTCAGTCTTAACAACCTCATAATGCTACTGTGGAAAACCTTTGACACATAAACACATATTTCCCCGTGTTGGTGGGGCCTCAGAGTAGACTGGGTAGTGATCTGGATCCTGCGAGCCTGGAGATCCTCAGAGCGGGGCGATCAAAGCTTTGCTGTCACAGCACATAGATAAGACGCTATTTGGCTCTAGTGGGTGCTGGAAGTTCACATGCACCAGCACAGGCTGTCAGATGTAGAAACACCCACTCCTCTGGCAGGTCAGTGTTGGACTACAGGGCGTGGAGCAATGAGGTCAATGGGTTACGTGTATGTGCAGGCCTTCTTCCTTATCTGTGTTTAATTATGTCCATGAGAGGAAATGTTATCAGTTAAAATAGTTGCCGGTAGTTACCACTCATCCCTAATGTCACCATATTACAAATTAATATATTTGATACGAGAGACAAGAGAGACTGGGAAGAACTGGTCCTAGTTCAGCTCCAAACTGAGGTACTTTAGCAGATGTGTCACTGATAACCATTGTAAGAAGTGGAGTGGCAGGCAGGTGCTTTTCCTTGTTTGACTGTGAGCTGGATGTCTCCATGAATCTGCCACCAAGGTCTATCGCTCAATCACAGACAGTTGAAGTTATGACCCTGGTGTTGGCTAACTGGTATTTAGTGCATGAAAGTGAGTTGCAGTCATTAGTCAAGCAGATGCTCAGTTTTTGCCACTGTGGCTGAGCCACATAAATCTTCCCACTTCACTCCTTTTAGAGTGAGACAGGAAATAGCTTTATCACTATGAAGAATGATCTCTTTATGAGCCTTTTTTTCCTGTGACACTTGTTACTGAACCTATTTTGTTTTTGAAGATTTAACTTCACTAAGCCAACACAATATTTTAAATTCATACTTTTTCTGCGCTTTTTAAAAATGTATACGGTTAGAAAAGTACAGCTTGAGAGACAGGAGAACCTTTAATAAGAATCCATTCACTTGCTTGTATATATCACTGTATATACAGCTATTATGCGTGCCTTTATTTACAGTGTTGATCTCCTACTGCAGTATAAGACCCACTAAATCTAGTAAAGTGCAGTGGGAGTTCAGAGCCTTCCAGGCCCAGTACATTCCTCATTTCCTCTAGCAGAGCTTCACTGTTCTGTTCTTGGTCTTACAAACAGATGTGGACCCCATGGGTCAGACCTTGGCTAATGATTAGACACATCCATGGGAACATCAGCTAACTAGACAAAATAGATGAGGAAGAAAGGGCAGAAACAAAGAGCCACTTAAAGAGAAAAGGGGGGCAGTGGGTGTTAAAGAGAGTAAAAAGAGAGATGATGATGTTATACTTTCATTAACAACATGAAAGAAAAACCAAGAGAATAAAACTCTAACATACACACATAATTACTGTACGCCACCCTCATGCCATTTACATTACATTTTCCACAGTGGTGGCATTTCCAGCACACAGTGGGGCTGGTTTTGTGTCGTAGGAGTGGCAGATGGTAGATCAGGCCCAGCGGGGAGAGGAGAGAGAGGGGGGAGAGAAGGCAAAGAGGCCGTCCCACAGTCACAAAAGTGTTTAGGGTCAGAGGTCGGAGAAGCATCTGCTCCGGCCTGAGGGGACATTGCATCGTTGGGAGAGACCTGTTGCCGTGGTGTGTGCTGCTTAGCTTTTCAGCGTGTGGGTGGATCTTTATCTCAGACTGGACTGACTTCAGGACAAAGAGAATCTATTACAGTTAGTTAGCGTGGGATGACACACACACACACACACACACACACACACACACACACACACACACACACACACACACACACACTCACGTGTGTGTTTTCATGGTAAAGTGGAATGGGAAGCAGGGAAACTTCAAAGCCACACACATACTTTTACAATCTTCTGCCAATTGCAACTGTCTGGGCCCCCTGTGGGGCTCATGGCACTGTTAAAAACTCCCTGATTGGTCGCACCTAACTAAGTCAACACGGGAGTCTTCGGCAGTCTCATGTGACATAAGGGTAACGCTGTAAAAAGCAAACTTCTGGGAGCTGTAAAAAGTCAACACAGGACAGAAACGAGAAGACAGAGCAATGAAAACCGAATGTGAGAAGCAGCGACAGGGAGAAGACTGAAGGGAAAGAAGATTCAGTATTAGTGTAGAAAAATGAACTCAAAAGAGGAACAGGTAAGGAAGAGAGGAAATGAAGAATAATAATGGGGAGGGAGACAGAAGTTGCAACAGCTGACTTCACATGGGTTCTTTATGTCCCTGGAGAAGAGGTTGGCTTGTCAGCACCCCCATCTGACAAGGGGACAGAAGGGAGGGAGGGAGGAGGGATTTAAGGGGGGAGGAGGAGGAGTCCTGTCCAACAGCTGCCTTCATTAACATGCGCACCTGCTCCCTGTGGAGATACTCGGAGGCCAACAGATGCCCTCCCTTTACACATTAACACACACACGCCCACATGCACAACTACACACTCACACACAAGCCCCAATTCATACATAAACACTTTTTTTGCTGACTTTAAATGCTCTTGCACGTGACAGGACTTCACTGTTATGTACAAGCTGCATATCAGATTATGTCTGAGCAGTTGGCAGTTTGGAAATCAATATCTGTGAATTACTTGTAATTAGTTTTGTTTGTTTGGATGTATTATATATTATTACCCAGACACTGCAAAAGGGGAGGCCGGCCCTGTGCTTTGTCGAGCTCCTGTACCGAGTTTCTATGTCTTCACTTCAGCCAGTGTGAGCTATGTGACTGTTTCAGCATCCATCCTTAGTCTGGATGGGAGGGAAGCCGGGGCTTAGGTCCTGAATGCAGCGCTTCATATAGGACATCCAGAGCCGGCACAGTCCCCTTGATCTCTTTAGTCATTCAGGATGAGTGTGGACAGCTTGGGGGGCGAAAGGTAGTTGGGAACGGGCTGCTATGGCTAGACTATTATTTAGTGGCGTCTGTTGTCCCAGCAGAATGTGTTTTCAAGGTTCTGAGGGAGTCTAATCCAGAGAGACACACTAGAACAACATGCCATCCCAGTCCCGCTGCAGTGGGACTTTCCTAGGCGGGAAACTCTTAGTCCCTCTCCACTACTCCCTCCTCCCACCCTCCCCTTATTCCGCTTTTGTTTAGATAATTACCCCCATGAATTCAACTAATCACCACTACTTCTCCCTTTACCGTCTACTCCCAGGTGTCCCAATGACTACGTAGGCAATCGTTGCCAGTATCCAAGCCCATGCAGCCCTTCACCCTGCCGCAACGGTGGTGAATGCCGCGCTGTGTCCCATGGCAACACGTTTGATTTTCGCTGCGTGTGCCGCCTGGGTTTCATAGACCGGCTATGCCTGACCCCCACCAACCATGCCTGCATGAGCTCCCCCTGTCGCAATGGAGGAACTTGTGATCTCATTACCCTCAACGCCTTCCGCTGCCGCTGCTCACCTGGGTGGTCAGGTATGTAGATAAAATGTTACCATACACGTTTTTTGTACTCTCCTTTTTTTATCATTTCCCCATGAACCATAATGATTAACAACTCTCTTGTTGTTTTGCTTTCAAGGTAAAACCTGCCAGCTTGCCAACCCATGCGCGTCCAATCCATGCGCAAACGGTGGCCAGTGCTCAGCCTTCGATTCCACGTACATCTGCACCTGCCCACCCGCCTTCCACGGTCAAACTTGCAAGCAAGACGTCAACGAGTGCGCCCAAACTCCCTCTCTCTGTCTTAATGGTGGTGTGTGTGTGAACGAGGTGGGCTCATACAACTGCCGCTGTCCTCATGAGTACACTGGTCAACACTGTGAGACACCCTACATGCCATGCAGCCCTTCACCATGCCAGAATGGAGGCACCTGTGTGCAGAAGGGAGACACCACCTATGATTGTAGCTGCCTTCCAGGTAACACACAAACATACACATCTACAGATAAACGAGCAGCACAATAGTTTTTTTTCTGTTGACATATGGAGTTGCATATGGCTAGTGCAGCAACAAAACGTACACTTTTGTTTTCCTATTACATCAGTTGACCTAAAAACCAGCCTGTTGTTGTAGTAAAATCTGATTAAGTGGAATGAGTAGACTCTGGCTACCCCCTCTCTGCCAGCCTCCACTGGCAGGATGCACTCACACAGACGTTTCCTTCTGATAATCACCAGCAAGCCCCCACAACACCAGGGGTACACACATGGGCCTACACATAAACGTATAGACATACACACACCCTATTCATGAGGTCACACACACACAAAAATATCTTGTTTTTCAGTTAAATACAGCCTGTTTGGCGTCTTTATTGTGTTGGCACACAAAGCCGTTGAAGAGTTGTGTAAAACTTTGGTTAGTTTTGAGCAATTGTGGTTACTGCTGTTAGAGGCAGGACTGCAGCTGTGAAGAATTTTTCCTCTCCATAACACATCATAACTAAGAACATATCTATTTCTCTGAAAGGTTCAACATGTGGTCGTGTAAGCTTTTAGCTGTCTGTGTTATTGTCTGACTGAGTGCTTATGACCAGCACAGAGCAAGTTGTTTAGATATGCAGATAAATGAGGGAAATTGTGTGTTAAAGTTTAACCCATGCTGTGTGGCTCTCGTGGGTGTCCGTGCTGGAATGCGGCTAGATAGTGAAGCCGCACGGGCACCTGCAGAGCTGCGGGTTGATTGTTAATCAGACTATCATGTCTCTAAAACACTCACTCAAGCCTTTGATGTTTGAGGAAGACAGAAGTGGCTCTGTCATCTATAGGGCATTAAAACAATCTGCCACGAGGATATAGATAGCTTATCTTTCTCTTGAGTGCCCAGTTATGAGTTATGAGAGGAAGAAAGGGTCTTATTATTAACTAAAAAGCAACAAAAGCAAATGTTGCTAAATCTTTTTCTATATCTTTGTTACTCCCCACTTTTTCATTGTGTCTCTTTTTGTCTTGGTCTCTCCCTGTTCAGGCTTCACAGGTCAGCACTGTGAGCATAACATCGATGACTGTCCAGGCCACAACTGCCAGAATGGTGGTATGTGTGTGGATGGTGTGAACACCTACAACTGCCGGTGCCCACCTCATTACACAGGTGATCTTTTGCTTTGAGACAGATTTTTCTTTTTTAACTTTAAAATGAAATCAGAAAATTACAAAGAAAACACGTATAAACTTCGCCTCACATTGTCTTTTTTAAACTCTTTCAGGTCAATACTGCACTGAAAATGTGGACGAGTGTGAGTTGATGCCCAACGCATGCCAGAATGGAGGAACGTGCCATGACACTCACGGCAGCTACCACTGCGTCTGCGTCAACGGATGGACCGGTGACGACTGCAGCGAGAACATCGACGACTGCGCCAGCGCAGCTTGTTACCACGGCGCTACCTGCCACGACCGCGTAGCCTCCTTCTTCTGCGAGTGTCCTCATGGGCGCACAGGTACGCCTATCTGTGTGTGTTCCAGACATACTGTACACACAGATCTTAATAAAGTGAATAGATGTAATGATACAGTTTGATGAAAGTTAGTTATTGTGGTGCTCCCCAGGTTTGCTGTGCCACCTTGATGACGCCTGCATCAGCAATCCGTGTCAAAAAGGTTCCAACTGTGACACCAACCCAGTCAACGGCATGGCGATCTGCACCTGTCCCCCAGGTTATACCGGGTCAGCCTGCAACCTGGACATTGACGAATGCTCCCTCGGTAAGTTAAAAAGTTTTCTTCTGGTATTGTTTGGAAATTATTATGCATAAATGACCACATATGCATGATAACTTGTATCTCAAATGTTGTAGGTGCCAACCCTTGTGAACATGGTGGGCGCTGCCTCAACACCAAAGGCTCTTTCCAGTGCAAGTGTCTTCAAGGATATGAAGGACCTCGTTGCGAGATGGATGTCAATGAATGCATGTCTAATCCTTGCCACAATGATGCCACCTGCCTGGATCAGATTGGAGGGTTTCACTGTATTTGTATGCCAGGTAAGAGCATCGGTTTATATTGCATGGGGAGGGAAAGGGGAAAAGGTAAATGAAGGGATCTTCGTAATTTTGGACCATTATTAAACCCTGGTCAATAACTCTTTTCTCCTCATGTGTCTGTACGATTTCAGGATATGAGGGTGTGTTCTGCCACATGAACACAGATGAGTGTGCCAGCCAACCTTGTCTCAACAATGGCAAGTGCATCGACAAAATCAACTCCTTCCACTGCGAGTGCTCCAAAGGTGAGAAATGATCAGTGAATGTGAAAGATGATAGAGTTAATTGAGTAAAATAAATAGGCTCTTGGATCCTTTTGGTGTCTTTTTGGTCAGCAGATTAGAGGCTGTAAAAGAGTGGATCATTAATTTAGCTGCCAATGAGTATAACTCGTGATATATGGTTCACAGATCAAATGGAAATTATTAACTTCCTCTAATCGTGTCGTTGAAGGGGTTTTGGGTAAACAGGACAGAGTGGATCAGGTTGCAGAAACATTAGCATATTTGGCGGGCATGAGAGTTTGTGTTAGAGATTAGCGCCAAAATTGGGGGAGGGCAGGGATTGGTTTATGGCCGGGGAGCTGGAGGCCATTGTGTAGTGGTTTGAAAGAAAGATTTCACTGCACAGTAAGAGCCGAGGAGGAGGAGAAGGTTGCGGGGGTGGGGGGGGGGGGGGGGGGGTGGAAGTAGTGTTGTGGAATGGTTCGTTAGGACCTTCAGTGTCCTGCAGACCTACGTCAGATGCAAATAATTTTTTCAGTTTTTTGTCTCACTATTCTCGCATTATGCACACTGAAGTCATAATATACAGAATATATAACTAGCTAAATTATTTTTTGCATAATTTTATACAATCATTTCAAGAAAAGTTAAATTCTGTATTTTGTTCAATGCATATGCAGGTTTTTCGGGGAGTCTGTGTCAGGTGGACATTGATGAGTGCGCCAGCACCCCCTGCAAGAATGGAGCTAAATGTACTGATGGTCCCAACAAGTACACCTGCGAATGTGCTGAAGGTAAAACTGAACTGAATTTCTGAATTGTCTTGAAAATGTCTTCCATGTCTTTTTTTTTTCTCTCCAAATGAACATTGCCATTATTCTTTAAATACTTACTCTTTTTTCCTGTCCAGGTTACACAGGACAGCACTGTGAGACTGACATCAATGAGTGCTACTCTGACCCCTGCCACTATGGCACCTGCAAGGATGGCCTAGCCTCCTTCACCTGCTACTGCCGCCCCGGCTACACTGGCCGCTTGTGTGAGACCAACATCAATGAGTGTCTTAGCCAGCCCTGCAAAAACGGTGGCACTTGCCAGGACAGGGAGAACACATATATTTGTGCTTGCCCTAAAGGCACTGCAGGTAAGACGTTCGACATCAACATTCAATAGATTCCTGCTGCTAAAATGTTGAGCTTTTCCTCGTATCATTTGCTTACATTTTTTCTAATTTACAGGTTTCAATTGTGAGGTGAACCTGGACGACTGTAAGAGCAAACCCTGCGACTACGGGAGGTGCATCGACAAAATCAACGGCTACGAGTGTGCATGTGAGCCTGGCTACACAGGTGAGCACTGGGTGGAGTTTACAGATGCAGGGGGGTGGTCCCCTGAGCTTTGGGAGGGGCAGGTAGGACAGGTGGCTGGCGGGTCCACTCCTGTGGAACAATGGTGTCGGATTGCCTGTGTGGGATGGCGGGGGGGGGGCAGAGAAAGGAACACAGTCCCCAACCTGATACACACACAAAACACACACACACAAAGCGCTAACTTTGTTTGCCATTTGAAAAGGTTGTGACGTTGTGCCAGGAAAAAGTAGGTAAGGTGATACTTTAAAAGGAAAAGAGCCTGGCCTTTAATCACATATCTGATGTTTAGTAGTGTGTAACTGCATGACAAAACCCACAAATATCTCAGATTGAAGTGTTTTCACCTCACTAACTTCACTGACACATGTCCACCTGTAATATACCAGTATATAAAGCTTCAGTGACAAAGTCTAAGCTCAACAAATGGACCCCTCTTCCTCCCTTTCAAGGCCCAACAGAGCCGGTTCTGACTGGTAGTGGCTGTGTGATTATGCTAGAAAGGGGGCAGGGAGGAACAAGTGTGTGTGTGCAGGCTTCTGTGCATCCCTCCTCCTCTTCCTCCCCTCCATCTTTTTGTGCTGACGGGGTGAGTGTGGAGGGCACGGCGGGACTGAGACACAGAGGGACAGAGGACTATTGTAACTGAAGATCAGGCAGTTGGGCCCTCCCTTCCTGATTGATGAAGAGCAGAGGAGGAGGGAGTTGGTTGGGGATCAGAGGGGGGTTTAATTGTTACTCGGCCGCGTGTGAAATGGGTCTGGCCTTCTGTCCCCTGTAAACAGCCCTTGGTGAGGTTAGTTCTCCCTGGATGGGGGGTGGTGTGTGTGTGAATAGGGAGATGAGATTTCTCCCCCCCCCCCACCTCCTGGCAGCACCTCCCCCAATCAGATCCAGCTGAAACCCTCCTTCTGCCTATTCAACAGGGCCCCATTTAATCAATGGAGGAGAGGCAAACGGGCCTCCAGGGGCCGCCAGGCTAGGCCCACATTGGAGCTGCTACAGCTTCTGCCTGTTGAATGTTTAGGGAGTCTTTAGTGTTAACTCTCTCTATTGTCCAAAAGCCACCCAGTGCACCTTAGCTAGCAGCTTGTAAAGGCTCAAGGAATTTCACACCAGAGACCAAAGTGTCCAGCTGTTGGACATTTATAATGCCCCACAGTGTATGTATTTTATCATTTCACATCTTACAAAATAAATATATGCTGCATTTTCCTAAAATCATATCTTATTTTCTTTTAGGATCAATGTGTAACATTAACATTGATGAGTGTGCCATAAACCCCTGTCACAACGGGGCCACATGCATCGATGGCATCAACAGCTTTACCTGCCTGTGCCCAGAGGGCTACAACGACGCCACCTGTTTATCTCAGGTGGATGAGTGTGGCAGCAACCCCTGCATCCACGGCCGATGCCAGGACCTCATCAATGGGTGAGCACAGATAAATGGCACACGTACATTTCCTTAAATAAATAAATAAAATAAAAACACCACTGACTTGACAATTGCTTTGCATTTAAGCTACAAATGTACCTGCGACTCCGGCTGGAGCGGTCCCAACTGTGACATCAATAATAACGAGTGTGAGTCCAACCCGTGCATGAATGGGGGAACCTGCAAGGACATGACCAGCGGATACCACTGCACATGCAGAGCCGGATTTACTGGTCAGTTATAACCATGACTTCTTGTCACTCCCTTTCTATTCATTTGCTCACTGAGACTGTGTGTGTGCCCTGTTAGGCTATAGCTAACTCTCTGCTCTCTAATTCTGCCATTGTAGGACCTAACTGCCAAACTAACATCAACGAGTGTGCCTCCAACCCCTGCCTCAACCAGGGTACCTGCATTGATGATGTGGCTGGATACAAGTGCAACTGTTTGCTGCCTTACACTGGTATGACACGCAGCTGCTTATTTTTCACACAAATACCTGGGTTGTTTAATTTAGTTAGCTGTTTGCACAGGTCTGAAAATGTAAAGACAATCTTCCGCTTTCCACACAGAAGGCCTATCCAGTCCTATCTTATGTTGTTTTAGAAAACACCATGTCTGTTTTTCTGTGTGGAAAGATCTGCCTATCTGCTTTGCAGGGATAACAGTATGTCTGTGTGTGTGTGTGTGTGTGTGTTTTGGAATAACATGCCACAACAGCTAATATAAGCCGGAGCCTGCTCCAAGCCCTATTCCCACTTCCGCCACGTCCTGTTTCCTGTCTGTGATCACACAATAGCAGGAAACAGGAAGGCCCTTCCTGTTTAGCTAAGTCGTCATGGAAATGGATAAGGAAGTGGGATAGAAACTGGGATTTAGAATGAATGTCCCTCTTCAAAAACAAATCTTTTGCAGATAAATTAAACATGCATTTTATGACTTAAAGTCTGAAGCAGTTGCTCCATGTTACCAGTGCAATTCAAGCACTGACGTTTTCTTTTCTCTGCCACCAGGTGAAAATTGTGAGATTCTGCTGGCGCCCTGCAGCCCCAGACCCTGTAAAAATGGTGGAGTGTGTAAGGAGGCTGAAGACTACCAGAGCTTCTCCTGCATCTGCCCTGAAGGATGGCAAGGTGTCTATCCATCTATCCATTTCTACCTGTCCAATAATCTATCCATCCACTGGACAATGTGATTAACTTCTCTTCAAATATCTTTCTCTTCCCCTCAAGGTCAAACTTGTGAGGTCGATATCAATGAATGTGTGAAGAGCCCATGCCGCAACGGTGCTATATGCCAAAACACTATGGGTGGCTACCAGTGCAAGTGTCAGCCAGGTTACACTGGCCAGAAGTGTGAGACAGACACAGATGACTGCAAACCAAGTAAGGAACAGATTATCACCATTAGAAGTTCTCACGTTGTCTACGATTCAGAGCAAGAAAATGGTTATTTTATTTCCTCTTTTCTGTGTTTCAGATCCCTGTAGTAACGGTGGTCTGTGCCGCGATAGCATCGACACTTTCACGTGTACCTGTCTGCCCGGGTTTCGTGGTGGCAGATGTGAGCAGGACATAAATGAGTGTGAGAGTAACCCATGTAGGAATGGCGCCAACTGCACCGATTGTGTCAACAGCTACACCTGCACCTGCCCGCCTGGCTTCAGTGGCATCAACTGTGAGATCAACACCAATGACTGCACTGACAGGTAGCTAACCTTGTCAAAATGTTGTTTTAACTTATTTCCCTGCCCAAAGCAAGTCTAATAAAGTTTTAACCTTTTTATTTTCTTGTGTCCCTCCAGCTCTTGCTTCAATGGTGGCACTTGTGTGGATGGAATTAATGCGTTCACCTGCCTGTGTCTACCTGGATTCACTGGCAGCTACTGCCAATATGATATCAATGAGTGTGACTCCAAACCATGCCTCAATGGAGGATCTTGTCTTGACAGTTATGGGACGTACAAGTGCACCTGTCCTCATGGCTACACAGGAGTCAATTGTCAGGTAGAAATCATCTTTTGTCAGGCTAATTGTGTAGACACTGTGGTGGTTCCATGCATTGCATCCATTTATACAGTGTATTAAGTATTTTCTGCCTTTGTTTTCCTGTTAGAATCTTGTGCGCTGGTGTGATTCATCCCCCTGTAAAAATGGAGGTTCGTGCTGGCAACAGGGAGCCTCTTACACCTGCCAGTGTCAGACTGGATGGACTGGTCTCTATTGTGACATCCCCAGTGTTTCCTGTGAGGTCGCAGCCCAACAGCAAGGTACGATAGCCTGCTAAAAGTCATTTTCCATCATGTGATATGGATTTTTATGTTACAAGTGTTGAATCTACAAGACCTATGTATGATTTGTGCATTCTGTAACTCCTTCCTCGTTGATTTCAGGGGTGGAGGTGGTTCACCTGTGCAGGAACTCAGGCCAGTGTCTGGATGCTGGGAGCACACATTACTGCCGATGCCAGGCTGGCTACACTGGGAGTTACTGCCAGGATCAAGTGGACGAATGCTCACCCAATCCTTGCCAGAACGGAGCCGCCTGTACTGATTATCTGGGAGGCTACAGCTGTGAGGTAGGTTTATTTGGATTGGAATGAAATAAATAACATGTAAATCTACAAATATAATGAGAGATTATTGGACAGTTGAGAGTTACTGTACAAAATGTGATAGTAACAAATACATAACAATTCCTATAATGATTTTCCTTTTTCTCTGTCAGTGTGTCCCTGGCTACCACGGTGTAAACTGCTCCAAAGAGATCAATGAATGTCAGTCACAGCCCTGTCAGAATGGAGGCACATGTATTGACCTCATCAACACGTATAAGTGCTCCTGTCCCAGAGGAACACAAGGTATACACCTACATAGCACATTCAAAGTCTGACATCGTCAAAAAATCAACTTGACAACAAAAATGAGAATTCAAATATTTTCTAACGCAACAATTCTGTCCCTGTAGGTGTCCACTGTGAGATTAACTTGGATGACTGCACCCCCTCCAGCGATCCACTGACCAACGAGCCCAAGTGCTTCAACAACGGCAAGTGTGTAGACCGCATTGGAGGTTACCAGTGTGTGTGTCCAGCAGGCTACGTAGGAGAGCGCTGTGAAGGTGACGTCAACGAGTGTTTGTCAGACCCCTGTGACCCCAGAGGGTCCTACAACTGCATTCAGCTCACCAACAGCTACCGCTGCGAATGCCGCACTGGATATACAGGTACTGATGTGCACCAGCAGCATGTAACAAGACTGCATTATCCCTGTGTGCAGTGTCTGAATGGTGTACAGATGGTAACACATTTGCTTATGTTTTCCAGGTCAACGTTGTGACAAAGTGTTTGATGGCTGTAAAGGAAGACCCTGCAGAAATGGAGGATCGTGTGCTGTTGCTAGTAACACACCTCATGGTTTCATCTGCAAATGTCCACCTGTGAGTACAGCTGTGTGATCCACTTATAGCACTGCCTCTTTAGAGATACTTTTACTGTCCTTTATTTGGCTCAAGTATACCACAAAGATTATAACCTCATTTCTGTCCCTCTAGGGCTTCACCGGCTCTTCTTGTGAGTATGATTCTCGCTCCTGCGGAAGTCTGAATTGCAGGAATGGAGGTACATGTGTGTCAGGCCACCTAGGCCCACGCTGCCTGTGTCCACCAACCTTCACTGGCCCTGAGTGCCAGACTCCCACTGACAGCCTCTGCATCTCCAACCCCTGCTACAACGGTGGGACGTGCCAGATCACCCCGGATGTGCCTTTCTTCCAGTGCAGCTGCCCCAGCAATTTCAACGGCCTGCTATGCCACATCCTGGACTATTCATTCGTTGGAGGTTTTGGCCGGGACATCACCCCACCTCCGGAAGTGGAGGTGAGCTGCGAGATTCCTCAGTGTGACGAGTGGGCGGGCAACCATATCTGCGATTCGCTGTGCAACAACCATGCCTGCGGCTGGGATGGAGGAGACTGCTCACTTAATTTTGATGACCCGTGGCAAAACTGCTCTGCAGCCTTGCAGTGCTGGCGCTACTTTAACAATGGGAAGTGTGATGGCCAGTGCAACAGCCCTGGGTGTCTCTATGATGGCTTTGATTGTCAGGGACAGGAAGGACAATGCAAGTAAGTCTAGAAAACACAGATATTTTGTGGATTTGTCATAGAGTTGTCTTACTTATTATTTATTTTATATATTTGTATATCAGAATGCTAACCCAATCTCTTACTTTTCTTCCAGTCCGCTGTATGACCAGTACTGTAAAGACCACTATGCCGACGGTCACTGTGACCAGGGCTGCAACAATGCCGAATGTGAATGGGATGGACTGGACTGCGCCAACAACATGCCAGAGAAGCTGGCAGATGGGCACTTAGTTCTGGTGGTCCATATCCCCCCCGAACAGCTTAAAAATCGTTCTTCAGCCTTCCTCAGAGAGCTCAGCAGCGTTCTCCACACCAATGTGGTGTTCCGCCGTGACGCCAAAGGAGAACCAATGATCTTCCCTTACTATGGCAACGAACAGGACCTCGTTAAACATAACGTGCTGAAGCGTTCCACGGATGGCTGGCCCGAGTGGGCTTCAATGCCAGCCAATGTTTTGGGTCAAGTGAAGGAAAGCGTGTCTGCCATGGTCAGCCCTCGAAAACGCAGAGAGCTCGACCCTGTGCAAGTTAAAGGGTAGGCACCACAAATAAGTCACAATATTTCATGTGTTTTCATTAGCAGAACATATCTATAATGACTTGTATTTGGATTACAGAAGTGTTGAATATGAACGTTTGCATCCATTTCTGCTCGTAGGTCTGTGGTGTACCTGGAGATCGACAACCGTCAGTGTTACCAGCAGTCTAGTGAATGCTTCCAGAGCGCCACAGATGTAGCTGCGTTCCTTGGAGCACTGGCCACCAGCGGGAATCTCAATGTTCCCTATATTGAAGCTGTCACCAGTATGTAACTCATCTCCAGCCTTTCGTATATATATATATATATTCATAGTGTTATATTAAAAACAACAAAGTGGAAATTGTAAGTAATACACAATGACTTTGACTATCTTTCCAGGTGTGAGACCTACTCCCTCCAGTTCAGAGCTCTACCCCATGTACATAGTCTTCCTCGGCTTGGCTGCTTTGGGTTTCATCTGCCTTGGTGTTCTAGTGTCCCGTAAGAGGCGACGAGAGCACGGCCAGCTCTGGTTTCCTGAGGGATTCAAAACGTCGGAGCCCAGCAAAAAGAAACGCAGAGAGCCATTGGGAGAGGATTCTGTTGGATTGAGGTAAGGAGATTTTGAAAATGGAATGTGAAGGCAGCAATGCTTTTTAGTCTACCTGCAGCTGGGTGTTTTCTTAGCCTTGACTGTCAGCAGCATACTTTATCATGTGTCTTTTGTATTTGATGTAATGTAACTACTCTAACATGCTTCCTCTTTTCAACAGGCCCATGAAAAACTCAGACATCAATCTTATGGATGACAATCAAAATGAATGGGATGATGAGGATCCAGACTGCAGGCGCTTCAGGGTTAGAAAAACGTCTAGTCTTGTCTAAATAAGCTATGCTTTACCAAACTGTGTATTCTCAACCCTTTTCATGTGTGCTACCGATGCTGACGTGACGATTGGTGTCTTTCAGTTAGAGGAGCAGGCCATGTTGGATTTAAGTGACCGTACTGACCACAGGAAATGGACACAGCAGCATCTGGATGCAGCTGACCTGCGTATTGCGTCCATTGCTCCTACCCCTCCTCAGGGAGAGATAGAGAATGACTGCATGGATGTGAATGTCAGAGGACCAGGTGTGTACACTGATTATTGGATGATTTACGGAATATCATAAAAACCCATTGAAAGATGTTGTAATTGCCTGTGCCTGGGAACTCATTATAATCCTCTCCCTTCCTCTTTCAGATGGTTTCACTCCCCTGATGATTGCCTCCTGCAGCGGTGGAGGACTGGAGACTGGTACCAGTGAAGAGGAAGAGGATCCCTCAGCAGAAATCATCTCTGACTTCATTTACCAAGGTGCCAACCTCCACAACCAGACTGACCGCACAGGCGAGACTGCCCTCCACCTGGCGGCTCGCTACGCCCGCTCTGATGCTGCCAAACGCCTCCTGGAGTCCAGCGCCGATGCCAACGTTCAGGACAACATGGGCCGCACTCCGCTTCACGCTGCTGTGGCTGCAGATGCACAGGGAGTGTTCCAGGTAGCCTCTTCCTCCACAGGAGTCTAATGTCTCTCGTGGCTTTGATTTCTGATAAAGGTTTGTCCAGCAGCTTAAAAGCACCTAACTAAACAAGTCTGTGTCCTTGCAGATTTTAATCCGAAACCGCGCCACTGATCTTGACGCCCGCATGCACGACGGAACAACACCGCTGATTCTGGCAGCCCGATTGGCGGTTGAGGGCATGGTGGAAGAGCTTATCAACTGCCACGCCGATGCTAACGCCACCGATGATTCTGGTAGCTAACGTTTTATCAACATATCATCTCAACAGTCCATAAAGATCCCTCCCAGTGTGCTGAGCTGTTATCATAATCAACCCCCACCCTTTTTACTCTCCCTGCAGGTAAATCTGCTCTTCACTGGGCCGCGGCTGTAAACAACGTGGAGGCGGCAATGATGCTGCTAAAAAATGGTGCCAACAAAGACATGCAAGACAACAAGGTATGTGAAATGATGTGACTGTGATAGAGCTATTTGACAAGTATTGACAGCGTCAGTGTATTCACTTTTTTTATTTTTATTTTTTTTAGGAGGAAACACCAATCTTCCTTGCAGCCCGTGAAGGCAGCTTTGAGACAGCTAAGGTTCTTCTGGAACACTTTGCCAATCGTGAGATCACCGACCATCTCGACCAGCTGCCCAGAGATATCGCCCAGGAACGGATGCACTATGACATCGTCCGCCTTCTGGATGAGTACAATTTGGTTAGGAGTCCCGGGCTTCACAGTGGCCCCCTAAGCACCTCAAGCCTCTCCCCACCTCTCTGCTCCCCCAATGACTACCTTAGCAACCTCAAGCCCACCCTGTCTGTCAAGAAGGTTCGAAAACTAAGCGCCGGTGGAAAAGGAGGGAAGGATGGGGGCAAAGATAATAGAATGAAGAAGAAAAAGTCACTGGATGGGAAGGGAAACTTGCTGGACACATCAGCTGTCCTCTCCCCAGTTGATTCCCTCGAGTCTCCGCATGGCTACCTGTCTGATGTGGCCTCTCCTCCCATGACATCACCCTTCCAGCAGTCCCCACCTATGTCTCTAAATCACCTACAAGGCAATGGAGACCACATGGGCCAGATGAGCATGGGTAAGGATATGGGCTGTATGTCTTTTGACCCTCACCCACTCCGTCTCTCCCACATGCCTGTGTCCAACTCCAGTCAGGGCACAACATCCATAGGTGGCAACAGAGGAGGCCAGTGTGACTGGATCTCCAGGATGCACCCAGGTGTCGGCCAGCAAGGAGGCTTTACCCAGGCACCACCAATATCCCACAACATGATGGGTGCTCTGCATGGCGTCAGCACTGCCACTCTGTCTCAGATCATGGGCTACCAGAATCTGCAGACCAGCCACCTCGGCTCTGCACACATGATGCAGCAGGCTCACTCACGGCAGCTCCAGCACCAAAACTCCAACTCCACCACAGCTGGCCAGTCCCTCAACCAGAGCTTCCCAAATGTTGAGCTGAACGGCTCCGACATGCAGCAAAACAACGGCCACTCTATGCCCATCCACACCGTAATGCCCCAGGAGACGCAGATCCTTGGAAACCAATTTCTCACCCCTCCCTCCCAGCACAGCTACTCTAGCCCCATGGACAACACACCTAACCACCAGCTACAGGTGCCTGACCACCCGTTTCTAACTCCCTCCCCCGGCTCCCCTGACCAATGGTCCAGCTCGTCCCCACATTCCAACATGTCCGATTGGTCGGAAGGCATCTCCAGCCCACCTACAAGTATCCATTCACAGATGAATCTGATCCCAGACCAGTTTAAGTAGAGACTTGTAAAATGGACAAAACGTTTTAGTGGAAAATAGATATATACAAAGTTCATACAGAAAGAGAGTGACAAACCTGTCTCAAGACTAAAGATGCTCCTTTTATATTATCAGTTTTTAAACTAACGATAAGAACCGTTTTAGTCATTTTGTATTTATTTATGTGTTTTTTTTGACCTGAACTATAAAGAAGATGCTTTTATATTTATGTTTTTTATTTTTTGGTTCTGTTATGTATGGGAAGATTAGAAACTGTTTAAATGGAGTGGATAAGTGGGAAAAAAGACTCCAAGATGTGTACACTGGCTATTTATTTGTGTCTTGTGTTGCTATATTCACTGGATTTATTTTAATCTTTTGGTCTTTACAAATGTTTATTTTTGGGAGTTGCATTGCTTTATGCTTGTACAGATTTTTTTTTAACTTTTATAGATTATTTTAACATTTTCAGTATTAATTAATTATATTTTTAACCTCCTTTGTCTTTTTAAATGATGGTTTTGTTACTGAACTACATTTCACTAAGTCTTATCACTGAGTCTGTGTAAGTTGATGATCAAATATATATATATATATATATATATATATATATATATATATATATAATACATAAAGTGTCACCTTTCATGATGTTACCTGCTATATACTGTCTTTCATGGCAAACTAATAGAGAGAGCAACTAAGCGGCGGTAACAGAGACCTTAAAGCACAGAACAAATATCCCTTATGAGTTGAGAGATTCTTTTCAAAATGAGTGGAAAATGCATCTAAATCAACCTGAGCCTATTTTTTATTGAATAATGGTCTTGGCCGGTGCTGAGTAATTGATTTGTGATGACTTTATTTCATATGACTCAGTGATTATGGTTACCATGTTTAACCTTTTAAGTGTTAAATTGCAGACCTGTTGTAGAAAAGTTGAAATGTTACATTCACCACAGTTTAAAATAGTGCCACTGGGATTTTAGTTTTTCCTAAGAAAAACAACATATTTGTGAGATTTCTTGTAAAAACAAATGTCTTCGAGGTGGAGAACATTGTTTGTGAAATAAATGGGGACCTTTGTATGTGTGTTTAACGACATTGTCTGCACTTTGTGTGGTTTAACGTGTCTAAATGTCATGTTTTATAAACTAATTCAGAGATAAAAGATGTAATTCAAAATCAATGTTCATGCAAAGTTGTAGTTTGCAAAGAAGTATCTCCTGATTAAAAATGTTTTGTAAAAATGGTCTTGATTCAATAAAAGCTGCTGTTAAGCATTAAGATATGGCTTCCTTTCTTGTTTTCTTGTCGGAAATATAATGTGACTGACAGTGTAGCCACCATTTGTTTTGACAGTGTAACCACCTAATCTGTAGTTCCTCAAACTGAATACATCATCTGTAAATATGAGATGTAGTCACCCCATAACCACAGGCGTTGGTGTCTGTTGCCCTCTGGTGGTGATAGCCTGATAGTACCACCACATCACTGCTGTTGCTGAAAATAATTCATTTCAGCTACATTTGTGGACTTGAATACATGTGTGGATGCCACTACAAAACATTTACCAGTAACAGGCTGTTTATGTCATTGTTTGCCTGCATAATCTAGATAATAAATCTAGATAATCCTTAAAAAAAGACAGAAATAAGAACGCATGCTAGAATGGTATTCAGTCTACATGTTATGCATACTATGCATGCATACTCATCTCTCCACATCAAATCCTACACTGTAAACCCAGATTTTGTTGTAATTATACTTTTTACTGGACACTACGTTTTCTTTCATGTTTTGTTAAAAAGCTTATCCATTACTAAATCACATCAGTTGTTTGTAATAATCATCTTAAGTATGCAGTGCACAGATCTTAGTAAGCAGAGATAGGATCTTAAATTTCTGTATGGGAGGGGCGGGGGAAATTTCTAGTAAAGTCAACTAATTTGGGATAACAGTGTATTGTTTAGGTTACCTGGAATAGCTCCTGTATATATGCATTTCATATTTATGT
Source organism: Gymnocephalus cernua (assembly GCA_023631565.1). NCBI lineage: Eukaryota > Metazoa > Chordata > Actinopteri > Perciformes > Percidae > Gymnocephalus > Gymnocephalus cernua. The sequence goes on from CM042442.1 coordinate 24,441,114, forward strand.
GGGGTTGACCACATAATAAGTGACATCTCATTCATCACTTAAACATGCCATAGATTAAGGCTTTTTAGTTAACAGTGTTTTCAGCCAAGAAAGAGGGCTTTTGTTGGTGGTGGATGTAATTAGTTTTATGTATAACATCTTTTAATATTAAATATCCCATCCACAGATTTCCAGGACTTCCATATCCCTTTAACATGGATAAGACAGTCTCAATCTGTTTATGTTATATAACATTCTTATTATTTGTAATACCAGTATTACTGTAGTTATTGATTGATGAGCATTGCAGCAGACTGTGTATCAATGGGCCGCTGTCCATGGCACTGACCAGAGGACTCTTTTCTTCCTCATTCTTTATTCTTTTGATCCCCATTAGCTGCCACTAAAGGTAATAGGGCAGTTAGTTTTCCCCAGATCCACATAGGATATTTTAAGTATTATGCTTTCTGGATACTTTGTATGTGAAAGTGTGTGTGTGTGTGTGTGTGTGTGTGTGTGTGTGTGTGTGTGTGTGTGTGTGTGTGTGTGTGTTGATTACGATTCACAACAAAGCAAAAGAGAAACTCCACACAAAATGGTTGGTTTACCAGTTATGAGGAGTACTAGTCAGCTTGTGTAGGGATTGTCTAACGAAGTGGAACGTATATTACTCAAGTACATTTTAAAGAAAGTTTTATGTAGCCTATATGTTCTTGTATTTATTGTATAGGTTACTGTTGCTTGTCGTACAGTAGTACAGATGCAGTAGCTGTCTTTCGGTGGTGACATTTTTGGGGGAAGGAAAACTTTTATTTGTAAAAATGCCATTATGAGATTAAACAGACATAAAAATGAACATTTCTATAATGAAAAAAAGACTGATACAACTCATTATAATAAGCCCTGGAGTTTCATGCCTTAGACCGGCCCACTTTAGTTCACGACTAAAGGCTTAATTCATATTACTTTTATCCTATTCTCTTTCAATCGTGAGCTTTGTATATTCACTATTGTTTGATTAAAAACGTAATGGGTCACTAGTAACACTTGGGCATAAGTTGTTATATTGTAACTAATGTGATCACTGCAAATAAAATGCTTTTCTTACTTAGTATTTTTGTCTTGTTTCCAGTCCAAATATCTAAAAAAACACCTCAAAATTAAGTGATTTTTGCTTAAAACAAGCTACATTATCTGCCAAAAATAATTGTTTTAGATTTAGAAAACAAGACATCATTTCTTATGAAAGACTGGGGCTGCTGTGAGAGCAGGCAGCCATAGGAACAGCATCCATATTTCAACCCAGTGCCATGACAACAACGGCCCTCGCGGCCAAAAAAACAGACCGGCCCACCGGGAATTTTCCCGGTGCTCCCAATTAGCCAATCCGGGCCTGCAGTTAAACGTAAATTACACTGCCCGTTCCCAAATCAGATCAATCCCAGCGCTGTCGGTCACCAATTGATTTACAGCGCCCTCAGCAGGTGAACAGGTATGTTGCAGCCGAGCTGACCGAGAATAACAGTCGTCCCCATAGAGACAGGCTCCTACAACAGGGCTGCGGACACCGGACCCGCTGGTCCTCTCTCATAGGCGATACAATATGAAACAGCCGGCTTTTAAACATAAATAATTTCCTCGAAAACAGACTTCCGGATGGTTGCCAATCAGATTTTTTATTATTGGATTAACGACCATCAGCCGCCAGCCACAGCTTTATCCTGGGAGGCCGGAGATTTGTGTCTCTGGGCAGGGAGGAGTCCTCTGTTATTTCAGCGCTAGCTGAAACCAGGCCAGGATGTCGGCGTTTTAACAACACATCTCAAACACAGAGCTGTTAAAAGCACCTAATGCACTCTTAGAGGTGAGTCGTATTATGTTCGTTAGATAAAATTCTGTGTGGGTGTGTGCGCGCAGTTTAGCTAGCTAACCTAGCTAACGTTAATACTATGAACTTAATAGTGCTAGGTTGATGTTAGGTCATTCATTGGTCACCCTAGTCCAGCCTCGACTGGACCTAGCTAGAAAATGCAGCAGCTGTCAAAAATGCTAATATTGTATGTACTTTTTGGTAGCTAATTCACCTAGAGCAGCTCTCATTTGTGTCCGAAGGTGCTGCTTTTCTTTCTTACCAACCTAACACATCATCATCATCATCTGAAACATTGTGCAAATAAATGGTGTTTTGTGTGGGATTTAAACACATATATGATCATTGGATACGAATCATGGTGATTGACAGCAGATACACGTACGGTACCAGCAGGGTAAACAATGCGAGTCTATCTAGCTATGTGTAGTATTTCAAATCATCATCATCATCATCAGAGCAGGTGCTGTCAGTGAGACCAGGCCCTGGTTGGTGTTCTTTATATCGATGATGTAATGCAATCGACTATGACTGGCAATAATGTTTCTGTGTCTTTCCGTGCAGGATGGATGTGGAGGTGAGTGCTGGCAGGGACAGCACCTGGAGGAGAGCAGCAGCAGCAGCAGCAGATGATGTAGGTGGAGGAGGCATGGAGGCTCAGGTCGTACCGCTGGAGCTCTACGACTCTGCAAGAGCTAAAATAGACGCGAATCTCCGCTGGTTGTTTGTCAAAGCTTATGGTATAGGTAAGGCTTCCTCTATGTTTTGCTCGCACTATTGAGATTTTGAATCATGGTATTCACATTATGCTATGCTTTTGTTTATTTATTTATTTATTTATTGGAGCAAACAGCTACTGTGCATGAACTGAACTCAGGCAAATACTCAGTACAGTTTGTCTAGTCTAGCTATGTAGCCCAGGAGTGGTTCTCTCATGTATATCCTGATCAGCAGCTGCAATGTCATATCCTATAGTATTTGTGCTTTATATACTATGTACTCTAGCTGCATGAACAGTCTGCTGGATGAAAATCCTGTTAATTGAGCCTGAACAATTGCATCAGTTCCTTTTCTGGCATATCTATGTCTTTGTCAAAGAGCCTTTCTAATATATTGTCATGCTTGTATTATTAGTTGATATACTATAGGCCTGGTATCAATAAAAATAAAAACACAGTACATAATGCAGCCATGCATTGACTATAACTGTGCACGAGAGGATTTAGAAATAGTGTTATCTATATATGTTGTTTATTTTGTATTTTGCTTTTATTAGAGAGATTACAGTGTAGATGCATGTGGAGAGAGAGACATGTGTACGATACCCAACAAAGGTTCCTGGCCAGAATCAACAGGGTCATTGCGGTTATAATAAGAGCTGAAAGGATTAGTCAACTAATTATTAGTCAATCGACAGAAAATTAACAGTAATTTTAATACGCAATGTATCATTTAAGTCACTTTTTAACCAAAAATTACCTTGTACAAGTTTCTCAAATGTGGGGATTTCCTGCTTGTCGTTGTCTTATGTGATAGTAAACTGAATGTATTTAGGTTTCTGACTTGTTGGACTAAACAAGACATTTGAAGAAGTAACATTTGGTTTGATCAAATCCTGATTGGCTTTTTTTCCCTGACATTTTATAGACCTAAATTATGTCAACATCATATATAAAATATGATATGAAAATAATCATTATAGCAACCTTATAGCAAAGTAGTTATTACTAGCTGAATTACAGTACTAAAGGCCTATCCAGAGTTTAACCCAGGGAATTGTTTAGCAGAGGCAATAAACCGCCCATAACTTGATGCATCTTTTCTTGAGATTAACTTAGTTACTAGGTGATGTCTTCCCTCACAATAGTCACACTCATTAAATGTATGCCATTTGCTTTGTGAAAAATATGTCTCTGTTTTATTTTCTAAAAGTGTGTAGTGTTTTTTGTTTTAATTAAGGTAGGGTGGCAATAAAACACTGCAGGAATCAATTTAATGAATCGCAGCAGATAATGCAGTCAAATGCATAAAGGGATTTACAAATAGCGTGGTTATTATATGGTTTATATCAGTATTCAGTCCAAAAAGACAGTATGAATACATTTTATCATCATCTTTAGCTCCCACTTAGTAAATAATGTATTAATGTATTGACAACCTTCCTATTTACAGTGATATATTTATAAGTTATAAATATAGTCACAAAGTTATTGAGTATCATCAGATTGTCATTTGATTTGTTGTCTGGTTCTTTTCACTGTAAAAAATGTAAACAAACTTCCTGAGGAAAAGACAGCAGCATAGCAACAATCCAGAGCTTCATGTTAGTGAGTGAAGACTAAGGCTGACATCTCATGGTCAGCCAAAGTCTTTTATCCACGGGTCACTAGCCTCGCCATCTCTGACGATGACATCTACTAAAACATTAAAAATGATTGCGCTACATGGCCGGGCTGTAAGTAAATGTCTAGAAATGACTTCTTGAATGTAGGTTTTTGTGTCACTCACTGATTGCTCTGTGGGGAGTGTGAGCAGGAGTTCAACTACTGTTCCTACGAGCCTACTAGTCTCTGTGATTATATTATCAGTACGACAACGAGGCATTTGGAAGGAGACACAGACGTCATTCAGTAAAGGAAAACTCTTTGTCCTCATATCCATTTTATGAGCCAGAGTCCAGACAGACTGTAGTTTAAGTGTTTCCTGCCTTGCAGGGCTGTCTCCTGTTTTGCAGTGGATGACTCAGTATATTGACTCTGAGAGGGGAAGAAACCCCCAAAATTCAAAGCTTGTAATGCGTGGTGAGGTAAATAGCAACTGATCGGGGCGATTGAAAATGAAGGGATAAAATGAAAATGATCAGAGACACACCTTATCTTGCAAAATTATGGTATAGCCTAACTTTCCCAAATTTAAATTGCATTGCATCATATTAGCATGATTGATATAACATCGATCTCCCAACAGCTGGAGAATGTATATGCTTGGTGCCAATTTTGGAAATATCGTGAGCTCTGTCTTGCTGGTTAAAGCTTTACCTCTCTGTTTCACAGCAGGGCGGAGATCAGATGCCCATAATAAACACCAGCCACCACCTATTCCCCCATCAAGCTCCCTGCTTCCCTTAATCTGATTGGCTCCTGCTGAAGCCACAGTGTGGCAGGGGCCCTTAGGAACCCTTTTCAGCAAGAGACTGAGTTCTTGCACTAACTACACTATATTTACTCATTTTTTACACATAATGGATTGTACTAGCATTACCAGTTATCATAACTTTTACACGTTAATACAGTTTGATATGGTACAATACATGTGGTCTTGCCAATTGATGATTGAATGAATGTAACAGAAACACTGCATTTTGGCAACATATTGGTGAATTACAGCAGCATTTGGGCAACACTGACACCTATTAGTACTAAATCCAATTTTTTATAACTACTTAAAAAGCTGAAGAATGCTATATTCTCATGAATCCTATACTATCTATAATAAACAGCCCAAAACGTATCAGTGACAATATATCAAGTTTATGTACGGTGTGTCCATTTTATGTTTGTTTTCTGTGATACAATCCCTGGTCATTGATAGTCAGCGTGGAGGTCAAAAGAACCAAAACAGTCTTATTAGATTAGAGGGCAAACCAACCAACTGCTGGGAGGACTGTGTTGTCTGTGTGTGCTGGTGGTGTGAAAGTCAACACATTCAGTCACACGTTTAAGTGTTTAACAGGATTTGGACCTGAAGGCTTGTGTCTTTGTCCAACACTGCCTGTTTGTTTAGACTTGTTTAGAGTTTGTTATGACAGTTTTATTAAGAAACCTTAAAATCTTTTCTAAATGTTACTATTTGAAAATAGGTAAATTAGTTTTTTCTTTACTTTATTTTTGATTAGAGACACAGTTTCTTTGGTTTATTATCAACAATAAGGTTCTTAGAATTATTGTTGAATGTTAAAATAGTAACAACACCATTAGCTAAAATATAAGGTACAAAGACTTAAAATACAATACTGGCATAAATATTCTAGAGGATGAAATATACATATACCACTGAGAAATTTTGCATCATTTGATGAAATTCAGCATATTCTCTTCAATACATATTTTCTGTTTGCTAACAATACATTTAATGAATGACTAGACAGATTCACTGGATTCTCCATTAAGCGTTCTTATTGGAGAGAATAGTTGTGGCTTTCCCCTGCAGAGTCTGACAGCCCTGCCCTGACTGTCAGCAAGATCTCTGCTGATCAATCTGACCTTGTGTCTGAAAGAATAGGAACAAAGGCTTTCCCTGCTCTCCCTCTTCTTGACCCCCCCGCCACACACACATGCACACCCAGGTGGTCTTTAACGGTTGGTTCAGGTGGATGATAAATATGTAAAGGGTATTAGCATCTAGGATTAGAAGAGGAGCTCCTTCCTCCCCCTCCAATTCCCCAAGCCACTCACAGACCATCTGATGTCAGGGACCATAAAACAATTCAATGAGCAGGCCTTGGTGAGGGGATGAAACAGCAACCCAGCCCCCACCTTCAGCCATGTTGGCATTCCCCATCACCATTCCCTCAGCAACCATGAATGATGAGGGGGAATTCTGGGACAGTTGAGGCTGAAGAAGTGGCAGGGTGAAGAGAGATGTGTTCGGAAATCTGCCAGAGGTAGAGACGTGCAAGATGTGCTGTTGAGAAAAACACAAATACGACAGATCAAGACAGACCTGGAGGGATGTATAATGAGCATGTTCTGACATCTTGGATTATCATGCCCATATGGCAGCACAGAGTGAAATACATACTGAAGGTAGACTGTGCCAAGCAAGCAGTCTGTTGTGAAAGAGACAGCTAAGGTTTTCACAGTGGGCTGTAGCTCTGATCTGAGCCGTGCGTGCGTGCTTGCGTGCGTGCGTGCGTGCGTGCATGCGTTATTTTGTCTGTTCATCTCAGTCAGTTGGCAGCTAATAGAAAGCTAAATGAGAAAAGATTGTTGTTAAGTTGTTAAATGTTCATCCAAGTATCATTTATCTTTTTAAATGTGTGTATTTTAGAGCCAACCTCTTATTTCCTGGAAATGTTGAAGTATTCCTTAAAGCTATGTTAACTGAAATGGGCATGCCCCTAAATCTCTACGATTTACCTGGATGGTAAAATGTAATCAATACTGTGATGGACAAAACAATTAAAATAATTTTAATTTGAAATTTAAAGAGGGTATTTTACTTCAAATAAATCAGTAATATTAATTAAATCTAGATTAAATTAAAATTAAAAATCTAGGAAATATTTCTTAATGTAATTTTAATTCCAATTTCTCACCTCCTTTTTCTTTTGTCCTCATCATATGTATTTGCTAACTCTTACTCTTTATTCCTCCCTAAATCTACCCAGAAAGTGCTGGAAGCTGCATTTCGTGAGTGCTCCAGGCCTTAACTCTGGATTAACATGTCCAAGGCATATAAAAATAGCTGTCCCATGTCTGTGACCATGAGCAGCAAAACACCCAGCAGGCTGGGACAACACCATCAGCTTAAGTATCGCCACTAAATCCTGTTAGCTCATTGGCTTAAAGCCTCTGGCCCACCTATGGGCCTCCAGTGTTGCTACCTGGCATGCTGTATACACATTGACTTTGTCTCAATGCTTTTCTCTTGCACTGGTTTCTTCTTAGACAGTCTAATACCTTGAAAGTCTGTGTCCTGGGAGGCTCTCTCCTTTGTAACATGGCAAGGCATTGGACACGTGTGTGTACAAAAATAGTTTGAGTGTGGATATATGCTGTGATTTGTGACTTTATACAACTTTAATAGGTAAATGATACACTGGCTAACCCTGCATGTCTCATCAAGTAGATTGATAATATTATCATTCATTTGATAATACATGTATGCTTGTTTGATAATACATGTATGCTTGTCATCCTTTCTAGATCACATCCCTGCAGACCTGCGGGTCCCCTTTTATACCGACCAGTATGACCAAGAACACATCAAGCCCCTAGTCATCCGCCTGCTGCTGTCTGGAGAGCTCTACTGCCGTGTGTGTGGGCTCATCCTGCACGCTGAGCAGGCCGCCTCACTCCAAAGCCACCAGTCTGTCATCCAGGCCCTGTCAAGGAAAGGCACCTATGTCCTGAAAACAGACAACACACCTGTCTCTGATCTGGATCTCAGCGCGACTCCAATCAAGATGGTGGGTCACTTAACCTTACACCTGGTTATAGACAGTGGTGGAAGAAGTATTTAGATCCTTTACCACAAGGAAAAAAACAAAACAAATTGCCAGTAAAAGTCCTGCAGTGAAAATGTTACTTAAGTAAAAGTATGTAAGTATCATCAGGAAAATATACTTAAAGTATTACAAGTAAAAGTACTCAATGCAGAAAAATCCTCACATTTTAGAAACTGGAAACGATCAAAACAGTTCTGTTAATCAACTTAGTGTTTAATCGGCTAATCATTTCAGCTGTACTTGTAGGCCTGTATATTGTTGGGTAGTTTCATTTAAAATAAAACCTGCTTTTACTTTACTAGTAACAAGTAACTAAAGCTGTCAGATGAATGTAGAGGAGTAAAAAGTACAATATTTCTCTCTGAAATAAAAGTAAAAAGTGGCATGAAAAGAAAAGACTCAAGTAAAGTACAAGTACCGCGATTCAAGCTCTACCGATTCAAAATCGATTCATAGAATTCCAAAAATCTATTATTATTATATTATTGTATGTCTACTGCAATCACATGGGGAAAATAACTACATTTACATACTGTGAATCGTTTTTGAATCGAGAATCGTTGTTGAATTGAAAATCGATTTTGAATCGAATCTTGAGCCTAAAAATGTATATTGAATCGTGAATCGTGCACCCCTATTATAGACCAACATAAACTTTTGCTCACACAAGAAAAGCAGAAGTTAGCAACTAGCTGGTGAACACAGTGGAGCATTTAGCAGCTAAAGATACAGATATTTCCCTCAGGAGTTAGAGGAGACCAAAACCTACCTTTTTAAGTAAAAAGAAATCCATGTGCACGGCTTCCAGCAGAACACACACTTTGATTTTGTACAGCTTTCGCATACCCCTGGCCTTTTCTACCAATAAAAAACAGTGTTTGAGTCATAAAAAAATGGCATGCAGTAGTGGTTGTCTCATGTGTAGGCTGTTAGCATTTGGCTTTTAGAATTCTGAATTTCAGTTAGGAAGTTGTGCCCTGTTTCCATGTCAACTCAGTGATGGAGCAGCTCTTACCTCTTGTGATTGCAAAATCAGCTTTATCTTTAACAGAAAAGCACACATATGTACTACTATTAACACGGAAGTATATACTTGTATGCAATACAATCAGCAACATCTGTATACTTCCAGAGCGCCCACATCCACCTTATTGATGCCCTGATGATGGCCTATATAGTGGAGATGATCAGCATAGAGAAGGTGGTGTCCAGTGTCAAGCGTTTTTCGAACTTCAGTGCCTCCAAGGAGCTGCCTTTTGACCTGGAAGACGCAATGGTTTTCTGGATCAACAAGGTAAGAACCATACATGGATGTTAATGTTTGACGTGTGTGTTCTATCTGTGTTGACCTACAGTATCTTTGTCGCTACAGGTGAACATAAAGATGAGGGAGATCATGGAGAAAGAGCTGAAAATGAAGCAGCATTTGATGGAGTCACCCAGTCACCAGAAGGTAACAGCTTGTGTGTGTCTCACACTCTCTTTGTCTGTCACTATGTCACTTCCCTTACTGCTTCTGAAAAAAAGCTTCCTCTTTGTTAGTGTTTTTCTTGATTTAGTCGCCTTTTTTTATTGTCTGTCTGACTGGGATTTAACACGCATGCACCCTTTCTTCATTGGGTGCATTAACTGTCAGGTGTGTAGGTTTAGTCATTGGATCTTGTTTGCATTGTGATCTGATGACCACCTCACATCACCTTCTGATCCCAGATTAAAACACAACCCCCCTCCAACACTAATTTGAGACACCCCTCCAACAGCCCCACCCCGGGTGCAATTTTAAATTGTTGACTGTTTATGTCCACAGGTTTTTATCACAGGGCAAGTATGTTACTGCATAGAGTAGAGTGTCAAAATATTGATAGTACAACATACAAAAAGTTAATATTAATGTAGTTTAACTGTTACTGAGCTGTTGTTTTGGAACTACAGTTCCCATAATTTGGGGGCTTTGGGGGAAATTTTGCCATGGAATCAGTTAGTTAGCTTTGCTGAATTAGCTATTAGCAGTTCCTGTTTGCAATGCACCCATGGATGTACAGATAGCTATCACTGGATCACTTTAATACTGAAGAAAACTTAAAAACAAGATTCTCAGGCAAGTTCTGGAGTTATAAGGATCCTCTTTTGTCTATGATTTCTGAGAGGATTTATGTATGTTTATTTTTGATGGAGATATGGAGATTGAAGTGGATGATTTCCTTGGGAATTGTAATTGTCATGTCTGTGTGTTCATATTTGACTGAGTTAAGACTCTGCGCCCCCTTTAACCCTCCCACGCCTCTCTGGGGAGACGTGCCTCACAGTTTGAAAACCTCTGCACTTTGCTGCTTACCTTGGTTCCTATCAATCAGTCACAAAAGGCACATTGTTAGTATAAGCACAGTGTCTTGTTGGGCTGCTTCTGTAAAATGGTGTGAAATAATGGGACAACACAAAGTGTAGTAGGACTCATTGAACTTTAAATTATAATATACACAAACGCCTCTAGTTGTATTCCTCTTTTCTGCCTTACCCTTTCCAGTTTTCTTTAAGATCAGATCTGTCTTCATGGCAACAGGAGATAATCTGATTCCTTGTCACTGTATATGACCCTTGACCTGTCTGCTACTCTTCCTGTTTGTGTCTCCCCAAACTTCCCTCCCTCCCTGCCTCTTGGATACTAGTCTCCCTCCAAATGGTACTGGAAGCTTGTACCTGTAAGTGTAACCGCTAGCTATCTTCTGTGCGAATGTGTGTATGTCTGTCTGAGGTAGGCGTGTGTGTGTGTTTCAGTGTCAGATCAGACAGCACAAAAAGGAGCCAATGCAGTGGTGTATAAATAATGATGTGTACAGATGCCACAGTTTTCATAAGATCATAAGATTTCTTTTTTTCCTGCTACATTTGCTTTTATTTTGCATGAAACCCTTTAGCAATTCCTTCAATGATCAGCTGAGCTTTCAAATTCATCACCTTCCCTCCCTCAAACATCCACACACCACTGTACCTTTCTTCACTTTCCTGTTTTACTTTACTTAACTATAACGACCTCATCCACACTGTCGAAATCATTTAAATATTGAGCCATTACATTAAAAATCTTTTAGATAACAGGAGCCCATAATTTCTGTAGTCTACTCCGTAACAACAGACTACCTGAACGCCTTTTTCTCGTCTCGCGTTTCACTCTCCACACTGCTGTCTTCGGACAAAAAGTCACGTCTTGAGATCGATAATGTTGTCAGACACTTTTAGTAACAATCTGAGCCTGTCAGTATCAAACAAAAAAAGCTTTTATTGGACAAAAAGCAAGGCTCCACAATTGTCCCATTGTCGCTCGGTTTGCGGCGGCTCGTCATTGCGATCTCGCTCAATATTGCAGCAAATTCTGGTCACATCAGTCTATTAGACATAAATGCATGGGGAAATGTTTTTTTTTTTTTAAAAGTAGTTACCGTTTAACTTCCTCCCAATCATTTACTTTTTCCCTCACCAGCCTGATATATTGCATGCCCTGGCCAGCTGCTTATTGTACCCTGTGGAGTTCTCCCGCGTGGTAATGTGCTCACCATTGACCCTTTTCTTTATTTCATCCTCACCAACTACTAAACCCACCTTAGTTTTAGTTGAATTATTATACCTGAAAGTGGTTAACATCTTTGCCATCCTGAGTGAAGGCACACATGATTGTACAACATGACAGTTCAGATGCACAAGGTGCTTCTCAAAAAATATTTTGCCAAACTCAAGCACTGGATGCTAGTTAAAGATACCTACTCTACAGTACATATGTTAAAGAGAGAAATGTTGTGTTTGTGTGTGAGCATGTGACTCAGTGTTCTAATTAGATACATTTGTGTATTTTGTTTAAACTTGTGCTCTCTCTTCGTGTGTAGGTGCGTTATCGGAGAGATCACCTGTCAGGTCGGACACTTCAGCACTTCCCTCTGTTGGACGACCTGTTGAAGGATGTGTGTGACGGCATGGCTCTGCTAGCTGTGATCCACTTCTATTGCCCAGAACTTATTAGACTGGAAGGTACGGTAACACTGGACTGCTAGATCCACTGAAGAAAGGTAGAATATTTAGATACTTACCTGACGTGCCAGGAGGTTTGTTACACAGAACCATCTGAAAAGCCGTCATTGGAAACTGTTTGGAAAAGGGAAGGCACTTTCAAAAGATACCTGGCAGGTGATTGGATGAACCATCTGTCCATCGCGTCCGCCATTGTTAAACAGCCGTCTCACACACACACACACACACGCACGCACACACACACGCACGCACACACACACACACACACACACACACACACACACACACACACACACACACACACACACACCTACGCCCGTAGCTACCAGTAGCTCCTCACTGGATGCTGATTGGTTCGCGTACGGATTACTTGAAGCCTGACAATGGATTTTTGTGTGATATGTGTGTATATATGTATATTCTCACGTGATTTTGAGCTATCGAGAGAATTCAACTGCCATGCAAGGTAAACAAGATACTGTAGTTGTTCATGTTCACTCCCTGGAGCCACAGTCTGCCAGTCTGTTGCCCAAGGTTATATGATGCTTTAAAAGAATAGTTTGACATTTTTGGAAATGACTCTTACTTTTTCTTGCAGAGGGTTAGATGAGTAGATTGATACCACTCTCATGTCGTGTATCTCTCAAAATGCCAAACATATTTCTTTTTAAGTCTCTCATAAGAAATACATTTAAAAAAATTCTATCTACCACTTAACTACTACAACTATATCTGTGATTCTCCACCGGTGCGCCGCGTGGAATATCAAGCATTGACAGCGATTGCTCGCGGGAGTCACGGCGCCTCTGGAACGCAACACAGAAGCGCCCGGTGGAAAATAGGGGTTACAGTATACAGTTTCACCCTGAGAGTATTGACCATTTTTGTCCTGTTCTGTGCAGATATCTGTCTGAAAGAGGTCCCCTCCATAGCAGACTGTGTGTACAACATCCAGCTACTACAGGAGTTTTGTAATGAATACCTGGACAAATGCTTCTATCTGAAGCCTGAGGACATGTTGTATTCTCCACCAGTATTAAAGGTGAGCCCCAAAACATTTGATGACCAGAAAAAACAGGCTGTAACGACATTGTCAGGTCTTCCTATTGACGTTGAATGTGATCATCGTGTCTTGCAGAATAACGTGATGGTCTTCATTGCTGAGCTCTTCTGGTGGTTTGAGAATGTGAAGCCAGACTTTGTACAGCCCAGGGACCTTCATGAAATCCGAGATGGTATAACACACTCTCTACTTTGATATGTTTGTTTTTTATGCATCAAACTGCTAGTGGCTCTTTTAAACAATGGCATACTGTGTTGTAGGATCTCTTCTAATGGTTAATATCCACGCCTATCATTTTTCTAGTGAGATTGCTTCTGCAGCCCAAGAGTTCACGATCCCATATTCCCATCTCCAACATCACCAAACGTAGTTTCCTGACATCATCAAACTCTGCTGACATCTTGACCACGTCCCAGAGTCCTGACCTCAGGTAATACCCAGTAACTAATAAGTGACTAAGTACTGTTTTCTAGTAACATCACACACACACACACACACAGTTTTAATTTCAGGTCACAGGTTTACTGATTTATGTGCTGGGACTGTATTGCACATTAAAATAAGTAGAGCACACACCAAAGCACTTTAACCGCAATATTATAAATGCCACCATATTTAACTTATGGTAGCATCTTCCCAAATATTTTAATTATTACAGTAGTGTAGTTTTGGCCATTTCACCATCCAATATACCATAGTAATGAGCTTTAGGAAAGCAGCAATTCAGAAGCTAAAATCAAACCAGATTTAACATTAAAATCCAAACCTTTCTGTCTTTACCTTACAGCACTAAACCGAGCTCCATAAGCCCATCTCAGTCTTTACTGCCCCTGAGACAGAGACAACAAAAAGTGGCTGAGGAGAGCACTTCAGGTAATATAAAGAAATATTTACTCAGGCTCCTTGCTGCCTCAAGTCACAAACAAACTTCTTCAAATGGAGAAAAGGCAGCAGGAAGCACAGTCTGATTGTTCTTTGAAGGTGAAATATACCTAAGTTGTATTTTTTTTATGTTTCCTTATTTGAATATCCAATTCTAACACAAAAAAAACAAGTTACCGATTAATTAAAGCATTTTACTGCGAACGTTTGTGTCGGAACATTTCAAAGTTGTACACTTCTTCTTTTATATAAGATCTTTTGGAGACAGTTTTATATTCTATCTAGAGAAATCATTCCCCAAGTGTAGATTATTAAAACAGTCCACAATTAATTTTGCCCACAGTCCCTTTTTGTAATATGGATTATATTTTCTTTGCACAGAGCTTGGAAATATGTCAAACTCTCTGACACGGGATGGGCAGCATCAGGGCTCAATACTGGCTTGGCCAGAGAGGAGGCCGAGGTGAGCAGTGTGATTACAACCTTCACAATTACTGTACTGATAGTTAATGTATCAGCAGGTACAGATAAAACAGAGAATTGTTGTTCCATGATTCATAATACATACAGCTTACATGAATCATATTTCTTTCTCTCTGCCTGTCCAGGCCTTTATCCCAGCCAGTGCCCAACGCCCTGCATTATCTTTTGGAGGAAGATGCAGACAGTATCAGCCTTGCTCGCTCCATCAGCAAAGACAGCCTGGCCTCCAATATATTGAGCATTACCCCAAAACACATGCTGGGGTCAGGTCCTCAACTGCCAACACACAGACTCAGTGGTCAAAGCCTGCTTAGTCACATGCGCATAGAGGATGAGGAGGAGGAAATAGAAGAGGAGGAACTGGTTGCTGTAATTCACCCTTCTGCATTTTCTCGACGTCAACTTGGGAGTGACATGGAGCAGGATGAGCTGGAAATCCCGAGCGCAGCCTCCACCTCAAGGGTTCCTAATACTCGTATCTCTCCCCACCTTGACACAGGTCCGTTTACTCCCGGCCACTCAGCAGACAGTTACTATTTGGAGCCTTTGATGCCTGCCATCCTTAAGCCAGCCAAAGAGAAGAGCATCAGCCTGAACAAGGAGGAGGAAAGCGGCGAGAGTCGCTGTAGAGTGGCAGGAGCTGCTAGGAAAGCAGCCACAAATGTCCCAAACACTTCACAGCGAAAAGCCCCTGCGGCTGAGTCAAACAGAAGTACCTTTACACCCATACCTGTGGCAGAATCAGTCCCTAGCTCTCTCAGGCCACCCACAGAGGGGTCGGCAGACATCTCTCAGTCTGAGAAGAAACAGTCCCCAGGCTTTTTCCTTCATTCGTCAGGAGAGCCAGACTACTATAGTCCTAACTCCACTGCGCTGGAGGTAGGGTATGACTCTGACTCTGACATTGCAGATCTTGAGGAAGACGACGAGGACGATCAGATGGAGCTGACTAAAGAGGTGGTGAAGAGAGGAAAGGGAACATACTTAGAGGAGGGAGAGGTGTGTGAATTTGGAGAGGGAGAGGGTGAGTCAGCCAAACTTAGAGAAGACTCAAAGGTTAGTGAGCGGGATGATAAGGAAGGCGGCAGTGGACGCTCAAGCCCTTGCCTCAGCACCATATCGTGGGCGAGCAGCTGCAGCGCTTCAGGCAGCACCAGTGTCAAGATGACCAGCTTTGCAGAGAGAAAGCGCCTTAAACTTGGCCTCCTTGATGGATTCTCAAGTACCAGCAGCTCTCAGAAGACCACACCGGATGGTTCTGAGGTTGCCCCCTGTCCCCCTTGGCAACTGAGGAGTGACTGCACCTCCGGCTGGCTTGGGAAGGAGCCTAGTTCTGTGTTGGGGAAGAATATGGTGGTGAGTCCCCCAGTAGTGCCTTCAGAGCTGCTGCAACTTCACATGCAGCTAGAAGAGCAAAGGCGTGCTATTGAGTATCAGAAGAAGAAGATGGAGACGCTATCAGCACGACAGCGACTAAAGCTAGGGAAAGCTGCGTTTTTGAACATCGTTAAGAAGGGCGGAGGGAAGAGTGACACACTTCCCCTGCCGATAAAACACCACCAGGAATCCTCCGAACTAGCTGACAGGAGTAAGATGAAGACCCAGTCGTGCAAGGATGACTCCTGTCTTGATGCTCTGAAGGTGCAGGCAAAGACAGGTCAAACAGAAGGAGCACAGATGAACAGAAACAACAGGTTGAACACCCTGTCCCAGGATAATGGGGCGGAACCTGACTTAAATGAGTGTTCCCACTCCATAGATCTTCTCAATGACGCTATTAGCTCCATTCAGCAGCAGATGATGCAGCTGTCTTTACAACAAGACCTGCTGATGAAGCGTGTTGTGTCACCTCCAGAGCCGCTAATGAAACGCGTGGTGTCACCTCCAGCACTACCGATGAATCGTGTGGCATCACCTCCAGAACGTGTAGAATCAAGCCCTGGCACAACCCCTGACACAACAACACAATCAACATCCTCTACCTCAGACTCCAGATCTTTCGCAGTTCACTTTGTAGACATCAGTGGCAGCAACACTGCCCCTGCTCGCCGTCCTCCCAAGCTTAGCTCCAGCCAACGCAGCAAAGCCTCGGAGCAAAAACTAAGTAAAGACAACAGCAAGATGGCTTCTGTCAAGTCTAATACTCAGTCTCTGGAGTGTAGAGACAATTCTAGTATATTCCAGGACAGAGGTATTTCTGAGAGCTCCAGGCTAGAGAGAAGCATTCAGAGAAACACCACCTTCAGAGTCCCCAATGAGCTCGACCGACAAAGCAGTGGAGAGGGAACTGGGTGCTTCCTGGAAAATACATTGATGTCTCCCTCACAGGCTGCAGAACAAGAGGAGATCAACGTTGCCAACCTAGGAGTAGAGGCTGTGGGTGGAGATGAGAATGCCAGGGTCAAGGGTCAACTGATCAAGGTGGACCTATCAGAGCTTAAGGATCCACTGGAGAATGGCAGTGTAGACATTACAGACTGCACGGCAGAAGGCGAGCCGAAGAATGCGCTAGGTTTCTTCTTTAAGGTAAAATTATCGGGTGTCTAACTTGATGATGATGATGATGATGATTGGAATATTAAGAGTACCTTCTGAGAAGCATAATTACTAATTCAGTGATGATCACCCTTTCTTATTCTTTATAAATTTTTAGCATGTAGAAAAGAACATTAACAGAACAATATAAAAACAAAATATGCAAGGGAGGCCAAAAGACTAAAGGGTCTCCCCAAGTTTTTGATCGAAAAACAGACTAAATAAAATACAATAAATCTTATCTTCCAGGATGAGGAGAAAGCAGAGGATGAAATGGCGAAACGTCGTGCCGCCTTCCTCCTCAAACAGCAACGGAAAGCTGAAGAGGCGAGACTGCGCAAACAGCAGCAAGAAGTCGAGATTGAGGTCAAACGTGATGAGGCCAGGTACGTTCTTGTTTCACACACTTAACATTCATTCTAAGGATAAGGACTTGTCTGCAGGTACGTGTGTGGGGGTGTCTCTTTTTCCATGCAGTTAAATTCTGCCTGTCTTAACTTTAAGGCGTAAGGCGGAAGAGGACCGTGTTCGTAAGGAGGAGGAGAAGGCGCGACGAGAGATAATTAAGCAGGAATACCTGCAGAGGAAGCAGGAAGCGTTGATGGAAGAGCAAGGTCTGATCAAGCCTCGCCCACGAACTAAATCCCGCAGGAGCAGGCCTAAATCACTGCACCGTGAAGAGTCCAACAGCCTCTCCAAAGCATCCACCACGCGTAATAATACTTTTTACTGTAGCAGTGTATGTTTGTCTATCTTAGTGCTCCATGTTGTCCTTTTATTGTTTGTCAGCTTATAGCGGTGCCTTTGTCTACTTGCTGATAGGCTGCGTGTGCACATGTATTTGCTGTTTAGTTCACATTTGTTGTCGTCCTCTGAGTGTGTACATGTGTGTTACGCAGGTAATTCTCTAAAGCCGTCCATGTTGATCAAAGCCCAGGGCTCAGCAGCAGGCTGCGGGGGAGGTGAACCTTCTAACCTGCTCTGCATGATGTGATATCAATATACATAACACAGTCCATAAAAAAATTGTATGTGACAAACCCCAGAGGAGTCAGCTATGAATTTCATACTACTCACATTCATCTATCAGTATTTTTAGAGCAGCTGATTCGCACTATTTATAATCCATTATTATGTTGTCTTGCCTATTATGCAGCTTTTGTCTCTTGTTTGAATCACGGGGTTGTAAACTATTATAATATAAACAGTAGAATGTGGAACGGGACAATGTTATTTGGTTTAGTAAAGCAACTGGCACCAAATCCTTCTGTCTCTGTCATTTTCAGCTGATCTGAGCTGCAGTCATCGAGGATCGACGCTCTCTTTGGCGACTGAGGCAGATAGCGTTATCTCTGGAGGGGCGGAGTCACACAGGTGAGACTTCCTGTGTTGTGTGTAAAAAAAAACAACAGAGAAGATAATCTCTTCCCATCTTGTTTGTTGTCATTTGTTTGACATATAATTGTGTCTTCCAGGGCTGGATCTGTGTGCTCTATGGACACGTTCCCTATGCTGAGCAGGGCGTCTAGCAGGAACATGGAGAGGGACTGGGAGAACGGCTCTATAGCCTCTTCCATCACTTCAACTGAGTACAGTGGTGAGCAGAAATGCAGAACAAGACTACGTATTTCTGTAACAAACTAGTTTTTGATTTATTGCCACCATCAAATAATGATCATTTGTGCAGACAATTTTCAAGCCGAGGCTAAAGATAAATAATATTTCAAATGTTGTCACTTGAAAGAAATAGTTTGAACTTTTGGGAAATGCGCTCATTCGCTTTCTTGCTGAGAATTAAATCGATACAACTCTCTGGAGACGAGAGTGTATCAATATTCTCATCTAATTTGGCATTGAGGTATTTTCACAAAACTCTCCTTTAAACACTTACAGACTTTTATGCATTTATCTTATTAATCCTTTTGTTACGTTTTGTTGGTTAAAGGTCCTAAACTCTTCAAGGAGCCGAGCTCCAAGTCCAACAAGCCAATCATCATCAATGCCATCGCTCACTGCTGTCTGGCTGGAAAGGTTAATGAGACCCAGAAGAATGTTATTCTGGAGGTCAGTGTGATCACATGAAATTATTTTTATCGATGGTGATTATTTGTGAATATGTAAAGTAGGTGTGTTTATCTCTTACTCTCACGGTACATTTTTTTCAAACTTAGTTTTGTGTCTGTTTCACTGGTCACAGGAGCTGGAAAAGTGTGAGTCCAATCACCTGATCATCCTCTTCCGCGACAGTGGGTGCCAGTTCCGCGCCATTTACTCATACTCACCAGACACAGAGGAGATCATCAAGTTCACAGGCACAGGGCCGCGCTCTATCAGCCGGAAGATGATCGACAAGCTCTACAAATACAGCTCGGACCGCAAGCAGTTCAACGTCATCCCTGCCAAGTCGGTGTCGGTCAGCGTGGACGCCCTGACCATCCACAATCAACTCTGGCAGGTCAAGAGACCAGGGAGTGCACGGAGGAAGTGAGAAAGATGACACTTGTTATAGTTTCTGTTCTATCTACGACTGTTGGGCAGGACCCAATAATCTTTGAGCTGACTGACATGTCTTTAGACAGAGGGGGTTAGATGTTCTCATAAATGGAGATGTCAGTCTGTGGCAGTGCGAGAATATGAAACACCTGCCAACTGAATGTTTTTCTTTTTGTCTCTCATTAGCTTTTAATTCTGCATGTCACACTTCTAATTTGTGTGTACGTCTGACACTAATTAGGCACTATGGATGACAAATTGGTTCTTATGTAGCAGTGAAGGATGGAGCCTCAAGTCGAATAGCACTGGATCTACTTACGGGAGTAAGCATACTGCTGATACCAAGTGCAACTACAGACATGCAGTGGTGGACATTCACTTGATAATGCTATTTCAGCTTGGCAAAAAAATACCCAACTGCTGTGATTAATCCAGGCTCCACAGAGCCCCTATTATTCACCAGTAACTTCTACTGGTCAGTGCTTTTATGAAGAAGGAACTAACATTTTTATTGCAAGTATGGAATGGATGTTAGTGAGGGGTAATGTCCAGTCTTGTTTTCTATTTAGCGTGTTTGGGAAAGTGCGTGAGTCTTTGTGTTAGGGGAGAGGAGAGCTGAATGCACCGCTTGTGCATCCTGATCTGAATGTGTGTTCTCACTCTCAATTATGCTTTAAAACTGCAACAGAACTATGGAGCAAAGCAACAAAACGTTTTTTTTTTTTTTTTTAAGTTTAGGAGCTGTGTGCTGCTGTTGCAGAAACTGAGAAATAATTTTTACAGAAGGGAACATTGTACTAGTATTCCAAACAGGAAGCGCTTTACAGACTCAGTGCATTATACCTTTTCAGTAGTGCATTATATGGTATTAACTTCATAAGCCACAACCCGTACGAGCCATCTGAGATCCTTGACTGGCTCATATTGCTAAACCAAAATGAACTAAGCTATGCCACAGAGCTGTTTGCTGCTCATTAACTGCTCACTGGATTCTGGTGAGACGTACGATTTCAATGTAGCTTCTGGCACTCAACACTAGTAATTTCCCTGTATTGACTGACTGTCAGCAGCTGGTGTAATGTGGGGGTGTGTGTATGTGTGTATGTGTATGTGTGTGTGTGTAGGGGGTGGGGGGGTGGTAACTGCACAATACTTGATATTTGTTTGCTACATTTTGTACATTTTTGAGTAGTAGTTTTTGTACATTACGTACAAGTTATGTTTACTAAAAAGCAGGCACTATTTTAAGGTTTATTCTGTTACAGGCTTTCAGAGATGTTATGAGTATTATTTCATTGTGTGATATTTTATGTTTATTTATTTTAAAGAGATAATAAAATGCAACTAGGTATGTTAGCTGATGAAGTGTGTGTGTGCTTGCTTACGTTCTAGTGGTCTGTTTGCATTTGTGTGTGTATACAGTATGCACATCCGTTTCTTACTGCTCCCCTTTTCTTTTTTTGACCATTTGTCTTCCTGTTTCACGCTCCTCATTTTCTTTATCTGTCTACCCTACTGCTTTATCCCCCCCTTTCTTTGTCTCTTCTGAATGTGGTGGAGGATAAGAGCATTTAAGAAAGGTCTGTAAGGCTGTGTCGGTCATACTTACATACACAGACATAAATTGCTATACACTGTTATACACAATAATACCCTCACTCACACTTCTCTTCGGATCATAATTCATTTCTACTACACAGTTAGGGCAAAACAACGCCATCCAATATAGGCCTTTTTTCAGGAAAAACGCAATCATCTCTAAAGCTCAATAATTTACATGTTACATTTTTGTTTAATCTGTAAAGAGGTCACTGCTCTCAGCCAAGAAACAGTCCTGCACAAAACCACAACTTGGTGTTTTAACACTTTAGTGCTTGTACGGATCAGACAAGGAAGATATAGCATGCTAATTCCAAAAAGAAAATCTGCAAGGAACATTATTTTTTCTTTCTTTAACCTGCAATAACTACAAAAGCATACATTTGCTTTAGGAACAGTTCCACTGAAGTGTCCCAGCATTTGTTAGCAGAAAGTAATGTGTTGTAGCAGAGCCATAAGCAGAGCACTATATAATATGGAGCATTAAAGTGGCAAGAGGGGCAGTAAGTGATGCACTGTATAGCAAATAGGGAGTGATTTAAGCCACTGCCCTGCTCTTACTGGTTATATTGCCTCACCTATTCTCACGTTTGCAGTTTATTCTTCCATAAACAATATATCAAGCCACTGCACCCACATTAAAACCACACAGATGTTCACTTGAGTTGCATTTCCAGCCTTTATTCAAGTATCTAATCTAAGCAAACATTCTCCTGGCTGTAGCTTAATATTTAGTGTACACACAAGAGTATTGTCGCATTGTCAGACCTGAGTGGTATCGATCTTCTCACCTAAATCTCAGTAAATTCCTAAAACTATTCCTTTAAATTGCCATTTCTATATTAAAGACATGTAGCAAAACTAAGGCTAAGTTAACAGACAACAAGAGTTTCAAAATGTTTTTTTCATAATATAGCACTTTAATGTGCAAAGTAAGATAAAACTCCAGTACAACAATTTTCAACATTTAAATATGGATGAAGTCAAAGATTCAAATCTTGTGTACAAGATGTAGTATTTTAGAAATGCATACCTTGTTTAAACAGACATAAATGTAAATTCATAAGCACATTCTTTCACTGAGCAGTGCTGAAAGTATAATGAGGTTTTCTGGTTACAATTATATAAAACAAATCAAATAAATCCTTTATAGCACAATACTGACTATATGGCACGGCCTGTTAAAAGGGTTGAACTAAGCACTTGTAGTGCAAAAACCTCCTCCAACCTAAGAAAAGCACTGCAGAGAAACATACAAGTAACCATCATTGTTTGTACAAAACATACTAATCTAGACCTCTACATCACTGAACAACTATGAAATTCTATGGTTCAGCTACAAAAAAACAAGCTTTAAAGGAAAGCTTTAATGCACATATTTATTTAAGTCACATACTGTTGAACATTATTTTAGACTTTATGATTATATTTTATATTGGTGGGGAATAGGTGAGTGTATATGGCCCTGGGAAATTTAGAATAATTGCATCTGATTTCTGTTAAGTCAAGTCTGGGCAACAAACCTCTGCGTCCCAAAATCTCCAATCTTGATGTTCAAATTGCACTTTTCCCGAGGGAGCCACAACCCAAAAGACCAGAAGCAAAATATACAATTTACTTTGATCCTGATTCTTTTGTTTGGTGAATCTCTCTAACTCACTAATCAAGGGCAACACTGCAGGTGTGATGGAACAGATTCAAATCCCTTCAGTTAGCTAGTTTGTTAACAAGCTTGTCCCTGATGGCTCATCTGAAAGGGCTTTCACAGCAACAAATGCACTATTCATACATTGTAGCAAGAGGATGAAAACGTCACAGATGATGTTAAATGTCACCTGCCAAACAGTAGGCACTCATATAGTGCTGGAACATTGTAGCACAAATTGTCCTCTTTCAGACTGGACCTGCGTGGTTACTACCAGACCCCCATGAAAGCTGAAGGGGGTGATTATGAAAGAGTGTACCAGTGAAGGTCATCATGGTATCAGAGCTGGGTGTCCTCTCTGGCATCCATGCTGGACTCGTGTGTCTCTCTCAGGCTGCTTCTGTGGACAGGAGGCATCTCTGGGACGTGAGCCAGAGGGTCTGAACGAATCAAGTACCTGAGAGAGCGAGAGAGAGAGAAAGAGAGAGAGAGAGAGGTCAGGAGAGCAGATAAAGAAATGAGATAAGGGCATGCATTGATTGAGAGCTCAGCATTCAGGCACTTTTAAACCGATCCATACTCACCAACGCTTCAGTACTGAAGTCCCATGAAGAAATAAGAGGAGCTAAATAAACAAGTAAACTGTGGGATGCAATGTCCAATCTCTATTATGAACAGCAAACAGCCATCGCCATGGATAATGATAGGTGCCTTGCTTGCTCAGCTGTTTGTTCATGTTGCTTCCCTGTAATTTTATATTATTGCCAAAATAGTACGCAACAAAATTGGCAGTTGTTATGATGAATGCTTTTTTCAAATAATTACCTATTTACACATCCAGTTGACACAGAGCAACATCATCATCAACCCGACACATGTAAGCTTAATATTCACTCTACTTTTATCTCTGTTTTGGTCTCCACCGACTCCTGATGGAAATATCTGGCTCTTAAGCTGATAAATGTTAGTTGTTAGCTAGTCGCTAACTTTGGCTGTCGGCTGTTTGGTGTTAGGCGGGTAGCGTGCAGAGTTATTTTAAGAGTTTTTTTTTTTTTTTTAGCTGTGGCTGGGAAAAAGGTTGATGAGTGAACCAAAACAGTAAAGTTGCCTGTTCAACCAAAACAATAAGTTAAAACACATTAAAGCTCTCATTACAAGCAATCCCATACACTTTACTCATGGTCATTTCATCTAATGAAGCATGGCATCACGTGACGGACACAGAAGTTGTTATTCCACTATTTGGCCACTATGTCAAATTAGCTTGAAAGCCCAGTGCACTTCCTGGGGGCCTGTATCAGACACAGACAGTATAATTTCAAGCTTAAGTGAAGTACTAGTTATAGTCACAAAGGGATATTTTTGGCTTCACTATTAACTTTTTTAAATCCACTATGAAAAATCTAACTGTTTTGCTTTGATTATCACATGGATAAGTAATACACATGAAGAACATCTACAAATAAGAATTAAAGAATTAATTAAAATAAACAGCAACAGTTGACTAAAATTTCACTGTACTAAACAACAAACAAACCCGCACAACGGGACCAACACAAAGGAGTAAAGTGTGATTTATTGTTCTGCGGAGGCTCCACGCGGAGCCTGCGTTGATCTCTAGAGAACCGACTCTAGACTCAAAGTGTCCCCCCTGTGCTTTCTGACCACGGTTATCTGGATCAAGGAATCAAGGAAATCTGTAGCAGGAAAAGTTAACCCTCTCCTTGATTGTTGTTTATGGAGAAGGAGAACCCGGAAATGAGTAGGGAGAAATGCAACACTGCCAAGCCATAGCCTAGCAATGTGCGTCGCCGCAACGTGTAATTAAATGTTTCAAGAGGTGAACGTCAGGCTATGGCGTAGGGTTCGGCGTAGGGTTCGGCGTAGGCTCCGTGTCTCCACGTACCTATGTACATAGCCATGGCGTCGATTTAACGCAGAAGCAGTCTCCATGCAGAGCTTTTGCCATAGCCTACGTAAGTGGCCTGAAGTTTATACTTGTGCGTCGATCTCTTTAAGAGAATAGCAAGGCTGGCGTGTGTGTGTGCGTGGGGGAGTTTTTTATGGAGCGAGTTAGAGCGTGACAAGGGTTATCTTTCAGAGCGAGTACCGACTCTAGAGGGATAGTGAGAGAAGTAAGTGCAAGCTGTAGCAGGAAAAGTTGATTTCATGTTCATGGAGAAGAAGAACCAGGAAATGAGTCGGGGAGAGATGCACGGCAGGCTAAGGCGTAGGGTCCGGTGTAGGATCCGTGTCTCACATACCAACGTACGTAGCCACGGCGTAGATTTAATGCAGAAGCATAAATCACGCTTAATGCTTACACAACGTCATTGAGTTCCAGCCTGGTGTCAGGAGAAGGGTTAATCAGGACGTAGGACAAGGTGTTTTGGTGATCATTCTGCTCATCTGAAACAGGAAACATGACCTCTATCAGCAAACTGGAGTGGTTACATCTGTATGATGGTGTGATGGTCTAATTTACAGCTGCGATAGCATCATAATTTAAATCTTTACCTTGTAGGTATCCCAGATTGACTCTGTTCATGACGTCGCTGGCTGTCAGATTAGTGAGATCTTCTGCACACAACATAGTTAGACAAGAAACAGGCAAACTTTTAAGCAGAAGAAGTTTGGGTAAGGAAAGCTCTGAGCAGGAGGCTTTATCAGTTAAAGATGTGTCCATCCTCACCATATCCAGAGGTGGGGAGGCCCAGATGTCTCATGCGGTTGCGGACCAGCTCAGACAGCTCTTCCCTCTCAGAGCGTCGGTAGAGGTTGAGGCGCTGCTGAGCGATGCGCTGGCTGTGGTCCTTGCTCGAGTCGCGGCCCACTCCCTGCCGCCTCATGCTTTTCTTACTCAGACGCCGTGCCCACTGCATGCTCTTCTTCCTCAGCAGAGGGTGATCTGATTGGTCATTGCTGCGAGACTCGTCTCCCTTGTCCTTGGTGTCCACGCAGTCATCAACACTGACTGACACCTGCGACTGGGGTTGGGGGGACAGTAAGTTACCTTCACGACCAGGAAGTAAATTATAGTTTTTAGTGGTTGGCCAGTCCCCCACTTTGGTCCAGACTGAGAGACTAAAGCCTACTGACTTTGGTCGTCCCCTGACTTTTTCTGTATTGCTACTAGCAGGTCAAAGTTTTCACTTATTCTGGGAATTATTTTAACATCTACTTAACAGATTGGCACATTTTTTAGTCCAGGCATTAATGGTTCTCAGAGGATGAATCCTAATGACTTTTGTGATCTCTAGTCTAAATCCACGACGTTCCACATGTTCCACCAAAACAAGTTCCTTTCCGAGGCTATTTTGCCGTGTCTCTGCCCGGTGCCTAGTGCCACCGATGACGATTGTGATTGGTTTAAAGAAATGTCAATAAACCAGAGCACGTTTTTCTCCCATCCCAGAATGCTGTGTGGACTAGCCAGACCCTCTTACAGTACCAGCTCAGAGCTCTCACCTCAGAAGTCGGGAAAATGTGGGATTCTGTCCGATAGATCCCGATAGGAATTTCGGCACTAGAGGAGCAGAGTTTCTGGAACAGTCTACCATAAGTACTAATCCACAGATCTTCCTCTGTTACTTTCATCTGGAACAAGAGATACATGGGTATACTATTAGTTAGATAAACTGGAGTATGGCACTGTGTCTATGTCTACTTTTTTATTTCATTTTTCTATCTAACTCACAGCACAGAGGTATCCTGATCCTGGAGTGGTGTCCAGCCCCAGCAGCAGCCTTGCAATAAGGATCATGTAGTCCTTCACAAAAGACTGCCATGGAATCACAGAAAAACATTTTTAGAACTAAAGAACAGTGGACATAAAGAAATTTCGGTCAGTTTTCTATTAATGACTGAACACAAGAGGGCACTTGTGCTTTATGCTTGTAATGCTGCTCTGTTTCTTCAGGTACCACGGTTTCTCTGTTCTGTTCTAAGACACATTCATTTCCTTCACCTAGTATTTAGGGAAGATTATTTAAGGGATGATTTGCTGTAGGTGTGTAGTGTACCAACCTGATACAGCAGAGTGTCCAGCATGCTGATACTGAATACTCTCCCGGCAGCAAAGGGTAGGCGAAACATGAAGGCCAAGTTGGAACCTTTATCACGCTCTTTCTTGACACACAACACAGCAATGATCAACAACATTTAAAGGTCTGTCGCATTTCTGACAGTGTAGAAAGTCAGAGGAAAATGGCAAACATAATAACTAAAATAGTAGCTTTAGCATCTTCTCGTTACAATTCGTGTTCATAATTCACACAATTCACTGTAAGCCCACTTGTTGTGTTTACCTTCTCCAGCTTGGAGAGGGCCAGTGAATAGCAGTCCTTTGCTCTGAACTGCATGAACCTCATGTTGGATGGATGAGTAAGCTCTGTGATAATGCTGAGACTGGGAAACAACCTGGAACGTTGTTCCATTCAAAAAAAGTCAGAGAGAGACTAAACACCATAATTTATTACAAACTTTTTAAATCATTTTAGCAAAACGGCTGCTGTTCAAACATGGTTTCCAATGCAGGTTAAGATACACACAATGACCTTATAAAAGTAAAGACAATGTCATGAATAATATATGATAAACATTACGATAAAATTGAATCAATTACCTGAACATCGTCTGTACATTGACAATAGTTTTGGCATCAGCCATGTAGTCCTCCTCAGCACTCATCGTACTCTCTTTATCCACAACAACCAAATTATCGGCGTAGATAATGCCACACTGCAGCAGGCTGTCCAGACTAAAACACACACACACACACACACACGCACACACACACACACACACACACACACACACACACACACACACACACACACACACACACACACACACACACACACACACACACACACAAAACAATGAGAATAGCAACAGCAGGCACCGCAGATTTGCCTGGAACATGCTGCACATCCAATTAAATCTCAGATACGTAAGTAAAAACTCCTCTTCAATATATTTTAATCAAAAGAAGAATGTAATATATAATGAAACTATAATGAAAAGCAGGAGGTTAAATGCCAGTCTTACTTGTCTATGGTCCCAGCCATGTAGTAGACCATAGGAAAACAGCAGATGGCCTCCAGAAAGTGATTTTCTGGCCTACAGGAAACACGATAGACAAAATGAGTTCCATTTTGTTTTCTATTGCACTTCTTACTGCAAACCACACAATGCATTGCTTAGTAAGTAGTTTTTAAAACATGGACGATGCATGAATAGTCGACTATTCTTCTTATGGCTAGCCTGGAACATGAGTAAAAAACATGTTACTTGCAGCTATGTACAGTAAATGTAAATATGATGTTATGATTGATGTTTTTGTTTTTTGTTTTATTTGTGTTACTGGAAAATGTGATGTTTTATTTTAAGTTTGACACAAAACTGCCAAATGTTTGGCAAAACATGGAAATAGAAATGAACAAACTAACTATATGAAAAGTTTACATCATGAAATGCAACTTAAAAACTCAGCAACTGTTCTCCAACACTTGCATCCAAGATGTTCAACTAAGTACACATTAAACACACTGAAAACGACTTTATATCTGCTTTAGGGATGTGAGTGTTTACTACTATGTGATGATGTACAACAGTAAGTACCGGGACCTCAGGAGCCTCTGTGGTAGTTTAACTCCCTACTTGGTGTGTCTTTAGGCTGAGGGATGAGTCTGTCAGGGGGAAGGCATGCTCCGAGAGATTTAGTTGCTTCATTACTGTCTGTCTACCACCACCACCAATCCTGCTAGAACATTACTCTATACATCTGCCCAGTCCTGCTGACTAGAGACCCAAGGCTGTCGTAAGTGCATGCATTGTGTATCCAAGTGTGTGGGTGTTAGTTTTTGTGTGTTTGCAACAGCGAAAGGAAGGGAGAAAGAGAGAGATGTGTGTGTGTGTGTGTGTGTGTGTGTGTGTGTGTGGGGGGGGGGGGTTAT
Source organism: Gymnocephalus cernua (assembly GCA_023631565.1). Taxonomy (NCBI): domain Eukaryota; kingdom Metazoa; phylum Chordata; class Actinopteri; order Perciformes; family Percidae; genus Gymnocephalus; species Gymnocephalus cernua. Next base: position 24,469,869 of record CM042442.1, read on the forward strand.
GTGTTATTGGTATGTGTGTGTTTCTTTGAGACTCCTGAGAGCTTGCTTGTGGGGGCTGAAAAGGGGCTGATCAGGGCTGCTTGGTGTTCTACAAAGAAATCATTTTCTTGATCTTTTCCTCCCCTTGTAGCAATATATATCATTCAAGTTCAAGGCAAAGCAAGTTGCTATGGTAACTGTCTGGAACTACAGAATGGAGCATTTTTTTTATTTTCTTTGTCGCTCAAAACACACTGTCACTGTGAGCAGCAGCAGTAACCGAACATCAGTACTGACAATCGAGTTCCACCTCCACAGCCTTGTCCTTAGCGTTCGGCTGACTTTGGCTTTTAGCATGCATAACGTTTCCCAGCGTTAAATGGTGATTGACAGAGTAAGGGTTGAAAGAAAGGAACAATGTCTGTATTATTTCATTTGTGTGTTAATGTGAACTCACGAGTTATCAAGCAGCAAGACGATGGGGTTGAGTTCTTTCCTCGGTCTGTAATAAGCTCTGAGAGGCACTATGAAGTTATATAGACCGTTCCCTGCAGTCTCAGCAGACACAATGATGAGCTTGTTTTTAAAACCATAAGCCTTAGCATCCTCAAAGCTGTTGTGCCTGCAACCCTGCATAAGGAGAAAAAAACAGGTATTTTACTGTAGGTGGGCTTTTATGATGTGGAGGACAGAGAGAGGAAGGAATGGAAGGAATGATGGAGGCAGTAAGTAACTGAGTGACTAAGTTGGAACAGCGACTGCCCACCTGGTCAAGTCGTAGGCAGCAAAACGGGGCTTTTTCAGCCAACAGATGGCACAAGGTAGGCGAGCTCCCAATGTACGGAGAGTTAGGGGGATAACCTTTCACGTACCTGCCAGCAAATCCAAAAAGCAAGAATGACACATTTCATAGAAACAAACTGTGAAATTTGTCAGGTTGTCTTGTTGTAATTTTGGAATGTTACCTTGGAAATGAGCCATCAGTGCACTCAGGTTCAACATGCATGCTAAGTAAACTATTCACAGAATGACAACAGGTAAGATTAATATGTTGGTCTGTTTTGGATGGACATTCTGGGAGGTTGCATAATAGATACTATAGGTTCAAGTTTAATATGTATGATTGTTTGCTTAATTTGCATTTTGCAGGTTTAGCATATATTAAAGGGCTGTGGTTTAAAGTATTTTAGGCTCAACTAGAAATGCAACAGCATGGGGGGGGGGGGCACAGTATCCTGATACAATAACTTCTACATGAGTACGTCAGTTCTGTTTGTTACTTATGCTTGAGCAGGACGTTTAAGTACTCTTTCTTGCATATAACATTTTTTAAATAATTTATTTTGTCATTTGCTCTGCCTCCTTGTGGTTAGGTATTTATACAGAGAAACAGAAACATTACTCAGTAGATGAGTGGCCTTTTTCATCTGTGAAGACGGAGTCATCTTCTGATTGGTCACTGAGGAGGTCACATGGCAGAATTGAGGAGGAGTCGGCGATCTCCTGAACTGGAGCGATGCTCGGCCGGCGGCCCTCTGTTCCATTTAACGCAGGTGGGACCAGTCTACCACCTGAGATGTCAGGTGGACTCGTATTCTGAAGATCCATGGCAACAGTGCCTGTAAATTATATTCACTGGCGCTTTACATCAAACATAAGGAACCAGCATCTCCACAATCAATCCAAATTCATCAATACCTTTCAGACCTCTTTCATCAACAAGAGCAGTTTATCACACTCTCTCACCCATGCTAGCGATGATGCTGTGCACAGGAAGCTGCGAGGGTCCGTCATAGCGTCCTCCGGCAGGGCGGCCCTTCTTCTCCTCCTGGTTGAAGATGAAGGCTGAGTTCTCCTCCTTAGTGATGTTGATGTAGTAGCAGGTGTCTGTGGCAGCCATGATGTGGCGCGGGCCAGGGTTCAGCAGGATGCTCTTGTTGTCTTCCCTCTTTATACCGATCAGACACACGCCGTACCTGCACGTCACATACCTGCTGTTAGCATATGTACTTGAGGTAAATATCTGACAACATAATCTTGTCATTACATAAAACACAAAACTTTATAGTACTTAAACATTTTGGGACATAGACCTCACTTTCTTGCCAACAGTCACATTAGTTGTTTGTAATTATCAGCTTAAGTATGCAGTGCAGAGATTTTATTAAGCAGAGATAACTGGGAGGGGCGGGGGTTGTCACTGCGTGAGTGAGTCGAGTGCCGATGAGTTGCGCATGCTCAGATTTAAACGGTTTACAGCATAACGTGTCATACCCGATGTTAGCTGAGTCAGACCGGCTCTGGTCAAGTGCAGACGTGACTTGCGCATGCTCAGATTTAAACTGTTTACAGCATAACATGTCTTACTGAAATTTGTGAAATCCATAAAATAATAAACTTTTCTCTTTACAAACAATAACAGAAGATGGAAATCATTTCAAAAACGTTTTAGCTATCTATGATTGTTTGATTGCTAACGTTAGCTCAAAACGCCATTCAAGTGACAGCCTTTGTTTTGTTTGATTGCTAACTTGTAGCTATAGCAGTCATATCAAAAACGTTTTAGTTATCTATGATTGTTTGGTTGCTAACGTTAGCTCAAAACGCCATTCAAGCATGGATGTATTAAGAGAACAAATTCAAGTGACAGCCTGTTTGATTGCATAGTTAGCTCAACTAAAAATTACTATTGAATCTTTTCAACCAATCAGCCTCCAGGAGCTGCAAAACCTGACCAAAAAAAATGAAAATGTCCTTTTGTCCACAGAATATAATACCATCCTCATTATTTTCAAAAGCACGTCCTGCCATTGGCCCTAGTATAGTGGCTATTGTCAGCTCCTCATTGGCCACAGGCTGTGTCCCGTCCTATTTTAAACATGCCACTATCCAACCTATAATAAAGAAGCCTAATTTGGACCCAACAGTGTTTGCCCCATTTCAAAGCTGCCATTGTTGTCCAAAATTCTCGAAAAGACTGTGGCTAATCGACGTACAGCTGTTTTGGAGAATTTGGAGATATATGACAAATTCAGTCAGGCTATAGGAAGAGACATTCTACTGAGACGGCCCTGGTGAGAGTCCATAATGACCTTCGGATGGCCTCAGACGCAGGTCTATGCTCACTGTTAGTACTGTTAGACCTCAGTTCTGCCTTCGATACAGTCGATCACCATATCATGATTAAGAGATTACATGAATGGGTGGGCATATCAGGTGTGGCCTTGGACTGGTTTGCATCCTATCTCTCAGGTAGAACTTTTGATATCTCTATTGGGGATTGCCACTGCACCATCACCCCTGTCTTGTGGTATTCCACAGGGTTCAGTGTTGGGCCCAATATTATTCATTTTATATATGTTGCCTTTGGGTCAGATTATTCACAATTTTAACATTTCTTATCATTTTTATGCAGATGACATACAGCTCCATTTGACTTTTAGGCAAAATCAGACATTCAGACTTACTAGGCTCCTAGATTGCATAGACGCCATAAACAATTGGATGGCTGAAAGCTTTTTGCAGCTGAACCCAGATAAGACCGAGGTTTTAATCATAGCGCCAGACAGTGCTATTCCTCTGATCAAGCAGAACATTGGGCCTTTGTCGTCTGCGGTCCGGCCCAGTTTAAGGAACCTTGGGGTAACATTTGACAAATCCCTATCTTTTGAAACTCACATCAAATCATTGACCAAATCCTGTTTTTTCACCTGCGCAATATTAGTAAATGAAGGGCTCTGGTCTCTCTCTCAGTCGGAACTAGAGATGCTCATCCATGCATTCATTTCCTCCCGTATTGACTATTGTAATTCACTTTTCTCCTCACTCAATAAATCTGTTCTTCACCGCCTGCAATCCATTCAAAATGCTGCTGCTAGGCTTCTTACTAAATCAAACAGGCACACCCATATCACCCCTCTACTCCCTTCACTGGCTTCCTGTAACCTACAGGATCCAATTCAAAATTCTTACTATAACCTATAGGGCTCTACATGGTCAGGCCCCTGATTGTCTTGCCAACATAATTCACTTACACACCCCCTCACGGTCTCTCAGGTCTGTCAATCAAAATTTGCTATCCACGCCACGCACCTGTCTGAAGACATGTGGGGATAGAGCTTTTGGCACCCAGACTCTGGAATGCTCTACCAACCAGCATTAGGTCTGCTGAGAATGTGGACTGTTTTAAGGGACAAGTGAAGACTCACTTGTTCAGGCTAGCTTTTGGGTAGCCTATGTCTTTTATTTATTGATAATTGTATCTGTTGTATTTGTATTTTATTCTATTGACTATTTTTACCATGTTTTTATTGTCTATGCATATTGTAAAGCACTTTGTGACCTTGTCTGTGAAAAGCGCTGTATAAATAAAATTTACTTACTTACTTACTCAAAAAAACATTCAAGTGACAGCCTTTGTTATGTTTGGTTGCTAACTTGTAGCCAGCAGTCATTTCAAAAACATTTTAGCATCGTAGGCTACTTGTCGCAAAGTGACGCATGCGCAATTCACATCTGTACTCGTCGCAAAGTGACGCATGCGCGACTCAAATCGCCACCCGACTCACACATGGATGTATTAAGAGAACGACTCACATCGCACAGTGACAGGGTCATTTCAACAGTTCTGCGCAAAAGCAGTGCAAAGGCTCATGGGAAAATGTTCTGAACGGTTTCTGTCCTAGTTAAAGTGGGTTTTAATAATTTTCTGTTATTGTTCATATCATCATATCAGATGTGCATTTATGTTACCTGGGTTTTAGTTTTGTTTGGTTGATTTAGTGTTCATATTTATCTACATTTATTGTTGCACCATGACCGAGACCCGGATCATTTCTTAAATACTGATAATTAGTCAAATGTTTAATAATTGTTACGTACCTTTGCACGTTATAAATTATAGTGCGTAGTTTCTCTGTCCCTCATGAGGAATTCTAAGTAACGAAGCAGTTGCTAATAAATAACCAAGGAGAACATGGAATATTAAGAAAAAATGATGGACTCTTCTGAAGAGGTAATTATCTTCACTTGATTTTCTGCACGTGAAAGTTGCTGGACAACACTTTTTTCTTTACATAGCCATACTGAGAAATACTAAGAGAGTTGTGTGGAGCTGATAGTCTTAATTAGCTTTGTAGCAACTCATTTGGCAATGGCTTGAATGTAACGGACGTCCGTTAATATTAAGAAGTTACGCACTAAAGCTTTAACTTAACATGCTTATTTTTGACAACATGACTCCAGTCTATTTGTCTATTGCATCAACTTACTGCTCTGTGTTAATACAACTTAACCTTGTGTAAAAACTTAGATGGTAAGGCAACAGGTTTCCATGCAAATTTCTAGTAAAGTCAACTAATTCGGGATAACAGTGAACAAGCACCTCAAAATAGTTACAGCATGTAACTCTCTGTAAAAACCACAACCTGTCGTTTTAAACTTGAGATGCAACATGTTAATTAGTGAGCTTTAAAGGTGCTCGTAGGCGGATATTGTAACCTTCAGACAGAACCAAGCTAACGTTAGCTGGTTCCCTGTGTGATGGCAAAATATGAAGCAAAGGAATAAGTGTGAAATTCCAAACAATTTCTTCAAACAACACTAGTGTTGTTCTGGAGCAGTGAACTAAAAAATGTTTGTGTAATGCGCAACATTATTTGACATCACTTTTTAGCTGGATAAATAACACCAACAGTATAATCAAAAAGTTAGATCATTGTATTCTTTTATCATTTTATTTATTTACCTGTGTAAAATTAATATTAAACTAGGATAAAACAAAATAATAGTAGTGAACTGCTGCTGTACTTGATTATACAAGGTCAAACAAAAAAAACCTGTAAATGTCTTGGTATATTTTCAACTGGTCAGTATCTAAAGAAGATGCTTTAGTTTACATGTCAACTCACTTCTTGTGAGCATGGAAGGAGGCGTATGTAAAGCTTTTTCCGTTATACTCTCCAAAGAACTTGCTATCACACACTCGGATGTGGTAGACCTCGTTGCCAGAGCAACATCCGTACATCCTCTGCCAGTGCTCTGGAGACTGTTGTCCTTCTCTGCATTCATTCAGGGAAAATACAATCAAACATACAGACAAATCAATACATCTTATACCTTTTAAAGTGCAGTCAGGATCAGTCATTATCGTCCTTTGAAAAACTCTCTCCCCACATCCCTCCAGACCCTCTCCTGGTCTGGAGGGATGTGGGTCTCCTGCCCTCACCCTGAGTCTCCTGGGTTCTCTGATGAAAGCAGACAGCTTGATCCATGTGTCAGCCACTCGGCTTGTCTCTAATATGCCCATTGTAATGACTTCTGGTAATTATGGTAATTGCTCAAGCATTTTGAGGCTCAGAATAAACCTGAGGTAGCAGTTTACATACTTGATTAATATTTACATAAGATGACTTATAAATTGTATTTCACACTCAGTGGCTTCTATACTGTAACTCAATGTAAAGACAAAACAACATGATCATTAATATTAATATCTCCTGGTCCCGTTTAAACGTATTTCCCACTGAACCTTCTTGTTGGGCTGCATGTCTACATTCATCTCATTTACTCAAGGACGCACACATGCAATGCAAACACACACTTGCATAAACATACTCCCTCATGAACAGTCAGATAACTATAACGCATATTCATGTACACATGTGTATTGATGCTTGCAATCTCAAAACCTGTTCGCCTTTGTCTAATAAAAATGCACATAGTTTCACTTTCAAAAACGTTAGGAACACAGTAAGTGCTACAGGCCACTGGCTCAGCTTTGAAAGATCTGCTTGCATGCTGTGAAAAATCATTTCCCCATGGATAGCTTTTCAAACTGTTTTACAAAGAACACTTCGTATAAGAACTTAGCTGCCGCCTGTTCTTGTTTTTTGCTTAAATGAACTCTTTACTTCCTGCCGTTTTCCACAATGAACTAGGACTTTTGTCTTTGCTTGGCCTTATCACCTCTTTGTGCCAGTTCCATTGACACATCCATATACATCAGCAGATAAGAACATGTACAGTAATTTGAACTTTGGAATCACAGTTATGAGAAATCAAAAAGCCTGAGAAGCCCCTGGTTATGCAAAATGACTGACCGTCCGCGGGAGGTGTGTACAAGGAGCGTGACCAAGGTGGAGGTGGCAGGACACACACAGTTGAGAGCCAACATGGCATATTTGAACTCCTCCTCACACACAACATGATCTGAAAAGGATCCAGGCAGTAAAAGTTATATTACCATTTGTTATACATGAATGGTGCAGAATATAAGTGGACAACAAATTTTACAGGAATAGTGACATATCGCTTTCTGGCAAAGAGTTAGATGAGGGGATCAATACCTCTCTCTTATCTGTCCGTTAGTTATGAAGCTAGAGCTGCAAGTCTATTAGCTTAGTGTGAGATCAATAAAACAGTTGATCTCATCTTAAGAGAGTTACAGCAACTAACTCCCCGTCAAACACGTGTCGATAAAACATTTCTGTCCTTCAAACGGATTAAACAAACAAGATATATATCATATAGATATATAAATTAGTTAGCTTTCAAGGTTAGCTGTTTTCTCCTGTTTCCAGTCTTTATGCTAAGCTAATTGACTTCCAGCTTTAGCCTCATATTTTGATATGATATCATATTGATATATTATCCCCTTTTAAGTTCATATGGCGGACTTGTTGGCAAACAGTTAACAATTTACATATCCAGCAAATATTGGGCAATATTAGCATTCATTTGAAGTTTTGTATCTGGCCGCCTGACGGGATGTAAGTCCAACTATGTTTTTGTCTCCTCTATGTTTGCTAGTCACTAACTTTGTCAGTCAACTGAAAATGATGCTATGAGAGAGCTGAGAGAGATTCAAAATAGAAAAGTAGTGGGCTGGAAGGCCAAAATAAAAACAACTGAAAGACGTTTCAAGTTTGTAAAGCTGAGGTGAATTGCAGATTTGGTGATAATTCTCTGTGGGTTTATTACTACAAGTGACCCATTACACATGCAAGTAGTCATCTAATCCAGCATTAGGCTTATAACTCTGGGCCAGAAAGCAAAAGCATTTCACTGACAGTTTGGAAATTCTCACCTGCAAATTTTACATGGAACTTATTTTCAGGTTTAAGTATTTGGACATAAAGGGGACAATTTGGCGCAAAGTCCTTCACTGCCCAGGCTCTCAGGATGGTTTGATGGTCCTGATGGAAAACAGTCAGAGATAATACATTTTCACTCTAGCTTTTTCAAAGTAATCTTCTTTAATTAATTGATAATTGTCTTTGTGACTGGCAGCATAAATTACTTGAGTTTTTGTAAACAATTGAATGACAAATCATAATTGGTAAAGAGTTATGGCAGAGAGTTTCATTAATTGTAGCTCTTCTTACCGCAGCCATGCGATCCATTTCGTTACGACTGCTTAGAATGAAACAAGCCTCTGCGTCATCCATTCTGCAGCAGCGAGACATTATGACAAATAATAGATTACTCAAATACAAAACAGTGGGAAACCCTGCCACAAAAGAATCACCCAATGACCTTTGATCAGTCAGAAGAGACAACAGCAACATCCTTTGATTTAATCCTCAACTTAACGTTGCCTGCATATTGTATAGACAAACACACAACCTGAAATGCTGTGCTGTAAATGTGCTGTAAATGTGGTGTGCTGTTTTTGCATATGATTAACACAGCCAGGAGAGGGCAGAATGCAAAACAAGTGTGGGCGAATTTGAAATGTTGCCAGATGCAGGATGTAAGCGCGACACACACCCAGTACTCTACCTCTAATTGCTCTCTCACAACCCTACCAAATGTTTACAGTTGAAGTTATAAAACCCATTTCATCGAAGTAATACTTTGGTGTTTGATGTAACGTGTTCCATACATTATGGTACAACTGTTGCACGGGACTATTATGTGTTTTTGACAAGCTGTTTTATGTTTGTTGTGTAACTATTGCAATTCCATAAATTTGGGGGACTCAAAAGAGAAAGAAAATGAATGTTGACATTGAGATATCCGGACTTTTAGTTCCTGATACATCCAAAATTAGTGATGTAGGGTTTCTGATGACATTGCCATGGTTATTATCTTACACTGGAGATAGTTCCTGCAGAGCCACATAAGATATTAACTGTAACTATATGACGAGTGAACTGAAATCAGGTGGCTCTATCTCTGTAAAGTACTTTGGGATCTGCATGTGATTAATGCTACAGAAATAAACTTGACTTGATGTACAGATTAACAGCAGTTTTTTCAATCCTTCCATCACTGTTAACATGTTCCACATAGTCTCTTCCACAACACTTTCATGACTCAAAATTACCAGAAGAATGTGACAGATCACGTTTGCTTTCCTCAGAGGAAGTGATCCATTTAAGAGCTGAGTCTCAAAAGAAATAGGACTGAGAGAACATTTTGGCAACATTAAAAAATGGAAGGACAATAGAGATTCATATCCTACTGATAATAATAATACCTTTTATATTTATATAACCCCTTTAAAACAAGATACAAAGTGCTTTAAAGACATAAAAACAGAAGAAAATGATCATATAAATAATGAATAAAACAAGAATTGATAGAGCAATAATGACACGTGGGTTTATGAATTACTAAAGCACAATACAAATTAAAATAAAACAGAAGAATAACAGATAGTTTGCCGCAATTATTTAAACCTATCTAAAATGCAAAATGTAAAAAGTTTGACACTTTGTTCAGAGACAAAGCTGTGCAGCTCGTGCAGGTGCATGATCCAGAGACAGATTGACCATCAAAGGAATCCATGAAGTTGTCTTTATTTTCCTGAAGCATCAGGAATATCAATCAATAATGCACTTAAGTAAACATCTCACTCCTGATCCTCCTGCCCATACAGTAATTGATGCAGACACTGTTCAGACCAATCACTAAGATCTATCATTCCTCCAGAAGGCCTATTGGTAACGGAGATATACAAATTTGATCATTTGTTTCACCTTTAATTTGAGCAATTATAGCAATTAGACAGATTAGTGTAATCATATAAGCATAGTAAGCTAGACTTCAGCAACAAGACAGCCACAGTAGCCGGCTGTGTGAGACTAGGCATATCGGTGCTTTGAGCTTCAATGATTCCATGAAAACTAGTAGACATGGTGAACTAGCCAAAACAAAACTATTGAAAAAATATATTCAGAAGTTGACCCTTCATGTAACCGATGCCATCAGGGCCCGCCTGACCTTTACCATTATGTTCTGGGCCTGGCCTTCCATAACTCTGTATTGGATGTCTGTTTTTGAATTACTTGTCGAGGTGGTTCCCAAATCCACATATCATCAATCACTGCTCTCTTTGGGGTCCTCCTTGAGGCAACAGGTCTGCCCAGATACAAATTAGATCTTATTGTAAGTTATCAGACCCCCCTCACACTCGGTGGATTCAGGATGTATTTCTTTTTGTTCTTTGTTCGTTGCATTCATAATTGTATTTTAAATTAAAATAAAAATTTACTAAATGTATGTTACTTAGAGATTATTGGAAACTTAAATAAATGGATTAACAAAAAAATGATACATCTTCTGGAAACAATAAATGTCTATACAAAATGTTGTGGCAATTGATCCAGCAGATGTTGAGATATATTTAACTGGATAAGTGTAACCTTTTATCTGTAGGCCTCATTCTCTGTGGACCATAAATGTCATGGTAATCTAACTAATAATTGTCAAGATATTTTAGTCTGAACCAAAGTGGTGGACCGACCGAAAGACAGACAGACAGACCAAAGTTTAAGTATCACTTACTTGGCTCTTAGCAGGTCCTGGTCTTTGAGAACAGATCCTTGCAGATAGATGACCCTTTGAGACCACAGAGGGATCTGGAGCACTCTCCGTACCTGGAGGTCCATTTCACTTGGGCACAGGATCACTACATAGTAATCCTTTAAGATTGCACAAGAACTACTTTGTTATCCACTGTGAAATGCGTGAAGAACCATGTAGACGTTAATGTCACAACAGTTACTGTCTTAGCTGAATCACAAGAGTTATTTTCCCTTTAAATATCCTTAAAAACACACAATGCAGACCTTTATCACAACCTATGTGTGTACTTAAGAGTATACAAATGCATTAGTTTGTGTTTTTTGGTACCTGCAGTCTAGGATGGGCATAGAATTCATTGAGAAAATCCATGAGCAGGTCTATCTTTAGTGTGCTGACACACAGCACTACATGTTTCTCCGTCTGCGCTCTGTGGCGGCTGTAATTCCCTCCAGACTTCTGTCTCTCCATCCACAGGTACATCAGCTCCTCAAACTGACACACAACAAGTAAACTGAGTAAAACCCCCAATGGAACATTCAGAGGGTACCCAAGATTATTTCAGCATTGTCCTACCTGCAGAGGCAGCACCACCAGAGCCACACAGATCATGATGACCACCAGTAGCTGGGAGGGCCATATGCGGGGGGTGACGTCTCCAAAGCCCACGGTGGAGAAGGTGACGATGCAGAAGTAGAAGGAATTAAAGAGGGAGAGATTTTTGCCTGCTCGCTCCAGGTGCTGGATTCCACATGTGCTGTGCAGAACAGGTTACATAAAACCATAAATACAAACGCAATGCCAGCATTTATGACTACCATGTTCTCTTCACATAAAGCCGTAATAGGCCAAAAGTATAAGGGAATATGTCAATATGTTATACAGTTATTTACGTAATTAAAATCCAATGCAAAAAGAAATGAAAAGCTTTATATTTTATATAACTTCTGATTAGTTAGTAAAAAATAAAAAGGCTTTTTTGTTTCTGATTTTTGGCTTTATGAATAAAATGGATGTAATTTGACTTGCTTTACCTACAATCAACTTGATAAAATATATTAAAACGTAATTCACTAACTTGTATTTCTATCTTTTACTAGTTTATTTTATTCTCAACTCCAACGTTTTCCTGTTTTTGGTTTGCACTTACAGGTTCAATTATTTACTAATAATTTATTTTAGGTTTCCTGGAAAGAACTATGTAATTTGGTACTAATTGTAGGAAACAAAATAGAGACAAAGTTCTGAGGTTGTTATATTAATATAAGATCAATCTGTTGTGTTGAGTTCATCATTGATTTCCCAGAAAACATCCTTTAAAGAGACCTTTCTTTTAAACTTAAATTGTCTCTTTGCCTGTTGAAAAATGTTCAGCTTCTTCTTCTTTTTACCTTCAGTGAACTAAACACAAGTCTTAAGTGTACACTAGCTTAGCATTTGGAAACAATTGGAAGTAAATAGTATTTTTGGGCATCCAGTCAAGTTCATTCGAATACACACATAGAAAGGTTTAATTCACACTCAAATATCTTTAAAAATCCTTGAAGAAGCAGCCTCACCCAGTGAAGACCAGGCAGAGCAGGGTGCAGATCAGAATGAGAACCTGGTTGAACATGGCTGAGTTGGTCCTCTGGATTGCTCTGTGGACATCATTCTACCCATGCAAGGACAACAGCCTACTTTAACATTTGGAGCTAAAAACTCAACTCTACTTATATGAAAGAAAGATATCAACTTGCATATACCAAATCTTTCCTTGATCATTGATGTCAGCTCTGTCAGGAATCTCTCATCATTATTGCAAATAGAGTTGATATTATGGTTCTGCTCTTAAAATGCTTCCTGTTGCAGCAATACAGCTGAGCAGCATGATAAAATGCAAAGGGCACTGCAAATAACCCCTCAGAAAAAGCTCTCAGGGTGAACACAATCAGCAGAACTAAAACAGCAGAAGGATTTGTGTTGTCAGTAGCAGCCGCCGTGCAACTGTGAGCATGAAGTGTCTTGCATTAACAAAGTCATAAAATGTTGATTAAAAACAAGTCATTAACAGAAACAATTAAGTTAATGATTTTTACATACAATCATGTTCTCCAAAGCACACTTAGCCAGCCAGCAGTTGAGAAACACGGGAATGAAGATGTTTCTTATTGAGGGCCAGAAGATCTGAGGATGAAGTGAAACATTTCAACTCACTAATGGATAACATTTCATTCAGTTTCATTTCAACATTCATCAATCACACATTAAAAACTACACACCAATGGGAAATGCTGTATGCATTGTGGCTTAAATGCTTCACCTGTGAAACATAACAACCTTCTCTTATTATCTAACATTTTAACACCCAAAATGAAAGTGGTGCAGCCTGCAGTTTCAATCCATTTACATGTGTATATTTCAGTCTGACTTAAAATACTTTTTTAGCTGCTATTCTCGAAGCTTAACACTGTACGAATATGAAAACAAGGTAAGGCTTTATTTATAATTGCATACTAACATACTCAGTAGGTTGCTCAGTATGCTATTTGAGGGGGATGAGGGATGATGCCATCCCCCTTGTTAGCAAAATGACCAAAATGCATGCCCCTTGCTAACCTGCCACCCCCCACCCCCCTCTCCATCCTCTAGTTACAGAGAGAGTGCAGGGCAGAGGGGTTGTTTACTTGAATGTGTTAGTATAGCCTGCCTGAATCATTAATCCTTTTTCTGATGGAGATTGGTGCAAGTTAGAATCTATGGCCCTGATCAGTGCACTGAAATATCAATAGCCGAACTGTGCTGTGCTGTGCTGTGTATTGGCAAACCCATGGCGCTGTCCGTGGTGCTGAACTAGCAAATTAATTTGTAATTGCGTTTTTGTGTTTTCTTTGAGTATTTCAGTGTTGCCATGGTAAAGGTTTTACCGTTATGATGAAGGGAACTGTGTTGATCATCTCCAGAAGAAAGGACATCTGGAATATCTGCTCCCAGATGTTCCCCTAAAATAAAAGACATACTTTTTAACACAATAGACAGTGAGTCAATGCAGAGATGCATATCTTAATTGTAGTCAGTCACTTTTCATGACCACTTAATCCTTCACCTCAACCAGATCCCGTAATTACCTTCTCTCCTTAATGTAGCCATGACAAATGACTGGCTAATTACACCACTTATGGATTGTCAATCTCACAGACTGTAAGTGACTAATCATGCAGATTGTATTACTGACGTGCAGAAGGTGTCTGCGTATGTATTTTGTGTGTGTGCGTGTGTGTGTGTGTGTGTGTGTGTGAGTGTGTGTGTGTGTGTGTGTGTGTGTGTGTGTGTGTGTGTGTGTGTGTGTGTGTGTGTGTGTGTCTTACCTTGTAGCTCAGGTACATTAGTAACATAGTCTCCAGGAAACTAATGATGGCCACAATCACCTGCACAAACCAAAACAGGGAATATGAACACAAGCTCGAACGACCATTTCAGAATAATCCTATGAGAATGAAATCCACAGTGTTGGCAAGAGCCATTCAACCGGTCAAATATTTGATCACCTCAGTTCATAGTTTATAAAGGTTGTGTTTGTTCAAATGAATTCTTATTTTTCTTTGTACATATTTTGTTGTGACTCACTTGAATGGCCCAGACAGGAACCTTTCTATCCACCCAGAAGATCAAATCCCTGGCAGACAGTGCACACAACTCTTGTGTTAACAATAAATATCCTCTACATCAGTCAAGAAATGCATTACATTATCAGTAAGAGATAAATACAATCAATAAAGACTTGACCTATCAGTTATATCTGATCTTATATGTTTAGATGGGTATTAATCGAGTAAGAGATAATACATGTGACAATCTTTCCATTAACATGTCCAACATTGATCTCATGCCAGATTAAATTTAAGTGATTGCAGGACATGAGGTAAGATACAACACAAAGAGCTGAATGAGCACACACAGAACATTGCTCCCAACAGAGGCTACATAATCATTTTCTACTTATTGCACCACACCATCTGCTGCTTACCAGTTAATTTCTCTGTCCTGCACAGATCCATTCCACTGGCAGTCAACACTGCAGAATAGAAAGAAAAAAGAATGAAAAGTTAATGAATGTAGGCAGTGAAGTTATTTGTGCGGATGCACTTCAGGTGGCATATTTTATTAGATTTTATATCTATTAGTCTGTTTAATCTTCATCCTCACCTGTCTGAAACGGCTTATTGTTGGGGCAGTCAAAAACATACTTTTATTTAAAAATGTTTGGTTGCTTGGAGCACTTAAAACAGCTGTGTTTGTTTAAATCATCTCTTTGCACTTGGTGGCAATGGCATTTTATTGCCATTGTTTTAATGGTTTCTCTCTCTTTTAATAATTTTGATTGTATGTTACTGCTTCTGTTGACAATGGACAAACCATTTGTTGTTGCCACTGGGAGCGTTCTGCTGTCCTGCGCTGTGACTGGCACTGGCGCCCTGACCCGGGTTATCGGTCACCACTCGGATGGTGTACAGCAGGCAGGTGAGCAGCTTCAGGGAGAAGTTAAACACACGAATCCGAAGGCCTAAAGGCAAGAGGGGGATCCATTTTCAAAACAGATACTCACTACAAACAGCTCATAAGCAACATCTGTGTGTATGCAGTCATTAGGCACAAATTTGTCAGTATTGCTTTTATTGTGTTGACCTTTAATGGACCCTTTCAATTATGCAACAGACACTTTAGGAACGTGAGAAGATGAGTTGCACCATCCACTTACTTGATCTTTGGTTTTTGATGAAGAAAAGCTTCAGACGTTCCTTGAAGGTGTTTTCATTCACATAAAACTCCACCTGCACTCTAACAGGGACGAGAAGGAGAAAAACTGTCACACAGAATCACCAACACAAACAGAAAGAGCCATGCAGATGTTTTTTCAAGCCGTTTTTTAAGTAGGATATTTTACACAGCATGAATATTCATAATGTTGTTTTTCTAATCAGCTGCCCGAGGAGAGTTTGGTAATTATCTGTTTCTGATTTTGTTACCAATTACTAGATACTGTAGGACATGCAGCGTAAAGCAAAGGAGCCAAAGAGTAGCTGTTACAGTATGGAGGATAATTTCACCCAGAAATTGAATTAAAAGATAAAATGGTACATACATAATTTTAGTATTATTTTTGTAGAAAAATCCCGCACACTGACCATTACGCAAGCAAACAATTTATTTACAACGTTTCGGCCGAAACGTTGTAAATAAATTGTTTTCTTTATTTATTAATTTTTTTAGGCCATCATTTGACCATGTGACAGTTTTTGAGTTCTTGGTTCTTGTGTTTACCTCATATGTCTCTGTAGTCCTTACCTGCTTCTCTCACCCTTGTCAGCCTGTCTTTGTGTTATCAGTCCTTGTTGTATTGTTCCCACTGTCATGTCATTTAGTTTCCTGTTTTATGTTGTCATTCATTCCCTGTGTTAATGTTTCCCTTATTTGCTCTTGGTTATGTTTTACCCATGTTCTTTCTGTGTTATGTGTGTGTGTGTGTATGTTTCATGCTTCAGCTTCCTGTTTTATTTTGTAGTCATTCTGTTTCTCCTGTGTTATGTCTAGTTTAACTTCCTGCCTTGTGTTTTCCCGCCTCTGTGATTGATGGCCCCCACTGATGTGTTTCACCTGTTCCTTAGCCCTCATGTCACCTGTCCCTCATTACTACCCTCGTTATCTTGTGCATTTAGTCTGTTTTTTCTGTGTCTGTTGTTGGTTTGTTGTCATTTGTTGTCAGTCCTTTGTTGAGAGAGCGCTGTCTGTGCTAGCTGTATTTTTGTGTTCCTGGATTTCTCTGTTCTTCTGGGCTTTTCCTGTGTTTGGATTATGTTTTAGTATAAGTTCTCTTTGTGTTTCATAAAATTATTCATAAAAACTGCTGCTCTCTCCTCGCCTTCACTGCATTTGGGTACAAGCCAGAGCCAAGTTGTGACACATGCCTCCTAGTGAAGTGTGTTTATGTCTTAATCTTTTTCTTTCCAATGTTATGTTTTAATTTTCCTTTTTCACTTGCAAATTGTAATCTCAGCATTTGCATTCAAGATTTTAATTTGAGCATTTTAGCTTTTCTGTTTTCCATTTCAGGATTTTAAAGTGCACTACTAATTTTCAAATTGCAACTTCACAAGATACATTTGTCATTTCAATATTCAATTTCTTTTTTAATTTCCCTTTATAAATTTTAACATTTATGTATAGTGTGAATACCCTAAGTAACAACAAATAATAATTTATTTGCCATTTTCAATTTTTTTTTATGTTGAGTAACATATCCATATACATTATCCTACAGGCAACTGGACCTTCCATCCATCAATACTTCATCAATATTTATGCAAATGTGAGTACTTACAGACAAAACATAAATTGAAAAACAATAATCTTATTTAGGGCTTTTTGCTTCCATATAATTTCAGAATAAACTGAAACAAGTGAAAACAAAAACTTGTTGGAATAAAGAAGAAAGGTAAAAACAAGGTTTTCATTCAAGTTACAATACATGTTGATTTGCTGGGTATGGATACAGCAAAACACAAAACAGGTTTTAGGTGAGCCATCAGGAGAAACTTTCTTGTGGCAAAGAAATATTTCCTCTTTCAATTTGAAAAAACAATATTTTCATTTTGAATAGTCGACATGTTGGGTGTTAATTTGTGAGCCAGAGCCAAGCACAGAAGGGGTACAGTCAGTCACAGAGACTCATACAGTAGGTAGCTTGGCAACACACAGACGATCTTTACACTATTATAGTCTTCACAGTACCGCCTGCAGAAGAGAGTGTGGACAGGTAAAAATGACAAGAGTGCAAGTATAAAAGAGATTAGAAGAATTTGAGGAAGGTTAAAAGCTTGTGAGGCTACAAGCCTGCTGTTGCTGCAGTAATCCCAAGTTCCAGCATGTGGCTGAAAGGTTCACAGTGGGAAGGAAAAGGCAGTGTGGGTTGTTGGGTCCACAGGCATCCTTTTGGTGTGCACTGCAACAGCTATTTCAGGTCTGCACGATGATAAAGCTGCATCAAAGAGTGGTGAAACCCTTACAGAGATAAAACAGAGGAACACCGAAAGAAATCCTCTGCGATGAGATCTGAAAACAGTTGTCACATCTGGCCAGCAGCACGGCAGAGATGGGCTCCGGCCGAGGTAAAGGCACTTCAACTAAGAGGTGGCTGTAAGGGTCCTACAGATTGCTCTTTGTCTCTGTGTCTCACCCCTTCACCCACCCACCCACCCATTCACACACACACACACACACACACACACACACACACACACACACACACACACACACACACACACACACACACACACACACACACACACACACACACACAATGGTGCAAGTAATAACCCTTAATCAGCTCCTGTTGAGCATACAATTACTAGCAGGAGGAGGTCTGACATTAGTCATACAGCGGTGTCACATAATTAGATCTTTTAACACAACTAATTCTGTAAAAGTTCTGCAACTGCAATCATCTTGCAGCTCTGGAACAGGTTTTTATCAAATCAACTTACTTTGAGGTGTTCATCAACACCAGAGAGAGAGACCTGTTGCTCTGACTACAAATAGTTCCAATAAAACCAGAGAGTTTAACTATGATTGTGAGGATATTTTTGGCACCATATCTAATAGAGCTGAAAGTATTCAATCAATCAATTAGTAGATCAACAGAAAAGTAATTGATTGATAATTTATGTCCTTTTTTCCAAGCAGAACTGACCTAACGTTACATCGTTGCAGCTTCTCAATTGTGAGGATTTGCTGCTTCTCTTTGTTGAATGTGATAGTGAATATACTGTATTTGGGTTTTGGACTGTTGGTCAGACAAAACATATAATAGGATGATAATTTTTAGTTGCAGCCCTAATGTCAAACATTAGTCGATTAATTGATGAGTCATGACAGAAAAGTATTATTTAGCAACTACTTTAAAAAAAATGGTTCATTGTTAATTTAATTTACTAAGAAAAAATGGTGAAGATTCACTGTTTTTGGCTTCTAAAATATAAATATTTTGTGGTATTAAACTATATCTTTTGGTTTGTGACTGTTGGTTTTAGGAAAGCGTTTTAGGAAAGATCACCTGGTGATCAACATTGTTCAGCATTCTCTGACATTTTATAGCTTAACCAAACTATTAATTTATATAAGACTAAATTGAGAAAAAACAAATTAGCAGATTAATTGATAATGGAAATAATCGTTAGTTCCGGATCGAATATCAAACGCTTTATATTAGAGCTGAAACGATTAAACGGTCAATTAATCAAAGGACAGAAAAGTTATCTGCAGCTTAAAAATCGAGTCATTTGTTATGCTTTTTTTTCACTGGGAACCTGAGAAGTCACTGGTTGTGTCTTCTCAGGTTTCAATAGTTGCTGATTTTCTTAGTGCTCTATGATATACATTGCAGATCTATGGGTATTGAAATGTTGGTCGCACGAAACAAGTCACATTAATAAGTCAACTTGGAAGTAGAGCACTTTCCACCATTTTCTGACACTTTAAGAACCAATAGATTAAAATGTGAATCAATAATGACAACCGTTACTTTACATTAAGCCGTTGCGTCCATGAATATGATAAATAACTGACTTTCAGGTAACTCTAAATGAATAAACACGCAGGCATTTCTGTGGATCTCAGCATTTTTTGGGCGCGCTTATCAAATCGGTCAGAGCGAGCACACGTTGTTTCTTACTCTGTTGTCCATCTGCAAATGTAGGCTTTATGCATAATTGCAATTTGTCACAGCTAAAAAAAAAAGGAAAAATAATAACAATAACACTTTCTCACAATGTGGTAGGCTACCCTCGCTTCCCATTCAGAGCATCCAGCACCAATCCACTGGCATTAGGACATCATGCGCACGTATAGACTCTATGTGGCCCTACCTCTGCCCGGCATCACTACCAAAGAGGTCCGACCTCCAAGTGCCAACGGACGGATTGACCCAGGTTGGGATGATGATCTTCGGATCCATCGTGCGGGACACGTGTAGTTGCGTCGTGCAGTCTTAATTTCTACAGTATTTAGCTTCTCGACCAACACGACTCCCAGCCCAGCAGCTCTAAAACAACACACTAACTGTGTTTGTCGGAAGATTCATTATGTTTTGGACAAAAAATCCAAACTCGCCGATAACAACAAAAAGCTATAAAAAAATACAATAAAAAGTATTTAAAGACAAAGAAGGCTTCTGTTCGAGTAATGATTTATTTTGAGGACTGAAGTGCTTATTTGAATATTTGTATATGTATACAATCTCTCTCTTTCTGTCTCTCTTGCGCGGGCCTGTTGCTACAGCAACGTTGCTACAGTATGACAGGAATAACCCTGAGTGATGCTGTTGCAGCATGGTCCTCTCCAGGAGCACTGCAGCTCCTGACAAAGCTGTAAACATTCACTGTGACATAATGGATGAATATTCCGATGGATCCGATGATACTTTATTTTATTTTTTACAGATGCCATCAGGCATCTTCAACTGCAGGATGTCAGAGTTCATTATAGCGACTTAGAAGTGTTTCAAATATGTCATCTGAAGCCTTCATGACTTATAGCCTACAAAGCCCAAAGTCAAGCACTGTTGGTCTTTCTGTTTTTCTGTTTTGCTCTTCTGTCAAAAGAAAGCAACAGGAGGGGAATATCTCTGCTCTCTGCTTCGCTGATATGAAGCACACACAGATGACTGTAATAGAAAGATGCTTTTTCCTTTTTGATTTAAGAAAATGCAGACAAAAATAAGAGAACAATGTTAAAGGCTCTGTTCTCTTTCTGTCTCCCTCTATCTCTCTTCTGCTTCCCTCCCATCCCTCCCACCTTTTTGTCTTCTCTTAATTTGAAGAGTCTGAAGAAGTAATGAAGTAGTAATTTATTGCTTTCATATTTTTATCTCATGCATGCCCGCAAGGAACATTTGAGTGATGGATGATATCTGGAAAGATGTGACCAGTGGCATTTGGGAGTTCACAGATGGACACAAGCCTGGACGCTGACCACTGGAAATCAGTCACCTCCAACAACACTATCTACCCCTGACAGAGGACAAGTGCATTTGCAGGGAGAGAGCAGAAAAATGATAATAACTGTTTTAATAGGAGCTGAAAAATGTAGACAGCTTTATCGAGGAGAAAACAGTGGTTGTTGCAAGGACAGCTGGGGAAAGGTCAAATTTGACTGAAAGCATTGGCAGAGCTTGTTTATTACTCGTCAAATAGCTGTGTCAAATATTACAAACAGCATTGCGCTCTCAAATTTTTGCTGCTGCTGTAAACACATCTAAAATTACATTTGATCATCACTCTCCTGACGTCCATCTGGCAGAAACCAAGCTTACATACTGAATAAATATTTTGAGGGAACGCAAATATGAGCGTATAACTAACTGATCGAGATTGTTAAAAAGCAGCACTCCTTAAAACCACAGTAATAACAGAAAAAAAGCACACAAGTTTTTTTTTTTTTAAATTCTCTTTGTTTTAGACTTTAGAGGCAGATTCTATCTAAATCCTTGCTGTAGCACAGTTTTGAATTGCAGGATGAAAACAAATGAAGCCGATCTCAGAAAAACAGAAACGTGCTGCTGATCTTGTCTATTGAGCTTGCATGCTGCCACAGAGTACAGAACTGAGGGTAACAGAGGAGACAGTATGGATTAGGAAACGTAGATAACAAAGGGACTGATGCTGAGATCTTGTGTACAATTTGTATTGTGAATTAGGTCACAATAACATGTTTTGAGGCAGACTTTTTCAAGTTTCAAACATTTTTGGGGGAATGTATCAAACACACACACACACACACACACACACACACACACACACACACACACACACACACACACACACACACACACACACACACACACACACACACACACACACACACACACCCCTAGCCTACTTCTCAAAAACCACAGTGATTTAGAAACTTCCTCTTTTTCAGCACCATGGACAGCACCCCAAAGTATCTCATATTTCTGGCTTTATTTTCTCTTTCCAGGCTGATAAACTCCAAAGCACACACACCACTTAGACCATATAACAGGGATAGAGAGCACTTTTTTACTTGTGTATGTTGTTTTGTATGCTAAGACTGCAGGGGGTAGACAAGGTAAACACTCCATGCACAATGACTCTGATGTAACTTTAAAGCAAGTGGGTACAAACACCGAAACAACAGGTAGGTCAAGTGGGGTTGAATGCTAATTCAAGTCGACCTATTTTTAGCTGTAACAAACTCAGCACATTGTTGTGAAAGCAACATGAAGAGCTGTAATGACATCAAATAATCTGTGCCAATGGTCAAAATTAAAGTGTTTTTTGCTACTTCAAATGAAGAAAGATGAACATGACAGGACATGGACAAATTGACTATGAAGAGATTTGGTTGACAAATGGATTCATCAGCGAATCTTTTCAGCTTTAAAATGTTTACAGTATTGTCTATACAGTATGCAATAGTCAAACTCTGGTATGTCTCTCACAGTTTTTATACTTTTTTACTTTGAACCATCACCAAATAATAGAAAAAACAAAAAAGGGATGTTTCTGTCTGACTGTGTCAAACATCAGTGCTCAATGTACTTTCTGTGAGTTCTCTTCACGTCCATTCTGTTGCCTACCTGTCATCATTCTGGAAGCTCTGGTCCCCGAGCAGTAGGTCTCTGAAGCGGAAGCGGGGAGGCAGCGGAGGCACCGCCTCACTCTCCTGCTGCTCCATCGTAAGAGTGGAGCTGTCTAAGATAACCCCGCTGCTGTTGATGTTGGTCTGGAGTGGTGCTGGAGAGGAGCTAGAGGAGGAAGAGGAGAAAAGTAAAGAAGCAGAAGGGAAATGAAGGGAGAAAAGGAGAAGTGCAAAAGTGGAGGGAGCTGGAAGGGCAGGAAATGTTAAAAAGGAACAAGGAACACAGCAAGAAGGAAAGGAAGTGCAGGTGGTGGACTGATACAGGAATGCAGCAAAGTATGTGAAAATTGGAAAGAAAAAATATATACCATCACAAACTGATTGAAAGTATTTCAGCCCAGTCAAGAAAAGTCTCTTCACCTGTCTGTTTGCAGCTTGTTCTGTAATATGAGCTGTTCAAACAGCATCCTGAAGTCATATAGACAATATAAAGTAAAACCAGCCAGGATATGTTCATCTAAAGCACCATGCATACTAACTGCTTTACTACAATGTAGGCATACAATGCAGTTACTGTGGCTGTAAGCATACATGCATTCTAGTGAACGTTATGAACAGAGTCTTAACTCTTTCTTACAGTCCACAACTTTTATGGTGTTAACTTCATTAAAAGAAGCATTACACATGTTTTCGTCTTACACAGCACTGCATGCAGCCTTGCACCCAAAGGTTATCTTACCATGTCAATTTGGCCCGGCCTTGCGTGATATGATTATTATTCCCCAAATTTCCAGGAAGTTATTTATGTTCTAAGTTCCCTGGAGACAGCTATTGTTTGGTTGAGGTCAGCTGAGGGCATCTGAGACAGTACGTGACTTTTAGTCAGTTACACCGCAAGGCCTTTCTGAGACTATTCAAACACACTCAATACTCCACTTCCTTTGAGGGGGAATATTATACATTTTACTTCATTGTATATATATCCTGCAGTTATAGTTCATTTTCAGATAAAAACATAAAAGATTATAGAATACAATGCAATAATGTAATTATGTATTGCTCACAGGGGACATTTCTTTTGCAGATTGAGTACTTTTACTTTTACTAGCTGATAATACTTCTGTTTCAGTAAAGTAGGATTTTAAATCTAGGACGTAAATTCATCTGAATATCAGATCATAACAACTGAAGGACAGAAGAGCACAATTTAATGACTGCAGATGTTGAGTCACCTCTTCCAGTTCTTATTCAATCACAGCCTGAGAGCCTGAGTTACATGCAAAGAGAAGTACCGTCGTGGGATGTTACCTTTGTGTGTGAAGGTGAACTAATGCCGGTCGCTTGAAGGAATTAGATTAATTAGAAAGCCCAGAGTTTAGTGAATGGATTCATTTATACCTTAATATTTTACACTCTTTTAATACCATTGCATGAATGGGTATTTGAGACATTACAAGCTTCAGTTGCTGGAAGATTTTGCATCTCCTTAGCTCCTTGGTTACTCATCACAGGGAGATGTAACAGATGCATTTTTGTTTTTGTTATCCAGTCTCTTCCAAACAGATCACTGAAGAAGAAACTAATCTTGTACAATCTATCTATACAAAGAGAGAAAGCCATAAACCTCTGTTTCCTCCATCTCTCCGCCTCTTCTCTCCATCAGTGTCAGTCCTTAAGCTTGTCAAACATATTGCATATAAAGCTGAAGGCTATATTTTCCCATTTGGTTTTGTGAAATCCCTCCATCCAACTAAACCAAACAAAATCCAACGGCTATTGCACCAGTCTCATAAAACGCACTGGAGCTAACGGTCATTTATGGCATCTGAGTGTACAGAACAAAGAACAACACATGTTGCGTGAGAGGTTTTACGGTTTGAGCTTGTGTGTCATTTGACAACACATCTGTTGTCTTCTTTGGGACTTTCACTGTACATTTTTCCAACACATGTAGTCGTTTTTGTTGAAAAGTGTTCCAAAGAAGACACACAGATGCAGAGCCCAACACTTTGATTATTACTAGTTCTAGCAATGCCACCATATTTATTATTACTATTATAGATCATATCCAGGATGTAGTACCGAAAGCTGAGACAAAGAGCAAGGCAATGAACAGCTGAACACACAACAGTGGTGACAGGAATATACAGTGTATTAATGGAGCTCTGTAAAAAAAACACTGGTACAAACTAAAATCAGCATGTTTACAATACTGAACAACAACTAACTGAATACAATATTCAAATGTCATAAAACATAAAGATATTTGGCACTTTTCAGTTTTTATTTAACAAATGTGAGAAGTAGGCAATAATCAAAAGCACTAAGTTATTCATTACTAATCTCTACATATGATAGCTAAAGTCTTCCTCCTTACTTGCTCCTGTCTGTTGTTGCTTGTCTCTCTTACCGTGGCTTGTGGTTGTTCACGGTCCCATCATCGTGCACAAATGTCTGATTCACGTAACATTCACTGCACATTTTGACCGGTGATCCGGCGCTGCCCTCGGACTGGAGAGCTGCGGTGGTCGGCGTTGAGTCCCCCTTGACAAAGTCTTCTTCCTGGGTTAATTGCATCGGAGGGTGATCTGCCAAAAAAGAGTGGTCACCCGGAGAGAAAGGCGAGCTCTTGTAAAAAACCGGGTGATCTCCCTGTGTGTTGGATGTACACCTCACCTATCCAGGTGCATCTTGGAGGTATGGAAGAGGTTTTTTTTTGTCAACGCAGATAGGCTAAGAGGCTGCGAGCAATATGACAACTGGCAAATAAACTCGTTAAACAGACAAACTGAGAGATGCAGTTGAAATAATTTGTCAAATGAAATCAGCCTGACAGGGTGTGAGGGGGGAATATTGTGGGAGATATAGAGGACAGGTCTACAGCAGTGAACATAACGGTGATGACAGCTTTCCTTCCTGAGGTCGCGGTACACCTAATGACATAACTGTTGAATGATCACCCAACTCTTGATGAGGGAGAGAGAGAGAGAGAGAGAGAGAGAGAGAGAGAGAGATTAGCACCATCTGTTGGAGTGCTCGGGTCTCTTCTGTTCTCTGGAATGAAAATATAAAGTTTATTTAAGTTTATTGTGTTGTTGTTTTATTATGTAGGCACACCCTGTTAAACATACATCAACATAATCGCAGTGGTGGATAAAGTTCTCACATCCTAATAATATTAAAAATACTCCATTACAAGTTAAAGTCCTGCATTCAAACTCCAATCAAAAGCATCCATGTATTGACAGCAAAATGTACTTAAAGTTTCAAAACTCGTGCAGAAAAATGGCCTCTGTGTGTATATTATTAGATATTACATTATTAGGTTAGTAATACTCATGTTTCATAATGTAAGTAGCATTTTACTGTTGTAGCTGGTCAATGTTGAGCTAGGTTTAACTAATTTATAATGTATATAGTTGAGTAGTTTAGTCCAGTGGTAGGGGTCGGGCCTCCCTCAAAGGATCAACAGATAAATCTGAGGGGTCATGAGATGATTTATGAAGTAGGGAAGAAGAAAAAAGTTCTGCTACACAAATTTGTATTTATTTCTATGACATTTCTTTAATCTTTTCTGTTTTTGTGAAATATTGATATGTTTACCTCTTTGGGCCTCAAATACTTTACTTTCAGTTTAAAAAAGGGTAGAACTGTTAACAATTCCTAGACATCTGAAATGTAAAATCTGAATCACAAAAGTAAAGTCAAGTAAGCTGTCAAATAAATGTAGTGATGTGTTGAAAGTACATTGTTTCCTTCTGAAATGCAGTGAAGTAGAAGAATAAAGTACAGAACTTGAGTAAATATAGCCTACGTCTGCATTTTTATAAATCTTTCCAAAACACAAATCTATTTTATAACAAGTCAATGCAACATATTAACCTTAAGACAACGAAACATGTCAGGATTCTTGAACTATAGGTAAACAAACTAATCACAGTTATGATATGTGTGTATTATGACAGACAGAAGAATGATGAGAAACACAATGGCTTGAAGATGATAGTATGATTCATCGTTTAGGTTTCAGTTTTAAGTCACCACACAGAGGAAACCCAGGAGGATTATCATGCTCTCTAACAGACAGCAGAGGAAGGTACAGAGACCAGCAGCATCATTGGGATTAACAGGCCGGTCTTGGGATAAGAGGCAATGCTTACGGTGCATGTTAGTGTAATACCAAAAGGGATGATTGCAACACAGCCTGAGTTTGCTAAATCTGCATGAAGAAGAATCTTATAACAGTTGAAAACTTCTGACAAACTGGGTTTAAAAATGTTTTGAGGCAACATGAGGTGGCTTTCAGTGTCTGTGCTGTAACTGTATCTTTCAAGAGAGGGCCACTAACACTGAACAGTCATATAAGGTGTAAGAAGGAGGATAAGCAAAATGACTTCCACTACACTCCCAGAAGTGCCAAAAGAAGAAATTAATATAAGATGTCAAGAGAAAAGATTGACTGACTGGATGTTTTCTTTGTTTTTTTGATGACGCAAACTGGAGCAAGTATGAAGGAGACGTGGGGAGGCGTTATGATTCACCGGGGTGACGGCGGTACAAGGTTGTTGAAGGGTTTTAAGTTTATGATGGATGTTTGGGATTGAGTCATTCGCTGTGACTGGAGTGGGAAGTCTTTTTTTTTTTCTTTTTCTTTTTACTGCTGGAGAAAAGTGACATCTGTGAGATTATCCCACCAGGGTGGTTGGGTTTGTCAGCAGATTAAAGGAACAATGTTGAATATGTTCAAATAGAGCCACGTTACATTCATGTAATAATTATATATATGTAAATAATCGTAGTGCAAAACTTTTGGAAATGTGGTAATAAAAAAGAGGAAGCCTGAAAATAGTGATGCAATAGAAATATTCTCATCTTTGCATTCAAAATTGAAGTCAAGTAAAAGTATAAGCACCAATTTATGCTTAAAGCCCCATTGTGTAACATTTGTAGTTGTTCATTATCAAAATCTGTGTTGCCCTTCACAAACTTGTCCTTTTTTATGAATTCTTCTCAACAGGTAATTCTGCCTATTTGTGTAAAAGTTGTATAGTTGCTACTTGCTTGGCTAACTATAGCATGGTTGTGCATAACGCTAGAATGACGTCTAGGATACTTTTCCTTGTGTCAATGATGAAAAAGGATTGTCTACCTTGTAACAATTATATTATATTATAACACACTCGGAATGGGGGGGGGGGGCTAGAAAGTAATATTCAGTTGGTTGTCATATACAATTTCACCGCTAGATGGGAGAAATTATTACACAATGTAGCTTTAAAGTGTCAAGCCAAAAGTAAACATACTTATTATGCAGAATGGCCCTCTTCAGAATAATGTATATTATATTACTGGATTAAAATTGTACATCACTTACTTTAATGTTGCAGTTGAAAAGGTGGAGCCAATTTGAATCACTTTACATACTGCTCGGTAGCTTGTGACTTCCCCGCCACCCAGGGATCAATGAAGTCTTATCTTAACCTATAATAATTCATCATCATTTATTTGTTGATTATATTTTTGTATTATCAATCTCAGTCTGCAAAGTAACTAGTAATTAAAGGTATCAAATAAATGACGTGGAGTTAAAAAAAGAATAAAGTATAATATTTGCCTCTGAATTGTGGTGGAATAGAAGTATAAAGTGGCAGTAAATGGAAATACTCCATTTAATACATTAAGCACAGTATAGTATTTGTCCACAGGCTTAATTACTGATGACAGCAGCAACACAATCCAATCAGGAGTAAAATATGTTGTATGTGCTGCTGCCATTTAGACAAAAATATGTTTAACTGTATGTTAATATTAAAAAAAAGATCCTTAAGTGACTGCTAAGTATAATATGATTACCTGTGGGAA
This sequence comes from Gymnocephalus cernua, assembly GCA_023631565.1. Lineage (NCBI taxonomy): Eukaryota > Metazoa > Chordata > Actinopteri > Perciformes > Percidae > Gymnocephalus > Gymnocephalus cernua. The sequence continues at coordinate 24,498,153 of CM042442.1, forward strand.
GTCATAGTAAAAATGGTTGAAATGCAGTGCATTCAGAAAGTATTCAGATCCCTTCACTCTTTTCACATTTTATGTTGCAGCCTCGCCCATATTAACAAAGCAAAAACAGGGTTTTAGAAATGTTTGCAATTGTATTAAAAAGAAAATATCAGATAATTGTTCACATTGTTTTATTTCTGCTGATATTATTATTCACTGAGTTGTATACATCTTCTAAGTGTATTTTGTTTTCTTTTTTTTGTAAAATGTAAAATCTTAATAAACATACTTTATAAAAAAAAATATCAGAAATATCAGAAGCATTTAGACCCTTTGTGATGACCTTGATCATGTTTGAGATGTTGCTACACCTTGTTTGGAAACCACCTGCAGTAAATTCAACCCTTATGTGGAAAGGCACACACCTGTCTATATAAGGTCTCACAGCTGAAAAACCAAGCCATGAGGTCGAAAGACTGCTGCATTGAAGATTCCTAAGAGCATCATTCTTAAATGGGAGAAGTTTTGAATAACTTTTCCTAGAGCTGGCTGCCTGCACAAACTGAGCAATTGGTGGAGAAGAGTCACTCTGGCTGAGCTCCAGAGATCCTGTGTGGAGATGGGAGAAACTTCCACAAGGACAACCAGTGGCCAGACAGACGCCTCTTCTCAGTAAAAGACACTTGAAAGCCTGCGTGCTTGCTTGGAGTTTGCACAAAAAAAGCAACTAGAGGATTCTGAGGCTGTGAGAAACAAGATTCTCTGGTCTGAAACTGAGATTGAACAGTTTGACCTCAATTCTAATGTCTGGAGGAAACCCGCCTCTGCTAATCACCTGTGTAATACCATTGCAGTGGTGAATGGTGGCTGTAGTCAGCCTCATGCTGTGGGGGTGTTTTTCAGCAGCAGGGACTGGAGGCCTGGTCAGAGTTGAGGAAAAGATGAACGGAGCAAAATACAGAGATATCCTTGATGAAAACCTGGTCCAGAACACTCAGGACCTCCCTACTGGGCTGAAGGTTCACCTTCCAACAGGACAATGACTTGAGCACATAGCCAAGACAACGCAATACTGTTAATGTCCTGGACTGGTCCAGCCAGAGCATGGAGGGTCTGCAGAAAATCCCCAAATCCAGGTGTGCAAAGCATGCCCAAGAAGACATTTGGTAATCACTGACAAAGGTGCTTGAATTGTACTGAAGAGTTAAGGGTCTGAATGCTTGTGTCAATGTGATATTTTAGTTTTCTTTTTAATAAATTTGCAAAAACAAATCACGTTTTCTGTTTTTTCATTATGGGGTATTTTGATGATGGGAAACAATGACTAGGCTATACATACATATATTTGGGGGGGGGGGGGGGGGGGGGCGGGGGTAGCATTTTGACAGGACAGCTTGGACATGAAAGGGAAAGTCATTTAACCCTCGCGTTGTCCTCCCGGGTCATAACTGAAAATCTTTTCGACACATTTTTCGATGCTTTTTAGAACGTTTTTGTCAATTTTTAAAACATTGTCAGTGCCTTGCTTCAAAGCTGAATTCTGCCGTTTTCTAGTCTTTCAATGCCTTGAGTCGCTTTTTTTTCAATGCAGTTTTAAAAAATGTTCAAGGTGTGTTTGAAATTCCAAGTATCACATTTCTGGGTGTATCACTGTGCTACAACCCTTATGCAAAATATGAAAAGTAAGCAAACACATCTGTTGTCAGACTGCTTCCTCTTTAATACAAAAAATCATTCCATTCAGTAAAGAAAATATTTTGACAAAAAAACATTTTAAATCAAGAGCAGGTGTCTGATTTGAAAGGTAGTGTATAGTTGATGTAAATTTGTAGAAGTGCCTGGATGGTACATTTTTTGCATTTTATTCAAACTTTTAATTACACCAGTATCCATGATCTTGTAATGGCGACTTTGCTTGTGCAATTATAGCACCAGGTTTGATACAGTTGTGAGTAGCCTTTCAGCACACATTCATTGTGGAAGTTTATATTGTATTTTAGTATCATGTGGTGTCTATTTTTATTTATTCATTGCCAGTAAGTTAGTATTGTACTGACCTGAGCAAAATGTATTCCCCTTTGTGGACAATAAAGAACTTCTATCTATGCGTGTTGCAATAAGGGGTTTCCAACTGTGAAAGGGATACTTTTGCTATAATCTGTGTAATTAGGATACATTACTCATTTATTATTCAAAGTAGTTAAACCATCCTTTACCAGTTTGCTTCTTGATGCAGTTGAGATGTATACTGTGGAACATGTAGCATTTTGTCATCAACTGAGCACCACGCCCTAATTTGTTAGAACCATTTATGTATTTATCAGAGAATGAGTTTATTATGGCAGAGTACATGTTAACCCACGGTTAGATTATTCATGCTCTTACCCATTTCTTAAGAAATTAGAAACCAACAAAGTGTATCTGTGTGTTTGAATCAGTCTGCTCCTTCTGTGCTGACTGAGTTCACAGCTGTAACATAGTAGGGTCCCTCTCTGAGATAAGTCTTCAGACGGATGTAGTGCTGGCTGCCCAGTATCTCTGCTGCTGTTGATGACCCCACAAGTGACCCCACAAGTTCAAACTTAGCATCTTTGGCCTCCTTTGTCTGACCCGCTGAACGATCCAAAACAAACTCCATGAAACTGGGAGTGCTGATCATTAAGTTCTGACCCCACAGTTGAGTGGCAATGGCCTGAAAAACACACACAGATATCCACTGATCAAGAGAAATATTACTGGAGCAATGTTGACGGCATTATGCTTTTGTGTAATCATACAAAATACAAGACACAATGTTTCAATATCTACTGTTCTTTTACAGGTTATTAAAAGGTCAGTAACACAGGACGGAAATGATGGTAGTTATTAACAACTGAACGCTCACAGTGAATATCCGCAGCGCCCCACAATGCAGCTCTGGGAACGGCTGAGTGCTGATGTTGCGGATCATGTCCATTGGTTGATTAGACAAAAGGTGGAACCAGGACTCTGTCAGGGCCAAGAGGTCTTCTGTCTGCTGCTCTGGCTGCAATGAAGCATTATAGATTCATACAATTATTGTTTCTTCTGAAAATGGCCTTTAATGACATAAAAAGTGCCTTTATATATGTGTGCACACATACCTGTAGAGTGAGAAGATCCGATATGGCGTCCAAGCTGCGCACTCTGAGCTCTGTAGCTCCAGAACTAGCAAGCTGGCTCATTCTTAACAGCACAGCTTTGAATTTTTCTCCTGAAGACACACAGACAATCAGTCACACAGATCCCAAGACATCAGCTGTAATTACAAGAATTAATGACAGAAGCTAACCTGTTTTGTGTAGGACCTGCTTCCCCTCCACAGTAGATCCGAGTATTCCCAAAGTGTCCAGAGCCACACCGATCATTGCAGGGTCCGGGTCCAGAACCATCTCAAACACCTTGTTCTGGAAGGCCGGATAGGTTTCACAAACCTGCTGAGGGCTGTCCATAATGGCCAGGTTTCCAAAAAACTTCACCAAACCTATTGGAGTAATATTTGCACTGTAAAGGACTGAATAATGCAGAACTGAATTGCTGTATTAAATAAGAGGAATACGCCACAGAATCATAACATTTCTGCATTTTTCTAAAGAGACTCACCAGGAAGGTAGAGGGAGGAGAAAGGATCAGTCTCTGCTCCTCTGATCATGTTGGAGATCTTGTCCATTATACCCTGCTGGGCCAAATACTGCCGGCCATGCTGACTGTGGGCTAGAGAGGTCACCATCTCAATGGCTGTGGCCCTGGAGAAAAAGACAACAGACACAAATTTACAGAAAGATAGAAGAGCAAAGACATTCATTAAAAAGGAAGGATTGTGAAAGCAGTCAAAATCAAAAATTTTAATTTGCAGTAACTACATTATCATTTTCAACAACTTCTCAGTTTACATCTCTGTCTCTTATTACCTGATCAACACATCATCCCCTGTCAGTTCTCCAAGCAGCTGAGAAATTAAGCTGCTGTTGGCACAATAACCGAAAGAAATCGGCGATACAGACGAGATTTCCACCACCAGCTGCAAGCAGCAAGAAAAGTATTTATTAGGGAATGAATATGAGAGCTGTTTTATGTGTGTATATTAAGATGCATTCCAGACCAACTTTAATACAACTGACTCCTTGTGCCCAGATTATGGCAGGATATCTTGTTATGATTGGTCATTTTTTCCACTGATTCCATTAAAATAAATGTATTTTAATTTATATGAAAAACAAATGTATGTCACACTAAAAAGTTGCCACTTTTGCATCATCAGCCACAGTGAACCCAAATTGACACACAGTTGAATGTACCTCATATATTCTGTATCTGACAATGTCACTTATGGCCATCACATCCTTTATAACTTTCAGCAGGTCGCTCTGGAACAATTTGTCTAAGCCAGGCTTGGAGTGGCTCAGTTTAGACAGGGACTTGATGGCCTAAGAAATAAAACAATTACTGCACCAACTGCAGATTCATTAAAATCTCAATGCAGGATATTTCAGTGCTTCAGTAATCACCTGCTTTGCCACGGCCAACTTCTCTTCTCCAATGGAGTGGATCACTGCTCCGAGAATGCCATGGTTGTTGAGGATTTCAGTGGCAGCGTCGGGGTGCTCCACCATTCTACCAATCTGACAGAGAAAAACATAGAAACTTGACAAGTCAGCTTAAAGGCAACTGTACTGCATGTGTGTGTGTGTGTGTGTGTGTGTGTGTGTGTGTGTGTGTGTGTGTGTGTGTGTGTGTGTGTGTGTGTGTGTGTGTGTGTGTGTGTGTGTGTGTGAGTGTACGAGCAGGATACCTGTGTCAAGGCCAGTATCTTAACAGTTTCATTAGGATGAGTCAGACCCCCTTGCAGCTCCACTCTGTAGTTCTGGGCCAGTGACACGGGGCTTAGGGCCATTAAGATGCGTTCAAGGATGGCCACACACAGCTCAACCTGCTCCCTGTGAACACAACTCACATTAGTAACGTTATGACGCCAACTCTCACAAGTCTTTTCTCAATTAACTACTCAGAGCCCACGCTGACATATACAAATTGCACTAAAGCCTAAGGTAATTATATCATAGAAGACCAAGAGGAAACCAGTAAATATTCATACGTAACCGCTGAATGCTGGCATATTTGCTTAAAAATATGTAAACAATCAATTAGAAAAATTGTTATGAAAAAGGAAAACACTCTGAGAATCGGGACAGTGTTGACAATGACAACGTTTTATTGGTTGGCTCTTAACTCCAGCACACAGAAATCATCAAATTAAACAATGACTGTGTAGTTTAAGTGCTCATTTTCAGCTCTTTCATCTCCATATTGGACGAAAAGTGTAGCAGCCCGGTCAGTCTTTCTGCATCTGTACTGTCAAAAATGTATTTGGGGGGCTGTGTGTAAAAAGGGCAACGATTTATGCTGTGATATAGATATGAACACCCCACAAATACCCTTAATAAGAAAGTCAGTAATGTAATTTTCATTTTAAACCCAATAACACAGGGTTCTACAACGGAAAACGTCACTGTTGTTCACATCTGTATATTCTTGGTAGCATTGTAGCCAGTTAGCTTGGTAACAACTAGCACCGGGTAAAAAGCAGCCTTATGTTTTCAAGCTAGCCATCTAACTTAATCTACTCGTATCAACTTAATGTTCAAACTGTTAATTACACTTATAATAAATGCTATAAGAGCTGACTGACTCAGCAGTTTGCTAAACAGTGTGAATTAGATGCACTGTGCTGAACCAACCTGTCATTTGAGTGTAACAGAGAGAATATCACATTGAAACGCTGTCCGCTCACTGAGTCTCTCAAAGCGCTGAGAGGTAACGACAATAAAGCCGTTTTTAAACTCTGCAGCTCTTCAATTGGATCTTCAACAGAGGAGATTTCTTCCAGTAAACTCTCAATGGAAGCCGCCATGACTTCGTTTGTAAATACAATACCGACAAAAAACGAGTCCGCCTACTTTCTTCTTCTTCTTCAAAATGTATGCGCCTATTCAACTATAGGCGCATTACCGCCGCCTCCTGGACTGTGTGGGAGGCTCCATTTGATTTTAGAAAGTCTTGTTTTCGAATATTCTTTCAACCTGTCCACTTCAGTCTAATACAAATTATGGTAAATAATACAAAATGCAGACACCCTACATTTTATTTCCACTTTTTTTGTATTCCCCTCTTCTGCAGGAAGGCAACTTTTGCTTTAGGCTACACACAGTATGATGAAGTTTAACCAAGGCAAGCTATTCTCTACAACTTCGGCTTTTTATATTCAACCTAACTAATGTATGACCAATTTTACCAAGCAACACATTATCTAAACCTTATAAATCCAACATAGAGGAAACGCAAATACAAATTACAAATGTAATGCAAATGCAAAATCCAGATATTGTTCTGTTCATTTATGGGAACGTAGGCTACTATACTAAGAATAAAAACATTCTGGCTGTGTATTATTACCAAATGTGTAACAGAATGCTGCATTTATTCACAAAGGCAACACTTCTGCTTGTTATAGGAAAAAAGGAATTTGAAGTATGTCCATTAAAGGTTGCTGAAGTATTTTATTGTTTGTTGATGTTGTCTTTGGTTCCAACTACTTAACATTTTCTGCAGTGTGTTATGAACCTTTGCAAGCTCGCAGAAGGAGAAGCCTTAATACTATCCACACAGTTTTGCTAATGTATGTGTATGTTTGATGTAGCCTTTTTATGTGCAGCTTTTTACACAGGCACGGTGTTTTCACATTCATCTGCTGATAGGGGGACATTTTCTTTTTTCTCTCCTTAAAACAGACACACGTAACACATGTATGTATGCACTTAAAACATGTCTGGAGGGGATCCTTAATGTTCTTTTGGTATGAGATTAAACCTTCCTTCTCTGTATCATTAATGTTGTATGCACGATGCAGGACACACTCCTCTTGATGAAGCATGTGACTGTGGATTGGGGTGCAGGGTTACATGCTGCTAGAGCTTCATGAAAGTGGAAACCCTGTCTGTCAGCTGGTATTGTTGAACTGACTGCAGCAGAAGGTCCTCTGGTCACAGACAGCCAATACACAGAGAAAAAACAAGGCTGTGATTTCTCCTTTCCCTGATATCCAGTATATACGTTCATCAACAAACACTGTTTTATCTGTTGGTGAGAGTGTGGATTCGATCACAGATAAGTCTGCATGGAATTCACAGCAGCAGTATTTTGCAACATACACCTGGACTGCCAAAAAACTGTCCAGCTCTGAAATACTACTGTAGTTTTCTTTTTTTCAGAGTTGTACTTCTGCCAGTTCCCCTACAGCGTATCTGTATCGTATCTGTTTTCTGTCTCCAGTTCAGTGCATATTAGTCATTTTTGGATATATACACATTTTGAATTTATGTTGAAGAAAAATTAACTGTAATTTCTCTTGTTTGCAGTATAGCAGTGTTGCCAGTCTTGTGTTTGCCCAGCATAAGTAACTAGTAGCCTAACTACTAACTAACTACAGCGATGAAAACTAAAACAGTACAAATACCTAAATAATGCCGAATTAAACTAACAGTTTTTCCAAAGCAGACAATGCAACTTCTGTATCATAACTGATGTGCTTTACAATATCATCTATTACATCCACCCAGTCCTGACAGACCTCCTCTACTTGCTGGTGCTGTTTCCCTACTTTGTAAAATATTTGTCTTAGATGTGAGTGATACACCTTAAGTAAAGATTAGAGCCAGGATGTGCAAGCTCAGTTATTTACACGTGTTCTCTTCTTATTATGGCTGGTGCTGTTTCCCTACTTTGTAAAATATTTGTCTTAGGTGTGAGTGATACAGCTCAAGTAAACATTAGAGCCAGGATGTGCAATCAATGAAGAACCAATGAGCCAGAAACACCTGCTGTGGTTCTTGTTGTAAGGTAAGATGAACTGTTGGAAAAACGTCACTTTTGCTTTGTTTTTAATGTTGCTACTTTCTGCGTCTTTCTTTTGAATATGTATTTAATGTATAGACCCTTTGCAAACACGTGACCACGACCACGTGACGACGCCATGACGGACGGCAAAAACAACGGAAGCACAAGCTAAACAGTGCAGACAAGCGGAAAGTTTCATTAGTTTCAATCAGTTTGAAATAAATAACAGTAAATACACTGTGAAAATAATACTATCTTGTTCTTCATGGCTTCTTCTATTGAACAACAAGTTGTCGCTCCGTTATCGGTCGAGGTTGGGCATCCGGTAGGTGCTCACATAGAGCTGTATTTGGAGAAGTTGGATACCGACCCTTACCATCTTCCTCCCTCCGTTTTCATGGACCTCATTAAATCGCAGAGTCTGCCCGACATCAGCCCACACGATCTGTACCACTATGTGGTAAACGGGGTATCCCCATACACTGGTGCTGATCTCAAAGCTTTTAAACACATGGAGGATTATGGCGTTTCATAACACCGAGCTGCCCTATGCCAAGCCAACTAGCTAGCTACTGAATAACACAGCTTTGACCCCAACCCGACAGATCACGATCAAACTGTAAATGTGAATAACTTGTACTAACATTTGAATTTCCCTTTGTATTAAAGGCAACCTCTGAGCAGGCTAGTGTATTTCAACAGCTGACTTTGGGTATAAATAACACAAGTTATCTTGGAAGCTAATGTTAGCTAGCAATCACCTGTTGAGCTCCATGCAGTCTGCAGCCAGCAGCAAAGCCAAACTCCCCAAAGATCCACATAAAGTCAAACTGAAGGGAAGATGTGCATCATTCAAATATGAAGACAAACGGAGTTCGTGTGGTCTGTTGTTTTTATCACTTGAAGATAATTAAACATAACTAACCTAACTAAATAGAAGCGGTTTAGGCAGGCTAACGCGCTAGCATTACGTGGCTAATAGTTAGCTAGCTCTACGTTAAGAGTGAGCCAGTTTGTGATACATTAAATATCGAAGAAACCTTAGAAGTGTGTTCCCCTTGTTAACACAATAACTCAAATCAGACAAAACACAAAGCCCACAGAAGCCCATCGGACAAGAATAAATAACCATTTTATTAAATGAGTGAACACGAACGCGTTTGACTTGCCGTCCGTCTACAGCATGGTCTACAGTAGCAGCATAGCTCTTCCGCTGTCCGTCATGGCGTTCATAATTCGCGCGAGTAGAGCGTGACGTCACGTGCAAAGGGTCTATTGTGGAGCCTTCTTGTGTGAAATGGGATACATTACCCTTGAAATCAAGAGTTCTCGTGAGAACATAATTTGAATTTAATGCTTTCGGATTTGGGTCTGGATTTCCAGGCTAGGATATTTTATAGATTAAGTTTTATTATCAGCATGACCTTTTCCAATAAAGCCATATTAAAGCAGATCTGTACTGCACAGCACTTTGACTTGTCATAGTGTAATAGGAAAATCACAGGTGTTACTAATACCATTAATGAGGGCTTCCTTACAGTAAAGTGTCCCAGTAATGATGACAGGGAGCCAGCATGAACGGTAGCCTACCATGACCCTGACACTGAAACACTTAAATGAAATTACGCCATTTATAATTTACAATATTTAAACTTGTTCTTTTCTTACTATGGAATGTCAACATTTCTCTAATGAAGCCTATAGACTTATTTTGTTTGCTGTGAACCAAAAGATAAAAGCATGCAGTTGCAGTGAAGTTTGTCCACCAGCAGGGGGCGAATCAGAGGTTTAGGTTTAAACCAGCACTTGGCTGAAGTTTTTTTTATTTATTTTTTTTAAGCACTTGGCTGAAGTCTCCGTCCCACATTCGCCTCTTTTACGTGTGACGGCAGGTTAAGGCGCAGTGCGGCGGGGCTGCAGCACTCTCAGACAGGAGCTAATCTGTTGGATTTCCGGTCCTGATGCTCTCACTCTCTGTCGACAACTGGCTCTCCTCCTCCTCGCAACTCTCTGAAACCAGCCCCGGATCTTTTCTTTCGGACACTTTTCTTACAGTTTTATGAGTTGGAATAGAATTGTCCTCACCTGAGGCTGCTGGAATGAAATGTAAGTATGTCTGTAACGAATTTGACTAGATTTTACAGTAAATACCTGGCAAAAAAGTTGCCAGTAAAATCTTGTAAAGTCTTGTAAAATTGCTGCTAATAACTGTAAAAATAATTACAGTATAATACTGGATTTCTTTTACAGGTTATTGTTGTACATAAATTACAGCGATGTATTGTTTTTTTTTATAGGAAAACAACACTTTATTGTAATTTAGTTTACAACATTATCTTGTATTCTTTTCAAATTACAGATATTACCTGGCAACTCGAGTTGCCAGGTAATATCTGTAAATACCTCACAATACAATATGTTAGATCTTTTTTTACAACAACATATTGTACTTTGAAATAATTACAGCTCGAGTTGCCAGCAAAAAGCAAAGTAAATATTTCACAATACATTATGTATATTTTATATAGTTAATTTTTGTTTTTTACATTCACATCTTTGCTGATGCCTATTGTAAAGTGTTTTAAATAAAAGCTTGCTTTTAATCCAAAAATCATTGCATTAGATTCTCTTCAACTGTTAAATAAAACCAAAGTCCGAGATGCAAAATCATGAAATTTTATTATTAAAACGCAATAGAGTGTTACATTACTGTACATTTTCAGAAGGTAACTTTTCTTTTTCTTAACAGCTCATTAAACATTCAGTGGAATTCAAATTAAGAGTTGCAACGAGGTCCAGCAATAGCAAAATTCACCATAACCTTAACTTAGCTTAAAGACCCAATTTAAAATCAGGACCTGGATTACAATTAGGGATGCACATTTTTTCACTTCCGATCCTGATACCTGAATTTGGATATCCGCCGATCCTTTGGGTGCTCCGATCAGGATTTTTGGGGCCAATCACCGATTGCTGGAAGACGTATCGGCCGATACCGATCACCGATCACTTTTATGAACTGAAAATTACGCCATTACGTAACAGTCACACATGTTTAGAGAATGTATCAGTAATTGTTTGGCTTTTTGTCATATCTCAAAATCTAAAAAATGTCCTTTCAATCACGGCAGACATTTCTTCAGCACACACACACACACACACACACACACACACACACACACACACACACACAGACAGAACCACACACACACACACCGTCACACACACGGACCGACACACACACACACACATACACACAGGGAAACAGCTGTTTGAGTGGCGCCGGAGCTGCTAGCTACACGACTCCGCTCTGCCTTAGTGTTAGCTAACTTTGAAAACTGCTCATACTCCTTTCCGTGACTAACCTTCAAATGTCAGATGAGGTTGGTGGTGTTAAAATGTCTTTGGAGCTTTCCGCCTCGTGGTATTTCCTTGGCACACACGTTGCAAATCGCTAATGTATTGTCTTTTTCCCAGATAGCAATGAGTTGGCAGATCACCAGCGGTGCTCCAGGCCCGCGGGCCAACTGCTGTTCTGCTGCTGTTCAGACACCTTGTAGAACTGCCAGACCGGTGAATGTAGGGAGGCCGCAATTTTAGCTCCATGTAGAAAATGTTCTCACGAGTAGTGCGCTCTTAATACATCCATGGTAGTGCGTCATCTGATCGGCATTTATGGAGACCACCGATCTAACTATTTAAAGCCATTATCGGCCGATACCGATCAGTGACCGATCAATCGGAGCACCCTTAGCCGATACTGATATTATTCCGATATCAGAGCTGTGTTTGCTTTAATTTTATTATTATCATTATTGTTGATTTTATATGATGCTGAAATAAACTACTCTCAATGGGCAAGTATGATATGTACGTATGTATGCATATATGTCCCAAAAGGCAACTTGACGTAAGTATAAGTTCAGAAAAGGAAGTCAGAAAAACATGAAAAATCCCATTCTGAAAACAAATATGCAACTGTAAGGGTTTCAAATTGATTGTCATGTCAATATTTGTTACATTCCCAAAATGTCAAATACTTGAGTCTTGAAATATAAGAAAAGTGCAAGTGTAAAAATCTTACACACACACACAAACACACACACACACACACACACACACACACACTATCAATAAAACAGTGTGCATCTGAACAGCGCAAATCAAGTACACTGAAATCAAGGTTTTAAAATGTCAAATATATGAAATATAAGAAAAGTGCAATAACTGTAAACATCTTACACACACACACACTTACTTACACACACACACACACACACACACACACACACACACACACACACACACTAGCTGGCTGCAAAGTGCAGAATGGATTTCCTCAGCAGCGGCGTGTCTCATAACTCTGTGTCTCATTGAGCCGCGCCTCCGTTCAGGAAATCTATTCCACAGTTTGCAGCCAGCCAGCAGACCAGCCGGCAGGAATCACTTTGCCATTTCAGCAGACAACGTTAAAGTGCAGACATGGCTCATGTAGGCGGTGGGCCGGACCCCAAAATTATGAATTTAATACTTACCTCACCGCTGTCTACGTTTTTTATTGCTGAGGTCATGTAAACAAATCGTATAAGTACTACAGACATTGTTTCCAACTTTGTTGTATGCACATAAGATGCAAAATGTCCTCACAAACTCTTACTTTTTTAAACCGGCGAATAAGCAGGATTACTAATAATAACTAGAGAACCTCCCGTTTCCTTGACAACCAACGTAAATAATGACCAAAGATTCTACAGCGGAGGGGACAAACTTGTTCTTGTACAGCAGATTACGATTAGATTAATAGATGGGATAGTACAATTTTTAGTGGTGAGATGTAGCATTTTTTCCGTAGGTTGAGTCTTCATACTTTCTATCGTTATTATTAGTAATCCTTTTTATTTGCCGGTTTAATCAACATAATGTAACAACACACAAAAAATGTATCAAACGGCTCGTAATACGGAGGTAAAAATGAGGTGTGTATTCACTTAGCTACAGTGGTAAAAAGCCCCGTAACCCCCTTTTCCCAGACAAGTTGGGCAAAGTTTGTGCAATGTACACACTTATGGGTGAACCTGCAAACTATAGAGAGTACAGTAGCTGAAAAAGCTGTATTGGAATTTAACTTAAACTCCGAAGACGTCCACGATGTGCCGGCTGATGTTGGATTTCACAGAGAATGCTACATGCTCTTCACCAACAAAGAACACATTGAAAGAGCACGTAAGAAGAGAGAAAAGGCAGCTAACAACAGTGAAGGTTTGTATCAAATGTATAACAACAATGTCCAGACAGTAGTGTGAAAGTAGTTGTCCAGCTGTAAACCCGATTAAATTGAGCAAGCGGTGGCTGTTCACTGTCATTTATACCCCTGGCTGCACCAGAAACGCCTCCTTTTCCCAAAACATCAACGTCACCCAGCCAATCAGAATTAAGGTTTCTACCCCAATTTGGATTATGGCCTGGCTAACCCTGGACTCTGGGCAATTCCCTGATGCATAAGGTTCATTCTGAGGGATTGCTTTTTAAAATGTGCACACAAACTTTTTACTGAATTATTTAGCTGATGATCCCATTAATTACAACGGTGACACCAGTGCAACTGAAAAGGTTGTACGACTACTTAAATTCCACTATGTAAACACAACCAGTTCTGGAGTGATATGTCTATCACTAGAGAGGTAAAGAGGCTCTTCCTATAGATAACAACACCCAGTCTCTGTGTGTATTGGTGCATTATGCATCTCATGCATCATGTCAAATTGAGCAAGTAGTGCTTTATTGTCCCATAAACATACATTACAGCACACTGCAATGAAGAAGTGTAGGGAAGCAGTTATTCATTAACATTGCAGACAGCATGTACACTGTATTAATATAGTATATCAGTGCAAGTGGATGACATTAGAAATAATATAAATAAACAAGGGGACAAGTAGCAAAAGGCAGTGCAATATGAGTGTAAGTAGGGTCAAATGTTCATAGCAAATTTACGAATAATAATAATAATAATAATAATAATAAAAAAACAGTTTAGCAGCATGTGGGAGGAAGTGCAGACGTTTTTGGGCTTTCTTGGACAGGTTCTGTTGGTGGTGTCGACAGATCAAGATGGGTCATCTGTGGTTGTTGAGAGATATGATGTTGTCCTGTCCATGTCTGTGTGTTAGATAAACAAATTAATTATATTCAGATAAATAAACACAGAAAGCGCATATTCAAAGAGAATTTTAAATCACATTTTCATCTTGACATTTGTATTAAGATACAAGCCATCTCAAATTAGCTTGACAAGACTACTGCACTTCGGACCACAAATAATTTTGTTAAATAGCTCAAAAACAGCTATCTTTAACTAAAACATTTTCCACCATATTCCATTTTATACATGTTCTGTTATGTAGGTGAAGTCCAACCACTGACAGATGTAGCTGAACCACTGCTGGTCAATGATGAGAGTGTCTCCAAGGTCTGGATTCTGCGCTCTGTATTGGATGATGGCCCCAAACAACCAAGGAGAGCATCTCATCTACTCCCAGCTGGATGCCTAATATGCAAGAAGAATCAATATGTTATTGACATAGAAAAAGGAAAAAAGAAAAGCTTTCAAAATGTGAGACACTGATAGCAGGTGAGCTGCTTTTTGCAGCAGAGGACAAGATGGATGAGAGGCTTCTCATCATCTTACGGGAAGTGAGTACTTTTGCCATCTCTGTTCATGACTACCACTATAAAGTTGATTTGAAATCATTTCTTCGTTTTTGGTTTGCATTCTTTTTAGCTTACTTGTAGCCTAGTTAGCTTGCTGTAACCAACCTGCACAAACTATCAACCCTCCCGTTTTCCTCCGTGATTCTCCCTTATTTAGACTTATTTCACGCTGTCTTTTCCTGTAATTATCCCGTATTTCAATACTCTTTGCTTAGTTCATTGTGCATGCACCGAATTATTATTTTGGATTATCCTACGCAACGTAACGTTAGCTAGCTAGCTAGCAAGCTAGCTAACGTTACTGCTCCACTACCAAAATTTTTTCATGGCTAATGTTGTCATAAACGACAACGCATATATTCACGGCGAAGTATAGCTTGCAGTCTTAAATACAACTTATATGAAAAGCATTAAGATATAGGGGTGTATATCATTGTAAAACAAATTTTACCTTGACGTTGTTTTTGCCGAGATACACCGGTCTCTCCAGGTTGGGTTGTAGACTCATGGCCGCCGGGGTCAAATCAATTCCACAAGGTAACAACACAAGCTTTGATTGGATCTCACTCCGGCCAACGGTTGTGATCAGCTAGCGAAATTAAATCTATTGTTATACTTTAATGTGCAACATTTGGCGTTGGAAACAATCGGTAATCTTTTTGTGAATTATTCATACAGCTAAATTAAAAAAAATGAGCCAGACAGCTGATGGGTAACTAAACGAGATATCCGGAGTTGGCCCATCGCCTAATGGTTTAAATCTCTGCAGTTTGGATCGGGAAAATCCGATACCTGAATTACGCTGGTATTGGGTCCCGATACTGGATCGGATCGGCCCCATCATTACAATATTACAATAACTGTTTGAAACATCACCTCAACAAAATAATAATAAAATAAAACTTTGGAAGATTAGAACAATGTCCATTCAAATTGTGAGGAAGTAGTTTGTATATGACTTACAATTGAAGCCATTCAAAATCCATCAGCCGCTTGAGTAGAGAGGAGACGTGAGGGTTAATGCAGTTGCTCTTCTCCTGTACCTTCCCGCTTTTTTGGCTTACCACCTTTGTTGTCTTGGTCCCACTGGAGGGGTTCAGTCCAATGAAGCATCTGAAATCACAAAATCACATGAAAATAAACTTCATGAAAAAGTGCCTTAACTGCTCTACAAGAGAGTGCAAAATACATCAGGTTGTGCAAATCAAGCTAATTAGCCCTTTTCAGCTTAAGTGCAGAAAAACTGCAACAGAACAATTAAGCTGGTAATTATTATTCATTTAATTTCAGTTGTGTCAGTTGTCTCTGTCTCTGTCCCCACCAAAATACCACATTAAGACACCAAGACTTGAGATACACCATAGAAAATGAATTCTGTCATTTTTACCAAAAACGTTTGATAAGATTTCTGCAAGAATTGCATTTTTTCATTGATACATCACCATCACACATTTATTGAGTCCACAAAAGTCTCAGTTTTCTAGTTAGACTAAATTCATGCAACTCCAAGGCTGTTTAGGGACCCCAGTCTGCTGAAATATCTAAATACACCCTTTTAGAACAGGTGAAAATAACACTTGCACTGCATGACATAAACTGCATGGGATTATCAAAAAATGGCCATGTATGCTCTAACGTAGTTCACAGAAGAGCTGTTAAAGTTAAATATCAACCGAAATTAAAAGGTTTTTTCAGGGGTCATGCAAAGTCAAACGTTATTATAATGTACATTATCTGAACCTCTCAGCTGTCACTGTCCCGTATACGACCCACCTCCGCTCAAATTGGACGCTGAATATACTTTGTTATAACTTCTACACATTAAATCTTCACAATATACGGCCATGCGATACACCATTTGAAAGCTTACCCTCTCAAGATTAATTTAAGCCCACACAGAAGAACATTTATAGAAGTTATAAAACTGTTATAAAGTTAAAGAAAATAAATTAATTAATTCATTACACTGCGCAGCTGGTGTGTGTGCATTCATACCTTTTTGAGTGTCCCTTTATCCACAGAGGTGATATAATCCCAAAAACTTTGTTTTCATAAATCCACAAGAGTCCAAGGAAATGAAATATCTAAGCAGTTTAATCCAAAACGAGTTATTCGCCTCAAAATCTTAAAGTTTACAAGCCCCGAGTGATGGCTGGCTCTGTGTTTCAGCACAGACAGTGACTGTTACAATGCAAAGCCCTCCCTGACCAATTTATAATTACTTATTTCTATATATTTATGTATAGTTATTTACAGTATGTGTGTGATTGATGTGGGTGTGTTTTTGTATTTGAGAAGTTTTGAATTTTGCACTTTTTGGGCTTTTTTCTTTGCAACTTTCAAGAAAAACGCACAGCCACATTTGTAGAAAAAAAATCATATAAAATCAATTTCTGAGTCTTTTGGCTTCTGGCTTTTTTCTGTAGTAAGCTGACACATGTGGCTAATGTCCTGGATTGTCTGCTACCTCTCAGATGTGTTCACAGCAGTGTATTTTAATCATATTACAGATGTATGACTTGGACGGAAATAAAAAAAACTCTATTCTAGCCTCTGTAGCTCTGTGTCAGTGAGGCCTAGAATCACCCTGACACTTGGAACTAAAACTTGAGAGTGTTTCCTTTCCCACATCCCAGAGTG
This sequence comes from Gymnocephalus cernua, assembly GCA_023631565.1. Taxonomy (NCBI): domain Eukaryota; kingdom Metazoa; phylum Chordata; class Actinopteri; order Perciformes; family Percidae; genus Gymnocephalus; species Gymnocephalus cernua. Next base: position 24,515,394 of record CM042442.1, read on the forward strand.
TCAAAGTATATGGGAGCTGTACCACTTTTAATTTGGGTATGCCGTTGCATGAAATTTCAGCCGTAGGAAAACACAATATATCAATGCAGTCTGGAATGAAGGAACAGCGACAACATTCATATCACTGAAGAGTGTATATTTTCAGAGCAGTGACATCTGGACTAAACACGATCGGCGGATTTACGTTATGGGCTTTCGGTTCAATAAGACATTTTTAGAACTAGTAGGACTTCGGATTAATGTTAATGGCTGTCTGCAGCCCCCCTGATCTGCGGACGATGCAGCTAATGCATACGGTTAAGTTAGCTGGCTTTTGCTTCACTAAGGTTGACTTTAGTTTGCTAGTGTTAGCCAGAACGGCGAAAAAATGTATTACAGTCAGTCACACATAGCTAAATAAAACATTGTAACGTTAGGCTAACGTTACTTACCAAAGACCTCGACTCCGTGGCGCCTGAACATTTTGTACTTCTGCTGCATGCCAGAGTGACGTTAATGTTAACGTTACAACACAGACGTTGAAGTCCACTACTACGCTTAGTTCAAAATTAAATATAAATATGTAAAGGGTTAACATTATACCCACTATACTTTTACTTTAGTGTTACCACTAAACTGCTTCACCTGGGATGTTCAAAATGTCTTCTGAAAAGTCTCAGCTAACTTTAGTTAACTTTATTTTTGGGCCTGCACTAGACTGATACACGGTCAACTTAGGTTATTTCAACCAACATTAACAAGTTAAACCACAATTTAATTATGTAGGCTATTTATAATAGTATACTTATGTATTGTGGATGAGTGGAATGGCAATGTGGCTGCTCCTCTGCAATCCAACATCAAATGGTTTTGTGTCAAGCTAACCACCTCCTGCAACGCATTCAACAGTAAATAACTGTACTACTGCATCATTTACAGTCAAGCGCAAATATCCCTGTAAATTATTGTGGCCAAAGGTGTCAACTACTGTAATAGTTTTTTGACCCACAATGCATTGCAATGTACAGCTAAACTTTGTAAAATGACAGAACAAGAAGTTACTGTAAAATTTTGCTGTAGAAATTACAGAAATGTGTTGTTGCTTGTGTGGCTGCTGTATGTTTTTCTTTTTTTCTTTTACCTTTCTATTCCTAAACACAAATTGATTCCCAACTGTTATTGAAGCTTCTGTCCTAGGATCAGTTTGTGCTCTGCTCCTGCTGTTGCGGGTATCCGCGTGCCGGGGTGATGAGGTTACTTCCAACACAGGTAGGTTTGAACAGAGTGTTATGCCTCCATTGTAATCTCTCAGATTATGTGTTGCTTTAATAGCTGCCACTGGTCAGATGTAGGGAACATACAGTATGTACATTAGTTGTGCGTGCCTGTTTTCTTCCTGTGATTGTATCAGGTCTTCCTCTAGCACTGCGGGTTAAGCTGCCAATACACATTCCGGTGGGCTAACCCCGATAACAAAGACAGGCTCTGGCAAGCTCCTGGTAGAGTTACAGGTCAGCAAAAGAGGCACAGCAACAACAAAAAATACAATGTATTTAGTGTCATGTGTATCCCTTATTACGAGGTAGTAGTAATAATGTACATAGGTTTCCATCCATCCATCCATCGTCGTCCGCTTATCCGTGGTCGGGTCGCGGGGGGAGCAGCTCCAGCAGGGGACCCCAAACTTCCAACTTACAAAGCACAGCCCTGGCGGAGGCCAACCCTCACCTGGAACGTGTCCAACTTACTGCCGAGAACCCGGACACAGCTCTCGCTTTGGTCATACAGAGATTGGATGGCCCTGAGAAGGGACCCCCTCACCCCATACTCCCGCAGCACCTCCCACAATGTCTCCCGGGGGACCCGGTCATATGCCTTCTCCAGATCCACAAAACACATGTAGACTGGATGGGCATACTCCCAGGATCCCTCCAGGATCCTTGCGAGAGTAAAGATCTGATCCGTTGTTCCACGACCAGGACGGAATCCGCATTGTTCCTCTTCAACCCGAGGTTCGACTATCGGCCGAACCCTCCTTTCCAGCACCTTGGAGTAGACTTTACCAGGGAGGCTGAGAAGTGTGATACCCCTGTAATTGGTAACCACCACCCCGGTCTGCCACTCCTTTGGCACTGTCCCAGACTTCCATGCAATGTTGAGTAGGCGCGTCAACTAAGACAGCCCCTCCACACCCAGAGCTTTCAGCATTTCTGAACATATCTCATAAATCCCTGGGGCTATGCCACTGTGGAGTTGTTTGACTACCTCAGTGACCTCCACCAGGGAAATGGACGACAATCCCCATCATCCTCCAGCTCTGCCACTAACAAAGAGGGCACATCAGCTGGATTTAGGAGTTCCTCGAAGTGCTCCTTCCACCGCCCTATTACCTCCTCAGGTCAGCAACGTCCCATCCTTACTGTACACAGCTTGGATGGTTCCCCGCTTCCCCCTCCTGAGGTGGCGAACGGTTTTCCAGAAGCGCCTTGGTGCCGACCGAAAGTCTTTCTCCATGTCTTCTCCGAACTTCTCCCACACCCACGGCTTTGCCTCTTTCACGGCTGAGGCTGCAGCCCTTCGGGCCCGTCGGTACCTTGCAACTGCCTCCGGAGTCCTCTGGGATAACATATCCCGGAAGGACTCCTTCTTCAGTCGGACGGCTTCCCTGACCACCGGTGTCCACCACGGTGTTCGTGGGTTACCGCCCCTTGAGGCACCTAAGACCCTAAGACCACAGCTCCCTGCCGCAACTTCAGCAATGGAAACTTTGAACATTGTCCACTCAGGTTCAATGCCCCCAGCCTCCACAGGGATGCACGAAAAGCTCCGCCGGAGATGTGAGTTGAAGGTCTGTCGGACAGGGGCTTCCTCCAGACGTTCCCAATTTACCCGCACCACCCGTTTGGGCTTACCAGGTCTGTCCAGAGTCTTCCCCCACCCCCTGACCCAACTCACCACCAGATGGTGATCAGTTGACAGCTCCGCCCCTCTCTTCACCCGAGTGTCCAAAACATACGGCCTCAGATCAGATGAAACGATTATAAAATTGATCATTGACCTTCGGCCTAGGGTGCTCTGGTACCAAGTACACTTATGAGCATTCCTATGTTCGAACATGGTGTTTGTTATAGACAATCCATGACTAGCACAGAAGTCCAATAACAGACAACCACTCTGGTTTAGATCAGGGAGGCCGTTCCTCCCAATCACGCCTCTCCATGTGTCTCCATCATTGCCCACATGCGTTGAAGTCCCCCAGCAGAACTATGGAGTCCCCCACCGGAGCCCCATACAGGACTCCATTCAAGGTCTCCAAGAAGGCCAAATACTCTGAACTCTTGTTTGGTGCATATGCATAAACAACAGTCAGAGTTTTCCCCCCAACAACCCGCAGGCGTAGGGAGGCGACCCTCTCGTCTACCAGGGTAAACTCCAACGTAGCGGCGCTCAGCCGGGGGCTTGTGAGTATCCCCACACCTGCCTGGCGCCTCACACCCTGGGCAACTCCGGAGAAGAAAAGAGTCCAACCCCTCTCCAGGAGTACAATTCAATTTCAATTCAATTCAATTCAATTCAATTTTATTTATAGTATCAAATCATAACAGGAGTTATCTCAAGACACTTTACAGATAGAGTAGGTCTAGACCACACTCTATAATTTACAAAAAACCCAACAAATCCCCCCAAGAGCAAGCACTAGTGCAACAGTGGCAAGGAAAATCTCCCTTTTAGGAAGAAACCTCGGACAGACCCAGGCTCTTGGTAGGAGGTGTCTGACGTGCCGTTTGGGTGCATCACAGTATAGTAAATAAACAGTGGCTAGAAAAAGTGGGCGTAGTAGTGCAGGGAGCAGCACGGCATAGCAGGGTATTTCTCAGCAGAACCACGGCAACAGCTGGAACCATGATTTTGGTGCCATCCTAATCCCAGGATTTCATCCTGGGTGAAAAAGAAACAGAAAGACTCCGGGGAGCAAGCTCCAGAGTACGGTTCCAGAACCGAGACTGTGCGTACCAGATCCAACTGGTAGCACTCCACCTCCCACACAAGTTCCGGCTCCTTCCCCCACAGCGAGGTGACATTCCACGTCCCCAGAGCCAGCCTCTGCTGCCCGGGTCTGGTCCGTCGAAGCCCCTGACCTTCACCACCACCCGTGTGGCAGCGCACCCCAACCCCAGCGGTTCCTCCCACAGGTGGTGGGACCATGAGCTGGAGAGATAGGTGCCACATAGCTTTTTCGGGCTGTGCCCGGCCGGGCTCCGTGGCAAACCCGGCCACCAGACGCTCGCTGACGAGCCCTCGCTCTGGGCCTGGCTCCAGACGGGGGCCCCGGGCTTCCTCCGGGCAGGGTCTCTCTATCCCTTCCTCATTTTTTCATAGGGTTTTTTGAACTCTCTTTCCAGCCTATTTAAACATCTCGAAAATCTGTTTTTATTTTTTTGTCATTTGTGTACAACAATCCCCAATCTTTATTCAAGATACTAAAAGTATTCTTGAAAAACAATTCTGCACTGCAAAGGAATTAAATTGATTTACCTTGCTTTAGTTAAAAGAGTTAAAGTTTTTTTTTGTTTAATAAAAGTGGGTCCTGGTGGCTCAATCTGACATTTCCTGTTTGGCTAAATGACAGATGTGTTTTTAGGAGTGAAGATCTAATCTTGTGGACAGATGTTTTTGTATAGAAAATAAATCACTTTGCAAGAAGTAACAGTGTCAATCAATCAATATTCAATCTCACAATGTCACATTTATTAGATTATATTAAGCATTTCTCACAGTCTTTGACAGGAGTTCTTCTTGTATTCCACAGTGAACCCTTGCTGTTATTTCCCCTGTCAGCACTGGGGTGTGTGTGTAAGGTATGGCGAGGACAAGTATGAGTGTGACTGCACTCGTACCGGCTACAGCGGAGAAAACTGCACTGTCCGTAAGTCCAGTTATTCTCATGATACAGTTCTCATATCCTCCCTTATAATTGCACGTTTAAAGAATGTGAAATGTTTTGTTATTGCTTTGTACACAAGATGGAAAGGATCAAAGTCAGGCCAAAGAAAAAGTTCACCGTTTAATTTTGTTATTATCAGGAAATAGTGCAGCATATCTCATGGCTCACAGAGTTAGGGCTTCTTGTCTAGACCCAAATATTTAGAAAAAAAATGGAGTAACAGGAGCAACTGCCAAAACAAGACTAGTTGGATCAGAGCTGCTTCTGCAGATCCCTTTACTAACTCTGCCGCTCTGCTTCTCATTAACAAGGAACCCTTGCACAATATGTCCACACGGTCCCTAATTAGAATTAGGGACAATGTAAAAAAAATGCTGACAGTTATGCAGTTACATCACACTCACCGGGCATAATAACATTTAACCATTGATTTGATTGTACAGAGAGAGAAAATAAAGAGTGGGAAGGAAAGAAGGAAAAGACAAGTAAAGTCAAACAGGAAAAGGGGAAATGGGATTGAGTGATAACCTTTACTTAATATAATGGTTTCTTACATACGGTAGAATAGCCACACATGTAGCTCATTTTACAGAATCGACTTTAAAACATCTTTATGAAGCTTCAGGATTTTAGAAATCCTGAGGTCATGAATGCCAACCGGCAGACAGACACAGTTAGCGACTAGCTGGTGAACTTGGTGGAGCATTTAGCAGCTAAGGAGCCAAATATTTCCCTCAGGAGTTGTTGGAGACCAAAAACAGAGCTCGGAGAGAGGGAATATTGCACTTACATTTTTCAGGTGCTCAGAAACACAACTCCAAATGAAGGCTAATTTCATGAAACTAAAATAATGATGGTTTAAAAAACAATATTTCAACACAAGGCCCCAAGATAAAGTAATAAAGCAAGTGTGCCTTTTGTGAGCCTTTGTTGATATTGTGCTTTAATGGAGCAATATCTCAAACAAATGTTCAGTTCAATTAACACAAACCAGTTGACACAGAGTAAGCCAGGAGCTTTCTTGGGCCTTGGGAATGTTGCCCCTTTTGCCTGGTTGGTAATCCAGCCTTATTCCCAGGACTCCAATTTTGTGTTACCTCATTCTTTAAATCCCTGAGCAATTCAGAGGTGTGGGTGGCTATTCAGAGGCCTGGAACCAGGCTATAACACCAAGGCCAAGCTTGCTACGTATCCTCTTGGACTGTGACATAATGTCTTTGTTATCCTAAAGGAATTCCTAGCTGCCCTGACTTCCAGTAAGAACAAGATTGTTTTTTCATGACTCTCTTCCACCCACCCATGTCTCACTCTAACCACCACAGCGGAGTTTTGGACCAGAGTGGGTGAGCTTTTCAAGCCGAGCCCAGATGTGGTGCATTACATACTCATCCATTTCCACTGGCTCTGGGACATCATCAACTACACCTTCCTACGGGACGTAATGATGTGGCTGGTTCTAACAGGTCCAGAGTCAGCTGTTCCTTTGTTCAATGAAATTCATTCATGGCTGTCACATATTCAATGTATCTAATAACTTTTTTTATCAACAGTGCGGACTTCCTTAATACCGAACCCTCCGACCTTCAACTCAAAGTATGGCTACCTCAGCTGGGAATCCTACTATAATCTGAGCTACTACACTCGGCTTCTGCCCCCAGTGCCAGAGGACTGCCCTACACCTCTGGGGGTCAAAGGTTAGCCACTCATTTATCTTTTATTTAGATAACAGTTTGATATTTCAATCTGTATTTTCTAAAATGGTTTTATGTTTTGGATAAAAATTCTTTAAAAGATAATAATATCTAGTAGCTATAAGACACATGTGGATAGTAAAGGAAAACTACAATATGTCCTTCTAAAATGTATTACAGTAGAAGTATGAAGTAGAATAAAATACTCAGGTGAACTGAATAGTTTTTCATATATGACATTATGAGACGCAAATGTGTGACAGCATCAATAATATCTAATGCAGAACGTGTGTCGGTATTATGCTCAGTATTGTTTCCGTTGGTGAAGTTCACCACAGCGACATGCATGCAGATTACTGACCTTGGATGTTTCAGAAGTGCAGTGTGATATGTTAACTGTATCAGGACTGTTTTCACCGACGCACTATTTCAGTGTTATGACTATAGAGGCGTGGCGTATCTGTGTTTTTCCCCGTGCTGTGTTTGACTGTGTCGTGGTGTTTCTGTTCAGGCAAGGCTGGGCTGCCTGACCCTGAGCTGCTGGTTGACAGGCTGCTGAAGAGAAGGACATTCAGACCCGACCCCCAGGGCTCCAACCTCATGTTTGCCTTCTTCGCACAGCACTTCACCCACCAGTTCTTTAAGAGCTACGATCCCAGGGGTCCGGCCTTCACGACGGCTCTATCGCATGGGGTTAGTCCATTTACAGCGTTTGTCCATATAGTAATAATAAACCTTATTTGAATAGCACTCTTCTTGCTTGTGTTTTCCCTGAGTTTGATTTTGAAGCATTTATATTTTTAAGTGAAAGTGTTGTTGACCGAGTAGAAAAGGCCTCAGAATTTGGCTGCAATAAAATTTTGCATGCATGCTTGGAACAAATAAATAAATACCTTTATTTATTTCCTCTCATTGTCTCACTTTATTTCTTTGTCTCATCCCGTGACACATACAGGTGGATGCAGGGCACGTTTATGGAGACAACCTGGAACGTCAGCTCCACCTCAGGCTTCACAAAGATGGAAAACTCAAGTATCAGGTGAAAGAATCAAACTGTTAATAGAGAAAACATATGCACAGAGACTTATCTCAACATGTGGATCAAAATTGGAACAAATACGTTCCATTCCAAGGACAGAGTGAAACGACATTGTGTAGTTTTCAGCCAAATCTGTTACTTACTAACAGTGTTGTCGATATTTATCGTTTCACTTAATCTACTGATGTTGCCTTTGTAATAACTCAGAGAATATAGATGTATATATACTTTTATACATGCTTTTTAAGATGACATGTTGCTGCAGGAGTACAAAATGGATAACACTATACTGTTAGATAAAGTGGAGATGTTGGGAAAGACAGGCACTGGGTTGTAATGTATATCATATCATTAATTATTGTTTTTCCTATCAGTTAGTTGATGGCGAGATGTTCCCTCCTTCTGTAGCTGATGCACCCGTTAGTATGAGATTCCCTGCTGGTTCCCCTCTAAAGCATCAAATGGCTATTGGTCAGGAAGTGTTTGGACTCAACCCCGGTTTGGGAATGTACGCCACACTGTGGCTGAGGGAGCATAACCGAGTATGTGACATCCTGAAGGCAGAGCATCCCACCTGGGATGATGAGCAGCTTTTCCAGACCTCACGCCTCATCATCATTGGTGAGCTGGCGCAGTTTTGAAGGAATAGTTTTGTGTTGATGGGTGAGCTTTAGAGGTGCTGGTTGGCAGATTTTGCTACTTTTGGACAGAGCCAGGCTAGCTGCCGATTTCAGTCATGATAAGCTAAGCTAAATGGCTGCTGGCTGTAGCTTCAATTTGAACTGACAGATTCACTGACAGTGCTATTGATCTTTTCATCAAATTCTCAGCAAAAAAGCTTACTTCCCAAAATGTTTCTTCAATGAATTTACAGTTTATTTTTTTTTTTTTTTTTAGTTTCTCTAGTGCTGGCATGCTTGATGTTTAATGTCAATCTATTGTAAGTCAGCACACCCCCACATAAGATCTAGGATGATCTTCTAATTGGAGACAAAATTCAGAAAATTAGACAAACAGTCAGTGCTGCCACATCAGGACATGTGTTGTCACAGTGTTCACGCAAAACAAATTCCAATATGACACAATTTCATATGATCAACCATAAAAACCTGGAGGAGATCATACAACATCTGAAAACGTCCTCCTGTGGCCTATGGTTCTACCAACGGGCTTTTTCATATATGTTTGAAATTGTTTGTCTTCTGATCTTTTACAGATTGTAAACACGTCTCTTCTCTCAGGTATCTTCCCACAGGCCCTGAGAACTGCAGTCATCAAGCCACTCTTAAAAAAGAACAATCTAGACACGGCACTAATGAGCAACTACAGGCCGATATCAAACCTTCCATTCTTAAGTAAAATCATTGAAAAAGCGTTTTTTCAGCAAGTCAACCTTTTGTTGTCACTAAACAATGGTTTTGATGCCTTCCAGCCGGGTTTTCGACCACACCACAGCACTGAGACGGCTCTTGTTAAAGTCTTTAATGACATCCGCCTAAACACAGATAGTGGCAAAACTACAGTCTTAGTATTACTCGATCTCAGTGCTCCATTTGACACGGTCAACCATGACATATTATTAGACGGATCGGATAACTGGGTTGGCCTTTCTGGCTCAGTCCTAAACTGGTTTGAATCCTATTTAAAGAATAGGGACTACTTTGTATCTATAGGTAATTATACATCTGAGCGTAGAAATATGATGTGCGGAGTTCCCCAAGGCTCCGTTCTGGGGCCTCTTCTGTTTAACATCTACATGCTTCCACTGGCTCAGATTATGGAAAACAACAAAATAAGTTACCATAGTTATGCGACACACAAATTTACATAACCTTATCGCCAGGAGACTATAGTCCAATACAAACACTGAGTAAGTGCATTGAACAAATTAACAAATTAATCAGCTGCAGCTGATTCAGAACGCTGCTGCTCGAGTCCTCACTAAGACCAAGAAAGTGGATCACATCACTCCAGTTCTGAAGTCTTTACACTGGCTTCCAGTTCCTCAAAGAATTGACTTCAAAATACTTTTGCTGGTTTATAAATCACTAAACGGTTTAGGTCCAAAATACATTTCTGATCTGCTAGTAAACTATGAACCACCCAGACCTCTCAGGTCACCTGGGACAGATCTGCTTTCTGTCCCCAGAGTCAGAACTAAACAGGGGGAAGCAGCGTTTAGTTTTTATGCTCCACATATCTGGAACAAACTTCCAGAAAACTGCAGGTCCGCTGCAACTCTCAGATCTTTTAAATCAAGGCTGAAGACCTTTCTTTTTGACGTTGCCTTTCGTTAAATAATTGTCCATTTCTTATACTTATTGCACGAAAAACCAGCCACTTCGATGCAAGGAATGCCTAGAATGTTAAAACTAGCCAAGCTCGACGAGGAGTTCTGCCTAGAACGTTAAAACTAGGCAGGCTTGATGAGGAGTTTTGCCTAGAACGTTAAAACTAGCCAGGCTCGACGAGGTTTTTTTTGCCTAGAACGTCAAAACTAGCCAGGCTCGATGAGGAGTTTTGCCTAGAACGTTAAAACTAGCCAAGCTCGACGAGTTTTGCTTAGAACGATAACATTTTAATATTTAATTTCTTATACTGCACTGTAACTTTTATTCTTGTATTTTAATCGTTTTCATGTAAAGCACTTTGAATTGCCCTGTTGCTGAAATGTGCTATACAAATAAAGCTGCTTTGCCTTGCCTTGCCTTGGAGTCAACTTGAACATCTTGGTGGTTTAATAATTTTAATAATTATTATCATTCCCACGTTGCATTTTTGGGTTTTAATCTGTCTGCCCTCTTTGTGTCTCTGCACGTTTCCCCTCAGGTGAGACAATAAAAATAGTGATAGAGGAGTACGTGCAGCACCTCAGTGGATACCTGCTGCAGTTGAAATTTGATCCCACCCTGCTGTTTAACTCCAACTTCCAGTATGGAAACCGTATTTCTCTGGAGTTTAGCCAGCTCTACCACTGGCACCCTTTGATGCCTGACAGCTTCTTTATTAACAGAGATGAACTGTCATACTCGCAGTTCCTCTTCAACACTTCTGTTCTGACAAACTACGGCATTGAGAAGCTGGTGGATGCCTTCTCTCGGCAAGCCGCTGGCCAGGTAACAAACTACAGACAATGTAACATCAAAATGTTTATTTTTTAGTGTACTGTTGTTTGGAAAGTTCCCATAGTTACAACCAACTTAACATGCTTCAGATAGCCATGTAAAATGTTTTTTTTTTACATTCGCACTTAACGTCTTCCTGTTTTGCTGGATTTGTATCCTGTTAGTGAAGTAGATTACTGAGGGCGACTGATGTTTTGGTAAAGTTGTGTGACTAACTGAGGATGTTTGGGAATACTATATTTCTACTTCAGCTTTATGTTGGGCTGAACCCAAAGTACACCACTTAAGAGTGAAGACAACGTGATAACTCGTAGCTACAAAAATGGTTTAACCTATTTGCTGATCAGTCACAAATATTGATATTGTTTTTGCGTTGCCTGCCACAAAAAGAGATGTATGCCTGTATACAACATTAATGTTTGTTAATTACACAATGATCATTATATAATTCCTAGCCTACATCAGCATACATGCTACATTTGAAACTTAATCACAAGTAAACATACACAACCCAGCTGCCTCCAGATATATCAAAGCACATCCACGTGAGCTGCTTAGTGCTCTATAACTACCCTGTCTATACTGGTTTAATTTGTTTATGAAGGGCAAGCATTATGCTGTATATGAAGATTAATATATACAGTGTATAAATATATATATATATATATATATATATATATATATATACAGTATATATCTGAGAATGTCGCAATCTTGTGCGTGCTGTATCAATGAATAATGTCCTTTTTACAGGATACCAATATTTAAAAGACTGACGTGCATGTGTAAAAGGAGGTTATGTCTGACATTTTGATGTATGTTTTTATTCATGTTTCAAATTTCACATTTAAATATTTCAATGATGTATTCATCTGCCATTTATATTAGGTTAAGTTATCTCAACATCTCACAGATTTTAAAATCACCATATTGTATTTTGAATAATGCCATTTTTTATATTAGATACCTAATTGTCAAACATTTGTCCTACTAGATTGGCGGTGGCCAGAACATCAATGCTGCCATGACCAATGTGGTTGTGAGGACCATAAAGGAGTCCCGCCAACTCCGCATGCAACCCTTCAACCAGTACAGGAAGCGTTTTAACCTCAAGCCGTACACATCGTTTAGACAATTCACTGGTAAGAAAAACATCCCTGTGTACAGACCACACAACACAAAGTGCAACAAAGCACAACGCATGTCATTTTTCACTTTTACAAGTCCCTGAGGAGAGCAGCTGAGCACACATTCTAGAAAATGAATGGCATCCACTCCCTTTGAAGGCATTTGCTTAAGGACTATCCTCCATTGCTATCATTTGCTTTAACAATATTTTCAATTGCTATCCTCTGAAGCGTAGCAGTGGATCCAGTGCCATGCTGCTTGCATGGATAAAAGGTTATATATTAGTCCTTGATGCATTGTATTGTAGATGTCTTTACTGTATTAACTGTGCAATACTTGTGATTACATTCGCAGATAATGAGGAGATAGCGCGCGAGCTTGAAGAATTCTACGGTGACATTGATGCTCTTGAATTTTATCCTGGTTTGCTGTTGGAGAAAACACGACAGGGGGCCATAAATGGAGAGAGCATAGTGGAGATGGGTGCTCCCTTCTCCTTGAAAGGCCTCATGGGAAACCCCATATGTGCTCCACACTACTGGAAGCCCAGCACCTTCGGAGGCAAAGTCGGCTTTGACATAGTAAACTCTGCCACACTGAAGAAGCTGGTCTGTCTGAACACCAGGACGTGTCCGTATGTGGCGTTTAAAGTACCAACAAAGCAGCAATCACAAAGAGGCAATGATGACAGTAAAGTAAAGACTGATGAGCTATGAATGACATTTTTATGACACCAGATGGTTACGGTTTTGAGATCCATATATTAATTAAGCATCGCTTGAAATTTCATGCTTTTTGGTCTAAACGGCATACCCAAATTAAAACTGGTACAGCTCCAATATACTTTGACACTCTGGGATGTGGGACTCTCAAGTTTTTGTTCCAAGTGTCAAGGTGATTCTAGGCCTTACTGACACAGAGCTACAGAGGCTAGAATGGAGTTTTTTTTATTTCCGTCCAAGTCATACATCTGTAGAATTATTACAATACACTGCTGTGAACACATATTCCAGGTGACAGACAATCCAGGACATTAGTCACATGTCTCTGCTTATTACAGAAAAAATCCAGAAGCCAAAAGACTCAAACATTGATTTTATATGATTTCTTTTCTACAGATATGTCTGTGCGTTTTTCTTGAAAAGTGCAAAGAAAAAAGCCAAAAAAGTGCAAAATACAAAACTTCTCAAATACAAAAATACACCCACATCAATCACACACATACTTGAAATAACTATATACATAAATATATAGAAATAAGTAATTATAAATTGGTCAGGGAGTGTTTTGCATTATAACAGTCACTGTTTGTGCTGAAACACAGAGCCAGGCAACACAGGGTCTAAAATGTCTTGCTTTATAGCATATCAATTGAATCGTCTCTTTATTGGCTACAAGGCTAGGGGCGTTTCATAGCTTGGAATTTTAACTGGCTGAAGCAAATGTCGATTCACTTCAGAGCGTGATTGGTGATAGAACATGTCTATCTCAGGCACCCAGTCACAGATTGATTTATGAGAGGTCTTGTTTGTACGGAAGCGTATTGCATTCACCATAGAAAAAAATAATGTAGACACCTTATGATAGATTTTTCATTTCCTTGGACTCTTGTGGATTTATGAAAACAAAGTTTTTGGGATTATATCACCTCTGTGGATAAAGGGAAGGTCAAAAGGGTATGCATGCACACACACCATGCAGCAGCGCAGTCTAATTCTGAGTTAATGTATTTTCTTTAACTTGTATAACTGCTATAAATCATCTTATGCTTTGTGTTTGGGCTTAATCGAATCTTGAGAGGCTAAGCTTTCAATTGTTGTATCGCATGACCATATCTTTTGAAGATTTAATGCTTTAAAGTTATAAAAACTTTTAAAAGTGCAGATAACAGCGATGCTACTGTGACGTAGCGTCCCTTATACGGGACAGTGTGATTTAACAGGTTTAAGGTAAATGAGGCTGCTTCTAAGAAAATAAGTGATCAGGATGTTTGTGTGGATATTTGAGAAAATAGGGTGAATTCAGGTAGAGCGGGACATCAGGTTGAGTGGGACACTTAAGATTTTGGGTACTGTAAAGGGTTAATTTTGTAAGCCAATCACAACAATTGCCACTGTGTTGTAGCTGAATGTCTATTGGATATGAAATAAAGGTTGTGATTGGTGTGACATCACAGATGTGGTCCGGTTGTTATTTTTCAAATTGCTTGACTCCTGTGACCTCATGGTAAGCCACCCGGCAAGTGTAAATCTATTTTAGAATAATAAGGTTGATAATTCTGTCACTTATAATGTAACAATAAAACTTTTGCTTTTACATACATTTATACGTCTGTGTATTAGAGATTAATAACAATGAGCATCTAACTGTATAAAATATTTGTGAAAATTAGATTCACAGCACTGTCCCCATAGATATAGAACAATAGATATGACATGACGTCATAACTAATGGGACTAACTGTCCGCCATCTTACTAGTACTGTTTACAATTGGCACCTTTAGGCAGCAAGTATGGTTATCAGCTGTGCAGCACCTAACTGCTTTACCAGAAGGACCGAAGAGACCCAGGAGGCTGGCATCATTTTCCACATGTCAGTAGGAGTAGATATAGAGTATTTTTTCTCTTCTTTTTTTAACTATAAATACAGAAAAGTTAGCGATGTTAGACATTAGCCATGTTGAATCCTGCTGTCAGTCATCATATAACATCTATTGTTGTCAGCTTACCTCATGCCTTTACACGATTCTCCTTTCAGTAAAGCAAATTAAAACTTAATAATCCATGTCTTGATGAGGTAAAGTAACGTCAATCCAGAAAGGATTGCTATTTCAGCAGCAAAGTCTCCACATTACTATTATAAATGTAATTTTCATAACGTTAGCGCAATAAAAAATTAAAGACAATTGCGACAAGTCCATCAGTAGTTCTGGTGAAGTCATTATAGCCTTTATCAAAAAAACTCATTGAAGATAGCAAGGCTCCTCAACTACTCCGCTCATCGTCAAAACAAACTTCATGCCAGTTGACAGTAAGAAAAATACGCCAAAACAGGAAGTAGCGGTGTTGTTGGGAAATGTGGTCTGAGATAAAATCGGTCTAGACTTTGAAATACAATCCATGAATTCAACGGAATCCAATCTTTAAATATTAGTTAAAAATATATCTAGCACAATTTATGACACAAATAAATGTATTAATACATTACAGTTGGATGTTTCTCTACATGAGCCTCTTTCCCCATTGGTTCCAATGGAAGCAATTCTAAAACTTAACCCCAGTAAGATGGCCGCCAAGTGTCTCCATGGTGGAATGGCAAGTCAGAATTACATGTCATATCTATTGTTCTATATCTATGACTGTCCCACTCAACCTGACAGTGTTAGGTTGAGTGGGACAGTTTTAGGGCTAATGCTAGCAAACAGTGCAGCCATTTCATGAACAAGAAGATAACATTTTAAAGTTCTAAGTAATAATAATGTGTCTGAATATAACATTTTTATAAAATTTATATTTTTCAATATACACAAGATGGCACCCATACAGAGAGGAGAGGGACAGAGAGAGAGAAGAAATGAGTGACAGGGCAATACAGAAAAGGAAAAGACAGCAAAGTAGGAAAGGAAGAAAACTATACCAGTGGAGTGAAGAGAGAATGGCAGGGGCTATTGAAGAATATGAGCAGGAGGTGACTGAAGGACACAAACCAAAAATAAGGTTTTTGGCCAGGGCATGGAACATCCCAAAATCAACACTGCAAAGGCGAGTGAAAGGGCTGGTGAGTGGCTATCGCCATGCCTCAGGTAAGAGCCCCCTGCTCTGAATTGGCTAGCCTTGTTAAAATGTTAGCTGAAAAGGGGTTCCCCCTGGAACGCAGTGATATACGGCGTATTGCGTTCCAGTACGCCAAAATTAATGGTATCCCTGTTTTTTCTGCGGAAAAGCAAAAAGCCGGTCACTACTGGTTTGAGGGGTTCATGAAAAGGAATCCAAACCTGAGCCTCCGTAAGCCAGAATCACTCTCAGCTGCAAGGGCCTTTGGGATGAATCTCACAGTAGTTGAGCAATGGTTTCAGACCTACAAGTCACTCCTCCACCGCGTACAGATCCAGGAGATGCCATCTCACCTGTGGAACTGCGATGAATCCGGACTGCAGGACCATTTAATCTCAAAAAAGTTTGTTGGGGTGACTGGCAAGTCCTGCTTCCAGGTAACATCATGGGGAAAAGGAGAAACGACAACAGTCCTGGATGAGTTCAATGCGATTGGGACTTACACCCCCACAATAGTAATTTTTAAGGGAAAGAGGCTCAGGGCAGAGTGACTGGAGGAACGACCAGAAAAAGCAATTATCTGCGTGTCAGATAATGGCTGGATAAACTCCCAACTGTTTCTGGAGTGGGGCCAGCGGTTTGTCCAGCAGCTGCCTAAGGAGGATCCAAGACCCCATGTCCTGCTCTTAGATAGCCACTACAGCCATGTCTTCAATCTGGAATTCTTGGAGCTCATGAAGAAAAATAATATCCATGTAGTGAGCTATCCTCCCCACACCACCCACGGCCTCCAGCCAGCAGACAGATCGCTGTTTCGAAGCCTGAAACACCACTGGCAGGAACTGGGACGCAAGTGGACAAGGAAGACAGGTGGGAAGAAGCTTCCAAAACAGCTCTTTTATTCTGTGTTCAGCCCCACGTGGAAGGCCGCCACTGTTGAGAATGCCCAAGCAGGTTTGACTCTTTTATTAATAATTAGTTTTCTTGAATTATTTGTAAAAAAAAAAAGATTAGCAGTAAGTGGATCATTGTTTTTACTGTCTTATTTACATTGCATCATTACATTGTACATATTACTCTTCTACAGGTTTCCGAGCCTCAGGGATGTTTCCTGTCTCCATGGAAGTCATTCCAACTGACCTATTCTTGCCAAGCCAAACCACTGAAAGGGTGATTGAGGAAACATCAAAAATGTTGTCAGAGGAGGACATTTATTTTGGTGTGGAAGAAGTGGTGGTAACCAGCCAGCCTGATGAGGACACGCATACCTCCACCCTCACAACAGGGCCAGCCCCCCATGCCTCCACCCTCACAACTGGGCCAGCCCCCCATGCCTCCACCCTCACAACTGGGCCACCCTCTCTACCCAGCACTTCAACAGCTGAGTGGGCTTCCATTGTAAGGTTCTCAGACCTTATTGAAGTACCTACAAAAGAGAGGGGAAAGAAGAGGATGATGGTGAGGCCACCCAGCTACCACCTAACAAGCCAGGAACACTTCAACTTTGTCCAGGCCAAAGCAGACAAAAAGAAACCAAAAACAAAACCAAAAACAACCAAAGTGCGTAAGTCTGCTGGTGTCTGCCCCAAAAAAGCTGCCGTTCCTCCCCTGCAAACAGTTCAGGGAAGTGACCCCTGTACTGGTTGCAAGGAGTCTATGGGGATGCAAGCGACCCAAAGGCCAATGAGGAATGGGTGGCTTGCTGCCACTGCCAACGGTGGTATCATGAGTCCTGCGGAGTGCACAAAGGACTTATGGATGACGATGACTTCATGTGTTCACTGCGGTTGTTAAAAGGTGGTAAAAGGATGTAGGCTTAATGAAAGTTCCATTCATTGAATGTAGAGTGACAACGTTACAATTTTGGCATTAGTTCCAGAAATGCATTTTTAAAAAATCCTTCCAAGTATTAATTAATTGAAGGTCTCCGTTGTTGTATTTTGCACTTCATAATGTGCCACACATTTTCATTGCATGTATTCTGGTTTCATTTACGTTTTACACAACGTCCCAACTTCATTGGAATTGGGGTTGTATTTCTCATGTATATTTTAACCATAAAATAGTGTCCCACTTTCCCTAACAGTGTCCCACTCAACCTGATTGCTTCTAGTTTCCAGTCATTGAAATAAAACTATAGACCCAAAGTGGATTACTGTCCATTAATTTAAATTGGCAGGTATTAAAATCTTTGTTTTGACTATCCATTGTTCTGTATCACTACATTCCCACTTCCAGCTCTCACCCACTGCTTCTTGCGAATCATGTGTTTCTTTTGTCTTAAGGCTTAATACTTCTGGTAATACAAAAAATAGTGTAAAACAGGATGCACAGCAAGGTTTAAAAACACAGGGTTCGAATATTTAAATTATGTAGTGATTTGTATTAACAAAAGGGAGACTGAACCTATAATTCTAATATTGGTAGCTTATTATGGTAAAATAGTTTTCAAAAAAGGGAGTAATAATAAAGGTCAGGTCCTTTGCATCCTTAGCATTCGGAGAACACGTACAATGGAACAGGCTACCAGGTGCACGTCATTGCGTATCTGCGTCATTTAAAATGTTTCGCCTTCATTTCAAAACACTGGACGAAATGGATGTGGAACTGTGAACTGTGCTGTGCATTTGTTTTGTTGAGATGGAGAAAGTGAATCAGCGTCAGTCTGCTTGCAGGAGGAGAATATATGCTGTCGGCAACTTCACCCGCAACGTGCGAAGGTAGGTAATATTACCATCACTGATAGGCTATAATGTAAGCAATAGTCATTTCTCTTATTTATCCTATATCAACAAATTAAAAACTCGTGGGAGTTCATGTTTGTAGTTGTCATAGCTAACACTTACCGGTAAGGAGAATTGCATTAAGTAGCCTAATCTTAATTGCATTAAGCTTACAGTTGCAGTTTACATTAGCTTGTAGTTTACTGCATACATGTAACAGCTCATTGTTTAGTAGCTTCTAGCTTTCAAACAAATGCGGTGCAAAATATAATCAGCAGCTATGGTAAATGCTACCAGCTAATGAGCTACCACAGGCAGTATGATATGCAGTAAACTGCAAGTGAGAAAGGTTAGTACTGTAAACACCCAAGCTACAAGGTTACAACCAACATATGAAAAGTCAAAATAACACCATTGATAAACACCCACTCGTAAAGATAGATGACTACTGGCAGGGCTGGACTGGGACAAAAAATCGGCCCGGGCATTTTTGGCCCAGGCAGCCCACACCCACCGTGATTGGTCAGAGACATTCCCTGCAGACAGTCCTCTTAAAATATGCGTCCATTCTATGATATGTGTTGCCTCGTGTTCTGCGTTCATGTGATAGTTTTGGATCCTTCGAGAGGTCTCGAGACTTATCTGTTGATCTTACACTTAAATAATTCATTCATTCTTAGAGATTTGTATATTTATGGCATTTTTTATTATTATTATTATTATTGATATTTGATATTGTATTGCCATTATTGTTATTATTACTATTTTGCTTAATATTGGCTTAGCAACTTTTAAAAACGGTTTACTGTTAATTTTAACCATTGTAAGATTCATATTTTGTCGCTTTGGACAACAGTGTCTGCTAAATACAATAACCATAACCATAACCCTTCCCAAAAGCTACAATAAAGCTGGGAGTAGTACATGCCCTGGAAAAGAGAAGCAGTGTACTCACTCACTTTTGAATGGCGACCTGGAGGCCATAGGGTAGCCTACACAATGGCCATACTCAAGTGCAAGTCATTGCCAAAGATAAAGTTTAAAGTATAATTTCAAATTATTTAACAACATTTAAGTATACAAGTGTATTGTCAGTAAAGTCAATCAAAATGTTGCCTTGGCCCACACCAATGAACAAGAAAGATTTACTCTAACAAGGTAACCTTTAAAAGAGTGAGAAACAGAGAGAAATGTCAGCTAAGTTAAGGTATAATTCATTTAGCTTAAATCTCTGGGCAATGTAGAGAGCCAGCTGTACACATAGTATACATGAGCCTAGTAGAACAGGCTGTACATAGCATACATGAGCCTAGTAGAACAGGCTGTACACATAGTATACATGAGCCTAGTAGAACAGGCTGTACACATAGTATACATGAGCCTAGTAGAACAGGCTGTACACATAGTATACATGAGCCTAGTAGAACAGGCTGTACACATAGTATACATGAGCCTAGTAGAACAGGCTGTATACATAGTATACATGAGCCTAGTAGAACAGGCTGTACACATAATATACATGAGCCTAGTAGAACAGGCTGTATACATAGTATACATGAGCCTAGTAGGCTGTATACATAGTATACATGAACCTAGTAGAACAGGCTGTATACATAGTATACATGAGCCTAGTAGAACAGGCTGTATACATAGTATACATGATCCTAGTAGAACAGGCTGTATAGATCACAGACTTCAGCTACCCAACAGGCCAACCCTTAAACAGTTAGGTTACCTGACAGCCACTAACTGTAATGTTACTGCCAAACTGCTTTTTGTCGTTATGACGTGAGGCGTGCGCGCACGCACACACACACACACACACACACACACACACACACACACACACACACACACACCCTCCCTCCCTCCCTCCCTTCCTCAGAGTCCCTGTTAATTTGCGTACTTCTTACCGTCGTCAACTACTCTCTCTTCCACCTGTTCCTCCCTCTCTCCCGTGGCCCTGTCATGGTCGCTCTCCTCCTCGGCCTCTTCCCTGTCATCATGATGTTGTTTCTGCTTCTCTGTATAGCCAGCCACCTCTCCTCCTTCCTCTACTTCAGGTAGCCTAATGCTGATGTTGAAGCAGCTACTACAGCCCCAAACATGTCAGACATTTTGGCACATTTTGAGGCATTCGCCTGTAGATTCTTAATCTTTTTCTCCCGTAATTTCTGTACACATCGCTTGCATATGGGGTTCCGTGGTCGTTTGTCCATTTTAACGTGGATGCTAAACTTCCAGCATATTATAACGTTTACAGCTCGTGTCTCAGGGCCGGGAGTGGGGAAGGGTGTTCCTGGATTTGATTGGGTTAGGTCTAGTTTAGGACTGTAGTTGAGCTGATTCCGGTTTCCAACTTCGCCCCAGGGATGTCAGTTAAAACACGGACGGAGACAATTATCCCTCTTGATGCTTTATTACATAAGGCAACAGTACAAAATGGGCGTGTGTAGCTCTGCTATGGCTGTGTATTTGTGTGTGGTTCTGCAAAGAAACAAATAACATTGTGAAGGCTACCAGACATAATGCATATGAAGTATACATATAGGCTAGCAAACAACAAACCCACTATTAATTACACTATATCAATGTAATGTAACTACTGCAGCATAATACAATACAATAATAATACAATAATGTAGCTAAATACAAACGTGAGCAAGAGCTTCCAACAATCTGCATTATAAATCAACAGCAACGTGCAAACTAGCTAACAGGTGATTAACACAAACATCGAAATTACCAGCTAACTGACTTAAATATAAAAGAACTACAGACCAATACAACAACAGGCCCAAATGAACTGACAACGTAAGCTATGGGACTTACACTTCTCAAAGACGCACACACGCGAGCTCAACTGATTATCCTCTGGACGCACACAGTCTCTTTTCTCTTTCTCCCACTTTTCTCTGCGCCCGCTCGCGGTAAGGCGCGTGTCCGCGTGTCCGCGCTACCCCCCGGCATGCACCCACAATCAGTCCTGACAGATGGACTTTTGCACAATTACCCAATGGGCCGCTGTCAGTTATCTATGGGCCGGCGCGGCCCAAAAAATAAAAAAATTAAAACAAAGGCCTATGAATCATATCGGCGATTCGGCCCAAAAGTGCGTCGGCCCACCGGGAAAATGCCCGGTATGCCCGATGGCCAGTCCAGCCCTGACTACTGGACTAACCTAAAGCTTTCTGATGTTACCAGGACAGGTTAGATAACTACTGGACTAACCTCAAGTTTTCTCCTTCTGTCTGCAGTCTGGAAGCAACGCCATCATCGACAGCTGAGTCTGATCGCCGCTTCATGTTGAATATACTTGTGTACAGTATATAGTAATGTTTGAATAAATGTTATAATAAAGATGCACGTTTCATTAATGTCTTTTTAGAGCTTGTCTAACTAGTTATTAAAACAGGTAGCATTGAATATAATTATTCAGTTAGTAGTTTCCTGTGTTAGAATTTGATGGAAAAATAGACACTGGAAAACAGTTTATATTATATACACACCCAAAAACTTAAAGACAGACAAACCATTAAACTATTGCTTTAATGCTTTAAACCATTAAAACATTTATTTTATGAATGCCAATCTCTACTAGGCTATAGCAAATAATCTATTCAGCATCTCTCTTTGGCGTCTGTCTCCCTCCTCTCGTCTTTTGCTTTCCCTCTGCTCCTCTCCCTTAGGGTTAGGGTTACATTTTACTGGTTTATAAGTTATGTATTTACTTGCAATGGAGTATTACCACCTTTTTATTTACAGGATCAGAGTACTTCTTCCACTAAGAATCAATAATCTGAAACTGGATTTTGAGTTTTTGCCTGACATCTGATAGTGTCTTATATTAGGGAGGCAGAGCTGAACTGATGCCCTCTAGTGGAGATGACAAAGAACACCACTTAAATCTCCAATTCAATCAAACCCAAATATGGCTATCTACCTATCAAATCTTCATATTACTAACTTTATACAGTTTATTCCATGAAAACATCAAATAAATCACCTCACGTTGGATTAACATCTGAAAACGATAAAGCTACTAAGAACTATAAAAGTTTGATCATGTCATCTTAGATGATTTGCCTTTATGAAATGTAACTATTCAAGTTAAACATACTAAACGTGTGTTCATTCTCTATGGTCTGGGAGAATCAAACCTGTGAAAATACTCCCTGATGTATTAATGGTTCCTGAATTATGCTGATGAAAATGTTTTTCAGTATTGTCACAAGATATAAAATTGTGGCAGACGTGAAACTATTTAAGTGGCATTCACAAAAAAGACTTACGCCATTTAATCTCTTAAATTATAAACGTAACATTGATTTTTATTTGGTGCCAAAAAATGTAATTGCAGTTTTAAAAAAACATTCAAGGTGTGTTTGAAATTCCAAGTATCACATTTCTGGGTGTATCACTGTGCTACAACCCTTGTGCAAAATATGAAAAGTAAGCAAACACATCTGTTGTCAGACTGCTTCCTCTTTAATACAAAAAATCATTCCATTCAGTAAAGAAAATATTTTGACAAAAAACATTTTAAATCAAGAGCAGGTGTCTGATTTGAAAGGTAGTGTATAGTTGATGTAAATTTGTAGAAGTGCCTGGATGGTAATTTTTTTGCGTTTTATAAAACTTTTAATTACACCAGTATCCATGATCTTGTAATGGCGACTTTGCTTGTGCAATTATAGCACCAGGTTTGATACAGTTGTGAGTAGCCTTTCAGCACACATTCATTGTGGAAGTTTATATTGTATTTTAGTATCATGTGGTGTCTATTTTTATTTATTCATTGCCAGTAGGTTAGTATTGTACTGACCTGAGCAAAATGTATTCCCCTTTGTGGACAATAAAGAACTTCTATCTATGCGTGTTGCAATAAGGGGTTTCCAACTGTGAAAGGGATACTTTTGCTATAATCTGTGTAATTAGGATACATTACTCATTTATTTCTCAAAGTAGTTAAACCATCCTTTACCAGTTTGCTTCTTGATGCAGTTGAGATGTATACTGTGGAACATTTAGCATTTTGTCATCAACTGAGCACCACGCCCTAATTTGTTAGAACCATTTATGTATTTATCAGAGAATGAGTTTATTATGGCAGAGTACATGTTAACCCATGGTTAGATTATTCAGGCTCTTACCCATTTCTTAAGAAATTAGAAACCAACAAAGTGTATCTGTGTGTTTGAATCAGTCTGCTCCTTCTGTGCTGACGGAGTTCACAGCTGTAACATAGTAGGGTCCCTCTCTGAGATAAGTCTTCAGACGGATGTAGTGCTGGCTGCCCAGTATCTCTGCTGCTGTTGATGACCCCACAAGTTCAAACTTAGCATCTTTGGCCTCCTTTGTCTGACCCGCTGAACGATCCAAAACAAACTCCATGAAACTGGGAGTGCTGATCATTAACTTCTGACCCCTCAGTTGAGTGGCAATGGCCTGGCCAAATATTTTACAAAGTAGGGAAACAGCACCAGCCATAGTAAGAAAAGTGTAAATAACTGAGCTGCACATCCTGGCTCTAATGTTTACTTAATGAGGGCTTCCTTACAGTAAAGTGTCCCAGTAATGATGACAGGGAGCCAGCATGAACGGTAGCCTACCATGACCCTGAAACTGAAACACTTAAATGAAATTAAGCCATTTATAATTTACATTATTTACACTTGTTCTTTTCTTACTATGGAATGTCAACATTTCTCTAATGAAGCCTATAGACTTATTTTGTTTGCTCCAAAAGATAAAAGCATGCAGTTGCAGTGAAGTTTGTCCACCAGCAGGGGGCGAATCAGAAGTTTAGGTTTAAACCAGCACTTGGCTGAAGTCTCCGTCCCACTTTCGCCTCTTTTACGTGTGACGGCAGGTAAAGGCGCAGTGGGGCGGGGCTGCAGTACTCTCAGACAGGAGCTAACCTGTTGGATTTATGGTCCTGATGCTCTCTGATGCTCTCACTCTCTGTCTGTCGACAACTGGCTCTCCTCCTCCTCCTCGCTACTCTCTGAAACCAGCCCCGGATCTTTTCTTTCGGACACTTTTCTTACAGTTTTATGAGTTGGAATAGAATTGTCCTCACCTGAGGCTGCTGGAATGAAATGTAAGTATGTCTGTAACGAATTTGACTAGATTTTACAGTAAATACCTGGCAAAAAAGTTGCCAGTAAAATCTTGTAAAGTCTTGTAAAATTGCTGCTAATAACTGTAAAAATAATTACAGTATAATACTGGATTTCTTTTACAGGTTATTGTTGTACATAAATTACAGCAATGTATTGTTTTTTATAGGAGAACAACACTTTATTGTAATTTAGTTTACAACATTATCTTGTATTCTTTTCAAATTACAGATATTACCTGGCAACTCGAGTTGCCAGGTAATATCTGTAAATACCTCACAATACAATATGTTGTTGTAGATCTTTTTTTACAACATCATATTGTACTTTGAATTACAGCTTTTTGCTGGCAACTCGAGTTGCCAGCTAAAAGCTGTAAATATTTCACAATACATTATGTTGTTGTAAAAAAAAAATAGTTCATTTTTGGTTTTTACATTCGCATCTTTGCTGATGCCTATTGTAAAGTGTTTTAAATAAGACCAGGCTTGCTTTTAATCCAAAAATCATTGCATTAGATTCTCTTCAACTGTTAAATAAAACCAGTCCGAGATGCAAAATTATGAAATTTTATTATTAAAACGCAATAGAGTGTTACATTACTGTACGTTTTCAGAAGGTAACTTTTCTTTTTCTTAACAGCTTATTAAACATTCAGTGGAATTCAAATTAAGTTGCAACGAGGTCCAGCAATAGCAAAATTCACCATAACCTTAACTTAGGTTAAAGACCCAATTTAAAATCAGGACCTGGATTACAATTAGGGATGCACCGATCCACATTTTTTCACTTCCGATCCGATACCTGAATTTGGATTTTGTTTTTTTGGCTTACCACCTTTGTTGTCTTGGTCCCACTGGAGGGGTTCAGTCCAATGAAGCATCTGAAATCACAAAATCACATGAAAATAAACTTCATGAAAAAGTGCCTTAACTGCTCTACAAGAGAGTGCAAAATACATCAGGCTGTGCAAATCAAGCTAATTAGCCCTTTTCAGCTTAAGTGCAGAAAAATTGCAACAGAACAATTAAGATGGTAATTATTATTCATTTAATTTCAGTTAAGTTAATTTCAGTTAAGTTAATTTCAGGCAAGCTGAACCAGGAAGTGGCTCTGCAATGCAATGACTAATCTATCTATAATTGCAGAAACGTCTTTCTGTCTGTCTGTCTGTGTGTGTATGTGTGTGTGTGTTATGCGCATATCTCTCGAACTGTTAGTCCGATGGCTTTCAAACTTGACATGTCTTGAGTAAGTGCAGTGCACTGCAGTAGTAGAGTGAAAATATAGGGTCATAATAGTTAAAGGATCAAGAATTGATAAAACATTGTCAAATGACCACCAAAATACCACATTAAGACACCAAGACTTGAGATACACCATATAAAATGAATTCTGTCATTGTTACCAACGTTTGATAAGATTTCTGCAAGAATTGCATTTTGTCATTGATACATCACCATCACACATTTACTGAGTCCAAAAGTCTCAGTTATCTAGTTAGACTAAATTCATGCAACTCCAAGGCTGTTTAGGGACCCCAGTCTGCTGAAATATCTAAATACACCCTTTTAGAACAGGTGAAAATAACACGTGCACTGCATGACATAAACTGCATGGGATTATCAAAAAATGGGCATGTATGCCCTAACATAGTTCACAGAAGAGCTGTTAAAGTTAAATATCAGCCGAAATTAAAAGGTTTTTTTCAGGGGTCGTGCAGTCAAACGTTATTATAATGTACATTATCTGTTAAATCAAACAATATATCAATGCAGTCTGGAATGAAGGAACAGCGGCCAACATTCATATCACTGAAGAGTGTATATGGGCTTTCGGTTCAATAAGACATTTTTCGAAATAGTAGGACTTCGGATTAATGTTAATGGGTGTCTGCAGCCCCCCTGATCTGCACGGCGATGCGGCTAATGCATACGGTTAAGTTAGCTGGCTTTTGCTTACTTTAGTTTGCTAGTGTTAGCTAGAACGGCGAAAAAATGTATTACAGTCAGTCACACATAGCTAAATAAAACATTGTAACGTTAGGCTAACGTTACTTACCAAAGACCTCGACTCCGTGGCGCCTGACCGTTTTGTATTTCTGCTGCATGCCTGAGTGACGTTAATGTTAACGTTACAACACAGACGTTGAAGTCCACTACTACGCTTAGTTCAAAATGAAATATAAATATGTAAAGGGTTAACGTTAACATTATACCCACTTTTACTTTTACTTTAGTGTTACCACTAAACTGCTTCACCTGGGATGTTCAAAATGTCTTCTGAAAAGTCTCCAGCTATATAAGTTAACTTTATTTTGGGGCCTGCACTAGACTGATACACGGTCAACTTAGGTTATTTCAACCAACATTAACAAGTTAAACCACAATTTAATTATGTAGGCTATTTATAATAGTATACTTATGTATTATGGATGAGTGGAATGGCAATGTGGCTGCTCCTCTGCAATCCAACATCAAATGGTTTTGTGTCAAGCTAACCACCTCGTGCAACGCATTCAACAGTAAATAACTGTACTACTGCATCATTTACAGTCAAGCGCAAATATGCCTGTAATTTATTGTGGAAAAAAATGTGTCAACTACTGTAATAGTTTTTGACCCACAATGCATTGCAATGTACAGCTAAACTTTGTAAAATGACAGAACAAGAAGTTACTGTAACATTTTGCTTTAGAAATTACAGATATGTGTTGTTGCTTGTGTGGCTGCTGTATCTTTTTCTTTTTTTCTTTTACCTTTCTATTCCTAAACACAAATTGATTCCCAACTGTTATTGAAGCTTCTGTCCTAGGATCAGTTTGTGCTCTGCTCCTGCTGTTGCGGGTATCCGCGTGCCGGGGTGATGAGGTTACTTCCAACACAGGTAGGTTTGAACAGAGTGTTATGCCTGCATTGTAATCTCTCAGATTATGTGTTGCTTTAATAGCTGCCACTGGTCAGATGTAGGGAACATACAGTATGTAAATTAGTTATCAATGTGCGTGCCTGTTTTCTCCCTGTGATTGTATCAGGTCTTCCTCTAGCACTGTGGGTTAAGCTGCCAATACACATTCCGGTGGGCTAACCCCGATAACAAAGACAGGCTCTGGCAAGCTCCTGGTAGAGTTACAGGTCAGCAAAAGAGGCACAGCAACAACAAAAAATACAATGTATTTAGTGGCATGTGTAACCCTTATTACGAGGTAGTAGTAATAATGTACATAGGTTTAGTAGTCGAAAGTAGTCTTAGAGGTTATCATTAATACGAATTTGGACCAGAATCAGAAGACGCTAAATTAAGAGCCTGAGAATTGAATGCCAATAAAATGAATACCACACCAGAATGACAGTTTACATAACCTGTATTAAATACACAGGATTGAAACATACATACAAAAACACATTCATGAAAAATAACAAACTAAAATAATAAAGTGCGCACGTAACAAAACACTTTTTCCCAGTTTCTTTGAGCTCAGTTCGTCCTCGGTTCGACTTGCCTGTGTTGACAAGAGTTCAGTTTTTCACCGTTAGGGCCCTTTTTCAGTTTGTACCATGATGAAGATGAAGAAGATGATCCTGGCAGTTCGTCTAAAGTCAGAGTCACAAACACGGTTGGCTCGCCACCCAGCCACCCGGACTGGGAATCTATGAATCTCTGGGGGAACGTCCGGAACGTGTGGATCTGTATCACTCCGTGGAAAGGATCTCTGCACGATGTTCCCAACTCTTTACCAAAACCTGACCTATAATTAAGGCCAAATCATTTCTTTCAATTACCATTCAGTGAATAAATGGACTGCTACAAGCTACTACAAAATAAAATGAGATATTTCAGTACACCTATAATGCAATATAAAGATCTCTCTCTCGTTGTACAACAGCTCTTATGTTTCTTCTTAGGTATCAAAACTATATGAATGTCTCTCTAGTATCAAAAGTAAATTTACATCTAAAATTGCATCCTTCATAAGAACACATTTTTCTAATTCAAGTTTCATGAAACCTAGTAACATTAACAGTACTAGTACAGAGCCCGTTGAAAATGTGCCTGTTTGGAATGGCCGATTGCTTGGCCTGTGGTATTACTGCTTGTAGAATTCATCAAAACCAAATTGTAGCCTACCCTAAAATTACTTACAGAAGGACCCCAAACCACTTCAAATGCAACTCCCCTGTATACCCTACTACTAATTTACTGATTTAGGCTACCTGACAGAGAACGTTGCAGATTCAGCACATATCACACGCACATATCTGCGTTAATCACCACCAGAACCGGACTGTTTGTTTGTGTGTGTGTGTGTGTGTGTGTGTGTGTGTGTGTGTGTGTGTGTGTGTGTGTGTGTGTGTGTGTGTGTGTGCGTGCGTGCAGAGAGAAAGAGAGAGATAGCGAGCGAGAGAGAGAGAGATACGGTGTTGTCTCGTGTCCGAGGCGGTACTACTAACTTACAGATTTATCTGACAGAGAATGTTGCAGATTCAGAATTTAATCACAAAATATCACAATGAAAATGTGGAGTAATCAGACATTAGCGTCATGGACTCATGGCAGTGTGCTACCCATCCGGCCCGTTATGAGGGCTAAACAGCACAAAATCTGCGTTCATCAACCACCAGAACCGGACCGTGCGTGTGCGCAGAGAGAGAGAGAGAGAGAGAGAGAGAGAGAGACGGTGTTGTCTCATGTCGTATGATCTTTAACGAATTTAACATTTCAGCAGAGGTGTTCATTTCCATACAGGTTTAGTGGCTTGACGGTGAAGTAGGGGATTTTATTTGCGGGGGCATTTTGGCGACTTAATTAACCCGACCAAGGGTGAGTCTGATGAAAACTGATGTATCTGCCCGGTTCAGCTCTGAAAGAATAATCTCCGAGATTACGTTATGTTCTGCCAGCTCACAGCATGTAATACAATGTTCTAAAGTGTTCTGCATGTGGCGTCTGCTGATGTGCAGGTTACCTTCCCCCCAAACACGGACACACACATATACAGACACGTCTCACTTTATAAGACAGATTCATAGATAGCTTGCTTATAAGTGGCATCACGCTCTGTCTGCACTTGTTTGCTTTGCATGTGTGGGATTCTGAAACGTCCTTAAATTCGGAAATTGTCGTTTGTTTATTCAAAGTCAAAGACAGTCCAAAGTAGTGCAACTTTGCATATTTTTGTGGGTCTGAGGTATTTGCCACAATTTAGCTGCCAAAGCTCCACTGATCTCTGTCTCTGGTCCTCGGTGTGAGAGGGGGAGTGGCCAGCGGCTAGAGCGGCAAAAGCCAATGTGTGCCTCTTTTAGATATATATTTAACAATATCTTTTGCATGTTTAATCCAAACAACGTCAAACTTGGCACTGCACTTACTCGTGCCCGTAGCAAGACACCTGTCTGTTTGAAATCCATCGGACTAACGGTTTGAGAGATATGCGCATAACACACACACAGACAGACAGACGTTCCTGCAATTCTGCACCGGTAACAGTGAAAAGAATGCACTAAAAATCCACCTCTTTAAGCCCCAGTGACCACAATTAAATCCACAATTTTTAACATCATTATTTAACAAACTAACTATTTAGCAACAGTATGAAAAAGTAACATTTCTTTTTATAACCCACAAACAAAATAATTTGTTGGTTTCACAGGCATTAACCAGTATTCCGCTAGCCTATTGTGGCTACCCTATTAACATATGAACACAGCAGGCTTTCCACCTCAGCTTTACACAATCAGCACCTTTGCATTGATTTACCCATTAGAGCCAATTAATATAAATGCTAGCGAACTCATAGTAACCTCAGCAGACTAGCTAGGTTAAATACAAATGGGCATCAAAAGCCTGGCCTGTTAGCATGAATGCTAGCGAATAGGGGTGCACAATATATCGACTTAATATCGTTATCACGATATCACGTTGCGCGATATTATAACGAAAGTCTCGCGATAATTATGCAATATTTTTATTTTTATATTTTGTTTCATTTGTGAAGCGTTGCATCCCGCCCAACATGCACCCAAAGAATATAGAAGTAACAAGAGGAGAAACTCAATAGAACGTTGTGTTGCACTCAATAGAATGTTCCATTGCAAGCTGCAGCACAACGTTCTATCGAGGTTATCCTCTTGTTACGTCTATACTCTTTGATGCACCTCTCGAAAAATACACATCACTTGGTAGCGTTGCATTTCCCCCCGACTCATTCCCTGGTTCTCCTTAAACAACATGAAATCAAGGAGAGGGTTAACTTTTCCTGCTAAAGATTTCCCACCATGGTCAGAAAGAACAGGGGAGACACTTTGTTCCTCTCACTATGACTCTAGAGTCACTACTCGCTCCAAAGATAATCACCGTCACTCTCTCACTTCTCCCTCGCTCAGCCATACACACACGCCGGCTCGACGCACACACAAGAAATAGACAGAGACAACAAAACGAAGCGAAAGAAAGAAAAGAAAGGACCTAAAGAGAGAGCGAAGGGAGCCAGTGGAGCAAAAGAATGAACCCAAAAGTAAGAAAATGAGTGTTGCTCAGGGAGACAACGAAATAACAGAGATTGAAGAGGAAATTTCAGAGGCCAGAAGTAATGCCTCCTCGGTAGCTTGGAAATACTTTGGCTTTAAGCCAACAGATGTTGCATTGTATTGTTTTTATACTGTAGTGTACAGTACAACATGTCCTGTTCTGTAGACATGCTCTTTATTTATTTATTTATTTTAAGGTCCAATATGTAATACTGACAGCTAGTGTTTAAAATAGTTACTGCAGTTCAAATTCAAAATACTGGAGAGAGTCGTCTCCCCTGCTCCTCCTCCCCAGACTCGAAGTTCACGGAGGTTGCCAGGCTGAGTAGCATCCACAACAATGCTTGTCTCACATAGCCAGACATACTTCACAGCACAGCAGAGTAGCTAATGTTAGATGCTTGATCTATTGACAGTCATATAGAAGCCCGTGCTGACGCAGAGCTCTGTACCCAACTGACAGACACACTTTTTTGGCTTAGAATTACAGTAGGAACCACCAAAAACCCCACAACCTTGCCTTTCTCTCCACACGCCAGACAAGACACACTTCCTTGGCTTAGAATTACGATAGGAACCGTTAAAAATAACATTACCTTGTCGTCCTTTTCCACCCGACTGAAATACACACTTTATTGTCTTAGAAATACGGCAACAATCACTCAACACACTACAAACTTGCGGTGTTCTCTTCTGGATTTACAGCTGTGGAACTCTTTTTAATGTCTCTTATTGGTTTATGTCCAGGGAACACTAAAAATGTTTAAATTCCTTACTTTCACTGACCCGTATACGGGACACTCACGCTCAAAGTGGACGCTGCTTAAACTTTGTTATAAATTTGACGCATTAAACACAAAGCATAAGATGATTTATAGCAGTTATACAACGTTTCAGAGCGATCTCTTCTGACGGTGCTTTATTGAAATGCTCCGCATCACCAAGGTTGTAGAGAGAACTGTAATGCAACACAAAGAATGTGATGGGATGTAGAGC
Organism: Gymnocephalus cernua; assembly: GCA_023631565.1. Classification (NCBI taxonomy): domain Eukaryota; kingdom Metazoa; phylum Chordata; class Actinopteri; order Perciformes; family Percidae; genus Gymnocephalus; species Gymnocephalus cernua. The sequence continues at coordinate 24,547,443 of CM042442.1, forward strand.
ATGTCCACGATGGGTGACGTTAGTGATATGAGGACGGATAAGGTTATGTAGCTTACATAACTGATAGACTGGGAAGAAAAACCATACCGCTCAAATAGGAAGTTATCTGGAAATTAAAATGCGTCAATATCATCTTCCGACATATGTTTAACTCCCTGCCATACAGTGTCTTCATCAACGGGATCGTCGATAAAAGGAAATGCCATGTTTTGAGAAAAAAAAATGTTTTAAAGTCTGCCTAATAGTTAATAAACCAACAATGTTTTTTTTTATTCACGCCAATATAACAAACTGCGCTGAAATGCGCCGGATACAGACTGAATGAATGAATGAGGAAATGAGCGCTCTGTGTCAGAGGGAGGAGCGTTAATTCTCTTCATACATCCATGGGGAGGAGTCTGAGAGAAACTCAAGGTTTCTTGAAGAAAACCTGCTCCCGACCAGGTTTGGTTCATAGGCTCAGTTACCATAGTAACTGACTCTTTCTGAAACAGAAAACCCAGTTTCCCTCATCTCAGGCTTAACAAACTCAGGGCCAGATGTACGTACATTTGCGAACGTAGCGTTATCAGCGCCATGGCTCACCCGCAGATAGCGAACGCAATGATACCGTAGTTTACGCCATATTTACAAAAACCTGCAGGTCATCCGTAATTAGCGCCTTTCTCCGCCCACTATACCGTAAACTGTAAGTACTTGTGCTATGATACGGCTGAGTGCAGACTGCGATATTCCCACTGCTGATGCTATGACTGTTTGAAATTATCCTGATGCCAATATTTGTAATGTAGCGAGGAGTTTAACAACTGCTAGAATGTGAACTCTGAGTCGGAGATTCGATGTCATCTTTGATTTCTTCCAGTAACTGTAATCTTGCATGGCTGCTTAATCTGTGATCCTTGTGGCAAAACTCCTTTCAGCTCGTCTCCTTGGCCTATGTCTTCGTCTTGCTCGGATTACTGCTGTCATTTCACCAGGAGGCATATGTGAGGAAACCCGCTTCCAGGTTTACACCTGCTTTTAAGAGGCGGAGAATTTTCACCGCAAAATAGAGGCGCGCTATCACTGCCGGTGTTTGTACATACCGCGGAATACGTAATTAAGCGCTCTTTACGCTTCCCCTCCCATCTCTTTACGGTAAACTCCCACTTTCCCCGCGACCCTCCCATGAATAAATATGCATGACACGAAAAACGCAATTTGCCCTTTTCAGCTCCCACGACATGCAGTTTGCGCTTTTACATCATTGCGGCCTGTCTGTACATACCTCGCCATGATTTTACGCGCACGTTGCGACACAAATACGCCTGAAGTGGGCGCAAAAGCGTTAGTACATCTGGCCCTCAGAGTTTCCACTAATCCTCCTACCTGAAACGGACCTCTGGGCAGTTGATAACAACACACAGACCAAAACATAAACATGAATTCCGTCACGGATCGTAATTTCTAAAAGAAAAAATACTGACTTTAGCATTGTTGTCAGAAAAGATAGTATTTCAGCCTAACATGTTTCCTTAATATCTGATGAGGCATTGGTGTCATTTTTGGATTTATTACAGTACATATATTACATATTGGACCTTTAATACTGTACAACCAGTAAAACATGTCCTGTTCTGTAGACACATGTTGGACCAGTCCAATATGACTGCAGGTTGAAATAAAACTTGTGTTGTAAGAAAACTTGTTTTATTTGTTATGAATCTATTTTGATGCATTCTCCCATAACTTTGGTAATTTTACATATGTTTAAAAATATCGAAATTAATATCAATATCGCAATATTCATTATCGATATCGCAATATCAAAAAAATGTCAATATCGTTAACCCCTACTAGCGAACTCAGAGGCCTAGCGCCAGATAAACAACTCACCATTTTAGCGGAATTCACTGCCTTTAGCTCCGTGACAACAGTGGATTCAGGCACGGCTCTCTTTTACACTCTATATTACAACAAGGTATAGTCAGTATAAGCAATAATGATTACAGAACTTGTTTAATTCAGTCCATGTCGTTTTTTCGTCTTATCAAGTGGATAACGCAGCCTCCTATGCTCGAGTGCAAGCGCCAAAAGAACGTGCAGAGACGCGAAACTAGAGGTGTGACTGTAACGGAGCCTAGCTGGCAGCTGATTGGTCAGCTCACTGTCTCATAGAGTTCACCCATTTGCTCACTTTCAAGTCCATCAAAGATACGAAAATAAAAGTTAACCCTTTTGTGACTTGGTTAGACAGCTAAATAGTGTTTCTCGTTATTAAGCCTGGCTACACATGCTATTGACACCTTATTTGTTATAATAAGGAAAAGGTATAGCATTGGGAGGCATAATTATGGATTTTTCCAATGCACATTTTATTCATCTAATAAGAGGAATATTTACCTAGTCTTCCCTAAAAGATACCATTTCGAGACACTGACACTGACATGGAATTGGATGTGCATATTCTTACCAATGAAACCCCCAGTCAGACTTTTCCTGCCTGACCTGTGGGCAAACATTTAGCCTGACCTGTACTTCCAGGCCTTTTCATGTGTTTCATGTGTTTTTGTCTGACTATATTGGCCAACAGTATTTTTTCACTTTATTGTTCGAATTGTAAATGAATTACACAAACATAAACTCAACCATACATCACTCATCTCAACCACAACATCTGTGTGGTTGTACAATTTTGGTTTTAGATACAGAATCCATCCTCAAATCGTATTTTCTTAAAGAAGAAATAGTTTGACATTTCTAAAATATTTGGCAGCTGATGAGAAGATTGATACCACTATTAGGAGTGATCTTCTCATTTCGCTAACTTTCAGCCAGAAATGCTGGTAGTGCTGCATTTGGTAAACTATCAAATAATCAGTTTACGTTTAATGTAAGATAGTGTGCACAGCAGGTCAGCTGAACATACAAACATATGCAATTCAACATGCAATGAGCAGTGAATGATGAATAAACATTTTCCTGGGTTTAAATTGAGCTTCTTTTAAGGGAATTCTTCTGGATATCACACTAAACTGATTTTTTCTATGAACTCTGTCTCTATTTTCCCTAAAATGTGTACCAAAGTTTATTCTAGGAAATAAATTAAGAGGAAATAACAGACCTGTAAAAATTGAATTACCAAGTGTGGCAATGGGGGCTTATTTCACCTCTTTCCAGCCTATTTAAACATCTCGAAAATCTGTTTTTATTTTTTTGTCATTTGTGTACAACAATCCCCAATCTTTATTCAAGATACTAAAAGTATTCTTGAAAAACAAATCTGCACTGCGAAGGAATTAAATTGATTTACCTCGCTTTAGTTAAAAGAGTTAAAGTTTTTTTTTGTTTAATAAAAGTGGATCCTGGTGGCTCAATCTGACATTTCCTGTTTGGCTAAAAGACAGATGTGTTTTTAGGAATGAAGATCTAATCTTGTGGACAGATGTTTTTGTATAGAAACTAAATCACTTTGCAAGAAGTAATAGTGTCAATCAATCAATATTCAATCTCACAATGTCACATTTATTAGATTATATTAAGCATTTCTCACAGTCTTTGACAGGAGTTCTTCTTGTATTCCACAGTGAACCCTTGCTGTTATTTCCCCTGTCAGCACTGGGGTGTGTGTGTAAGGTATGGCGAGGACAAGTATGAGTGTGACTGCACTCGTACCGGCTACAGCGGAGAAAACTGCACTGTCCGTAAGTCCAGTTATTCTCATGATACAGTTCTCATATCCTCCCTTATAATTGCACGTTTAAAGAATGTGAAATGTTCTGTTATTCCTTTGTACACAAGATGGAAAGGATCAAAGTCAGGCCAAAGAAAAAGTTCACCGTTTCATTTTGTTATTATTAAATCAGGAAATAGTGCAGCATATCTCATGGCTCACAGAGTTAGGACTTCTTGTCTAGACCCAAATATTTGGAAAAAAATGGAGTAACAGGAGCAACTGCCAAAACAAGAGTTGTTTTTCCAACTAGTTGGATCAGAGCTGCTTCTGCAGATCCCTTTACTAACTCTGCCGCTCTGCTTCTCATTAACAAGGAACCCTTGCACAATATGTCCACACGGTCCCTAATTAGATGCAATGTAAAAAAAATGCTGACAGTTATGCAGTTACATCACACTCACCGGGCATAATAACATTTAACCATTGATTTGATTGTACAGAGAGAGAAAAGAAAGAGTGGGAAGGAAAGAAGGAAAAGACAAGTATAAGTCAAACAGGAAAAGGGGAAATGGGATCGAGTGATAACCTTTACTTAATATAATGGTTTCTTACATACGGTAGAATAGCCACACATGTAGCTCATTTTACAGAATCGACTTTAAAACATCTTTATGAAGCTTCAGGATTTTAGAAATCCTGAGGTCATGAATGCCAACCAGCAGACAGACACAGTTAGCGACTAGCTGGTGAACTTGGTGGAGCATTTAGCAGCTAAGGAGCCAAATATTTCCCTCAGGAGTTGGTGGAGACCAAAAACAGAGCTCGGAGAGAGTGAATATTGGACTTACATTTTTCAGGTGCTCAGAAACACAACTCCAAATGAAGGCTAATTTCATGAAACTAAAATAATGATGGTTTAAAAAACAATATTTCAACACAAGGCCCCAAGATAAAGTAATAAAGCAAGTGTGCCTTTTGTGAGACTTTTTTGATATTGTGCTTTAATGGAGCAATATCTCAAACAAATGTTCAGTTCAATTAACACAAACCAGTTGACACAGAGTAAGCCAGGAACTTTCTTGGGCCTTGGGATTGTTGATTGCCCCTTTTGCCTGGTTGGTAATCCAGCCTTACTCCCAGGACTCCCATTTTGTGTTACCTCATTCTTTAAATCCCTGAGCAATTCAGAGGTGTGGTTGGCTATTCAGAGGCCTGGAACCAGGCTATAACGCCAAGGCCAAGCTTGCTACGTATCCTCTTGGACTGTGACATAATGTCTTTGTTATCCTAAAGGAATTCCTAGCTGCCCTGACTTCCAGTAAGAACAAGATTGTTTTTTCATGACTCTCTTCCACCCACCCATGTCTCACTCTAACCACCACAGCGGAGTTTTGGACCAGAGTGCGTCAGCTTTTCAAGCCGAGCCCAGATGTGGCGCATTACATACTCACCCATTTCCACTGGCTCTGGGACATCATCAACTACACCTTCCTACGGGACGTAATGATGTGGCTGGTTCTAACAGGTCCAGAGTCAGCTGTTCCTTTGTTCAATGAAATTCATTCATGGCTGTCACATATTCAATGTATCTAATAACTTTTTTTATCAACAGTGCGGACTTCCTTAATACCGAACCCTCCGACCTTCAACTCAAAGTATGGCTACCTCAGCTGGGAATCCTACTATAATCTGAGCTACTACACTCGGCTTCTGCCCCCAGTGCCAGAGGACTGCCCTACACCTCTGGGGGTCAAAGGTTAGCCACTCATTTATCTTTTATTTAGATAACAGTTTGATATTTGAATCTGTATTTTCTAAAATGGTTTTATGTTTTGGATAAAAATTCTTTAAAAGATAATAATATCTAGTAGCTATAAGACACATGTGGATAGTAAAGGAAAACTACAATATGTCCTTCTAAAATGTATTACAGTAGAAGGATGAAGTAGAATAAAATACTCAGGTGAACTGAATAGTATTTCATATATGACATTATGAGACGCAAATGTGTGACAGCATCAATAATATCTAATGCAGAACGTGTGTCGGTATTATGCTCAGTATTGTTTCAGTTGGTGAAGTTCACCACAGCGACATGCATGCAGATTACTGACCTTGGATGTTTCAGAAGTGCAGTGTGATATGTTAACTGTATCAGGACTGTTTTCACCGACGCATTTCAGTGTTATGACTATAGAGGCGTGGCGTATCTGTGTTTTGCCCCATCCTGTGTTTGACTGTGTCGTGGTGTTTCTGTTCAGGCAAGGCTGGGCTGCCTGACCCTGAGCTGCTGGTTGACAGGCTGCTGAAGAGAAGGATGTTCAGACCCGACCCCCAGGGCTCCAACCTCATGTTTGGCTTCTTCGCACAGCACTTCACCCACCAGTTCTTTAAGAGCTACGATCCCAGGGGTCCGGCCTTCACGACGGCTCTATCGCATGGGGTTAGTCCATTTACAGCGTTTGTCCATATAGTAATAATAAACCTTATTTGAATAGCACTCTTCTTGCTTGTGTTTTCCCTGAGTTTGATTTTGAAGCATTTATATTTTTAAGTGAAAGTGTTGTTGACCTATATAGTTGATACCTTCATTTATTTCCTCTCATTGTCTCACTTAATTTTTTTGTCTCATCCCGTGACACATACAGGTGGATGCAGGGCACGTTTATGGAGACAACCTGGAACGTCAGCTCCACCTCAGGCTTCACAAAGATGGAAAACTCAAGTATCAGGTGAAAGAATCAAACTGTTAATAGAGATCAAAATAGGAACAAATACGTTCCATTCCAAGGACAGAGTGAAACGACATTGTGTAGTTTTCAGCCAAATCTGTTACTTACTAACAGTGTTGTCGATATTTATCGTTTCACTTAATCTGCTGATGTTGCCTTTGTAATAACTCAGAGAATATAGATGTATATATACTATTATACGTGCTTTTTAAGATGACATGTTGCTGCAGGAGTACAAAATGGATAACACTATACTGTTAGATAAAGTGGAGATGTTGGGAAAGACAGGCACTGGGTTGTAATGTATATCATATCATTAATTATTGTTTTTCCTATCAGTTAGTTGATGGCGAGATGTTCCCTCCTTCTGTAGCTTATGCACCCGTTAGTATGAGATACCCTGCTGGTTTCCCTCTAAAGCATCAAATGGCTATTGGTCAGGAAGTGTTTGGACTCAGCCCCGGTTTGGGAATGTACGCCACACTGTGGCTAAGGGAGCATAACCGAGTATGTGACATCCTGAAGGCAGAGCATCCTACCTGGGATGATGAGCAGCTTTTCCAGACCTCACGACTCATCATCATTGGTGAGCTGGCGCAGTTTTGAAGGAATAGTTTTGTGTTGATGGGTGAGCTTTAGAGGTGCTGGTTGGCAGATTTTGCTACTTTTGGACAGAGCCAGGCTAGCTGCCGATTTCAGTCATGATAAGCTAAGCTAAATGGCTGCTGGCTGTAGCTTCAATTTGAACTGACAGATTCACTGACAGTGCTATTGATCTTTTCATCAAATTCTCAGCAAAAAAGCTTACTTCCCAAAATGTTTCTTCAATGAATTTACAGTTTATTATTTTTTTTTATTTAGTTTGTCTAGTGCTGGCATGCTTGATGTTTAATGTTAATCTATTGTAAGTCAGCACACCCCCACATAAGATCAAGGATGATCATCTAATTGGAGACAAAATTCTGAAAATTTCATATGATCAACCATAAAAACCTGGAGGAGATCATACAACATCTGAAAACGTCCTCCTGTGGCCTGTGGTTCTACCAATGGGCTTTTTCATATATGTTTCAAATTGTTTGTCTTCTGATCTTTTACAGATTGTAAACACGTCTCTTCTCTCAGGTATCTTCCCACAGGCCCTGAGAACTGCAGTCATCAAGCCACTCTTAAAAAAGAACAATCTAGACACGGCACTAATGAGCAACTACAGGCCGATATCAAACCTTCCATTCTTAAGTAAAATCATTGAAAACGCGTTTTTACAACAACAACTTTTTGACAACTTTTGTTGTCACTAAACAATGGTTTTGTTGCCTTCCAGTCGGGTTTTCGACCACACCACAGCACTGAGACGGCTCTTGTTAAGGTCTTTAATGACATCCGCCTAAACACAGATAGTGGCAAAACTACAGTCTTAGTATTACTCGATCTCAGTGCTGCATTTGACACGGTCGACCATGACATATTATTAGACCGATTGCATAACTGGGTTGGCCTTTCTGGCTCAGTCCTAAACTGGTTTGAATCCTATTTAAAGAATAGGGACTACTTTGTATCTATAGGTAATTATACATCTGAGCGTACAAATATGATGTGCGGAGTTCCCCAAGGCTCCGTTCTGGGGCCTCTTCTGTTTAACATCTACATGCTTCCACTGGCTCAGATTATGGAAAACAACAAAATAAGTTACCATAATTATAAGTAAGTAAGTTATAAAATAAGTTACCTAATAAACTAGCCAGGCTCGATGAGGAGTTTTGCCTAGAGCGTTAAAACTAGCCAAGCTCGATGAGGAGTTTTGCCTAGAACGTTAAAACTAGCCAAGCTCGACGAGGAGTTTTGCCTAGAACGTTAAAACTAGCGAAGCTCGACGAGGAGTTTTGCCTAGAACGTTAAAACTAGTGAAGCTCGATGAGGAGTTTTGCCTAGAACGTTAAAACTAGCCAGGCTCGATGAGGAGTTTTGCCTGGAGCGTTAAAACTAGCCAAGCTCGACGAGGAGTTTTGCCTAGAACGATAACATTTTAATGTTTCATTTATTATACTGCACTGTAACTTTTATTCTTGTATTTTAATCGTTTTCATGTAAAGCATTTTGAATTGCCCTGTTGCTGAAATGTGCTATACAAATAAAGCTGCTTTGCCTTGCCTTGCCTTGGAGTCAACTTGAACGTCTTGGTGGTTTAATAATTTTAATAAATATTATCATTCCCACGTTGCATTTTTGGGTTTTAAGCTGTCTGCCCTCTTTGTGTCTCTGCACGTTTCCCCTCAGGTGAGACAATAAAAATAGTGATAGAGGAGTACGTGCAGCACCTCAGTGGATACCTGCTGCAGTTGAAATTTGATCCCACCCTGCTGTTTAACTCCAACTTCCAGTATGGGAACCGTATTTCTCTGGAGTTCAACCAGCTCTACCACTGGCACCCTTTGATGCCTGACAGCTTCTTTATTAACGGAGATAAACTGTCATACTCGCAGTTCCTCTTCAACACTTCTGTTCTGACAAACTACGGCATTGAGAAGCTGGTGGATGCCTTCTCTCGGCAAGCCGCTGGCCAGGTAACAAACTACAGACAATGTAACATCATACATTTGCAGTCAAAAATGTTTATTTTTTAGTGTACTGTTGTTTGGAAAGTTCCCATAGTTACAACCAACTTAACGTGCTTCAGATAGCCATGTAAAATGTTTTTTTGACATTCGCACTTAACGTCTTCCTGTTTTGCTGGATTTGTATCCTGTTAGTGAAGTAGATTACTGAGGGCGACTGATGTTTTGGTAAAGTTGTGTGACTAACTGAGGATGTTTGGGAATACTATATTTCTACTTCAGCTTTATGTTGGGCTGAACCCAAAGTACACCACTTAAGAGTGAAGACAATGTGATAACTCGTAGCTACAAAAATGGTTTAGCCAATTTGGTGAGCAGTAACAAATATTGATATTGTTTTTGCATTGCCTGCCACAAAAAGAGATGTATGCCTGTAAACAACATTAATATTTGTTAATTACACAAAGATCATTATATAATTCCTAGCCTACATCAGCATACATGCTACATTTGAAACTTAATCACAAGTAAACATACACAACCCAGCCGCCTCCAGACATATCAAAGCACATCCACATGAGCTGCTTAGTGCTCTATAACAACCCTGTCTATACTGGTTTAATTTGTTTATGAAGGGCAAGCATTATGCTGTATATGAAGATTAATATATACAGTGTATATATATATATATATATACAGTATATATCTGAGAATGTCGCAATCTTGTGCGTGCTGTATCAATGAATAATGTCCTTTTTACAGGATACCAATATTTAAAAGACTGACGTGCATGTGTAAAAGGAGGTTATGTCTGACATTTTGATGTATGTTTTTATTCATGTTTCAAATTTCACATTTAAATATTTCAATGATGTATTCTTCTGCCATTTAGATTAGGTTAAGTTATCTCAACATCTCACAGATTTTAAAATCACCATATTGTATTTTGAATAATGCCATTTTTTATATTAGATACCTAATTGTCAAACATTTGTCCTACTAGATTGGCGGTGGCCAGAACATCAATGCTGCCATGACCAATGTGGTTGTGAGTACCATAAAGGAGTCCCGCCAACTCCGCATGCAACCCTTCAACCAGTACAGGAAGCGTTTTAACCTCAAGCCGTACACATCGTTTAGACAATTCACTGGTAAGAAAAACATCCCTGTGTACAGACCACACAACACAAAGTGCAACAAAGCACAAAGCATGTCATTTTTCACTTTTACAAGTCCCTGAGGAGAGCAGCTGAGCACACATTCTAGAAAATGAATGGCATCGACTCCATTTGAAGGCATTTGCTTAAGGACTATCCTCCATTGCTATCATTTGCTTTAACAATATTTTCCATTGCTGTCCTCTGAAGCGTAGCAGTGGATCCGTAGTGCCATGCTGCTTGCATGGATAAAAGGTTATATATTAGTCCTTGATGCATTGTATTGTAGATGTCTTTACTGTATTAACTGTGCAATACTTGTGATTACATTTGCAGATAATGAGAAGATAGCGCGCGAGCTTGAAGAATTCTACGGTGACATTGATACTCTTGAATTTTATCCTGGTTTGCTGTTGGAGAAAACACGACAGGGGGCCATAAATGGAGAGAGCATAGTGGAGATGGGTGCTCCCTTCTCCCTGAAAGGCCTCATGGGAAACCCCATATGTGCTCCACACTACTGGAAGCCCAGCACCTTCGGAGGCAAAGTCGGCTTTGACATAGTTAACTCTGCCACACTGAAGAAGCTGGTCTGTCTGAACACCAGGACGTGTCCGTATGTGGCGTTTAAAGTACCAACAAAGCAGCAATCACAAAGAGGCAATGATGACAGTAAAGTAAAGACTGATGAGCTATGAATGACATTTTTATGACACCAGATGGTTACGGTTTTGAGATCCATATATTAATTAAGCATCGCTTGAAATTTCATGCTTTTTGGTCTAAACGGCATACCCAAATTAAAACTGGTACAGCTCCAATATACTTTGACAATCTGGGATGTGGTACTTTCAAGTTTTTGTTACAAGTGTCAGGGTGATTCTAGGCCTTACTGACACAGAGCTACAGAGGCTAGAATGGAGTTTTTTTTTATTTCCGTCCAAGTCATACATCTGTAGAATTATTACAATACACTGCTGTGAACACATATTCCAGGTGACAGACAATCCAGGACATTAGTCACATGTCTCTGCTTATTACAGAAAAAATCCAGAAGCCAAAAGACTAAACATTGATTTTATATGATTTCTTTTCTACAGATGTCTGTACGTTTTTCTTGAAAAGTGCAAAGAAAAAAAGCCCAAAAAGTGCAAAATACAAAACTTCTCAAATACAAAAATACACCCACATCAATCACGCACATACTTGAAAAAACTATATACATAAATATATAGAAATAAGTAATTATAAATTGGCCAGGGAGTGTTTTGCATTATAACAGTCGCTGTTTGTGCTGAAACACAGAGCCAGGCAACACAGGGTCTAAAATGTCTTGCTTTATAGCATATCAATGGAATCGTCTCTTTATTGGCTACAAGGTTAGGGGCGTTTCATAGCTTGGAATTTTAACTGGCTGAAGCAAATGTCGATTCACTTCAGAGCGTGATTGGTGATAGAACATGTCTATCTCAGGCACCCAGACACGGATTGATTTATGAGAGGTCTTGTTTGTACGGAAGTGTATTGCATTCACCATAGAAAAAAAAAATGTAGACACCTTATGATAGATTTTTCATTTCCTTGGACTCTTGTGGATTTATGAAAACAAAGTTTTTGGGATTATATCACCTCTGTGGATAAAGGGAAGGTCAAAAGGGTATGCATGCACACACACCATGCAGCAGCGCAGTCTAATTCTGAATTAATGTATTTTCTTTAACTTGTATAACTGCTATAAATCATCTTATGCTTTGTGTTTGGGCTTAATCGAATCTTGAGAGGCTAAGCTTTCAATTGTTGTATCGCATGACCATATCTTTTGAAGATTTAATGCTTTAAAGTTATAAAACTTTTAAAAGTGGAGATAACAGCGACGCTACTGTGATGTAGCATCCCTTATACGGGACAGTGTGATTTAACAGGTTTAAGGTAAATGAGGCTGCTTCTAAGAAAATAAGTGATCAGGATGTTTGTGTGGATATTTGAGAAAATAGGGTGAATTCAGGTAGAGCGGGACATCAGGTTGAGTGGGACACTTAAGCTTTTGGGTACTGTAAAGGGTTCATTTTGTAAGCCAATCACAACAATTGTCACTGTGTTGTAGCTGAATGTCTATTGGATATGAAATAAAGGTTGTGATTGGTGTGACATCACAGATGTGGTCCGGTTGTTATTTTTCAAATTGCTTGACTCCTGTGACCTCACGGTAAGCCACCCGGCAAGTGTAAATCTATTTTAGAATAATAAGGTTGATAATTCTGTCACTTATAATGTAACAATAAAACTTTTGCTTTTACATACATTTATACGTCTGTGTATTAGAGATTAATAACAATGAGCATCTAACTGTATAAAATATTTGTGAAAATTAGATTCACAGCACTGTCCCCATAGATATAGAACAATAGATATGACATGACGTCATAACTAATGGGACTAACTGTCCGCCATCTTACTAGTACTGTTTACAATTGGCACCTTTAGGCAGCAAGTATGGTTATCAGCTGTGCAGCACCTAACTGCTTTACCAGAAGGACCGAAGAGACCCAGGAGGCTGGCATCATTTTCCACATGTCAGTAGGAGTAGATAGAGTATTTTTTCTCTTCTTTTTTTAACTATAAATACAGAAAGGTTAGCAATGTTAGACATTAGCCATGTTGAATCCTGCTGTCGGTCATCATATAACATCTATTGTCAGCTTACCTCATGCCTTTACACGATTCTCCTTTCAGTAAAGCAAATTAAAACTTAATAATCCATGTCTTGATGAGGTAAAGTAACGTCAATCCAGAAAGGATTGCTATTTCAGCAGCAAAATCTCCGCATTACTATTATAAATGTAATTTTCATAACGTTAGCGCAATAAAAAATTAAAGACAATTGCGACAAGTCCATCAGTAGTTCTGGTGAAGTCATTATAGCCTTTATCAAAAAAACTCATTGAAGATAGCAAGGCTCCTCAACTACTCCGCTCATCGTCAAAACAAACTTCATGCCAGTTGACAGTAAGAAAAAAACGCCAAAACAGGAAGCAGCGGTGTTGAAGGGAAATGTGGTCTGAGATAAAATCGGTCTAGACTTTGAAATACAATCCATGAATTCAACGAAATCCAATATTTAAATATTAGTTAAAAATATATCTTGCACAATTTATGACACAAATAAATGTATTAATACATTACAGTTGGATGTTTCTCTACATGAGCCTCTTTCCCCATTGGTTCCAATGGAAGCAATTCTAAAACTTAACCCCAGTAAGATGGCCGCCAAGTGTCTCCATCCTGGAATGGCAAGTCAGAATTACATGGCATATCTATTGTTCTATCTATGACTGTCCCACTCAACCTGACAGTGCTCTGGGTCACGACAGTCACGGTAGCGCGACAGGTAATGCACTGTTAATTTGTTTGTTACCGACAGGACTCGTCTTTTTGCAGCGTCTCTGTCTCCCTGTCACAAACCCGATCCTTCCTGTAACGCAACCGGGTTGAGTTTTGCTACTGGTAGGTTGGACAAATCTTTCTTCTCTTTGGATATTTTCCTGACTGAGTGTTTAAGTAATAAGCCGTTTTATTATAGGCTCGGTGTAGCTGTAGGCCTACCATCGGCACTATTTGGGTATTGGTGCGAAGCATCCTGACGGGGTCGTAATTGCTTGCCCCTACTATCCCTGCCACGCTGCTGTTTTGTCTCGACCAACTTCTGTTTCAACCAGACTGTCCACGGGTTGTAGCTACACAAGCTCATTCCAGGCGTTGAACGCCTCTACGCACCTTTCAGCGCCAGGATCTGTGCATTAAGTGTCCGACAGGGCTGTATAAGTGATTGACACGGACGATAGCTTTGCCTTTATTTTGCTTGCCCGTGCTTATTAATGTGTATGGAGTGTGGGGTTTATGGTTGAGTTTATTGGTTAAGTTCTGATTAAGTGCTTTTTGGTTTATTTATAATTCTTTTGTTTAAGTTTTGATAAAAAGACTTTCATTTCTGTGAAAACTTTATGAGTTATTTGTTAATTTTTGGTTATTTTTGTTAGGTTCTGGGCAGCTACAATTCACATTTGCTTCCTAGATTTATCTTAGATTGAAGTTGTTTTTCATTTATTTTTGGTTTATTGATTCATTCGTTCCCCTAATTCAATGTTCTTCTCTCACAGTTGCTGAGTGCCGAAGGTGGTGGTGTCTGTCTCCTGTGTGCTGTGTTTCCCCCTTTTTGATTTATTTTGAGTTTTCACCACTGTGTGTGTGTTCACGTGTGATTGGGGTGATCCTTCCCTGAGATCCTACACCCCTTGACCCGGGCCCTCCACTGGTAAGGCCTCAGCACCTATTTCCCCCTGTTTAGTGTGTATTTTAATGGTATTTTATATATATATTTATATATTGTATTAATAAAATTATTATCATTAACAGAACGTCTCTGGCTTTGTGCATAAATCGAACCTGTGTGCTTTCTGTATTTGGTGGTTTAACTATCGAGCTAGTCAAATCCTATTCTCGGGGTGAAAATCCCCAGGTGGCGTTGTCGGTGTTCTCCTTGGGTCTGGGTGTTGAGCGGGCCAAAAAGGCGCTCCACGCCAAAAAGTACCACTCGCCACACATGGACAAGTTTTTCCAAGTCCTGCTGAGACATAAGTCCCTTAACCCTTGATATATTCTTAAGGTGGTAATAGGCTGACTTTGTAATTGTCTTAATGTGGCTGTTGAAATTCAAGTCTGAGTCCATAATTACACCAAGATTTCTGGCTTTCTCTGTTGTTTTTAACATTGTCGTTTGAAGCTGAGCGCTGACTTTTAATCGTTCCTCTTTTGCTCCAAAAACAACCACCTCGGTTTTTTCTTCATTTAATTTAAGAAAGTTCTGGCACATCCAGTCGTTAATTTGTTCAATGCACTTAGTCAGTGTTTGTATTGGACTATAGTCTCCTGGCGATAAGGTTATGTAAATTTGTGCGTCGTCCGCATAACTGTGGTAACTTATTTTGTTGTTTTCCATAATCTGAGCCAGTGGAAGCATGTAGATGTTAAACAGAAGAGGCCCCAGAACGGAGCCTTGGGGAACTCCGCACGTCATATTTGAATGCTCAGATGTATGTCTATTCTTTAAATAGGATTCAAACCAGTTTAGGACTGAGCCAGAAAGGCCAACCCAGTTTTCCAATCGGTCTAGTAATATGTCATGGTCGACCGTGTCAAATGCAGCACTGAGATCAAGTAATACTAAGACTGCAGTTTTGCCACGATCTGTGTTTAAGTGGATGTCATTAAATACTTTAACAAGAGCTGTCTCAGTGCTGTGGTGTGGTCGAAAACCTGACTGGAAGGCATCAAAACCATTGTTTAGTGACAAGAAAATGTTGAGTTGTTGAAAAAACGCTTTTTCAATGATTTTACTTACGAATGGAAGGTTAGATATCGGCCTATAGTTGCTCAGTAGTGCCGTGTCTAGATTGTTCTTTTTTAAAAGTGGCTTGATGACTGCAGTTTTCAGGGCCTTTGGGAAGATACCTGAGAGTAGAGACATGTTTACAATCTGTAAAAGATCAGAAGACATACAATTTGAAACATTTTTGAAAAGGCCTGTTGGTAGAATATCAAGGCAACAGGAGGAAGTTTTCAGATGTCCTCCAGGTTTTTATGGTTGATCATATGAAATTGTGTGATATTGGAATTTGTTTTGCCTGGACAGTGTGACAACACATATCCATACTTGATATGGAGGCACTGACAGTTAGTCTAATTTTCTGAATTTTGTCTTCGAAAAAGGAGGCAAAATCATTGCAGGCCTTGGTAGATAAAAGTTCAGATGCTACTGGTACTGGAGGGTTTGTTAACCTATCAACAGCAGCAAACAAAGCATGTGAATTATTATTGTTTCTGGTGATAATGCCAGAGAAGAAGGACCGCCTAGCATTCCTCAGTTCCAAATTATAAATGCGAAGGTATAGGTATGCGAAAGGTATAATGGAGGATTTTTCCGACTTTTAGAAAAGAACTGCCCTCTCCACTTTTTGAAAAAACGTGTGCACAAGAGAGCATGCACAAGCTTAGTTCTCCTTGTGCATGCTCTGTTTACAAGTTGCTGTCGGCATGGCTCTACAAGCCTACTTTCCAAAAGAAGACTTGCACTTTTACCATTATGTCAGACTCGCCACCGGTAAGTGGAAATCTATTTACAACAAGCATCTCTATAGCTAACGTTAGCATGCTACAGGCCAACAAACAAGCTATCGCCAAGAGCGGGGAGGCGCTGGCAGCGGTCGGAGGCTTTTATATACTGTCTATGGTCAGACGCCGTGACCGTCTGCTCGCTGACCTGTCATGGCACGTACGGCCTTACGTAAACATATCCCAGAATGACTGACAACTAGGAGGACCAATAGTCTTAATGATCCACCCGGAAATTGCATTAAGCATACCGTTGCAGTTTACATTAGCTTGTAGTTTACTGCATACATGTAACAGCTCATTGTTTAGTAGCTTCTAGCTTTCAAACAAATGCGGTGCAAAATATAATCAGCAACTATGGTAAATGCTACCAGCTAATGAGCTACCACAGGCAGTATGATATGCAGTAAACTGCAAGTGAGAAAGGTTAAATAGTACTGTAAACACCCAAGCTACAAGGTTACAACCAACATATGAAAAGTCAAAATAACACCATTGATAAACACCCACTTGTAAAGATAGATGACTACTGAACTAACCTAAAGCTTTCTGATGTTACCAGGACAGGTTAGATAACTACTGGACTAACCTAAAGCGTTCTGATGTTACCAGGACAGGTTAGATAACTACTGAACTAACCTAAAGCTTTCTGATGTTACCAGGACAGGTTAGATAACTACTGGACTAACCTAAAGCTTTCTGATGTTACCAGGACAGGTTAGAGAACTACAGAACTAACTTAAAGCTTTCTGATGTTACCAGGACAGGTTAGATAACTACTGGACTAACCTAAAGCTTTCTGATGTTACCAGGACAGGTTAGATAACTACTGAACTAACCTAAAGCTTTCTGATGTTACCAGGACAGGTTAGATAACTACTGGACTAACCTCAAGTTTTCTCCTTCTGTCTGCAGTCTGGAAGCAACGCTATCATCGACAGCTGAGTCTGATCGCCGCTTCATGTTGAATATATTTGTGTACAGTATATAGTAATGTTTGAATAAATGTTATAATAAAGATGCACGTTTCATTAATGTCTTTTTAGAGCTTGTCTAACTAGTTATTAAAACAGGTAGCATTGAATATAATTATTCAGTTAGTAGTTTCCTGTGTCCAGGTTAGAATTTGATGGAAAAAATAGACACTGGAAAACAGTTTATATTATATAAACACCCAAAAACGTAAAGACAGACAAACCATTAAATCATTGCTTTAAACCATTAAAACATTTATTTTATGAATGCCAATCTCTACTAGGCTATAGCAAATAATCTATTCAGCATCTCTCTTTGGCGTCTGTCTCCCTCCTCTCGTCTTTTGCTTTCCCTCTGCTCCTCTCCCTTAGGGTTAGGGTTACATTTTACTGGTTTATAAGTTATATATTTACTTGTAATGGAGTATTACCACCTTTTTATTTAAAGGATCGGAGTACTTTTAGTACTTCTTCCACTAAGAATCAATAATCTGAAACTGGATTTTGAGTTTTTGCCTGACATCTGATAGTGTCTTATATTAGGGAGGCAGAGCTGAACTGATGCCCTCTAGTGGAGATGACAAAGAACACCACTTAAATCTCCAATTCAATCAAACCCAAATATGGCTATCTACCTATCAAATCTTCATATTACTAACTTTATTCCATGAAAACGTCAAATAAATCACCTCACGTTGGATTAACATCTGAAAACGATAAAGGCTACTAAGAACTATAAAAGTTTGATCATGTCATCTTAGATGATTTGCCTTTATGAAATGTAACTATTCAAGTTAAACATACTAAACGTGTGTTCATTCTCTATGGTCTGGGAGAATCAAACCTGTGAAAATACTCCCTGATGTATTAATGGTTCCTGAATTATGCTGATGAAAATGTTTTTCAGTATTGTCACAAGATATAAAATTGTGGCAGACGTGAAACTATTTAAGTGGCATTCACAAAAAATATTTATGCCATTTAATCTCTTAAATTATAAACATTGATTTTTATTTGGTGCCAAAAAATTTAATTGCAGTTTTAAAAAACATTCAAGGTGTGTTTGAAATTCCAAGTATCACATTTCTGGGTGTATCACTGTGCTACAACCCTTGTGCAAAATATGAAAAGTAAGCAAACACATCTGTTGTCAGACTGCTTCCTCTTTAATACAAAAAATCATTCCATTCAGTAAAGAAAATATTTTGACAAAAAACATTTTAAATCAAGAGCAGGTGTCTGATTTGAAAGGTAGTGTATAGTTGATGTGAATTTGTAGAAGTGCCTGGATGGTACATTTTTTTAACCTGACTCCGCCAGATGGATTGCTTCGCATTTGCTCAGCATATCCATCTGGGAACTTTCCATTGGAGAACGTTTGGGAAGGAGCGAAAATACTGGTTAGCTGATTGGATAAACCATCTGTCTATCACCAGCTATGTTGGTGATAGACGGACCAAATCAACCAATCAGATCAACGAAGTCTATGACGTACCAACAGACCAACGACGAAGCCAGGCTCCCCCTGCTGCTGCAGGCAAAGAATAGCTCGTTAGCTCAGCAAGCAAGCAACATGTCGGTAAAGGATATTTGCCTTTTGTGTAACGAGAATTTAGGAATAAAAGGCCCCCCATTTCAGGTTCCCGGTCCATATTCCAAAAGAAGGATCCAAGAGAAAAAAGCATTAGCGAACGGCCAACAGAATTACGGCTACCGCTGTCTGAAAATGTGTCTAGATATACTGTCTATGTCTAGATCAGGTCAGATTTGCATGCGTTGCTTCCGCTTGCTGAGCCTCGTGAGACCATCCTGATCTCGCGAGCTCCTTGTTGCATCACACCTAAACCAAAGCCCGTCTACGGAAAGCCGTTCCACTCCCCATTCAGCCCCATTGTACCGACTTTGGTTGCAGTTCCAGAGTTCCACTGGGGGTGATCACGGTCCAGTGCAAAATGAATGGGACCCTATGGAGCTAGACGGCTAAATGTGTCTCTTTCGCCTGATTGTCGTTGAGAAATCTCAGATTTGATTGTAGTTTTTGCAAGTTCAACATGGATTATAGGTCAAAAGTTGAATGAACGAGTACTTATGCCCTCGATTTCTTACAGGTTGAGTCGTTGTTGCCCATACCACGCTAGCATTCTGCTAATGAATGCTGATTGGTCAGTGAAGGACTGATTACGATCGGAGATCCCGCTTGACGGCACCCGAATGTCAGAGTGAATATTTCGGCGTGGTCGTTAAAACATTAGCAAACCTCTTTCTAGCATGTGTATTGACAAGGAGAGCCTAACCTGTTAGCTGTGTTGTCGATGCCTCGAGAGAGAAAAGGAAGCGACTCAGAGCTTGCCGTAAAGCAGTATCTCTGGCCGTATATGTGTATGATGTCACTGACATTTTAAAAGGCTTTTTAGATCAAAAAAGCGAATTTAAAAAATCTATCACCCAGCAGTATGTATTTTCTTTGCCTCCCCTTTCGAATGCAACATTCAAATTACGAGAGAAAAAATTATATCCTGAGAAAAGTTTTTAGGGGTATAGCTCCATAGAGTCCCATTCATTCTGCACCGACCTGTGAGCACCATCTAGTGGAACTCAGAACCTGGAAGTAACGAGGGAGTGGAACTTCTTCCTATATTAGAAATTCTTTGCCTAAACTCGCCTCAAAACCAACGCTGATTGGCCCGGTCGTTTGGCGAACGGCTCCAAACTTTCTCTATCTCAAGATGCCAGACTGATCTGCAAGCAGAAAACTGGAGCTCGCGAGATCAGGATGGTCTCACGAGGCTAACATTTTTTACGTTTTTATAAAACTTTTAATTACACCAGTATCCATGATCTTGTAATGGCGACTTAAAATAACAATGGCCTGAAAACACACACAGATATCCACTGATCAAGAGAAATATTACTGGAGCAATGTTGACAGCATTATGCTTTTGTGTAATCATACAAAATACAAGACACAATGTTTCAATATCTACTGTTCTTTTACAGGTTATTAAAAGGTCAGTAACACAGGGAGGAAATTATGGTAGTTATTAACAACTGAACGCTCACAGTGAATATCCGCAGCGCCCCACAATGCAGCTCTGGGAACGGCTGAGTGCTGATGTTGCGGATCATGTCCATTGGTTGATTAGACAAAAGGTGGAACCAGGACTCTGTCAGGGCCAAGAGGTCTTCTGTCTGCTGCTCTGGCTGCAATGAAGCATTATAGATTCATACAATTATTGTTTCTTCTGAAAATGGCCTTTAATGACATAAAAAGTGCCTTTATATATGTGTGCACACATACCTGTAGAGTGAGAAGATCCGATATGGCGTCCAAGCTGCGCACTCTGAGCTCTGTAGCTCCAGAACTAGCAAGCTGGCTCATTCTTAACAGCACAGCTTTGAATTTTTCTCCTGAAGACACACAGACAATCAGTCACACAGACCCCAAGACATCAGCTGTAATTACAAGAATTAATGACAAAAGCTAACCTGTTTTCTGAAGGACCTGCTTCCCCTCCACAGTAGATCCGAGTATTCCCAAAGTGTCCAGAGCCACACCGATCATTGCAGGGTCCGGGTCCAGAACCATCTCAAACACCTTGTTCTGGAAGGCCTGATAGGTTTCACAAACCTGCTGAGGGCTGTCCATAATGGCCAGGTTTCCAAAAAACTTCACCAAACCTATTGGAGTAATATTTGCACTGTAAAGGACTGAATAATGCAGAACTGAATTGCTGTATTAAATAAGAGGAATACGCCACAGAATCATAACATTTCTGCATTTTTCTAAAGAGACTCACCAGGAAGGTAGAGGGAGGAGAAAGGATCAGTCTCTGCTCCTCTGATCATGTTGGAGATCTTGTCCATTATACCCTGCTGGGCCAAATACTGCCGGCCATGCTGACTGTGGGCTAGAGAGGTCACCATCTCAATGGCTGTGGCCCTGGAGAAAAAGACAACAGACACAAATTTACAGAAAGATAGAAGAGCAAAGACACTCATTAAAAAGGAAGGATTGTGAAAGCAGTCAAAATCTAAATTCTTAATTTGCAGTAACTACATTATCATTTTCAACAACTTCTCAGTTTACATCTCTGTCTCTTATTACTTGATCAACACATCATCCCCTGTCAGTTCTCCAAGCAGCTGAGAAATTAAGCTGCTGTTGGCACAGTAACCGAAAGAAATCGGCGATACAGACGAGATTTCCACCACCAGCTGCAAGCAGCAAGAAAAGTATTTATTAGGGAATGAATACGAGAGCTGTTTTATGTGTGTATATTAAGATGCATTCCAGACCAACTTTAATACAACTGACTCCTTGTGCCCACATTACGGCAGGATAACTTGTTATGATTAGTCATCTTTTCCACTGATTCCATTAAAATAAATGTACTTTAATTTATATGAAAAACAACTGTATGTCACACAAAAAAGTTGCCACTTTTGCATCATCAGCAACAGTGAACCCAAATTGACACACAGTTGAATGTACCTCATATATTCTGTATCTGACAATGTCACTTATGGCCATCACATCCTTTATAACTTTCAGCAGGTCGCTCTGGAACAATTTGTCTAAGCCAGGCTTGGAGTGGCTCAGTTTAGACAGGGACTTGATGGCCTAAGAAATAAAACAATTACTGCACCAACTGCAGATTCATTAAAATCTCAATGCAGGATATTTCAGTGCTTCAGTAATCACCTGCTTTGCCACGGCCAACTTCTCTTCTCCGATGGAGTGGATCACTGCTCCGAGAATGCCATGGTTGTTGAGGATTTCAGTGGCAGCGTCGGGGTGCTCCACCATTCTACCAATCTGACAGAGAAAAACATAGAAACTTGACAAGTCAGCTTAAAGGCAACTGTACTGCATGTGTGTGTGTGTGTGTGTGTGTGTGTGTGTGTGTGTGTGTGTGTGTGTGTGTGTGTGTGTGTGTGTGTGTGTGTGTGTGTGTGAGTGAGTGAGTGTACGAGCAGGATACCTGTGTCAAGGCCAGTATCTTAACAGTTTCATTAGGATGAGTCAGACCCCCCCGCAGCTCCACTCTGTAGTTCTGGGCCAGTGACACGGGGCTTAGGGCCATTAAGATGCGTTCAAGGATGGCCACACACAGCTCAACCTGCTGTGAACACAACTCACATTACTAACGTTATGACGCCAACTCTCCCAATTCTTTTCTCAATTAACTACTCAGAGCCCACGCTGACATATACAAATTGCACTAAAGCCTAAGGTAATTATATCATAGAAGACCAAGAGGAAAACCAGTAAATATTCATACGTAACCGCTGAATGCTGGCATATTTGCTTAAAAATATGTAAACAATCAATTAGCAAAATTGTTATGAAAATGGAAAACACTCTGAGAATCGGGACAGTGTTGACAATGACAACGTTTTATTGGTTGGCTCTTAACTCCAGCACACAGAAATCATCAAATTAAACAATGACTGTGTAGTTTAAGTGCTCATTTTCAGCTCTTTCATCTCCATATTGGACGAAAAGTGTAGCAGCCCGGTCAGTCTTTCTGCATCTGTACTGTCAAAAATGTATTTGGGGGGCTGTGTGTAAAAAGGGCAACGATTTATGCTGTGATATAGATATGAACACCCCACAAATACCCTTAATAAGAAAGTCAGTAATGTAATTTTCATTTTAAACCCAATAACACAGGGTTCTACAACGGAAAACGTCACTGTTGTTCACATCTGTATATTCTTGGTAGCATTGTAGCCAGTTAGCTTGGTAACAACTAGCACCGGGTAAAAAGCAGCCTTATGTTTTCAAGCTAGCCATCTAACTTAATCTACTCGTATCAACTTAATGTTCAAACTGTTAATTACACTAATAATAAATGCTATAAGAGCTGACTGACTCAGCAGTTTGCTAAACAGTGTGAATTAGATGCACTGTGCTGAACCAACCTGTCATTTGAGTGTAACAGAGAGAATATCACATTGAAACGCTGTCCGCTCACTGAGTCTCTCAAAGCGCTGAGAGGTAACGACAATAAAGCCGTTTTTAAACTCTGCAGCTCTTCAATTGGATCTTCAACAGAGGAGATTTCTTCCAATAAACTCTCAATGGAAGCCGCCATGACTTCGTTTGTAAATACCATAGTATATAAAAGGTAATAATACAATACCGACAAAAAAACGAGTCCGCCTACTTTCTTCTTCTTCTTCAAAATGTATGCGCCTATTCAACTATAGGCGCATTACCGCCGCCTCCTGGACTGTGTGGGAGGCTCCATTTGATTTTAGAAAGTCTTGTTTTCGAATATTCTTTCAACCTGTCCACTTCAGTATAATACAAATTATGGTAAATAATACAAAATGTAGACACCCACCTACATTTTATTTCCACTTTTTTGTATTCCCCTCTTCTGCAGGAAGGCAACTTTTGCTTTAGGCTACACACAGTATGATGAAGTTTAACCAAGGCAAGCTATTCTCTACAACTTTGGCTTTTTATATTCAACCTAACTAATGTATGACCAATTTTACCAAGCAACACATTATCTAAACGTAGAAAATCCAACATAGAGGAAACACAAATACTAATTACAAATGTAATGCAAATGCAAAATCCAGATATTGTTCTGTTCATTTATGGGAACGTAGGCTACTATACTAAGAATAAAAACATTCTGGCTGTGTATTATTACCAAATGTGTAACAGAATGCTGCATTTATTCACAAAAGCAACACTTCTGCTTGTTATAGGAAAAAAGGTATTTCAAGTATGTCCATTAAAGGTTGCTGAAGTATTTTATTGTTTGTTGATGTTGTCTTTGGTTCCAACAGAGATGTCTTCTACTTAACATTTTCTGCAGTGCGTTATGAACCTTTGCAAGCTCGCAGAAGGAGAAGCCTTAATACTATCCACACAGTTTTGCTAATGTATGTGTATGTTTGATGTAGCCTTTTTATGTGCCGCTTTTTACACTGGCTGGGTGTTTTCTCTCCTTAAAACAGACACACGTAACACATGTATGTATGCACTTAAAACATGTCTGGAGGGGATCCTTAATGTTCTTTTGGTATGAGATTAAACCTTCCTTCTCTGTATCATTAATGTTGTATGCACGATACAGGACACACTCCTCTTGATGAAGCATATGACTGTGGATTTGGGTGCAGGGTTACATGCTGCTAGAGTTTCATGAAAGTGGAAACCCTGCTGGTATTGTTGAACTGACTGCAGCAGCAGAAGGTCCTCTGGTCACAGACAGCCAATCCACAGAGAAAAAACAAGGCTGTTAAGGCAGGTGTCATGCAGGTACAGTGATAATTATTTGCAGCTTATGAATTATAATGTAAGTTTGATTGGCTACATTTATGATGCCTCTATCTTTTACTGTCTCATGCTCCAGTGCTCTCCGTGCAAGCTGCGTACCCACCAGTGGTGTTTCCTCCTCTTCAACGTCCTCCTCTTCCATGCCCTGTTGTTTGGGGCAGACTTTGTCGAGGAGTACCTCCTGCAGCCCACACCTGGGGTCTACACTGATGGCTTTGTTGTTGATGTAAGAGAGAAAGCAAGGAAACTAGACCTGAGCAACGTCAGGGAGAATGTGTCCCTGGCCTACCCCATCACAAACCCTGATGCCTGCAGAAACTCTGACCTCTTCCTCCTTACTCTTGTCTTCAGCTCCACAGCTAATATCACCCAAAGAGATGCAGTCAGGAGGACATGGGCTAACCAAACGCTCATCCAAGGCTTCCCAATGCGGATACTGTTCTTCTTAGGATCAACAGAGACTTCTGCTGCACAAAAATCCCTCATGATAGAGTCTGACCTCCATGGAGACATGGTCCAGGGTCATGCTGTGTCTGACTCATCCCTCCGTGGCCCAACAGAAAGGACAGTGCTGGCGCTGCGCTGGGTGATTGCCTTCTGTCCCGTGGCACGCTTTGTTCTGCTGACTAAGGACTCTGTGTTTATCAACCTTCCTGCAATCGGAGGCTACCTACTCGGGCTGCACAGGCACCCTGAGGACCTTTATTTAGGTAGGGTGATCCAGAGAGAGTCCCCTGACAGGGACCCCAACAGTCCTGGTTTCTTACCCCCAGCGCTCTACCCTGACAAGTACCTGCCTGAATACTGTGAAGGGACGGCTTATGTTATATCCCAGGATGTGGTCCGGAAAGTGTATGTTGCCTCTGCAGCAGTCCGTGCACCTGTGCCAGCTGATGTTTTTGTGGGCCTTTGTGCGCAGAAGGCTGGTGTGGTACCAACCCACAGTAGCAGGTTCTCAGGAGAGAAACATATCCGCTACAACGCCTGCTGTTACCGCTATCAATTCAGCTCAGCAGGAATGGAAAGCCATGGACTAGATATAGTGTGGGCAGACCTGAGACAGAAGGGTGAACAATGCTCACTGTTAAAGACCTACTATGGCCTGGTGACCTGCAAAGCCCTGACGTACCTGGATAAACTGTCCTTCTAGCAACTCCAAGGGCTAAGCTGAATCGCACGGTAATTTATAAGAGTATGTGTGATTAGTTAATGCGTGTGCTTGGTGAAAGGGAGACTGACCGGAAGTGGGGGTTAAAAGAAAAAAAACAAGAGTGTGTAAATAAGTGTGTTGTCCTTGTGTAGCCTACCTGTGTGCCAGTGTTTGCATTTTGCCTATCAGTATTGTTGATAGATAAATCTGTGTTAAATTCTTCACACAACGGCTAAGATCGCTAAAATGAGTAAAGGATCAACCAGGAACACTGTAATATATTCCACATTGCCAGATTTATGTAAGTGCAAGTTATGCAGTGCAAATTTTACTCCTAAAAGCACAATAGAGGAATAATTACTTATTTTTTTCTTTCTTTCTTGAATTTTGCATCAGATTGTCTCAGTAAATAAAATCCAGTTGTCATGTTTATTTCCATGTTATTAGTCATGCCTGTGCTTTTCCTACTTTGACCTGACTAAAGGTGTTGTCTTGCCCCTTTTACTCATGCAGTAACAAACAGGTGAGTCAGGGAGATGTCAATGAAGCACAGTCTGTACTTGCCCACAGTCCTGAGATCAAGATAATCTGAAGATATGGTCCCATTTCTTTCATCTACTATAGGTAAACACAATGTTCTGTTTATACGGAATATTTAATTTGTTGTAGTTTTATGTATTTGATAATGGATTTAAAGGCAGTTTAGGACCAAAAAATCTGATGGACTTTCAAGATAATGATATTTGACACATCAATTGAAATATCAACAACTGTGTCACATATGTATACCTCAGTGAAGATTTAGCCTGAGGAAAACTCACAGAAATACTTTGCACATTTTCACCTATACAATATTGATGGACTAATGGTAAAAAAATGACATGGATCAGTTAATAATCAATACACATGAAACATTTACCAGAATCAACATAAATGTTTTCATTTTTAGTATTAACATATGCCACCCTTTTTTCTAGAATGGAAATTAAACAATTATCTTTTGGAAGGTGTGATCATTAGTCTGTCTCACTTCCATTTTAGATTTCCAGCATTTTATGTCCTTTAAATGCTGCTCAGACTACTGCTGCTCTCCCTAAATTCCCCTTAAGGAAAGTTTGGCCTCTATCCCACTACCGCGAGCTGACCAAACAAAAATGTTTGGGTGTTCTACAAACCTTTTCTTTTCTGTTTTCCTGCCAGTGGTTCACACTGTAACTCTCTACTCCACCTTGGCCAGGTTCCATTGTGTCTGCAAAGCTTTCCCTGGCTGCCTGTCTCACCTCATCAGGCCAAGGTATTCAAAGAATAACATCTCAGCATGTCTATAATCATTCTGGCTGGTGACCAGTCATAGCAGCAATTTGTCTGGCATACCATCAGTGTAAACCGGGATCGCTCTCCAGGATTAATCTGGATTAGTTAGCATCAACACCTTCCATTCATGGCCTCAGCACCACATGATCCCTGGCCTCACATCTCTACCTGGACGCTCTGTCTGCCTGTTCTTAACCTTCAGATGCCTGAAGGATTTTTGACAACCTCTGGTCCGTCTGGTTTTATTTTCTAAAAAAGCTTGTAAAACATCAACCCTGTTGTCCATATGGACATCATTTTTTTCAGGAAAAACCGGGCTATTAGAATATGTGTGCTGCAGTGAGGTCACTTGAATGTTAAACAAGGTTGTAGGACCTTAAAAGATAAATAAATAAATAAAACGGAACATGAATCTCACAGATATGTATTGATATGACACACAGATCAATAAAAGCTAAGCCAATCTCCTGTCTAAAACACTTCTCATATGTCTTGGGATTCAAACTTGACAAAGTTGACAAAATATCTACATTTTTTCAAAAAAAAAAGTCCAGACACTTTTGCGCTCATGACATGCACTTATGCCAATAATCAAAATAATAATGTCATATTTATTTATATAACACTCACAGTTCTGCTATATATATATATATATATATATATATATATATATATATATATATATATATATATATATATATATATATATATATTTTGAGTCACCCAGTGCAAAAATAAACATAAGGAACATTATAACTCATATAAACGACAAACTATTTACATTTCTTCAAAAAAGGCCCAAATATATCCAAAAATTCTAAACAGTGAGGCTCCCCTCTATGTGGAACGGGTTACAATGGGAATAGACGATCTTTGTGGCTATAGAACATATTTGTTCACATCGTTGCTACATTCTGGCTTGGAGTGAGCCAGCCTTCCTATCGGTTCGGCCCTCAGGATATGTTCAGGAGCAATGAGAACCTCCCCAATATCAGCGCTTCAGGTTGAAGTAGGTGAAATGCCATTTGAGTTGAGGTGATTACAAATGTCCTTGTCATATTTTGTTCAGTTAAAGTGGCATGAGGAAGACCATCCAGCTAAAAGTGTCCTAATTTCAACATGGGAGCAGGCAAAAAGTAAAAGAGAGTCGTTTAGTGCAAGTATACATGAAAAGGCAAAGCAAGCGGCTGCAGAAAATTTTGAATTTAGTTCAGCTGTAGTGTATCCCCCGCACCCACCGTGGTTACTACCAGTCCCAGAGGCGGATATAACTCTGCATGAAAGGATTAAAATTTATAAGGGGGATAGTGGATAAATGGCTATGAGGTATGTGGATAACTATTATGGATATGTGCAAATCTTTACTGATGGCTCAAAACAACCAGATACAGGGAAAGTGGCAATCGCATATGTGATACCAGAGTTTGATATTAAGTTTTCTGCAAGAGTTTCAGACCATTTGTCAGTGTACTCAGCAGAGTTGATAGCAATTGTGATTGCACTGCAGTGGGTAGAGCAAATTAAACCACTTAGAGTAGTTGTATGTTCAGATTCGCTGTCAGCCTTAGAAAATTTTAAATCAGGTAATTCAAGTGAAAGGTATGATATTGTGTGTGAAATATTGACTTTGCTTCATAGTATTCAAAATGGGGGGACGCATGTAAAGTTTGTTTGGGTTTCGGCTCATGTAGGTATGGCTGGTAATGAGTTGGCAGACAAATTTGCTAAACAGGCTCTGAAAGCAACACTATCCAGTGTAAAATATCAAAATCAGAGGCTAAGTCAATGATTAAAACACATGTTAAAAAGTTGTGGCAAGATAGATGGAATAGGGGAGATAAAGGGAGGGATTTTTACATTATAAATCCTGAGGTTGGCCAGGGGTGTCGGGTAATAAGGTGTCGAAGAGAAGAGGGAATTTTTACAAGAATGAGAATAGGACACACCAGGCTAAACAAAACATTACAGGTAATGGGAAAACATAATTCAGGAAACTGCGAGATTTGTAAAGTGCCAGAAACAGTGGAACATGTCTTTATGATGTGTAGGAAATTTAATAGAGAGAGGGTGTTATTTAAAAGGAAAATAGAGGACAGTGGGGAAAGTTTTATCATTAAAGATATTTTGTCTAAGGCTTCCGATCATAAAGTAATAAAATATATGTTTGAATATCTAAAACACACTGGACTCATTGATAGAGTATAGTTTGGCTATGTTTTTTTTTTTTTGTGGCTTGCAGGCTACATTATTCTTAAGGATGTAAGCCTAGTGATGATCAGGCACAATTTATCTGGAGGGTGGCGGTAATGCGCTAAGTTAGTCCGCATCCGCTGTTAAAAAAAACTAAAGAAGAAGAAAGAAAACCTCTGCTTGGCGCTGGTAGTAAGTTTCTCCCTGTAAGGTCCCTTTTCTTTTGCTGCCTTTTTCTCCAATTCCTCTTAATTTTCTTAAGTTTAAACACCATGATAATAATTTTCAGGTCCATCTCTGTGTCGCTCGCTCATACAATGTTGCCCCTGGCAATCGATAATGTAGGCACCCAGAAATGGCCGACGGGCTCAGACTCCTCCCAAATCGTGACGTATGTCCTCATTCTCAATAGGTGCTGGATTGTTTTAATTTTCTGATAGTCAGGACAGCTGTTTCCCCCTGAACCCAGTTTTTATGCTAAGCTAAGCTAACTGTATCTTGGCTCCAGCTTAGTTAACCATCTGATATGAGAGTGGTACCTGCTTGTCTTGCCTTGTCTAACTCGCGGCAAGAAAGTGGATAAGTATATTTCCAAAAACGTCAAACTATTCCTTTAAAAAGTTGAAGAGTTGTTAGTCCATCCTAGCTGTAGTCCATAAGGTCCATAGCAGGGCCTTATGTCCACACAAAAACATACTTTACTTAAGACCAAAACTGTTACTGTGGAATTGAAAAAGTTGCCAAAATATTTGTGAGTGCAGTTATTCTTTACACAAAGTCATCAACATAACCTACTGGCTCAAAAACTCAGTTGAGGTCTAGAAGGACTTTCCAAGAGAAAGTGGAAACAGGGTCTGCAGAGCGGGAAGGCACCCCCCAAACCACATGTACACTTCACACACATACACACACACACACACACACACACACACACACACACACACACACACACACACACACACACACACACATTCATAACAGTGCCTGCAGAGATTGTTAATGTGAGGTCGAGGGGTGGGTAAACTGCATGTGGGTGGTGCAGCGCTCTAATGAATGCCTACCCTCAGAGACATGCATCTCTGCAGAGAAGGACTCATCAAACCAGAGAAACACTGTTTTATTTAGACTGTTTACTCTGACAAAACAAGTATGGGGCTCCACGGCCGCGGCGCTGATTTAAAGTGAGGGTCAGTGGGAGTTGTCCCAACTGATGAAAGAAATCATTCTGTCATTTTAATTTTGCATGTTTGTGCACATGTGTCATTCATGAGAACATAGTGTGCATTCTTAAACACAAGTGTACAATCTTTATAGATTCTCGTGAGTTTTCATGTTCAGATCAGAGGCTCAGTGTTCATGTGGCCCTGCATCCCACGTTCATTTACATAGAAGCAGTAACCTCAAGGATAAACCCTCTTTCTTTGACGACATCCGTGGTTTTTTCTCCTTTCCCTTTTTGTAAACGCCATAATCTTTTCTATGTGGTTTTGGTAACTTTGCCAAACCAGTAGTTTGTGTCTCTCAGTGCAGTTGCTTTGACTTCTTGTGTTTTAATTATACATTCTATAGCTTTTGGGTGTTTTTACAGAATTTTTATTTTTTCAAAAACTACTCCATCTGGATGAAATTAAGTACATTAAACATGTTTCGGTATGATTCTCTATGTAACAGTTCTGGGGGTAGACACTAGTACAGCCGAAGACCTCTCATAGTACTGTATTAAACATCTCTATTAATCATTTTTATTTTGGTGACAATAACATTTATTAAACTAAACCTGCCATCTTGCTGAGTGATTATTCAGAATCTCTGGATGTACAGGAGACATTAAGTCTGTACCCTAAGGTTATATAAAGTCATTAAACAGCTGACTGACCCAATTACTGTAAGAAATCCGTATAGCCATCAGGACAAAAAAAATCATTTACGTTAAGTTGTTTGCTTAAACACAACTAACTGAAGTCTAAACAAGACCACAGCGTTGCTTTGAGCTAAATGCTAATCTTAGCTTGTACAGTAACAATGATGATGATGATAACATGCTGATGCTAAGCAGGGATGACCATGTTTACATCTTAGTGTAGCATAGTTGCTAATTACTCAACACAACGTACAACTGAGGCTGATGGGAATGGCATTAGTTTTGCGGGTATTTGGTCATAAACCAAATGACCTACTGGAAAAATAAAAATTTGTATGGAAGCATATAGGCTAAGAGACATAAGTAATTGAATTCATCAGCCACGCAAAACTTCATATTGAAATATTTTACTTGTTTATTTCAAAAGCTGAATTTGAATATATTTTTTTAAAATGCCAACAAATTCAGATCAGTTTTTGAAATTGCAAATCAAGAAATCTCATATTTGAATTTCAAAGAGGTGAATTCAGAACGAATTAATTCAGACACATGGTTTTCAAAGTATTTATTTTTTTCAATATTAAATATTCAGTGGCTGTTAAAATTCAAATACTTATACTACTTATATCTCTTATTTGCTTCCATACTTAAAAAAAACAAACAAAACAGAAATGTTAATTGCAGAAATGTTAATTGCAGAATTGTTAATTGCAGGTTCGCAAAGTACTGCCAAGGTTTGGACATTTGTGGGTGGTTCGTTCAAAATGAGGAAATCTTTTGATATTTGCTTCTGGTACTACTACTGTAGTTACTATTTAGGCTAGTACTCCAATGGGCTGTGCCTGTAAGTATACTGAGGCACTGAGTGATTTATCAAAGGGAGCCTCAGTCACTGCTGTCAGGATCAGTGCTGGGTGGAGACTCAGTCTGTAATAGAACATATATGATCACATGTTATTAGAGGCTTGTACTGTATTTGTTGATGGGCCCTGGTCTGGTTTTGCGGTATGTTCCCCTCTACTTTGCTTCATATGCTCACTGCCAGATTATCAAGATGTCTGCTAACACTCTAATGCTCCCCTGTTCTCTTTCAGCTACTTGCAGCTATTTTTAGTGTGTATTTCAAAAGCATTAAAATACAAATACATTCTGTTTAATCAGAAATGGTCCGAGAGAAAATAACAGATATTCAATCCTCATTATTAGATAGATCATTTTGAACTTATTTGTTCTTTATTTGGATCCCCATTGTTACCTTGGCAGTTACAATATCACAATTACAGCCAATCCAATATAATTAACACATGACATACAGCCCTTAAATAGAACAATTGACTGTAAAACATAAAAAATAATAATAAATCTCAATTAGTTTACACATTAATATTGCAAATGAAGCTAAATAATATTCAGTTGTGTTTTGTAAGCTTGTCTAAATTATGTCTTCAGCTGTTTCTTAAAACTTATTTTTAGAGTTTTAACATTTTACTTTAACCTGCTCTTCATTAAAAATAATGATGAATTACTTAAATGAATAATACATGCGATTCGTTCATTATGATTTTTATGTAGTCTATATAAGTACTGATATATATATATATATATATATATATATATATATATATATATATATATATATATATATATCATTTTTTTACAACTGTATTGTCTACCATTCATTTAGCAGTTACATATATATTACATGAGTTAATATTGTTGACATAAACATCAATAACACTTTAAAATGTTTGTGTGTTAAAAACCATTTATTAATTGTCAATATACTACACTTAAAGTGAAGTGTTACAGATTATTGCCATTTAAAAGTATGGCACACATTTCTATTGAGATATGGCTCTATACTTAACTTTTTTTTCATTGCATTGGTTTTTAGTTGAGGTGTTATAATGTGACTTCTCCTCGCGTGCCTTGCATTGTATGTTACTGTAAATGTTTCTAATAGAATAGAAGGGTCACATTATGGCTGCTGTGTTTTAATCACCACAGTGAAGCTGGATGGAAAGAGTCAAAGAGGGAGAGCAAGCATGCGTGTGTGTAGTGTTTTACTGGGAGGCTTGACTTGTAAAAGTAATTATAATGCCAGGTTAAAACCACCTCATCATGCAACACCTCTTATTACAGATTCCTCCTCCTCAGCAGTTCCACAGGAACCGATGGGTTCTCAGTGTCCTCTATCCACAACAGTGAGAAGGGTACTAGCTGTCTTTAAGCACCTATCTGTATCAAACCTAACCTAACTTTTGTGGTTATGGTTGAAGTTTAGAGATCCAATAGAGTAGACCGACTACAGATTTATAGTAATTCTTTTGTGTGAATATAAGATCTAAATGCATCCTACAGCCATTTCCTTCTATAATATTGTTTTGTGTTACAAACCTCACAAAGTGAAGTGTTACCATCTCACACCACTCTTTATTTTGCTTGCCAGTAAGCATGATGCTGCTTCTATCAGCATTACATACATTTGGTTGAAGAAGAGAGAATAGAAAATAGATCTCCAACGTGTTTCCTGTTTCCATATCTCCTTCCCTGCGTCTTCTCGTGTGTGTGTGTGTGTGTGTGTGTGTGTGTGTGTGTGTGTGTGTGTGTGTGTGTGTGTGTGTGTGTGTGTGTGTGTGCGCGCGTGTGCACGCGCATGCGTACGTGCATGCATGCATGCGTGTATGCTTCTCAGCAGGGGCGTGGCTCAGCAATCACAACCTGGCACACCTGACTCCCAACAAGCTCAGTATAAGAACCCCAGCTCTCCACTCACTTGTCGCCACATTGTTCTTCCCTTTTATGTGGTAATTCTCCAGGCCCTAGTTCTCCAGTGAAAGAAACTTTAAATGATCTGTTGCTGTGATTGTGCTAACGATATTATCACCTCTGTCTCTTCCACCTCCAGTACCTGCCAGACCCTGAGCTGAGCCTGCCCCTGCCGATCACCTGCCATTCCCTGCCACCAAACTCACCAGCCTGCACCAGCTCCCCACCACCAGATGCCATCACCTTCCACCTGCATAGCCATTCCACCTGTTCATCATTCAAACACTTTGCTTGCAAGTACTAAGTTTGGCTTAGGCCAAATAAAGAACTTTCTACTCTAAATCCATTGTATTAGTGTCTGAATCTGCCTTGGGGTCCAAACAAAGCCTAAAACAAATCGTAACGGATACCACTATCATGTGTGTTTGTTAAGGAGCTAAAGTTACTGCCAGCAGACGGTTAGCTTAGCTCAGCATAAATACTTGAAACACAGGAAAATGAATACATTATATCTTGTTTGTTTAATCTGTACAAAAAACAAAGTGTAAAAAAATGACAAGCCACTGTTTCATGGATGGTGTGCTGGACAATCTTCTGGCCACAACCAATAGGCAAACTCTCCACTGGTTGCCTGGCAACTGCTCCAAGCCAAGAAATAGTCCAAAACATAAAAATTAGTTTTTGTATGGTTTAAACAAACGAGATAGAACATGTTTACTCACATTAGTGAGCTTAAGCAAAGATCCTCTATACTAAAGGGAGCGCCAATGGTATGAAACGGTACACACTTCCCCTCTCCTAATGGGGCGTGGCCTCGTTTGAACATGTAGTGGTCGTGTGGAGGGATGAAAAGTTATATCATTTATTAATATGTTATTTTGCTAAAAGACATTAAGCATCACGGAGATTAGTGCGTTCACAAACGTTGAGCTGACCTTAGCTTCTCTGTGTTGCCAGATCTCACGAGAGTTTGGTCCTGATACAGAAACAGGTCTCAAAAAAGTTAAGTTTCTCCTGATGTGCCTGTCTGAAAAATGCTATTTTAGTGTCAGAATGTTCTAGACTGTATAATATTAATGGACAATGCATCCGGTTCGGCGAAGTGCTGCAAATGCGGAAGTGCCTTAAACCTGCATTCTATCTGAATTCCAGCAGGGGGCGACACGTGCGGTTGGAAAAGGAGGTTTCTGTAGAAGTCTATGAGAAAGGGACCCACTTCTCACTTGATTTATTACCTCATTAAACATTTTCATAATGAGTTTATCGTCTCAATCGCTAGTTTTAAGTCTTCTGCAATACAGAATTATGTTAATTTTTTGAATTATGGTCTGGTTGATTTTAGAATCGGCGATAAAGCAGGAGGTGTTTTAGGGCGTGGCTGTGATGTGATTGCCGGTGAAAGTGTGTAACGTAACATAGAGTGTAAGGGCTTCTCCCTCACTCCTCCCTCTCGTCTAAAATCGTCACATCCGCAACCAGGATGGCTGCGCCCGTAACGGCAAACTCGACAACTCATAGCAGATCTCCACAAACCAATGGGTGACGTCACACATGCTCTGTCCATTAATATTATACAGTCTATGGGTCTAAACCGTCTCTGGCTTAAGAGATGATGGTATAGGTGGATTTTAGAACCTTTGGACAGAGCCAGGCTAACTGTTTCCCCTGTTACCAGTCTTTGTGCTAAGCTATGCTAACCAGCTGTTGGCTATAGCCCAGATTTATTTCTCTTTGTACTGTCCACCAGAAAGCAAAAACCATAAGCGTACTGTAGTCCCAAAAATGTCAAACTACTCCATTAAAAAAATGTAAGAATCAGCAAGCAAATGATCTATGGTCTGTAGAGATGTTTATATTTTCTCTGAGGTGCCCTGTAGTGTAGAACATAAACAGCCCACTGAAAAGTTGTAGGGGTGTCAAAAAGTGATAAACCATTTTTATGTTACATTCATTCTTCAATTTTATATGTAATCTTTATATTTAACTGATACGATTAGTGCAATTGGATCTATGGGTCCCTTCAATATTATTGCCAAAATTGACTGTGGATTGAAGATTTAATTTAAGTGTCTGTAACACTGTCTTTGGTTGCTTTTTAGCAACAGCAGTCATCTGGAAGAAAGGGTATCTCAAACTAAGGTCGGTGAAGCAATCTTCTCTATTCCTGCTGGCCCCAGATCAGTGGTCCCATTGTCCTCCCTCAGAATGTGATCTTAATCTGAGCTGAATAGAGTTTTGTTTCAGGGAGGACTTTCAACCAGCCATACGTGAGACGCACTGCAGTAAGCTGCTTTTCCACTGTGAGGACAGGCAGAGGTTTCATAGCACTGAGATTTGCAGCTTCTGCTGGTCAGTGGGTTTTACTGGTGTCCTTTATCCGTGCATTGCCATACTTTTTATTGGTCTTCCTGCCAGAACTTTATCTTGTGTTTGTAATTTTCTTTTACTGAAATTCTTTTTCAGCTTCATTTTTCTTTGAAGGAGCTTTCAGTGGATGCTAACAGCTTCCGAAAAACATGTCTGTGCAGTCCATTGTCTCATATTGAGAAAGAGAAGTATTTGTTCTGTAATGATGATAGCTCTGACTTGGTGTGCTAAACTATATGAGCTCTATTCTTGTACCAAATGATTCTGTCTGTCAGATCAAGCGCCTGGTTTTGGGATTATTGTATCTTGCTAACCCTCTTATTTTGTTCTTCTTTTACATCCTGGAAGATGCTTTCTCACTTTCACTGCTGTCTTTCTCACAGTCTTTTGCATGTCTGCATCTGCACACCAGAGACCGAAAGATTGATGTACAGACCAGGCACTATAAGCAGAGTCTGTTTCCAGTGGCTCCAGAGATGTTTTAGGGCCCAGTGTGATGTTGCCTGGTCCTTTCCTCCCTGGTCAGCTGCTATGTTAGGAATGCTGGATGTGCATCTCTATTGTCTGGTCAAAGGTCTTCACTCATCTCATTTGGCTCTCGTCCATAACAACCTGGCCACTGCTGGGAGAACAGTTCATTTCTTAAAGGGGCACACCAATATTACACATGAAGATATCCTGATGTAATGAGGAGTATATGCCAGCTTGTGAAAACAATTGCATAATGAGGGAGCTTTTCGTAAATGAATCATCAGGATGACATCATCAACCCTTATGTCATTAGGGTTATCATGGCATGGGCTTGGAGACTTTAAACTTGTAAAAGAAAGTATTACAAATTTGGGAGCACAAAGTTTAAAAGATGTGGGCATTTACCAGTCAGGGAGGATCTAATGAAAGATGCTATTGAGGTGTATTATGGGAAATGTAGGATCCAATGTTTTTGGACCCATTCTAGGGGCTAAAAGTCACAATATCTCATCTTTGGTGCTGCTGGAGTACACTAATTCTGAATATGAAAATAGCTTAATTGTTGTAGTTAAGATGTTTCATCCAACATTTGAAGGGTTATTTGTTAATAATTAGATGTATTTCTTTATGTCAGAAACAGGCTGAACATGAGCACAAAGCATGAATTAGGCACCCCGGTGGCCTAGGGGTTAGAACGAAGATCAGGAATGCTTGTTTCCTGTCATCTCTCTACTATCAGCTGTCTAATAAAGAATAAAACAAAAATGCTCTCAACATCATTTCATTATTTATTTAAAAAAAAACACCTGAAAATACATTATTGCTGGGAGGAACTTTAGTGGAAATGCACTGTACCATTTCAGAATGTGCCAGTTTGTTTTTATTATAAAAGTTTTCCATCTATTGCGGTGCCTTTGTAGACATCAAAAACATTTTATTCCACTGACAATCCACAATCTGAGCGTGTCAATGGCAATAACAGCACTTTGAGTGGTCGTACATTGATGGTTCGTAATTGCCCCATAGGATTACATTGTAGCCTGTTTCGTGGCTGAAGGCTGCAGGGCTCTCGCTTAATACTGGACCAATTTCAAAAATGGTTGTCCCCAGTAGTCACTTACTGTAGACAATAAAACATGGTAAAATAGGGTCCAGGTTGAAAAATACCAAAGTTCCTCTATAAAATATGTAAGTGCTGAAGATTACTTTAAATGCATTTCCTATTCCCTTCCTCTAAATCTTTCTATGAAAGGTATTACGTAAAAATGACTTCAGCTTTAGAAATACTTACAGAAAAGTCAAGTTATAGCCTACTAGTTCAGTACTGGCTGTGCGTGTGTGAGCAGTGTTGTGTCTTCTCTAGCAGGGGATGCAATATTTAGCTTCAGGGGTGCCACTTCCTTTGATGCATATTTACAGTTTATGTTGTACATACAGTGCGGACACACCAGACGCACCCACATGCATTCCTTCTTACCCTGTGGCAGACTGAATGTAGTCTTTTAATGGCAGGACGGCTCCACCCTTTTAAGTACAAAGTTGTAGATTTTATGAATATGTTGGATACCGTATGTACTCGTTTCAGTAAAAGAGCCTTAATTTCATGTCACACGTGTCAACTCTGGTGACATTCTGTTGTTGATTGTGCTGTTTCTGACCAACTGAGGCTGAAGGCTATGTTCCTGCTGTGTCAAAATATTTCCATATGGCAACTACCTGCAACATTTTACATAATTACACAAATACTTGAAAGTGGAGTTGTTTCCAGCACTGCAAAAGCTGCCTGATTAACATGACAAAACGCAGTATTAATATAAAATGATTTTTCAAACTGTAAATAGATGTGACAAATGTGGAAGGTAAAGGTGTTTTGAATGGGGAATGTACCTCTAGCACAAGACTGAAGAATCTGGATTAACCTAACCTCATACATACACAACTGATTGACACCTTGTGGACATCGTATGCACCCAAATTATCATAAACAATATTATGGTGAGCCATGAAATGACCATACATACACATGAAACTATAGGTATAGTAGATTGTCATCCAATTTCATAAATCCCCCTCTACAGGTGTGAGAGATGCATTGTGACAGAACATGAGAGCAAATGCATTATTATATTTACTTCACATACACTGAGTGAACAATTTTGACTTTGTAACTGTTGTCTACTTTATGTGGTTTAACAGATAAATAAAGATAAGTGGACTGCATTTATATAGCATTTTTATCAAAATAATTTTACAATTTGCCTCTTGTTTACACATTCACATACCCACACTCACACAATGACAAGAACAGTGCGGGCATTGGATTCTGTAGCAGGGGCCATATTTTTTCCATCATGTAGAAAATATGAGGACTTTATGCAGACTATCGCTAATCATGTGAAGGAAGGAGCCTCGTACACAGAAGGTGCTTTCGATGTTTGTGTGTCGGAACGTAAACAGATGAGAAAGTCAACAGGCCAGGCTTAGGGTAGAGGAAGGAGTTAAAAAGCTCATCTTTCATCTCTAGTTAAATGAAGCCTTTTGATGGATGTTTTCTGTGAAACGAGTCTCAGTGGTGCCTTAGTGAGTGCCCTTCATAAGGCAGAGCCCTGGCTCTACACAGGAATGCTGTTCTAGTGGGAGGCAAACACGGGGAATTCTCAAAAGTCCATCTGTCTCTTTCTAACCTGTTTGGATTTCTGCAGGAAGTTCAGCTAGCGAATACAGGTGTGACTGTACTATGATATTAATGAGTTTTGTAGAAAGGCCCCATTCAAAATAGGCCCTGAAAAAAGAGAGAAAAAACACACGGCCCCACTGGGATTTCAGTTGAGCTTGCATCCTGCCTGCCTCTGGGAGAAGGAAGGAGTGAAATCAAATTTTATAAATTGCACACTTATCTTCTATTTCAGTTGCTGGAACCAGAACCAGCACAGGACAAATGTCCGGGTGCCAGTTTTTTTATGGCTGAAAAAACATTTTCTCCCATAACCGGAAGCAAAAACCAGGAAAATATATATATATATATATATATATATATATATATATATATATATATATATATATATATATATATATATATACAAGATATAGGAAATAGACATAGACAAATAGAAGTGCCCAGAGGCATTTTAACAGACTCCAGCTTTAGACAAGCCTGTCATTAAGGTTTGGTTTACTGGGACAAGTGTGGCGGTTCAAGCCAGGAGGCTTCATATGAGACAGGGCTGCATAAGACTGAATCCTTGTTGGGAAATGACAGTGGCCTCCGCCTGGTTGCTGGTTCCAAAAATACACAGCTGGAGATCGCTAAGCATTGGGTTTGGGAACGTATATATAAAGTTAATTATTGCATATGCTAAAGAAAAATATAGTAGGCTGTTGCTAGCTACTAATTTTCTTTCTGTCTCTTGACTATTAGACTTTCAGTAACAAACCCTCCTCTCCATGTACAAGAGGATTATTGGTTTGTATTTGTTTAGTCACTTCTTGTTTTGGAAATAAATAACAATATTTTCCATCTGTTTTTAAGGTTTTATTGTGTGCTGTGCCAAGTTGCATAATTCCAGATCTTTTTCTAATATCTAAATGAATGGACTGACTGATTCTGCAGCATGCATTGTGCACATACAACCACCAGAGGTAGCATTGTTCCTCTCAGGGCCCATCACTCTCAAGCTTCACATGAACATTTGCGGTCTGATCTGTATTTAGGCATGTCAATGAGATGTACACTTTGCTAAATTTATTTCAAAACCTCAAAACAATATTTCCCTCATTGATATCGTAGTTGTTGACATTTTCCTGAGAACATTCAGATTTTCAGGTTTCTAAGTCTGAAACATGCTTGTGATGCTGCTGGTCGGTCAGCAAAAGACACACAATTTTCTGGCTCCTACACTTCCACCTCCACCATAAAGCACATTTTACGTTGTGGTGTGGGCAGCTAGTGGCCGCAGTCAACTCGCTCTCAGAGCCTTCATTTATCTGGATCCAGGAAAAATGGAAGATAGTGAAAGGGTGTGTGCATGTTGCGCCAAAAAAAGAAGACAGGAAAATAACTTAATTATCATGAATGAAAGGAGGGAACCTTCATAAAATGAAAGAAAGGACATTTAATTAGAAAGGAAATGGGTGAGAGATTAGAGGGACAAGAATAACAATGCAAGGAGATAGCTACATAAAGTCACAAAGAGCACATGAGAGGCAGCACTGTGCCCTTCTTCTCCTCCTCTAGACCTTGGAGCAACTAACCATGAATCCAGCTTTTGTGATGTAACAGTGTATTGACCCTTGGAGGGGCCCCAGACCAAAAGAGGGTGTTTACTCGAACACGCAAGGAGCTCTAAGCGTTTCACAGCCTCCTGTTCTACGAGAGGGCGAGCGTTCGTTGACTGCCACTGGAAATGGCACTGGAATGGCCCCGTCTTTCCTTGGCTCCCTCCCTCCCACAGAAATAACAGAAGTAGGCTACATAGAGACTGTATTCAATGTAAGTATAAGTCACTCCAGCTACAGTCAGTCACATGTGCCAGAGCCGCAGATTAACATGGCTCTGTGTACACTGGGAGTCTAGTCCAACACAAAGCAAGCCATGAGCACTGGGAGATTGTTTGTTTGGACGAAAATCATACTGTCTGTCATTAGCTTTAAATATCTAAGAGGTTAAACGAGCCTGCCTGCGATCAGGAGGTTAAACATCCCCAGACAAACTGGGTAATCATGTTGAATAAAAGGGAAACACTTTGACTTCCATTAGTTCATATTTTTTATTCTTTTGAGCAAAATACTCCACTGTCTGTTGAACCAGTGTCAGCGGCTGACAAGGAAGATGCTGAGTATTGTGCTACTTGTACATGCAGGAAGATGCAAAACTACAATTACTGTTATTTTCTCTTGATACAAATAGGCTTAAAAATAAAAATAACTTTGAATTAGATTTTTTTGTTTTTGTTTGAACTACCTTTAAACCACTTAAGACACCTAAGCACAACTTAAATTAAAGATTTACCCTTTGATGTTTAGTTGAAAGTTAGGAAAATCCTGAATTGTCATTTTCAAAAATGTGACTCTTAGAAAAGCCTTCAGTGCAGAAACTGGGGTTACATGAAGTATGTGTCTGTTACTGTGTTAATTTATGCCCTATCCTGCTATGTGTCAGTATAAATTGACCTTAAAGGAATATTTCACCGCTGGAAAGCTGAATATATCTTTAAATTGGGTCACTTATGTATTAGAAATGTGATTTTTTTTTTTTTATTGTGTGTCTTCTAGGCCGAGAAAAGCCAGAAAATGTGTTTTTGGCTCATATGGATGAAAGACACTAAATCCCAGAATGCACCTGCTTCGCTGCTTTACGAGTCCACTCCCAAGCCACGCCTACCGTTTAGCTACAGACAGACAGAGGCATTCAACTCAAGTGTGTTTTATTGTCATTTCAACCATATACACGAAACAACGCTTCACTGTGGTGTTACACATTTAAGATATATAAAACCAACATTATATAAAAACGACATACGAAACAGGCTACATTTAGTGCACACACATTATAGGCTCCGTAAAGTTCAGCAAATGCATACTAGCATTAGGCTTGGTGGGCTGTAAACACTGAGTATAAACACAGCCGTAAAATTAGCGTGGAATGTTGAATGGTCGGCATTTAACAGTCACAAACTCCACCAGCGGTTAGCAGTTAGTTGGATACAAATCACCCCATTTCTGCACCAGTCCGTGTTAACACAGCCCACCTCCACGAGTCTTTTACCCGGCGACAGAGCATCTCTAACTTGGAGGGCTAGCAGGCCTGGTAGCTGGACAGTCCGGTACACTGTTGTTCAGCCATGTTTCCACAAAAACAAAAACACAGCAGTCTCTGAACTCGCGTTGGGAGTTTTGTTGAAGTTTGATGTAGTCCAGTTTGTTGTTTAATGAGCGGACACTTGCAAGCAGGATTGATGGGACAGGTGTGGACACGTTGTTGTACGTCATAGGAAGATTTTTTACCAGACCCACAATACAGAGATCTCTCGTCTCTCTTTCTACTGATACAAAGCTTAATGCTAAATCGGTGAAGTATCCCTTTAACGTGACCACAGTATATACAACTCTGACTAAACAGTGTTACAGCACCCCCTATCAGGCTGAAATGTGGAATTTTCTACAAAAGTTTCACCCTTTATCTTATAAGTCAGAGTGCATAAAGAACGTTTGAAATATGATAGA
This sequence comes from Gymnocephalus cernua, assembly GCA_023631565.1. NCBI lineage: Eukaryota > Metazoa > Chordata > Actinopteri > Perciformes > Percidae > Gymnocephalus > Gymnocephalus cernua. Next base: position 24,590,328 of record CM042442.1, read on the forward strand.
AAAGTATATGATAATCAACATGCATGACAACTTTTAAATTGCTGTTTATAAGATTTTTGGGAGCTTAAAATGGGGCCACATCCCACATAAGGTTGAGAAACCTGGCATTATCCAATAACAATTTAGGTAAACTAATAATGAAAATAGCAAGATCAGAATCTTGGTGCATTATTCCCCAATGCACAGCGCCACACGTCAAAATGGTCTCATTCAGATTAGCCTTTACTATTACGACGGACGGCATAGGCCTTATCATTTCTCATTCACTGGATGAGAAAGTGGAAACCAGCAGAAATGCACAATGAAGACAATGTGAGGCAAGATGGTGGAAATGTGCAATAAAAGCAGTTACAGTTACAGTGATGTTATGGAACAAGCTCCTTTTTCTGTCCAAGAGAAGCAGTTATTCATACTGTGTTGTAATTATTTCCTAAATATTTTGATGATGTATGACTCGCCTCCAAGCTTGCATCTGTTTTAAAGCTGAGTTTTAAAAATGATCATTTCCAGTTTCTAACACTTATTGAGTCATAAAACCATTCAATGATGTTTTACAGGAAGGGAATTGTGCAGATTTAATTTGACCACTGCAGGCTTAAACAAACAGTCTTTGTGTCTTTAATATCATAATGTTTTCAACTGGAACGGAAATAATCTGACTCTTAACATTGCCTATTTGGTTAATAGGCATGGGATAATGAAATATTTGGAATAGGTGCTAATTGAACAAGAAAAAGGCTGCAAAACATCCTCTACAAAGTAGTGCAATTGTGGAGCTTTTAATCAACTAAAATATGTTGTCATCCAATAGACCTCAGTCCTGTTTCACAGATGTCTTTGTGGGCACATCATGTTGAGCTTACCCTCCACACCTAGCAATTCTCCCTCCGTTCTCACAGTCTCTGCATCCTAAAGGTTGGATTCTTCTGGATCATTATCATTTATATGCTCTCACAGGGACGTACCTCTGTGCATTCCACTGGTAACCTGAAAATACTCCTCCTATTTTACAACAAAAGCACACAAAAAGGGTTTTGGGATAGAAGAATGATGGCTCTTAAAATAGAAAGAAAGAAAGAGAGAAACACTCAAACTCATTAGTATTGTTCAGGAAGGTATGGTTCCCAGGAACAGCACTATACCAAGAGTTAACAACCAAGCTAGTGGTGGCTCTGTGAGGCTGCACCTAAGCAGTGCTTTGAGATAAACACTAACATCAGCATGCTAACATGCTAACAGTGACAATACTGACATGCTGATATTTAGCAGATAATATTTATTAAGTTCACCATCTTTGTTTAGCTTGTGAGCATGCTAACATTTGCTAATTAGCACTGAGTGGCAAATGTCATTAGTTTTGCAGGTAGGCCTATTTGGTCATTTGACTTAATGATGTCACAAGATGAAAAGTCAGGGGATCACCCAAGTCCGTAGGATTCATCTTGTGGGGAACATGAATATCTGCTCCAAATGGCATGGTGATCCATCACCCTGAACCAAAAATGTCACCCTGCTGGTGGCGCTAGAAAAAAGGTCAGGGGATCACAACACCCATGAGGATACATAATCTGGAAACCATGACAATTTGTACAAAATTTTGAGCCAATCCCTCTGGTAAATGTAAACTATATCACTTCACTGAATCAATGAAACCGTTGACCTGCTGGTGCTGCTAGAGGAAAAAGTCAGAAGATTCACCTTCTAGATCCTCTAGAGGAAATATCATCCATCCAGTTAGATCAAGATATTTCACCCTGAACCACAGATGTTAACATGATGTTTGTATCACAGGAAAAGTCAGAAGATCACCAAAGTCAGGTGGATATATTTTCTGGGAACCATGGATGTTTGTACAAAATATTCTGGCAATCTATCTAAATATTTTAGTCTTGACCAAAGTGATGGACCAATGGACCAACCAACAGACTGACATTGCCATCTCTACAACCACACTGTAAGCGTGGCTAAAAAGATGAGGTAATTTAGGAGCATGAAGGCTACGTAATTCAACAAACAAAGATGGGAGCAGAAAGCCGCTAAGGGCAAGGTGCAGCTCTCAGATTAGAAACTATAAGAATTGAGGGGTGAGATCAGCAATGGGTGCTTATTTGTGCAGAAGAAAATAAGCATAGTGTCTGATGGTAACATCATATTCCTCTCATCCTACAGCCATCCCACATACTGTGTGATGGTTTAGCAGCAGCATGGAAGATGTCTGTCTTTTATGCCTAAGTGCACTGCGGGTAAACCCAGGAAACTTAAATATTATTATTACTAGCCTATTTATTTTGGCTAGGGAGCAAATAGTAATGTGTTAAGGTGTAACAATCTGTTAGAATAATTGACAGTCTGGCACTAAGAGGAGAGTGAGAAGGGTTGATTTGTATAGGACCTGCTGAAAATATCTGCGTTATTAAAGCACTATTTAATTATTGACTGAATGGCGTTGATTCAAGCACACTCATGGTCCTCATATAGTGCCCAGCGTCAAATTCAATATCCACCATACTGACGCCTCACTTTGGGCTACCACATTTACTTGCAACACCCACTCATGCACCACCCACTTCTAGGCCATGCCCACTTCAAAGGGCACAAAACTGCTAAATGAGCAGGCAAAGGTTGCCAAATGAACATTTAAAAGTCAGGGAAATACCAGCTTGTTGCAGATCTGCAGGCAAGCATCTTTGCGCCAGCATGAAAAATCACTATAACTGACTCGTTTTCTCATTTTCTGGCATATTGATTGAATCACTGCTGTTCCCATAGCTTTGATTTTAATGGGACAAATACCTTATGTTTTGGATAAAGCACAGAGCAAGGTTTCTCTCACCAAGTGCTTCAAAGTGCTCCAAAGTCTTCTCTAAAAGGATAGATTCAAAAATCAGTGTGGTCTGTATTCCTACCACTATGGGTGTTTGGCTTGGCTTGGCTCTGCACAGAAGTACAGTAGAAACCTACAGTATCCAAAAAAAATCCCATTAGTCAACCAAAGTCTGTAATATTAAATAATAATTAAAAGGTTTGGTAAAGGTCTTTTGAAATAGTTGTTAAGTGCAAATGTCAAAAGATGAATGTTTAAATAGCTTGGAATACAACATTAAACAACTATAGTCAAGACAAGTTCTGGAAAAGTGACATAAAACAACTGTCTGATGGATAGAGCTATGAACTTCTTACTGCTTTTTATTTTAAACACAATTCTGTCACCAGCACTATGCAGTCATCTCCCACAACAGCCCCTGTCAAGAAGGATATTTTATTTCAGGTCATACCCTGACCTAAAATACAACATTCCTTATGTGATTCATTTGGCCCTATACCTTTGAATTTTTATTTACTCTATTTGAAATAAGACTTTTCTATGCCCCTGCAATAAGATAACTAAATGAATGAAAAGCCTCTGTATACAGTGATCCAGCCCTTCAACTGGAGGAATGAACTTGGCCTGAGAAACACAGAATGACAAGCATTTTTCAGTCGCTATTTCTGCTCTTTTACATGATATAAGCCTTCCTATTGCTTGCCAGAGGAAATGAAATGTTTATTATATATCCCTTAGGGCTTTTGCAGCAAGAGTTTTGGTGGACTTAAAGAAAGGATAAGCTCTTCCTCTTTCCCCTCCAAACTTGGCTTCCTCTCGTGGCACATGAGAGGCAGGAGGTGGAGGTAGGGTCACAGAAATAGTAAAAGAGAACCAGCATAAGGAATGAAAGTGGAGGAAAGGGGGTAAAGGAGTTAAGATTGGCAGCAAAGTCAGAGCTCTGCCAAGCACGGGCCTTGGCCTACGTGCTTTGCTGGATGCAACAAAGCTCAGCACAAGGGCCTCAGCCTAAATCAGCCCTTCCATTCACCTAGCACATCTCTGCAGCACGTCAAAGCCACATGACCTCCCAACTGGGATGCTTCAATTTAAATGAATGGATCCTAAATCGGTTCAAACTCTTTTCCTATAGAGGCTTTGATAAATGGAAGTCAAGCTGATAGATTTAGAAATAAATGCATTTATTGGGAGAATGAGGAAGATTTGCTATTGGGCTTGTTTTGCTGCAGGAGACCCAATTTATTTTTCTAAATAGCAGATTTGAAAAAAAATATGGTCTTCTAATCTGTAAACCTATAATATATGTCCTTAATGGAAAGCCCTGTGCTTCAGGCGAAGAGAGGTACAGTAAGCCACATTCTGCTGTGTAAGGACTCCAGGCTCCAAGTTAGGGTTTCTTTAATAAGAAGAAACATTCAGCTTTGCCATACTAATAGCGATGGCATGTGTCACAATCCGGAAGAGGAAGTTATCTCATTGGTGTGGACAGGAGGACACAGGGTCATATGGCCATATTACTTGTGTCCATAGGAAAATTCTCCAATTTCCTGCAGTCACTGCGGCCACAGTGAGTCAGATAATATCCTATTATCAGAACCATCTGAAAGTAATTCCCAGGCACAGCCACTGGCCTGGAACAGTTTTGCTTTACAGGACAGTTAACGGTAGCAATTCACACACACACACACACACACACACAAAGTTTGTATAGAAACACACACATTTAGTGCATCTGCTAATGTAGTATGCACACAAGCTGCGGCATTTATCTGTAGTATTAACCAACCTCCGATCCTTGCACTTAGTTCTAGAGTTCTTCAGTCAGATATTTATAAAAAAGCTCAGCTCAGTTACTGTCATTTAAAGGAATAGTTAAACATTTTAGGAAAATTTGCTTTCTTGATTATAAGAAGATTGATAATACACTCCTGTATGAAGAGGGCGTGAATGTTTGTTGGTTTTGGGAAGTAAATTGTCGGACACTAATAAATGCCAAACTATTCCTTTAATCCACAGCAGCACATTAAGAGGCTACTATACATCAAAAGACATATACAGAGCTTTCCTCCTTATGAAGGGGAAACAGTTAAGGTAGGAAAAAACATACATGGCTGTAGCTGGTCATCGGTGAATACTGGGATAGTAGTGTGTGTGTGTGTGTGTGTGTGGGGGGGGGGGGGGGGGGGGAGGAGTAGTAGCAAAAAATCTAAGTGAAAGACTTGTTGATCTGTTTGAATCTTGTTGATCTGGGGGTCTGATGGGGTGACACTTCATGACCATTTCTGTATTATATCAGAATGATGGAGACAGCTGCAGGGTTAATTAAAAGTTGAGGCGAGATCTTCCTCCTTATGTTTAATACTGGTCTTCTAGGATTATGAAAAACATTTGTTTTATGATTCCATGGAGGCAGTGTGATACCTCTCTGTTCATCTGTTTCTTTTATTTTACTGTAATATTCCAGCAATGTGGGGAATATATTGTCTTTCTTCCGATTTGGCTCGTGTCAGGAAGGAGACAGAGAGTGGCTGATGGGGGGTAGGGTGAGCCATCTCTGGGATGCAGGAACACTGAGCCTGGTGTAGGACCTGGTTCCATGAGGGAAGTGGATACAGCATCATAATGACCAAGCCAAATATTTGTCTAGTCCATATTCTGAGAGCATAATGAAGTCCTTTTACAGAGGGCATCATTGGATTCTGAACACTGATTTTTATGCCAGAGAGAGCAGGTTTCACTAGGCCCTGCTGTTTCCACTTAGGCTACCCAGGTCTCTGGTGGCCCAATCCAAATCCAATACAGAGCCTTGTGTCCAGAATAAGAATGAATTATGCCTCTTTTGAAATATGATAATCAGTGAATTGGAAATTGAATTGGATTTAATCAAGGCATGAATTGCACACTCAGGTGGGATTTCATTATATTGTGAATAGAATAAGAACCTGCCTGGAATTTAAAATAAAGGTTTCTCCTACTGTACATGCTGTCAGGGTCTGCTGTTAATGGAGGGAGGAGCTTGAAAGGTAGAATTTCACAGCACCCAATCCAGCCAATTTCTCTCTCACATCTAAGACCCTGCATACTTGTGCACAAACTTACAGTATGTATATACAGTACATCTTCTATATACTCACACAGGTGCCGACTTACTTTCTAGTGTGTTGCGCCTTTCTGAGTGTGCCATGTTGGTCCTGTGTCAATATTCTATCTGACTGCCAAAGAATGTGTCAGGAATGAAAATAGGCAAAAGCTATTCAGCCTCTTCTGCTCCACTTTAATGAGCTTTAGTGAGCCCTGACATTGTACATTTTTATACTGTAACCATTCACCGAAAGAACCAAACATGCCTGCCTTATTGCACAATCCTAATCTTAGTCAAAACTAGCATGTAGCTAGGTTGCTCAGAGAATGTTGTTTGTTTGTTTTTCTATAGCAAAGAGTATTTTGAAAATGGTAACACGTAGATAGCAGAAGGGGAGGTAAATGCCACTTGAAATACGTGGCCAATGGCAGGCTTATACCCACAGTCTACATCCGGTGAGTCAGACTACCTGCAGGCTAGTCTTTACTTCTTTACTGTTTTATTTCACACTTACCACTCTCACACTGCATACCCATTTCCCACTGGCCAAAAAAAACACTAACACCCATTATCTCCTGACCACTTTGTGCTATTGCAACCACATTTGGTGGACATGTGTAGATATGATGTACGTGTGGCCAATCAACTTCACACTTGGCAGGTGTATTGCTGAGGACCCAAGGTAGTGCAGTATCGCATGTGAAGATGATCGGATGAGCGGTTCTCGGGAACGCTGCAAGCAGGACTTCCAATGTTGCGTTCACAACTTGGTTCTGCTGCCCCCAAGTGTCCAAAAAATCACATATTGCAAGTTTAAGATGGTGTACTCCATTTTAAACCTTGATGTGTTAGCGGTATAATAATTTTCACATAGCCACCAAGTAGCACTATAGAAGTGGAAGTAGCAATTGGTAAAATGATGGGATAAAAAACATTAAAAGATTATGCGTCCTGTTAAATATTTTGGCCATTCTATATTTTAACCAATAGCTGTCACTTTAAATCACTCTCTAACTTTCCCAACTAGTTTAGACTACCCTCACTTCACCAAAAAGAAAAAAATACACAACCTTCCCCCTCCCTCCTAATAATTTTTGTACAGTCCCTAAACAAGCCACTGTGTTACAGTTGCAGTAAATGTGCATCATTTTAGCACCTTAAAACAACATCTCAACCCTGAACACAAAAATACAGTAATAAAATAGCAAACACTGCAGAAATCATCTAAAAACAGTACATAGTGGGGGAAACTCAACTCCATATTTCACACTTCAACAAGTGCGGGTCTGTGTGGTGTTGACACTTTGAATCCAGGGTAGCCAGGTCTGAGAGCCTGCCCCCAAAAGACCTTGTCTCCCCCAGCAGGTTATTCTGGTGTTATTATGAGAACTCAACATGCTCATTATGGTTGTGGCACTGCTTTAGGGGTGGCTGTCTACTCTGGTGTGCCAACACTGAAAATGTTTGTGGTGAAGGAAGTGAGAGGAAGAGAGAGAGAGAAAGACAGACAAAGATCGAGGAGAGCAAAAGTAAACAGGGAGAGATGGAGAGGATTTAGCAGACAAAAGTACAAAGCCAAAAGAAGATAACGGAGTCAGTTTAGAGTAGGGAGTGACAGATTAGAAGGGAAAAGACAAGAGAAATAAAAAAGAAAGAGAAAGACCTCGACATGGAAATGAGTGTAACACAAATAACAGCAGACAGGCGCTTGTTTGACCATTTTCCACCTCCCAGTGCATCACCAAGCCATCCCTACACAGGAAGTAGACAGAACCAGGAACACAAACAAGTGGACGCAACCACCTGTAAAGGAAAAACACAAACCACCGAGACACTTCAAATACACACACATGCACATGCACATGTGCATTGACCCACTCAGCATACACACACATTCCTTGTATCAACAGTCTTCTTGTGTGCAGTGGAGCTGAGAGACAGCACTGTCTGGTTCACCGCTACCACCTTCATAACCTCTGCCACTGCTCAGTGTGAAAACACACCTACACAGAAGTGACTGTCTTTACAACCTATTTATTTGTTGGGTGACATGAGGTTAATTTAATGTTCACACGTGCTCTGAAAACACAGTTGCTTATGTTACTTTCCTTAGGTGTTTTAAATTGTAAAAACTACACAGACAATGTTACATAATTTCATTAATTTTTACGACTTAAGGTCTTCATCACCTGGAATCAATTCATGCTGCCTATGTAAAACAAGGATGACATATAGATCAATATAAACCATACGAAACATGTGTACACCCAACCAAGCCCAGCACCCAATTCTCTAGCGTTTTAGTCTGCAAAACACTGTATTGGTTGTTTATATGTATGTACAGTACACAACTCACTTTAAACACTGATATCCAAACAGCCTGTGTTGCTGTTACTCTTGCCGTGCATCAAAGAACAGTCTTGTGTCCTCACTAGGCCCAGGCTGCAATTTGCGCTCAAGGCGTGGCCCAGCACCCATTGGGCTGTGTCCGCCCTGTGCACCAGTAATGACCCATTCCCTATGGGGAGCGTTTGATCTGGGCTGCCTGTGTGCTTCAGCAGGTCCTATTTCTGGAACATGGGGGGGGGGGATAAAGGGAGCTTTCAGACTTGGTGCCAATGACCATAATTAAGAAGCTTTAAGGGGTGGCAGTGAGCGTGCTAGCAAGCACAGAGTTTGTAATTTGGAAGAATAGGGCAGAATCGCTGTGGCTCATTGGAAGTACATGGGAGGGCCGGGTGGCACCCAGCACTGAAAACACAAGGGACAGAGTGTGTGAAGGGGACTGTAAAAAGGATGTTAATGACTTGCGTCCATTAGCACCCACCCCTGAGGCTGGCTTACCAACGGCCTTGGGCTGAAATGCAGGGAGATCGCCTTCGCTGACACACGCAGTCAGCTCCACCCTAACAGAGCGTCAATCAAGACGATCTTTCAGTGCCTAAGGTCTCTGGCCAGTCAGCTCAAAGAGTGAGCGCAACAGGATCCAAGTCACTTACATCCTTATTACGTTGTTTGTCCACTCATGTTGCTGTGTGCAGCATTCATCTGAACACGCACTTTGCTGTAATATCAATTCATAGGGTATTTGGTTCATTTAGATTTAGTGAGTTTCATGTGATAAGATCCTCCTACCCATTTATCCACTTCAAATTAATTTAATTACAATCAAAACAGGGTTGATAAAAGGTATTAGTCCTTATTTAGAAACGAGATGATGGGCTGATGCCCAAGCAGGCGTGTTTTCCTCAGAGGTAATTAGTTGACATATGGGAGTTGTTAGTACTGTATGTTCATTTGACCTGTCCCCCCCCAAAATAAATCTCATTTACAACCAGTGTCATCTGGTCATGTTATGCAAATTGTTTTGGTTTACTTGCCTAGGTTTTGAGATGTTTGCCTCCACCCTAATATGATGGAGGTGAATGAAAATGTATTTGTGGTGCTCACAGCATCAAACAAAATAATTTGAGAAATTAACATCTAGCAACATCTCTCTAGAGAAACAGGAAGGGCAGACCTTCCTGTGAGGAGTTTTTATTTGAACCACATTAAACTAATAAAAATAGTTCTCATGAAAACTGTTAACTCCTCTTTTTTCCACATTAATTCAGGGAACATCTTGTTAAGCGTACCTGTTCATGAGTCATCTCAAACAGATGATGTCAGGTGGTAATTACCGGCTCTTGTGGCTGTGCTGAGGTCTTTGGTAGCCCTCATCCCGCAGCAGACCATGACCCATCCTAAGGTAATGGGAGCTGGTCCAGGTGCTGCTCCCTCTCCATTAACACTTCTCTAACACAATAGGCAAGACTGATGTCAACGCCAATGTCTCATTTACGCAAAATATCATGAACTGGCCTAGATTTTGCAGTGTTCAAACCACATTGTGACTATATATATATATATATATATATATATATATATATATATATATATATATATATATATATATGTGTGTGTGTGTGTGTGTGTGTGTGTGTGTGTGTGTGGGTGGGTGGGTGTGTAACAAAATAAGAGAGAGATCTTTCCAGTAAATGATCAAGATCTTAAACCTCATTGTGAGTTGGGTTACTCATATATTCCCATAATTCAAGGGGAGATGAGACACACTGGCCAAGTTTGCAGTGAATACATACAGTTATCCTTTGCTGGTAAATCTCACTTGAAAAGAAGTGGAATGACTCAAGGCCATCATAGATGATTTGCAATCATCCAAATGATTCCACACATTGAGGGATAATAAGGTGGATACTTAAAGGAGAGTCTCTAGAGGAGCTGTAGGCGTTCCTCTTAGGCAGTGGCAGTCTGTGAAGCGCTGCCCACCTTGTGTTACCGTGGTTCATTCATATTGTTTACGGGTGCATGCATGGGGCTTTGGGTAAAATCCATGTGGCCACCCCCTGGAGAAGGCGTGTAGTTGCTCGATGCAACCGCTGGGTTTGTAACTTGACACCTGGCCGTGCGGTGCATTTGCCATCGCTTTACCCACAGAAAGCCTATTTAAAAAGGAAAGGGATGAGTCCAACGCTCCTGACTCCGTAACATCCCTCCAAAAGAACCCAGCTTTCTCTCCGGCTGCGCGTCCCTCAATCTGGATCGGCATAAATGAATGAAACACAGGGGAATATCGACAGACAATCGCACAGGAAAACTCTCTGTCAAACCAGCCTGCCAGAAGGAATTTATGTCGGGCTTGACAGGCAAATCAACATGAGTTTTTTCCTCTGGAACTTCATCTGAAGCTTCTCAAATGTGTAAAACGGCGACCGGTGTCTTCTGCCCCCTTGCAAAGGAGTCACGCTGTGATTAACGGTCAGGTTTTTGACTGCCAGGACAAATGAATACAAATGAATTTAGGCACCCGAAGGAGAGATTGCAGAACCTCTCATCTAGACACAAAGTAAGTATAATATATTTTAATATATTTGTTGTGTCTTTGTGCTCCGATCAGAGGGTGTTGGAAAGAGCCGAGGTGAGTCGGATCACTGGCGGGGACTGACTTACAATTTAAGGGACTGCATGCCTCCATGTGAGTAGCCTACCTGTGATGTGCCGGCTGGCTGTGGTCCAGCTCACTATGCAGGAGTGGCGTCCACTGGGGACTACTGAGGCTCTGAATGGGGTCTGTTTGGACCATGGTTGTCATTTGTTTGACATGTAGGCCTACCATAACTTTGCCATAATAAGTAAATTTGTCCAAATGTTTGTTTCCCCTATTTCCTTCTATTTTTAATACATGGCTCAAATAGACCAAGCATAATTGATAAGATTTAATATTACCATTCTTGTCTGTTTACGTTTGTGCAAGCCAGATTGTAATTGCTCAAATAAATATAATTCTTTCAAGTTTTTGAATCTTTTGTTTGGCAAATATAAAACGGGTGCATGCAGGACCTTTGCCATAGTGTTTACTAAACTGACTAATCTGATAGAACAAGCAAAACAGGCAATTATTCAGACTCATACAGTTTCAGTAGAAGTTCATCAGCATCCACTGGAGCGTTTGCTAGATGTTTTCCATGTTTTCCCCTTTTACGCATTCAGTGCCAACAGACACATTTACGCAGGGCAGTTAAAAGGAGTTTTTTTTTTTTTTTTAAAGAAAATGCTTTTAAAATTAGCTGTGTAACACCAGCTGAACATCTGTAACTGACATTGGTTTTACTACTATGAGACATAAAATGCAGATGTTTTATGCATGTGTTTACACGGACAAGCTATCGTAATATGGATAGAAATATTTGGTCTTCCCTTGGCTACACTGTTGACGTTTATTTAGGGAAGTAGGCTACATGCACCAGCCAGCTGTTGCACAATTACTGTTGATAATAAGTCACCAATGGATTAATTTATACATGCATTCATTAATACATGCTTGTTTAGTCTTATCTTAAAATTGATATTTGGTTTTATTGCGCAGTGAACATCTGGTTTAGTGAATGAATCAGTGTCGAGCTAGTATGGATGCAGTTGTCTAGGGAGTAGAAAAGTCCGGAGATTTGACCCACAGTTCCGTTTGTTTCTCATGAAAGCAAGTCTAAATGGTATCTGTCAGCTTCATTCATCACACCTGACTGGGCGTTTTGCAGAAACTGTCATTCACTAAGAAAAATAAGAGGCTCGCATCCTCAGAAAACAGTTGTACTACAACTACATCATTTATATAAGATGTGCATGGATTGCGATGAATTTAGGAGTCTACCTGCGAGGTGTCAGCTGCATGGAGCATCAGTCATGTCCACATGGTGTCGCCCTTTGTGGCTCTCTTCTGGCTTTTCGCATGCAATTATTCTTATATTTTGACAATATTTCACTTCACAACTGAAAAAAAACAACTGTGTAGTTTAATATTTTAAATATAATAAATAGCAATGCAGATACTTTCTGAATTAGTCACTTTTACTCTAACTTCAATAATTAGTTTCCAGTACAAGTAGAACAGGGTTTTACAATGAATCACATACAATTTAATGTTATCTGCTCTTAGTCATAATAATAGTTGGAACAAGACTAATGCTCATTTGATAAGTATATATTGGTCAGGAAGTACATTTTTGTTATTACTTGACTGCAGAGAGAACAGATGATGGACATAACACTGGCCTTATGAGATGTCAGTTACCCTCTCTTCCTCATCAGCCTCTTTTAGTGTCAGCTCTTCTGTAGTAATTTTCCACCCTGTGTGTGTGTGTGTGTGTGTGTGTGTGTGTGTGTGTGTGTGTGTGTGTGTGTGTGTGTGTGTGTGTGTGTGTGTGTGTGTGTGTGTGTGTGTGTGTGTGCGTGCGTGCGTGCGCTCAGGGGGCAGGATCGCCTTTGGGAAATCCTTTCAGGCAATCATTGAGTAGTCCAAACTTGTGAAAAATAACGGAAACTATAGTGGCTTTTCAGTGTGTCCTTTTCCTCAACCTTTGACTGGTCACTCACTCTCATACAGACGGGCTGCTGTTTGAGTGTGTGGGGAGGGGGTGGTGGTAGTTTTTGGGGTCGAGAGGTTAGACTCAGAGTTTAGACATGGGCAATGAGGTTTAGGAAAAAAGATAAAGACAATTGATGCCAGAAAATACAGCACGGAGAGCGAACACTGGCTTTGAGGAAATGTATGCAGTATTCATCCGTAGATTACTGCTGCTGATTGTTCAATGTGGCACCAGATATCTTGATGACTGACTCTCTTCATCAGTGTATTGTTGATCAGTCTATCCACATTTAGTTTTTCCATTTAACGACTTGGCTTTTTGACAGCAAAGGAGATGTGTGTGCTAATCACAGTTAAGAAGTTCAATGAGTAGAAAAAGATGTTATCAGCAGTACAGAGCAGTGTTCTTCACCCTTCTGTCTTTGAAATGTGAGTTCACTAGCTCACAGCACAATATAGGTTAAAATGTCTGCTTTGGTGGATGACTTAGCAGGAGGTATTGTTCATCTGGCCTGTATTTTGTCCACTCAGCTTAGCTGAGAATTCCCTCAGGGAGTCATGTCATATCTCACTGTTGCAGTATGAAAACCACACCAGACAGGGTCAGTTTACAGATGTCAGCCCTGCTGATTTAAATGTCCACTCTGCACAAATCCATCTCAGTGGAACCGACTTTAACTGCTCCACAGAAGAAAAATCCCAACCTGTCACGTACACTTTAAAAGCACCCTAATGAAAATCTAAACACGCTACTGAGAACTTTTAATATGAAAAGCCAAAGAAAACAGCACAGTTTCCCAGGAAACTCGGTCCAGTTTGCATGGATGTAAACAGTTTGAGGGACAGAATGAGAGTTGTTTTTGCTGCAGTAAAAATCTCAGCATTCATGACTCATTTTCAGAAAGCTGATCTCTCCTAAGCTGATAAGACAGTGAATGAGACTGTAACCAGCTGGGAGTCCTGGAGATACACACTCACTCTTGTACACACACACACACACACACACACACACACACACAAAGCATGCTGAGTAATCACAGCCAGCTGTGTGTGGAGTTGATTGTGATGAAGCTTTATTAGCAACAAGGAACTGGGAGACAGGCAGACATAGACACCACAAAGACACCCCATCACGCACATACACTTAGATATGTACACACCATGATTATAATCAGTCAGTCCAGTATGGTAAACAGCTACTGGTTGGTGCAGGGATTGTTTGCAGAACTATTTCTTAAAAAATCTTAGCCTGGGATAGTGCAGGTAAATATGTTTATGCATCAGTTACTGTCTTTCCCACATTTTATGTATTTGGAGCTGTTGGCCCACACCCCTGACTGCCTGCTCCACTCTGGCCCTCAAGCCACAGCTGCTATAGACATTTCCTCCTCCAATATGTGTGTGTGGGTGACCATGTGTGTCTGGATGACCTCCAGCAGTAAACAGTGGCTCCCCTGCCTGTCACCAGATCTCAGTCCCCCACTGGGCTCTCAGTCCACTTTCCAATCAGTCTCCTCAGCTCTGCTGCTCCTGGTCACCTGGATGCGGTGAGCGTATTGAGAGAGAGACCGCTTTGCTTTTGTTCTCCGTGCGCGTGTGTGTGTGTGTGTGTGTGTGTGTGTGTGGCTATACATACAGTACACATCTTGGTTTTGGGAGGAGAGTAGGACAAGTCTACTATAGCAAACCGTAAATTTCTCGGTGTGTGTTTGTGGTGTGTGTGTGTGTGTGTGTGTGTGTGTGTGTGTGTGTGTGTGTGTGTGTGTGTGTGTGTGTGTGTGTGTGTGTGTGTGTGTGTGTGTGTGTGTGTGTGTGTGTGTGTGCTCTTCTTTGCTCTGAGTTGTAAGTGCTTTTGCAGAATTCAGTTCCCATTTGTTATTCACATGGTTTCAGTAGCTCAAATGCAAAACATATGGTTTTGTTTGAATCTGTGTTTTGGTGTATGTGATGTTAAAATTGATTACACATTGTTATTACATACTTTCAATGATACCAGTTTTGTAATCTCTGTCTATTTCATAATTTTGTAATCTGTTAAAACACATGCAATCTATCTGAAGAAAATGTATTAACACTAACAAGTGCAGACTCGATAATTAAAATCTTTAATTAATGCCTTATAAACAGCTATACCTACTGAATGTATGGGTTATTAGCAAGTGAGAAACTCAGGGACCTTTATTCATGGCTTACTAACATTTATGACTGTTGAAAGGACAAACACTTTTTTAACAATCTTGCAACCCAAATTTTCTCTTATCAATGACTTGTAAATAAAGCATTTGTTATGATTTGATTTGTTATTCATAGAGTTCCTTATTAGAAAATATCACCAACATATTTTAAAAGTTAAACAATTGTATGTTTCAGTAATGTGTGTGACTTCTGCCTTTTTCTAACGTCTTCTCTTCTCTTCCCCCAGGAGAGCCCTATTGCTCTGTACCGTATTATATTGTACTTGTTACCTGGGACTTACACAAGTACACTCTGAAGGTAAGACGTGACTTAATGTCACCTCCACTTCACTTCACTTTCTCACCTCTTTCCTCTCCCTAAACATTTACCAGTGGAAAAGCTGTAAAAGTTATTGGAGCACTGGGGGGATTTTGGAGTCTTTTCTTTGGATATTTGGTCATTGCCCAAACATGTAAACACATTGCTATGAAAATTGGGCCAAATGTTGGCATGACGACAAGTCTTGAGTAAGCTGAGTGACCAAGGGAGTGATCAGATCATAGAGCTGAACGTTTCAGAGAAATGTTGGCCTCAAAACACTTCTCCTGTCTCACTTCTCTGATTTACAGCATACAGTAAACATGATGTAAAGGTCACTGTTCTAGACACAAGATTACAACTTAATTTTTATATTTACAGTGTATCAAATTAATTTTTTTTAAGGAGTCGCTATTAGTGATGAACCTACAGGAAATTATCACCCGGAAATTATCACCCGGATCTTCACTCGACATTTCAGCTCATTGTCTTGTTCTGCAACTTAAAGGAACACGCCGACTTATTGAGACTTTAGCTTATTCACCGTATCCCCCAGAGTTATACAAGTCCATACATACCCTCCTCATCTTGTCATCTGAGATGCTTTTCAGGTGTTGCGCTAATCACTCCACCCAAGTAGCAGTGCTTCGCCTTCTAAGAAAATAGTTCCCAGTATGTATACGGTTAGAAGATGGCTGCGTCTCACGTGACCTTGTTATTTGTACACGCTGTGACTATACAAATCGCAACATGTAAATAGGAAAATGTTGGCGTTATTTTGTCACTTATTGGGAGCAGTAGGCTAGATGGAGCCGGTTACCTCCAGGATCTGTGCTAAACTAGGCTAGCGGTGGGTGCAGAGTTACGACACGCACGGAGATGAGAAGGGTATGTATGGACTTATCTAACTCTGGGGGACACGGTGAATAAGACAAAGTCCCAATAAGTCGGCGTGTTCCTTTAACTGTTTTGTTTCACTCTTGCCACTCTCACTGCGTTGTTTTCGGACTCAGCAGCTGTCTGTGAACGTAGTGGAGCATTTAGCAGCTAAAGAGACAGATATTTCCCTCAGGAGTTGTTGGAGACCAATAAAAGAGCTGAAAGAGAGTAAATATTGGACTTATATCCATCAGGTAGACAGAAACTTGACTCTAAATGAATGATATTGTTGCTCCTTAACTGCTGGATGTGTAAATAAGCAACTGTTTGCTAACAAGTTCGCTATATCAATATCACAAATTGTTTCCACTATAGCCCCAAAAAAATTATTGTAGGTTTGGTGAAAAATGTGAAGGGCAGGTTAAGTTATAATGCAATAATGTGTTTCAATCTCCACTGACAGTTGCCAGATTTTCCGCCCGATTAGGCTAGTTGTTATGATTGGGCAGGTAAAAATGGGGCGGCTTACAATCATTTCAGCTACTCTTTGTACCATTCGGCGTTTCCCCTGATGAAAATGTATTGATACAGTCCAGTGAATCGGCCTCTTCTCTCCTCCAATTATCATGATTGAGACTGACAGGAAGTTCAGTAGGCCCGATGCGCAGTCACTGTAAACTAATGAAAACAAATGTCATCTCAGATCATTACAACAAGTCTAAAACGTTTTTTTCAATTTAACCTCACAGCTCTGTGATACAATCTTACATCTGTTCTTTTAAGTGATGACTTTTCTTTTTGATAAAACAAATCTCTTTCCTAAATGTAAAGTTCTGTTAAAGTTAAGTGATATGACAATATTGCTGGTTTTAGTCCCTGATTGGGCTACTTGGCATCAGTCAAATCTGGCAACACTGTCTATGACCGACATTACTGTTGCAGAGTTGTCCCTGCTGTGCTCAAAATCCAGCTGTGGACCTCTGCTGCATGGTATAACTCTCTCTCACCTTGTTTTGTGTATCTCTCTACACTGTCAACTGTCAAATAAAGACCTAGTGGATGAGTTGCATACTATAAAAGGGCTCTTAAAAAAAAAGGAAAATGTAAAGAAACAATATTTTGCTATGTTTTGTATCTTATTCAAATCATGATTTCAAATCTAATATTGTGGGAATTCATGTGTTGTATTGCTGTGGGGATGATAACATAAATGGCTCACTGTAGACCTGCGTAGGCCAGCCAAAGAGAGGTCTTTTGAGTGTGTCCGACTTAATCGGTGACTTCATCCTCTACAAGGGATAACATTACAGACTGAAAAGCCTTGGACTTTCTCTCTGTCCTACTTGAGTGACTTGGCACAGATCAAGGCTATGAACTCGAGCCATGTGTTAAACACAAGTCTGTCTCTTTGTGTGTGTTCACATCCATACAGTATGCTGTACTGTATATCTAAAACCCACATGGTTGATGCATATCCCAGTAATAGTGCAAGTGGTACTGAAATAAAGAAGTTTGGAGACAGCAGTTTATGTACAGACCAGATAAATGTAATGCACCCCCCTGCCACACTGCCAAGTCCTGTTGTCCTTCACTGCAGAAGAGACCACACTGAATTCACTGTGGATACACTATATCCCTTGAAGGTCTTGTTTCCTCTGGCTATTTTACAAATTCCTAATGTTTTGAGGCAAGGGGAAATCTTACAGCCTAATACAGAGCATGGCAAGTCCATTAAGAACTGGCTATATAGGAGAGGCATATCTGCATTGGCCTCAGTTTTCACTGTGCAAAACAATGATGTGATTGAGTACAATGAAACACATGAAATCAGATTCAAAATGTGTTCCTGGTGGGCATCAAAAGCACTCACTAATTCCTGAATAGACAGATTAGTTGAATTTTTTTGTTTGACATTAAATGTGAGAAGAGAACTCTTTCTGCAAAAAAAACATTTCAGTTCTGAGCAGCTTCCTCCCTCAGGTCTAATTCCTTGATCACTACCACGACTACAAGGGATCAAATACCCTCTCTCAACGTTTTTTAAAACTTTCCATGCAATTATATATTTCCAAAGTCTGAGCCCCTCGTCAGTGATCTTATGAAGCAAGCCTTGTATTATAGAAAGACAAGCATCTCATTGAAGTCCTTTCTCTCCATGGCTTACCAGTACAGTAACTACTAGGACATCCCATCTGTCTAGCCCCTCATCTTTCCTACTTTCTGTCATGTCATCTACATAGTCTTTTCATAAGCAGGGCTTCTATACACATGTCCCCATTAGGCAAGGCCCAGTGACCACAGGGCAGAGTGAGCCCAGAGACAATAAAGATGTTGAGGGGCCTGGGTCTGAGATCACAGGTCATATAGAGAATGGGACCCCTGAGACTGAAATGCTGAATAGAAAGTCAAAGTTGGCAGAGAGGCTGGAAATTGTATTCTGCCTCCAGGCAGGGTGATGCTATGCTAACTTGCGGTTATTGTGGCCATGTTCTGAATTTCCAAACTGGCTCTATTGATGAGAAGGGCAGAGAGAAGCAGGGAAGAGAGGTTTTCTTATGATGCCGATGTCCTTTGGCTCATTAATCCTCTACAGCCTTAAAACAAAAATGCCATGCCTTGATATCAGTGATGCAAACCTGAACTCTGTCCCTTGTTCCTCAAAATTTCACAAACACACATAGCTTTATACAGAATCCAACAGTCTTTCGTTCTCCTGTAGTGGAGTGCGCTGGCCAGTTACTAAGAGAGGATTAGGTCCTTTAGCCCGATTGTGGGTTCCTGGTACTGGCTGCTTTAGCCTTGACTGAGCTCCCTTCAAAATTACCTCCACCAGCCGTCATGTTTCCATCAGCACAGGGTGAATACCAACGACAAAGTCTTGCTCCATGCCACACATGACCATGGGGGTTTAGTGGTCAGTTATTGCTAATGGAGTCCCTAAAAAGAATATGGTGAAGGGATTAATATATTTCCTGCATTATTATTTCTCTCTTTTTTTCTGTCTATGGGCAATTTTGATGGATCTATGTGACTTGATTATCACTTGAAAAAAGCACCAGAACCTGAACATTATTCTTGTTTGAAAAGCTATTGCACTACTTTGCATGTCTCAAGTGAAAGTCAGAGTTCTCATGTTCACATTTCATTTAATTAACCTCATATTAATTAATGTTTTGTTTCATGTAAACTAAAAAATAATTTAAAGTTTATTTAGCCCCCTCAAATAGCACAACATGACAGACAGGAAGGAGAATAAGGTGAAGCCCCTATATTTGGAAGCACAGTGCTTTGGTCTGGCTTTGAAACCTTAAATGATTTTTTTGTTACCCTTTGGAGCTGTTAAAATATGGCCACATTAGGCTTACATTTTTGGGTGAGCAGCTCCTTTAAGATTTAGCAGGCCTGTATCAATAAACATTGTAATCTGAGAACATCTGTTATGGGCATGTTTAAAGCTGTTTTATGCTTCACAAGAGTAATATTGTCATATGGTCAAAAGGATGCCAGACCTTTCCATATTTGAGAGAAGCGTGAGGCTGCAAACCGCTGACATTTGAAACAAAGGCCACCACAGCCCCTCTGTGCAGCATCTACCCACTGTGAGAGCAACCAACCAAGGTCACTCCACTCCCCTATCATCAGCCTAGTTTTATGTCTTTGTGGACCTATACATAGTCATTTGTTTTGGCCTAAAGTTGCACTAGAAATTATGGTGGCCTTAAAACCCAGTGAGTTTATTATTCTTTGGATTTCTTTTTTTTGTTGCATCAACCATCTTTTTTTCCCATCTGGTCATCCTGCAGTGTTGGAGCTCCATTACTTTGTGACCTGCTGTTCTTTGTTGGCTGAAAGACCAGTCTATATGATGTATGTGATGCTGCTATGCCTGTCATATGTGACAGCAAAAAAAGATTGGTTTTATTTTGTTAATGGAAAGTTATTAGACTGGGTAAACCCAGCTAGCCTCGTGAGACCATCCTGATCTCGCGAGCTCCAGTTTTCTGCTCGCAGATCAGTCTGGCATCTTGAGGCAGAGAAAATTTGGAGCCGTTCGCCAAACGAACGGGCCAATCAGCGTTGGTTGAGGCGGGTTTAGGTGTGATGCAACGAAGAGCTCGCGAGATCAGGATGGTCTCACGAGGCTCAGCAAGCGGAAGCAACGCATGCAAATCCTCAAGGGGCCAGGCTTCTCTCCTCAGAGTGAAGCCTCCTATGGCGCCATTTTGATGCTAATAAGCTATCACCCCCCCGTTAGCATCCCATTCACTGCCATTCATTTTGGCGTCACTTTGACAGCCAATAACTTTACATCTGAAGCGTTTAAAGATTTAATTTGACCATCGTTTATTTCTAAAGAAACATGACAATGTATGAAAGGCTCCCTTACCTTTTACCTCACGTTATGGCTCCGTAGCAGACGTTTTTATAAAAATAGGCTAACGATTGTGTCATAACCACGTGACTTACTGTCGCATAGTACAGGAATTACCGTATAGTACAGGAGAAGCTCGCAGGCAGTTTGGACTTACATTAGCTGTTTAGTTTAATTGCTAATGTTAACTAGCATTTTAGTTATCAATAATTAGCCCATACCTATGTTATCTCCTTACATATACCTACGCTGTCCGTCTTTGCAAAATTCGGAATGATTCAGATTCCTCTTGGCACAGCTACCAGAAGACTTGCAGACACGTTGGTCACGTCACATCTATGGTGGGAAGCTCAGTTTGCAGCTGCGCAGTAACGCTCGGCTATCACCGGAAAAGTGCTGGTAATAGGCTTCACTTGTCTCCGTCAAAAACAGCGGAGTAGCTGGGTCCATATTGTATAGCTATAGGTCTATGTGCAAATCTGACCTGATCTAGACACATTTTCAGACAGCGGTAGCCCTAATTCTGTTAGCCGCTCGCTAATGCTTTTTTCTCTTGGATCCTTCTTTTGGAATATGGACCGGGAACCTGAAATGGGGCCTTTTATTCCTAAATTCTCGTTACACAAACAGCAAATATCCTTTACCAACATGTTGCTTGCTTGCTGAGCTAACAAGCTATGCTTTGCCTGCAGCAGCAGGGGTAGCCTGGCTTCGTCATTGCTCTGTTGGTACGTCATACACTTCGTTGATCTGATTGGTTGATTTGGTCCGTCTATCACCGACATAGCTGGTGATAGACGGATGGTTTATCCAATCAGCTAACCAGTATTTTCGCCCCTTCCCAAACGTTCTCCAACAGAAAGTTCCCAGATGGATATGCTGAGCAAATGCGAAGCAATCCATCTGGCGGAGTCAGGTTAAAACCCAGCCCGGTCTGCCAGTGATTTGATTTCGCCCTGCAGCTCAGGCTGGAAACCGTTTATCTATCCTGCTTCGGTTACAAATTTGCGGGAACCAATCACAAACTGGCTTATCCACCTGCCGCACTATTGGCGGGTTTAACACGATGACGATAGAGATGCGACCAAGCAGCTTTTTGTTTACATTCAACAAGCTGGCCACCGAAGTGCAGCAACCCATTGATGCCGCTGTCGCTGCTACGTCACCCGGATCGTTGGTCTGATTGGTTGAAGGACTATCCAATTGCGTACAGTCATTTGAACTATGCCCGTTGTGCAGAGAAAATACAGAGCAGACTCCCCAGACTAATTTTCAATCTGAAAAGATTGAGCTTGGTCTGGTGATAGCCAGTCTAGAAAGTTATTGGAAAATTGGCTCATTTGCCATTGTATAGTCAATCCAACAGTTGCCACTGGCAAAGATAGCTAAAATATTTTTGATGAGTCTCACTTGTTTCAGGAAGAGAACATTCTCACAATGAGTCCAGAATGTCCTATTAGTAATTTTAAGATGTTTAACAGTTTTCTTAGCATGATTGCTCTCAGGATTTCACTGAAGTGTGATGAGTGTTGTGTTTAGGGACAATACAGTTTGGGCACATACAATAGCAAAGGTTTCTTATTCCCTTGTTTCTTGTTCCCTTGAATTTTTTAAATAAAACAGACTTATAATGAAATATGAAATGAATGATTAAGGATCAACAAAACAGCTGCGACCAGAAGGATAATGTAAAGTCTTCAAACTTTAAATAAATTGTAAAATATACTCCAGGTACTAAAGAGAGTACATACTTATAGGCTTTATGTGTGTGTAACCTTTATGAACAAAACTGTCATCATTATTTGCACCTCTAACACTGCTCTCCCTTTTATCCAGATGTGGACATCATTCAAAAGTTGGGGCTCAAGGGAGAGAAACCGTCACGCTCGGTGCCAGCAGGGGTCATTCCATTCAGATCGGGAATCATCCTCAACCAACGGGCGCACATTGAAACTCCATTGCGCTCAGTCTTCCCAGCGGCCATCTGGCCAAACCTGGCACTGGTCCTGAGTGTGCGCTCACACCGTGTCAACAGTGCTTTCCTCTTCACCCTGCTCTCAGGCCGCAAGAAGCTCCTTCTCGGTCTGCAGCTTGCACCAGGCAATCTGGTCCTTCACACGGGACCAAACACCTCGGTGGCACTCCCCTATGAGCCCCATGATGGTCAGTGGCACCAGCTGGCGGTGGGAATTAATGGACAGAGAGTGACTCTATATGCCTCCTGCGGAGAGCAGAGTGTTCATGCAGACTTTGGGTGGGACAGTGAGGAGGGACTGGCTCCAGAGCTTCAGGGCTCCTTCCTGCTGGGGCGGACAAGCCAGCAGCAAGCCTCAGCACACTTTGAAGGAGCCATCTGCCAGTTTGATCTGGTCCCTTCTGCACAGGCAGCTCACAACTACTGCAGGTACATTAAGAAACAGTGCAGGGAAGCTGACACATACAGGCCTAACCTTCCTCCCTTGTTGCCTATCCTACAACGAGAAAGAAACATCACAGCTACCGCTGCTACTCCTAAACGTGGTGGCCCGGAAACGCCCAGGAAGACCACGGGGCTGAGCCTTGCCAAGAGTGTTGCCGCTGCTGCCTCGGCTGTCAGATATGTGGCCCCCACCCAAACAATAAAGCCCAGCCCTGGGACAATTTCTACACCCCTTCTGGGAACTGTGATGCCAGTCACAGTCCAGCTTGGTATGGCCTCCCCACTTCCAAAAGCCAGGACTGAAAGTGTCACAGTACCACTCGGGACAAAAGCACCCCCGACAAAGCCACCAAACCCAAGACCCACCACCTCTAAAGCTTCAAATCAGAAACCCTCCAAACAACCCCCCCCAAAGCCCACTCCTCATAACAACTCCAAAAAGACGATTGCAGGAACAAACAACAAGAAGAAACCAGCTATTCCAGCCACTACTAGCACCAAACCCTCCAAGACCAAGCCTGACTCTGGCTTATCAGAACAAGGTGCAGTCCCAAAGAAACCACAACCCACCACGGCCAAGAAAACATCTCCCAAGCCTAAAGTTACGCCATCCAAAGCCACTCCATCCAAACCCAAAACAAATCCTGTCAAAGTTGTCCCTTCTAAACCATCGATATACAAAGTTAACCCCTCAAAATCAACAATCTCCAAAACTACAACTGCTAAAACTTCCAAGCCAGTCTCCAAACAGGTCATCAAACCAACGAAGCAAACCAAAACCACCAAGGCTACAGTCACCCCGCAACCAACCAGACCTTCATACAACCCAGTAACACCACCTGCTACTGATGGCTTCCAGAGCTGGGAGGTGCCACCTACTCAGTTCTCCCTGCTGGCTGGACCTATAGGACAGAAAGGAGAAGCAGGCCCATCGGTAAGCACGTCTGGTCTATTGAGTTGGTTAGTGAGTGTGTTTGTGTGTGTGTGACACAAAAAAAGCATATTAAGTAAATTTACAACAGATGCATCCATGTGCTTGAGCACTCTTTTTCGATCGAGGGCTAGCTAACACTATGTGCTTTAAGGATTTAATGTGCCTGGTGGACAGGTGGGAAACACAGAAGCGTAGCAATAAAAAGGGGCCCCGGCTATGGATTACATTAGAAGAAAATAATAAAAAATAATAAATAAATAATAACATAGTTTCTGAGGCTGACAAGGTGCCAGTGTAGCATAGGTAAGATTGATGCATTGTGGTCCTTTTTTCCGCTCTGGAAAGATGAAGAAACATGCAGTATGCCTAAACTGTTCATGCTGGCAGTTGTGGGTGGTGAGTTTGATGGTTTACTTAAGTAAAGTGGTGAAGAGTGAAATACACTCCATTAGGGACATCCCAGTCTGTGCTGGTCTTTGTCACTAGTGAAAGACCAGGTTTGATTTTAGTGCTCTGGGCTGGAAAGACCACAAAGATATGTAGGTTAATGTAACACAATGTTCTTTTCCACAAAGGTTAGTAATCTTACTTTTTTCTCCCTCCTTTCTTCCTTCCTCTGTGCACTGAACCCTCCAGGCTGGGTGTGACGTGTCAGGTCTGACGCCTTGCCGTCTCTGCACCAGATTCCTCTGTCATATAGTGCTAGTGGAGGTCTCATGGCCCTCCTTTAAAGCTAGGTCAAGGGTCAAAACAGTCAGTAAACACCATCATTTTTAAGCTTCCCAATGCAGCGCAAAAGTAGGCCGCTAGGCACATAGTTTATCACAAGGAGCGGGAACACTGAGGCAGCCAGGTCTATTTTCACACCCAGCATCTCAGTTGCATCTTGACTGACCACTTGAGATTCATTTTAGCTTCATAGTTGATTTTATTTGTGAGTAAACTGTGACTGCTTCCCGACAGAAAATATACACATGCACACTTAAATTTGTGCTTGGCCAAAGAGCAGAAAAAAAGGATTGGTTGATTACTCAATAGGAGATATGGAGTTCAGAATGTTGATAGACAAATCAACTGTGTTTGGGAGCTGCATCACGTTATAACCTCTACATAATTGTCTAGACTGTTCTTCACCTCACCTTCAAATGTGGCCTGAGTAATCCCACCTCAGTGTCTCTTCAGCAAGTTCTGGGTGTGTTTGCACTTGTGTCTTGTGATTGAGTCATTTTAGTGTAAGGTGTGAGCAGGGCCTGTGTGTTTGATACATGTGCTTTTCTTATTCTTTGTAGTGGTCTGTAATATGCCGCTGTAGATTGTAGAGTGCGGTGTGTCAAGGGTTGGCTGATTTACATCTATGTTGATGTCTACACCAAACATGACTGTTATTACGTTGAACCAAATTACTGGGATTTAGAAGGCACTACCTGCAATCTCGAAATAAAGTGCTGTAATCTACCAGAGAAAAGAGATTGTAGAAGGATGATTAAAGGAAGTTATAAGGTCATTTACTGAAGGACTGTCTGACACATGTATTGCTGATACAATACCGAGGAGGCCAAACAAACTTTTGTCTTGTTATGCCAATTATATGATAAAATACCCCAATCTGAGACCACAAAACTGAACGCCCAACCATAGAAAACTGTAGCATGTACTCCAGTTGTCTCAGAATCTGTATTAATGATATAGGCTTAATGTACAAATGTGTATATTTTTGTCTGGACTCTGATTTAAATGACATTTGACAGGATCATATATTTAGCCTTGCATGTGGATTTATTGCTCGATGGTGTTTTAAGACCCCGTCAACTTCAAGGCAGCGATGCTACCGTCGACTTCAAGGCACCTAACCTTAACCTTAACCCTAACCATTGCCTAATCCTAGTGCCTTCCATAGACAGTATATAAAAGGTGCCTTCCAGGCAGCGCTGCCTGGAAGACGACGTTGGGGGCTTAAAACACCAAACACCGGATTTATTCTGTGAATAAATCAGGGATTAAACAGGTGCTTCCTGTCAAAGTCTGTGTGTAGGCCTATTTATGCATATGTGTGTCTCTGTGTTGCCATATAGTGCCTCAGGAGATCCCAGATGAACCCAGTCACCCTTCCTTTTTAACATAGTTTGGATTTCATACATGCCATGTACATACTCTGTCTCTTTCTCCTTCTCACAGCACAGTCTTGTACAGACATACATTCTCTTTTTTATACACATATATTTTGACAAATATGAAATTCAAAGACAATTAAAATCTTGCATTCATTGAGGTTTCAGCCAGTAGCTTCATCATTCATCTCTTGCAGTCTTGCTGTCTAAAACATTAAAGTCTTCTACTAAAAGACACAATAGAACCATGATTTGGACTCTTGAATCCACCGTGCAGATTTTGCACTCTGGCTGCCAGGAGAAACATCCCGTGCAGGCACAGATATGGCACAGTTCTTCTATCTGAGGCGCCTTTGGCTCCTCAATGCTGCTTTAAAAATCAGTTCCTCTGCACGCCTGTATGTGATTAATATGTTCTGAAGTTTTATGTGATTGCTGAAAGTGAGAGTTGGAGTTTTGATCTGATTAGTTTTTAATTGGACCTGAACTTGTATAACTAACATAACTAGGCATCTGTATTCAGTTAAATTGAACCTGAAAGCTGCCTTAAATGTTGCCACAATAAGAACTTTTATGCAGTTTACTTTGGAATTATGACAATTATGGGGAGTTTGTGTGTGTGTATTCCAGTAGTTTTTAGGGGTGGGGGAAAAATCGATACAGAATAGTATCGCAATGTTTTTCGTAGCAGTACTGTATCGATACACAGATGCCAAGTATCAATCTATTATTATATATGCGTTGGTCAGTTTGTCTGCTTGACAATCCCATTTTGCAGTAATAAAATTGAAGTGAGATGAAAAAACCGAGAAATTAATCTTTTTAGATAAAACAACAAACATAATTTGAAATTGGGAAAAATTTGAAGTTGGAAAAAAAGGTAATACATTTTTTTTGAAATCACAATAATATAGTATCGTGACATAAGTATCGTGATGATATTGTATCATGAGGCCTCTGGTGATTAAAATTGTTAGATACAAGTGAAATAAGTAAATTAAACAAATAATATTTTGACACAAATGCGTTCACAGATCCTAGCACAACTAAGTATGAAATTCTGATTCACTTGTCAGGTGGCACAAATCATGTTCTAGCTACCTCACAGACACAGTCAGCAAGTCTTAACCTCATAACTGAAAACAGACTTTGCCATCAGGCTGTGTTTGAAATGTGATTGGATAATGCTTACTGATGTGGGGATTTCATGAGACTGCTACCTCCCTGGCTAAAGAGAAGTCAACATACACATTCTCTCTCTCTCAAAAAAAGAAAGAAATATGTTGAAGATGGACAGGTGCAAAGAGGAAAAGACAGTTGGAACAAACAAACAAGTTTAAGGAAGAAGGGCCAAAGCAGCGGGTGGAAGTGTCAAGATGGACAGGAGCTTGTGTAGGTGTTGACAGGTCCTTAGGCCACCACAGAGCATGCCACCTGTAACAATGGGGGTGGTCTCAACCATGGAGGTCATCCTGGAAGAGATGGCGGGGGGCAAATTATAATCTTCAGAGCGATACACCAGATCGCAGACAGACCATTACGTACAATAAACTGTATGGCTATGCTGACAATAACTCAGGTTGGCGTGGTTTTGAAGTTGAAATTGTTTTTGAAGTTGTGCTTTGTCTCTTAAGTTCATAGCCTTGTGAAAAATGAGCTGAGGAAACTACAGAAAGGGTAAAACTTTCACACTACAATAACTGCGCTTTATAGTAGATGCTGCTGCTTTTTTACTAGATCCTCATATCTGTTATCTCAGGCATCAGCTTTAACAGCATAGTAAAAATACTGTCATTCATTTACAGTGAAGAAAACATTTTAAAAAATGCCATATAGAGGCTTTAACACAATTTTTCATCTGGATCCAGAGCCCTACAGGTAGCTCTTGTTAGCCACAGCAACCCACAGTGGCTCTGTTTTCCTCACTTCTCCTTTTCCTCTTTTTTTGATTGAAAGAAAATGAATGAGCACAAGGCTGATAAAGCCACACAGCGGCATTGAGTGGCACAGGAAATTACCTGTTATTTCTAGTGGTTTCTATGGTTTCTTGCCACACAGGCTAAGAAGTTCCTGATGGATAAGGCTGAACTCTCGTCACCTTGAGATGGAATTACTTCAGAGGGAAAATGTGTAATTTCTTTACCTTGCAGCCACTGTGCACATTGTCTGTGGAAACACACAAATGAGTCTTAATGACCTGATGGTTTTGATAGAGTATGATAAAAAGGGATTGCTTGGGTTTTAAATAAGATTGTCTATATGCTGTCACTCTCTATATGCTGCCACTCAGTACACTTTCTCATTCTTCAGGGAATGCCAGGACCTCCAGGGAAGCCAGGCCTGCCGGGCAAGAGGGGTCCTCGGGTAAGTCTCCTTGGTCGCTCGCAAACACCTCCAGCCACATTAAACACACTTCCATTTGTAACCTGTAGAAATGGTTTTATCTGGTGTTTGACTCCAAGATTTTTGTTTTTATGGTACCATGTTTAAGCGTGTCTTTAGTTAGGTAAACTGTGGGTGTCTCTCTGCGTGCGTGTGTTTGTTTGTTTGTGTTTTTAGCTACTGACGCTGACGTACATGTTAACGAAAACTCAAACACAGTTAGTAGTATAGTAGTATAGTAAATAACCCCCTTGGCAGAGAGGTGACTCAAAAGACAGACATACAGAGAGGACTGTATCTGTGTGTTCCAGCCTAGAAAGCAACACCCTGGACCATTTTCTAAAGTTACAATAATAACCTGCCAAGCCAGGCTCCCACATCACTTTAAATTCCTCCCATCACCCAGCTGACACACACACACACACACACACACACACACACACACACACACACACGCACACACACACGCACACACGCACACACACTCACATACACACTAAGTTTTCCTATGCAGACAGATTGACCATATTCAGCACGGGGCTGCGAGTGCTGACCTCCCGCCCCTAGGCATAAACAGGAAAACTCCTATAAAGACTGCCTTTCAAAAGGCTGGCTGTGCCACAGGATGCCTAATAAAAGCACTGTAAACAGAGAGAGAACACATGGCTCCACTGGACTTTCTTCTCCTCACTGAGCTGTTGCAGCAGGCGGCACTAACACTTCATAGGAATCCCATTCTGGTCTAATGAAAGGTCTCTTTCTCCAAGGCAGTTAAATAGATATAGTCTCATTCATGGGTCTTCTTTGAGGAACTCTATTTTACTTCCTCTGTTACTCTCTTCAGACTGATTATTGGATGAGTTGCAATGGAAATTTGCACAGACATTCATGTTCCCCAGAGGATGAATCCTGCTAACTTTGGTAATCCCCGGACATTTACTCTAGCGGCACCAGTAGGTTGACATTGATGGTTTAGAAAAATGTCTATTGACTTTATGAGCAAAACCTGCAAAACTAATGACATTTTCATCAGCCTCAGCTGTACGTTGTTTAGCACTATAAAGCAAATGTTAGATTGATAATACGCTAAACTAAGTAGGATATCGAACATGGTAAACATTATACCTGCTAAACATCAGCACATTAGCGTTATTATTGTTTGCATGTTAGGATGCTGATGTTAGCATTTAGCTCAAACACTGCTGCACCTATAAACAGCCAGAGTCGCTAGCATGCCTGTAGACTCTTAGTCTTGCTTTTTTATAGACTACAGAAGCTTCTCGCTCATTAATAGACAAACACTACAAACAAGCTACTCAGTCAGTCCAGACAATACAAGTCTAAATGCATCAAATATACAGTAATGGATGCTTTATGTCAATGGATGCATGTGCTTGTGTCTTTTTATGTGTGCGTGTGTGTGTTTTTTTAATCACTTGCTGTTTGTGTGTATAGGCCTTTGTGTCAGAGAGACTCTTAAGCCAAAGTCTCTGTGATCCCCCACCACTATAGATGTATAAGGAGGTCTTTGTCTGGCTCTAATTAAAGCTATTTAAGCCCCCGCAGCACCTCCCATCCCGTCTCTAGTAGCAGTTCCACAACATCAGGCCCACTTAGGTGAATTTGTTATGCTCAAAATCAGACTTGCCTGGAGTAAAACTTTAATTGGCCTTAAAAATCACAAAATATGATTGTGATATGACTGAGTGAGTGGAACAATTTGTGTATTACTGAGCTCAGCTTTTCTCAAAATGTGCTCTATATTCAACTTAAAGGGGTGATAGAATGAATATATCAGGTATTTCACACTGTTCTTTAAGGTCTCCTAATAGGGTATGCAACATTGGTTGGGCTGAAAATGTCCCAGGTGCTTTCCTGTCCTTTTGCATCTTTGTGCAATGGCTGTATTTGGAACGAGAGCTTTTCTTCCAAATATGGTATGCTCATGAATATTTAGATGAGCTGTGCGCTGATTGGTTGAGCACCCCAATACACATACATTGGAGACCAGACAGCAGGTCTCATATTTAGCTAGTTACTAAATTCACTATACTATATAAAGTATATAAAGCTCAAATATGGGCCGTTTTATGAAAATTGATGGCTAATTTTGGTAAGACATTCAGATCCTCCACACATTCTGACAGACAGCGGCAGCCCATTGCACTCCATACCCAGAGAAATGTCACCGTTTCTGGATTACTGGACTACCGGGACTCTGGCCTCGCAGAGCTCCGCGGAACTGGCCGTCTGCTGGCTGTTGACATAATTATAGTATATTTACACTTAGAATTTCATCACGCCACTTATATCACAGTTACCATAAGGTCTTACAAAGCTAACACTAGTGTCCGATTTCAATTTAATGCATTTTTCTGAATATGAGGGGTCTATTTAGGATGAGCTGCTAGCAGGCTAGCTATGTGTCCCATTCAATCCTATGGAAAGTTCGCCGCTCCACTTTCGGCATAACTATCATATATTTACACTTAGAATTTTGTCACGCTACTTACATCACAGCTACCCTAAGGTCTAACAAAGCTAACACTATTGTCCGATTTCAATGTAATGAATATGAATTTGAGGGCTTTAGTTAGCTAGCTGCTAGCGTCCCTTCAATCCTATGTGTAAACATTGCTGCTAGGTAGCTCCACCTTCGGCATAATTATAGTATATTTACACTTAGAATTTCGTCACACCAGTTACATCACAGCTACCCTAAGGTCTAACAAAGCTAACACTAGTGTCCGATTTCAATTTAATGCATTTATATGAATTTGAGGGCTTTAGTTAGCTGCTAGCGTCCCTTCAATCCTAAACCAAGTTGACGTCAACTCGGTGGTTTGTTGGGATTTGCCCGTTTTCAGAGGCAGTTTCAAATAGAGAGGAAAGAGATGTCAATGGGATTTTGAGGTTCTATGTATGTCCTATTTACCCACAAAACTGTTGTTATACAACTATGACAAGGTAAAATCGGTTTTACATTCTATCACCCCTTTAAAGGTCTTATGCAATATGCAATGCTACACAATTCCTCCAGCTTAGGTTGAAGCATGGACAGGTTTGGACATACACTTTTGACTTAAACTTGTCCTTGGTGGTTTTAGACAGGCAGAGGGGCTCTGCCTGTCTAAAACCTCATTCATCAGCAGTATGTATCACCTCATACTGATTTACATACTGGCAGCTTTAGGGGCCATCCACATGAAGACGCGTTTGGATGCAAACGCACTTTTTTTGCATCGTTTGGGCCGATTGTCCACACGAATCCTGTAAACGCACTGCCCGCAAACGCACTTTTTTGAAACCTGGTCCCAGAGTGAATAAAAAAAACAGCTCACGTTTGGCTTTGTATGGATGGCAAAACCGCATACGTGCGTATCGATGATGTCATCCCCACACACGTCAGCCTCACAGCTGACTGCCTTCAACCAACCTTCACAATGCTGTTTATAAAGTGGAAGTAGACAACTTATCAACTAGCTAGCTAATCTGTCTGTTTATCAACTCCTTGAACGGATTATAGTAACTTTTAGCATGGCTTATTGTAGAAAGGCCACCGCAAGAAAAACATGAAGCTAGATTATCAAAAAGACATCCTAACGTCTTCATGTGGACATGGCCTTAGACATAGCCTTTGTCAACCACAGCAAACCAGCTGTTGAACTGCGTGTGGCATTCAGTTGAAGTGGTTTGCAATGCACAAACAATGAAAACAAGCCTGTTCAATAAGAAAGCACTTGTAAAGGAATTTGGTTTTGATGCCACTTTACCAGAGGTCACTTGCAAACACGCCACCAGTGTCTGACTCTGATCTCACAGTCATTTAGTTTAACACACACACACAAGCACACATCAGCGCTCACACAGAAGTTTATACACGCTACAGCACTAATCCCACACCACTGTAGCACAGACATATGTGGCTGTGTTTATGACCTGCCTATATAAAGAGTGAGACCGATTATGGAGCTTTCCTGTAAACAAAAGCATTTATCAAGTTTAATGCTGCTGACTGTGTGTGTGTGTGTGTGTGTGTGTGTGTGTGTGTGTGTGTGTGTGTGTGTGTGTGTGTGTGTGTGTGTGTGTGTGTGTGTGTGTGTGTGTGTGTGTGTGTGTGTGTGTGTGTGTGTGTACTTACCATAGACTGTATAATATTAATGGACAATGCATCCGGTTCGGCGAAGTGCTGCAAAGTGCCTTAAACCTGCATTCTATCTGAATTCCAGCAGTGCTTTTCAGAGACTCAAAGTCGCTTTACAGGGGAGCTAGATTAGAAAGCAAAACAAAACAGAACAATACAAGACAAAACAAAACAAGATTCAATCACAGAAGAAAAGGGAGGGGGGCAGGGGGCTATGGATAGGCAGAGGTGAAGAGATGGGTCTTCAGGCGGGACTGGAAGATGGTGAGGGACTCAGAGGTGCGGATCTCTTGGGGGAGGGAGTTCCAGAGCTTGGGAGCTGCCCTGGAGAAGGCTCTGTCCCCAAAACTGCAGAGGTTGGATTTGTGGATGCAGAGGAGACTGGCTGAGGTGGATCTGAGGGACTGTGAGGGTTGGTACGGGGAGAGGAGGTCAGTGAGGTAGGTGAGGACCAGGATTTTGTAGGTGATCCGGTGGGAGATGGGAAGCCAGTGGAGTTGCAGTCTGTGATACTTACACACTTGCAAACTCACACTCACAAACACGTTTTCCCTCTTGGCAAGATTCAAGTGTGGTTTCAATTTGGGAAATTAAATTCACTTGTTCCTCACTGATATAAATTAACTCCAAATCTAAATTTACACTGCAGGTTGCTAAGGCTGCAGGCTCACTGGTGGCGTTGCATGAATTGATCATAAGCATCATCACTTTATGTGAAAAACTAAATTCCAGTCAGAGTTTTTTTTTGCATGACCTTCCGTAGCCTTGGATTACTGGAAGTCTGCATGATGACACACAGAGCACCATTGAGCCCACCAAGCACCACCCATGAACCTTGACCTCTGATCCAAACATGTAAGTGTGAGACGCCGTAGCTACGGAAACCACTGTCAGTACAGAAGCATTTGCTAGGTGTCCATTTATAGTGCGGGTGAGCTCTTTCGAGTCTCTTTGAAGGTGTATAATGACGATGGTGGTAGGAGGGTGTGAGAGAAAACGTGCGGTGGATGCATTGCGGGTACACAGGCCGGTATCTATCTAATGACTGGCTGCATGTATTCGTCTGGAGCCTGCTGGGTCAAAAGGGTCTTTGTCTGAGTGAAAAAAATCTCGCCCATCTTTCCTCATCCTTCGCCTCCAAACCACTCCTCTGTCACTAAACAAAATCCCCCCACTTTGCTCCACCTGTACGTAAAGATAATTCAGATCCCAGATGGACATTTCATATAGAAACCTGGAAAATGATGACTATAAAGAACTAAATGAGTAAAGGTGTTGAGTTCTTCTTAAGGCAACGGCTGTTTTGTTAGCACCAGGGGACAGATCAGCTTTTTAAGGGTCTTTACAATCCCCAGTGTAAACTGTGTATATGGATCTCTCCCCTGGAACATTACTATAATAAGCTCCAGGACAGTAAAATCGCAGTCTATGCTCCAATTCACTATATTTTGCAATCTCCCTTTGGGCACATTTTTTAACACCAGATTTTACATTTTTGGCATAAAGTTAGCTTTAAGTTTCCATCATTATTTTTAAACGTGTCATGGCAATTATAAACTATTACTGTTATTGTTGTAATTCTCTAAAAAAATACTTTGGACTACTTACTATTTCCATTTTCATATGGTCACTGCATGATGTATTTAGCTTTAAAAAAGGTTTGCTTTTGAAGTTTTGCCTTTTTACCAGCATCTTAATTCATTGGCCCTATCTGCATCTGTTATTAAGAAGTTTTACTGTAATTCATATAGCATTGGGCTGCAAGTTCTGCTCTTTTCACTTAGCGATGGCATAGAATGCTATTACGACTTTAACAAACTGTACAAATATTTGTCTAAATCCTCAGAGGAAAATCATTAGGTGTGTGTGTGTGTGTGTGTGTGTGTGTGTGTGTGTGTGTGTGTGTGTGTGTGTGTGTGTGTGTGTGTGTGTGTGTGTGTGTGTGTGTGTGTGTGTGTGTGAGTGTGTGTGTGACTGTGATGTTTAATTAAGAAGACGTCCAGCGGTTTCACTTCTCTTGATCTAATGTTTAGTTTAGTTTATCAGACATTGCCCCTTCGGCTCTCATTTGGAACGGCATCATACAAATTCTCTTTTATCTTTAATACGTTGACTGTAGATACATTAAACTGTCTTTTATGAGCAAGCGTTGAAAGTCTGTGTTTACAGTATTGCCCATTAAAAGGCCTTGTCTAAAATATTCAGTGTGGGAATGTAACCCTTGGAGAGATGTCATGTGTCCAGATTTAAGATCCACAAGTGCATATACAATATTTCCTGGCTTTAAGTTGCACAGATGGTGTTGATATAGAATTTTGTCGATTCAAGCACTAACTGTATATTTATATACCTGAGAGCAGGGCGCTTGCATGTTACCATAACATAAAACGCCTTAACTTAGAATCATAATGAATTGCACAGAACTACATGTAGCAGCATTATTACCACAGGAACCACAGTAACGGCCTGCATCGCTGTTCAGAGGTTGGTGGCTTTTCATTTGATAGCCCTCAGCTTGTGTGCGCCCCACCCTGGTCTTCTCTAATTAGACACCTGTAGTGCGAGAGAGGGACACGACATGGAGGCAAGGGCACAGTACCAAATGTTGGTGCCAGCCTGTGCCTACCAGTGTACTGCCCAATGCTGCGGTAAACCAGAGGGTTAATTTTGAAGCATGTAATTGAAACATGTCTAGTTTGTTTAAGTTTATTTAGGGCACAACAGCATCCCTTAGCACCAGTCTGGACACACTAACTCCCGAGGGAATGCCAGCTGAATACAAACTGAAAATGAAAGGGGAAAGAGAGTGTGGGAGAAACTTGAGAATCCTTGGAATGAAAATATTCACATTTGTGAAACATAACAAGTTAAAAACAGATCAGATCTCATTAAAACTGCATTATTAAATCATTTGTTTGGTTGTTTTAGTTTGGAGGGTGGAGATCATGATTGTTCTGTGTTTCAGAGATACCAACACCTATACACTTAGTAACGTCCTGTTCATTCCTGAGAAGCTCTGTCTTGAGTGAATCAGACATGACTGTCATCAAAGCGCCCTTTGAAAGGAAGACCAGTTACAGCAAAAGGCATTCATGTTGTCATGTCTGCACCCGACCAGTATGTCTGTTTTTGAACTTTGCTCAAAGGTTTTTTTTGTTGAGCTGTACTGTATAACCCATCCCAAATTTCTTTTTTCCCCTCTGTAGGATAATAAAGAGCTGTCTGGATGTCGCTAGATGTTAGTTTTTGATGCTGCAGACCAGATCACTAATGTAATGGCTTCCTGATTTGTTTTGACTCATCTCAGTGAAACTTGCTGACCCGGCTCTTAAAGCAATTGTGCCTTTTTTCCGCCCTCTCTGACTCGCTCGACCCTTGACCCACTCAGGGGGTAGGTTAGGGGCCCAAAGGGTGCTGCTCCACGTGGAGGGCAGGAGCAAGGTCAGAGATCCACGGAAAAAGTCACTCAGAGGAAGAGAAGGTAGACAGACAGACAGATAAATGGATGGTACAGGCAAAAACCCCATTGTTAATGTCTAATGGCTGCAGTTTAAACCAAAATAAATAATAAAAAATTGGTGTAGATTAATTCTCTGGCTTCCAAAGGTTTTCTGCTAAACCGTCCCATGGGGGCTGCTGGACGAGGCGAGAGGGTTCACATTACCAATATGCTGCTACTGTAGATCTTCCTTTGTTTGCTTTCAGACACAGTTGTGTTCATTTCCTCAGCAACAGCCAATGTGGACAGAAACACACACCAACGGAGGAATTCAAAATGTTATGATACGAGATGATCTGCATTACTCATTAAGATGCCTGGCAAATGTGTGTTTGTGTGTGTGGATGGGGGGCTGTGGAGTGTGGAGGCAACAGGGGGCAGGAAAACCACATCCATATGGTGAAGCAGCTCCACAGAGCCCCATTTTCCATAAGCTTCTACCCTCAACACCAACTCCAAATACCTCACCACCCAACTCTCACACACACAGCTAAAGTATAGGAAAATAGGTTAAAGTAGCATGAAATCTGAGGTTCTCCAGACAGACTTTGCCCCCTCCCCCCCCCCACCCCCCCACCCACCCCCCCTTCCCTGGTCTTCACAGTAGCAAAGCCACAGTCTGCATCAGCTATATCCCAATATGATGATTGATAGAGATCTCTGTTTGATCACTGTTTGATCATGTTTTTCTCCCATCTGGCTTTTCCACAGGGCGCCCCTGGTCCCCATGGAAACCCTGGCCGAGCTGGTCCACCCGGGCTCAAGGTATCTTACACACTCTTGCTCTAACTAATGATCACAAGTCAGACTTTCTTTTTAATCAAGAGCCCGGCAGCCACGTTGATTTTTCCATTACATGATTACTACTAATTTAATAAAATAGTTATGATCTTCTCTTCTCCTCTAATCCCACGAGAATGTGTTAGATTTTCAGTTGTTCTATATCAGCTGGAACCCATAAAGGGATCAAGGGTAATGGATCTTTGTGGCTAAAGAATCAGGGCTATCTAAGTTCACGGTAATAATTAATACTGAAGAGCTGTATCACTTTAACATGTGTGCCGCAGAGGTGAATGTCAGGATTCCCATTCATATTTAAAGTTCATTAAGGTTGTTCAGATTCTTGGAGGTCAGCTCGATGTAAGCTGTGAGTCTATGTTCTACCTATGCAACTGGAGTGGAGAGAGGGTAGTTGGATACCAGGGGAGTTGAATTGATTTATCAGAGCTCCAGGGAAAAACATTACGAGTGGGAAAGTGAGAACTGTAAATAAATCTGTCTAATTTTAACGTGTAAACAGGAGATGACCCTGCCCAGTACAAATTCTCTGCATCCATCATCTGATTGTCTGGACTGATGTATGCTTTAGCAAACACCCTTGACCTCTGGCCCTGTGTGCTCAGAGTGAGGAGCACTACCGCTTTTTAAAGTGCATTATGAAAATGCCTTGCATAAATGACAACTGTGCAGCTGCCCTGCCTGCCCTACCCAGAGCCCTGACCTCCACAGGTCACCCAAACAGACTGTGTTTGTCCTTGACTCGCTGACGTAATTTATAAGATTCCTTGTTGCATTTTCTTCACTTTTTGCAATCTTCTTCCCATCATTATGTACCTGGTTCTCACCCTTATCTTACCCTACATGCTTATCTTTATTTACTTACAGGAATAGTTATATATACATAGTACTTGTTTTCTTCCTAGATGAGAAGATAGATACCATCTTGAGTGGTATCTATCTTCTCATCTAGGTCTCAGCAAGGAACAAATAAGCGTATTTCCCCAAATGTAAAACTCTTCCTCTAAGAGCTAACAACATCCATCACTAATACGGCTCAAATCGGAGGCTACAGTAGAGGAACTGTAGCTTAGCATAAATACTGGAAACAGCATAAACAGCTAGCCTGGCTCCTTCCAAAAGTAACACAATTCACTTACCAGCGTCTCTAAACCTCAGTAATTAACACGTTATATCTTGTTTGTTAAATCCGTACAAAAAACAAAACTAAGTGTGTAGTTTTTTGTGCCAGACTATTGCTTAGCTGGGAGCAGTAAGCCTGGAGGAAGTCACCACACCTGGCCAACAAAGTAATTTGTGAGCTTTATAGGCGTTCAGTAAGTGGACTTTGTATTAGATTGTGTAAGTATTTCAAAAGGTTGAACTATTCCTTTGAGATGCATATCGTGTAATCATAGAAAAGTTCCTGGTAATAATAATGATAAAATAATAATGAAGTAATAATGGAAAAAAGTGGAGCAAGTATTTGAAACCGTGCCTCAGTGAATGAAGAGTAAATTCTCGGCAGAGTGGTGCAGAGCAGTGTTGAGGGAATGAGTCTGAAGCGTTTGATGTCTGGGGGTGCACTGCGATCTTTGCTCTTTCATCGTTGAAATGAAACAAAGTTGTAAATAGCAGGAGTCCATGCACTCAGCACTCAGTCTAATTTCCGATCCATAGCTTTGATGTGCTGAAGCCCCATTATTGTTACTTGCTGACAATGAAGCTTGCTGTGTGTGACTGGAGGGGCACTGAACCCACGTAATGCACTGCGCCTTAGAAAAGCATCTGTAAATCTGGTTGTTTTTTATCATTTGTAGCTTCCTATTATCTAGTATGGGATTTCTAGAGCCAAGCTTTTTTTTTTAACCCTTTGTCCAAAGGAAATGTGGTGGCCATGAATATATCTATTAATATAATTATTAGATACTTTCAGAGACTAAGGTACATTTGGGTTTTTCACCCATACAAAGTCCTCCTTTGTGTTTTTCTTTTCATCAGGGGAGAAAAGGAGACCCTGGCATCTCACCTGGGCCAGCACCAAAAGGAGAGAAGGTATTGCATCCCCCCTTTTCTTACATGCTACATTAATTTGTAACAACATCCTGCTTGGCAAGCTCCTAGCACATTTATGATTGCTATTTGTGCAACCACTCATTGCTGCATTAGTGCCTTTTGACATTTTCGCTTTTTGTTCTAGGGAGACTCAGGGATTCTTGGCCCGGTTGGACTGACTGGCCAGGAAGGTCGGAAGGTAAGACCGAACAATACACCTAAATACCCTTGCACCAATTTCCTTCCAATGCTTGCCATAGGAGCTCTCATTTACCACTTGATGTGAGTAAAATGGTTACATCTGCAAACTTTGAATAGTGAGGCCCTTGTTAAGTTTGGGAAAGAAATAGTGTTTGCATTGGTCATTGTCACCATTTCATCACCCTTTTGTTTTTGTAGTGTGTGTGTGTGTGTGTGTGTGTGTGTGTGTGTGTGTGTGTGTGTGTGTGTGTGTGTGTGTGTGTGTGTGTGTGTGTGTGTGTGTGTGTGTGTGTGTGTGTGTGTGTGTGTGTGTGAACCCACTCATCTTTGTAAAGCTCTCTCCTTGTTTCCTCCTCCTTAATTCTCTCTTTCTCTTTGTGCTGTGCTCACCATTTTTCCATCTGTGTTGGCTGGATTCAGCACAGAGGGTTTTTAATGCTGGCAGGAAGGATGTCATGAGGGATGAAAGTTTGGGGGGGTTGTTGTCATCAGGGATACAAGGATGGGGATCATGCACTTGTGCGCTCAAACACAAAATCCCCAGTGTCTTAGATGTTACTTAAGTCACAACTTGAGTGATTCATGAGTGTAGGGAAGAAAGTGTGACAGAGCTTCTGGTAGACAGGAGTGGAACAAGAGTGAGTCCAACGGGAAAGTTTGAGTTGTCTATGTCTAAATTCACGATTGTGTGCATGCATTCCTGCAAGCTTGTCAGTGTTTGTGCATGTAAAACAGACATCAATTAGATACAATAAAGCAGTGATTCCCCAACAAGGCAACGTTACACTTCCGGGATTGCTCCGGTACCGCAGGAAATTCCGCCGGATGCATGTATTGTCCGTTTCCTTCAGTTTTCTTTGTGTTGGAATTTTAAATTTGGTGGATTAATAAGGATTATTTTGACTGCTCCTCAGATCTCTGCATGGTAAATTGAGACAGCTAGCTAGGTTATCTGTCCAATCTGAGTTTTCTCTCGCACGATTATGTTGCAGCGGCTCTGTGCGGAGCTTAGAGGCACCCATGACTATTCTGATTGGTTAAAGAAATGGCATTAAACCAGAGCATGTTTTCCTCCCATCCCCGAATAGAGCTCAACAGTCCCGCCCCTCCTCCGAGAGACCTTGGGTTCTGGAAGTAAATTTCTCATTCATTTCTCCTATTGACGTCTGGAAGATAAGATATAAAGAGTTTTAGACCATGCCTTAGACTAACCAGCTACAGCGTGACTCATAAGCATACAACATATAATTTTGAGTGAAAAGGAACGCAGCAAAGGAACTACTCATCCCATAAACCACCACGCACCACTGAATAAAGGAAGCTAACGTTTGTTTAGCTAACAGCTAGTTTGGCTAACTGCTAGCTGAGACAGCATGTAATAACTTTAAAAGACCCTTAAAATAAAACCTGAAAATAACCGTTAAAATATATAACAGCTGTTACGTCAGTTGTAGCCTGCTTTTCCCAGTGTTTAGTTTGAGTTAACGTTATTTTAGACTGAATAAAGCTGTCAGCTAGTGGTTAGCCAAATTAGCTGTTAGCTAAACTAACGTTAGCTTCCTGGTGGAGGCTAACGGCAGAAGCGTGGAACAGATCGTGATTCGTGCAGTGTCGTAAATCCTTGGAAAACAGGATTATCATCTTGCGCATGACGGATCGCCCCCTCCTCACCAGTATGAGTTCCACCAATCAGAGGCATCACTGTGGGATTGTGGGATTGTTCAGGATTGTGGGTAATCAGGTACTTATCCAAGACATCGCGAATAAAAGACATTTATCTCAAAACAAGGTTAGTGCCCCATGAACTTTTGGCATCTATATGAGCATATACAATCTCTTAGTCATGTCATAGCTGGTTTTAAGTCTACCATCGACAGTTACGATTTTATGGCTTATACTCCAATAATCATGATTTTGAACATGACAAATGGGTTCTTGAGTTCATCAGACAGGGCTGTGGGCTTAGTCTGGGAACCACTGCAATACAAGACACAATCGCCACAGCTGTATTGATGCTTAGTGAGTCTTCTGTGCTCCTCAGGTCTGAAGTAAAATAATCTGTTTCACTTATTCTTAAACAATCAGATGTAAACACACGTCTCATGGTGGCAGAAGATCATAGACTGCTTTCAGTCACATGTTGTATCAAATAGAATTAAGCCCACTGATGCACACATTTCAAACAAAGTAGAATAATTAGTTGAGTTATTAAATATAGCAGGTAGATTGTATGCATTTCAGAGGTGCAGAGGTGTAAAGTGCCTCTGCATGTATTCACTGACTTCCCAGAGCCACAGTGCTCTGTAACAGAGTGTCGGACTCTACTTGGATGGCTGCCTCAAGTTTAACATATGGCTTTAGTTAGGAGTCAGCTTTTCTCTGTGTGTTTCTGTGTCCAGAGATATGTCTCTGTCTTTCTCTTTCTCACACACACTCAGTCAGAATGGAAAATGTAAAGCTGGTGGAAAACATTTGCAGATTTCTTTCTTAAATGAGTCTTAGCAGTGATTTGACGGCCTATCAGAAAGTTAGACAGTGGCATGTGATCAGAGCTGCAGATGAGAGTGTAAAACATACAGCTGAGACAAGCCACTGACATAAAGTCTGACATAAAGTTAAGATTACCTGACACGGACAGAACTGAAAGTGCATAGCCTACTCCCTACCTGATTACACTTAGATGAGCAGTGCAAATGCTCAGTAACTTGTCTTTTATGATGCCCAAGTGTACATTATAGCTGCCACTTCGGATTATTAGAACGGCACATCATCACAATGGGAAGTTGTTGCCATGGCATCTTCATCAAAACACACTCTGACATCATCACAGCATGCCTCAGGTATTGGTCGATGGCCCACAGACATGATGACTGTAAAGGAAACTTGTTAAATTAGCCACAAGGAGTCAGCTTCCTTTCCGAACACAAACACGGAGTGGCTAGTTAACCCATTTGTGCAAAACAATGTACAATAACTTCTCACAGGTCTCAGCTGTACTTCACACACTGTTGATGTTAATGAAGCTTGATCCTACATGCCTGCACATTGCACCACTATGACAGAGACGTGAGTCAATGTCCAAACTGTTCTGTGGTAGCGCAGACTGTCTAGAAACAGGCTTTGTTTTGTTCTGTTCGTTTTGGGTCTGCTCAGGTGGAAAGTCCCAGGCGTGTCCTGTCCTGGTGCAGGTCCCTCCACTGAGGCCTGCTGCAAGGCCTTTCAACAATATTGAAAAGCAATGATGACTTTTTTGCAATTACATTGCAGTGGCGGGCCCCCCTGAAACACCCATGTGCTGTTTGTTCCTCTTCATACCTCTCGAGCTGTTCGCTTCGCTCGCTTGGCTCGGTACTCTGAAGCTGTGGTTTCGGAAAACGGAACAACAGCAGCTTTTCCTCTGTTCTGCTCCATATTTTCCCTTCCACCTTGTATGTCTCTCTCACTCTCTCTCACACACACACACACACACACACACACACACACACACACACACACACACACACACACACACACACACACAGGCTCTTTATCAGCCTTAGGTTGACTCTTCATCTGGGAATTCTGGAATTTGGCTGCTGGTTTTCCATGGAAAACTTTAATGGAGAAAGCAGTAGTGCTTTGAACGTGAGATAGGAGAGTGTGATTTTACACCGCCAGACAAGCCAAGCATGTTCCGCTCTGTACAACATTTGTTCTACCAAGTACACTCTGAATGGCTTTTCAGTATGGTAGGCAGGGTCAGGGAGAGGGAACACACACACACACAGGGCCAAACCTCAACTACAAGGCCACATTACAAGCCACACGTCTTACCTTACTGCCTCCATCCTTCTTTCCTCTACATCTATTCCCACAGCTAGTTGATCTGTGTCTTCTCACTGTTTGTCTGCCTTTTCTACATCTGTCTTTCACACTATGACTGCTTTTCCCCCCTTAAAGCCAAGACATATACTGTACAGTAGCATTGTTATACAGAATTTTAAATACACATTCTTACAGTTTGCTTTCACATTTAAAAGAAGGTGCTGGTACTGTTTGTGTTGGTATTTGGTAATATATTACTTTGTCTCAGTACCCCTAGAGTTTTTTTCAGTGGGTA
This sequence comes from Gymnocephalus cernua, assembly GCA_023631565.1. NCBI lineage: Eukaryota > Metazoa > Chordata > Actinopteri > Perciformes > Percidae > Gymnocephalus > Gymnocephalus cernua. Next base: position 24,633,515 of record CM042442.1, read on the forward strand.
CCTAATTGTATTATGTCTATATGCTTTAGTGGATGCTGGTGAAATAGTTTGACATTTTGGATAATATGCTTATCGCCAAGAGAAAGATGAGAAGATCAAATTACTCTTGTTTAAGAATAGAGCTAGTCAGGATGCTGTTAGCATAGCTTAGCATGAAGAAGTTACTGCACTCGGCTGTTTGCAAAGAAAAAGCAGGTAAAGCCCAGTAAAGCCAAACATATTCATTTTTATATTTCTGTTTGTGTACAGATTAAACAAATGAGTGTTAGGGGTGCTGGTAGGTGTATTTGTAAACCTTGGACTTTGGGTAGCTGTCTATCTGAAAAAAAATGTATTAGGTCAGATTTGCAGGCATTTATTAAGACTACTTAAGAGTAGTAGTGTTGTCCCAAAAAGTCAGTTAGAGAGTCTATATGCAGCTACAAAAGTCAGTCAACTAATCTGTAAACACACATATCCACAAAATTTCTATTCTGGGAAATTATGACTGTCTTGAGACACAGCATGTTCTGGATTTGTTTATAAAAAAAAGTGCCTACATGTACATGTGCTTTTCACATATGTGCTATGTATACATGTGTGAGGATTTTAGGGTCAATGATGGGTGACACTGTGCATAGACCTCTTTGTATTTTCATTGCGTTTTATGACACAGTGAAACATTTGTGTGTAAATGTACTACGATTGAATCCTCACAATTGCTATTGCTGACTAGATAAGATGTTATACAGATAATTTTCTTTTCAAACTAAGTCTAAACCATAGTTGTCCTAACAAGAACATCCTACAAATACAAAGTAGAATGATCTTCTGTAATTTCCCTTCAGCGACTAGACAGTGTATTATTAATCACCCTCGTTTTCCTCCTCCATTCAGCTTCTGCCCACTGTTCAAACTAACACATCTACATGCTCATCATCATTGTAATTATGGGAGAATTCAAATCAACCATCATTTTGTTTGCATGTTTCACAAGAACTACAACAAATCATTGTTCCATCTTCCACCATGCTAGTGGTTTAATAGTGATACTGCATGCAAGCACAACATGCTGCTGAAATTGTGGTTCAGACGGGGATGAGATGAGGGATGTTTTTCTGCTGGGAAGATTTCAACCAAATTGTTGGGTTTATGCAGTTGTTTGTTACATCTGTGCCCGCCAGACATCCGCATGCAGGGTTTATGTTCTGCTGTACATATGCAGCTAGACGATTGCCCTGAGCAATCATCAGCAGAGGGAATTTGCAGGGAGAGAGAGAGAGGTGGAAAGATGAAAGCAGAGATGAATGAGATGAAAGGTATATTTCTGCTACCAGGGCGCTGTCCAGTGGAGGCAGTGGACACATAGTAAATACAGTTGTAAGCAGACACGAGGCTTGGGCTCATTTGAACACCCACAGAGTTAAGTGTGTACAGAGCAGCTGGTAACGAGTCAGAAGAATGACATCTCTTTTGCAGACACAATATGTCTTTTAAGTTTTCTCAAAATGCGCTTAACGTTCCCTGGGGCACAGGACTATTACAGGATGCTACCAGGGAGGTGTAGTAAATGAAAAGCATTCTGGTGGGTTTATCTGATTGAACACACATGCTCATTAAGCAAGTGGCATTGTAAACACAGGCGGACCGGTGGGAATGGCCACTCTCATAAGCAAGCTCATAATAAGTGAGATAAGATCTGAGATGGTCTGGCTGGGGTTGGGAGGCTATGGTTAATGCCCTGTGTGTGTGTGTGTGTGTGTGTGTGTGTGTGTGTGTGTGTGTGTGTGTGTGTGTGTGTGTGTGTGTGTGTGTGTGTGTGTGTGTGTGTGTGTGTGTGTGTGTGTGTGTGTGTGTGTGTGTGTGTGTGTGTGTGTGTGTGTGGCTCGTGGACCTGGGAACATAGGCCGCTACACATGTTTGTACTATAAGTAAGCCATGTAATAAGATGACGGTGTACATGTATCTTTTTCTTCCTGTCCTGTTCTTGACATGCGTATGTGTGCACACATGCAGGGGTTTAATTGGGATTTGTTATGTGGAGGGACTCTGTGGGTTCAGGGTTGCTAGCTACCAAAGATTGGAGACAAGGCCTGCCGCAAGCTATCTTGCGTTTAAGTTGTAGTATCATTTAGTAAAAGCAAACATTTTTTAACAGAATATCAGAGCAATTTACATTCCGTCAGTATCGGAACTATTTTTCTCCCTACCTTGCCATCCAGATATCACTCTCTGCCATTTGTGCTGTCTGACTGACTGACAAGTGAGGTCGCTTCTTCTTTTTTCTGATTTATGACAGGTGGCGACCAGTGTTAAGGTGCATTACCACCACCTAGACTAAGGTCGCTGATCTTCTCGTGGCTTTTAAGGAAACCATTGACAGAAAAAAAAAGGACACCCTGTGAAAGTTCTGATGTTCGCACGTTCTTGCATCACCTTATTTGGGCTATGTTGCTCTAAAAAAACGTGTTTTAATCATTGTTTGAATTATTAAGACCGAGAATAGTGTCAAAATATATGAATTGTTGAAAATGAATGTGCTAACTTTAGCACCTGATGACATAGAATAGCTTTTTTTTACTATGCCATGAGAATGGCATCAGGTCACTACATATCCTGAAAAGTGGAGAAGTAGATGGAAAACAGAGATCAACCAAAAGGAGAAAAGTAGGCTAGTGGCAACAATGGACATTCAGATTCAGACACATGAAGGCAAGTCAGACAAACACAAATTCATCAACACATTATTATAACTGTGTTTTGCAGTTAACCAACATTAAATGGAAATCTTTGAAACGTCTGTTCGCTCTACAACACTGCAGGGCTTTCACAAAATTATGGAAAACACACACCTTTCTGCTTGTCTTACGGAAGTGGTCTGTCGGCACCTGGTGACATCTCTGTTTAATGTGTATTAGTCATGTATTTTCATCCCAGCTCCAGGAGTATTTTCCTCCTAGTGGTCTTTTGATGATGGGCAACAGATGATGTGAGGTGATGAAACAGAGAAAATGGTATTTTAGTTTAATGATTAGGTCTGTGATGAAAAAAATATCTAAAACAAATATTTATTTTATTTGAACTGTAATATTGGCAACAAATGTATTGTTGACACAGATGCTGTACCTGTTTAAGTACTACAGTAATTGTGAAATATAATGCTGACAATGGCAGTTTAAAGTGCCGGTATGACGTTGTAAGCCAGTGAGAGTGATCATGTAACATAATGAGAACAGGGATGCTGTGTCCTCTCCCCCTGCTGCAGTCAGATGTCAGGGTTAAAGGATGGTTTACAGGAACTCAGGGAGGCTTGGCTTGGTACTCTGGAGCTGTGGTTTAGGAAAACGGGACAACAGGAATCTTTCCTTTCTTTGCTCTTCTGTTTTTATTTTGGTTTTTTCCCCCCTCTTTCCTCTTATTTCTCTCTTGCCCTTGCACTCTATCAAACTGTGGTCTGGAAAGGCATGTCTTCCCAACTTTGATTTAGTTATTCTCCACTCTTTGTTGGGGGCCTTTTGTTGCTGGAGTCAGCAGAACTGTAGAAACACACATGTCAGGCTGTATTCAGTGTTGTAGTCTGCTCTGCAGGCGGAGGGAGGGACCTGCTATCTGACTCAAACAGGAAGGCATTTATATACTCAACATGCCATGATCCTGGCAAGCACCATTTCTCTATGAACACGGCCAGTGGAAAGTCTGATCCCTTGACAGAAGGGCAGATTGATTCCTTGCATATGGCACTGGATTTGTCTGTCTGCCCCGTTATCGTTGACATGCATATTTTACTTTGCACAAAGCTACGCTTGTTGCTTGTCAGGTTTTTCCTTGTCTGTGTACTGTTTTAGAATTTTTGTGTTTTCTTTCACCTGTCCATTGTTATATGCTTTGACTAACTTCCTGTGCCTCTTTATGTTTGTCTCTTTAGGGACAGAAAGGTTACCCTGGTCCACCTGGACTCCCTGGTGAGCCTGTAAGTATCTTTCTCTATTCCATTGATGCCTTTTTCCCTGGCTTTAATACTATGTAAATGCTGTTCTCCCATGTCACTGCTATTCTTTACACTTCCATTAATCCTACACTTTCAACATTTTCACATCTTGCAACTTATGCCAAGATGATGTAATGTTTTTGTCCTTGTTTCTTGCTTATAGATATAACATCTCTGATGCACACCCCATAACCTGCACTTTGTGCATTTGCCCCAATGAGTGTATGGAGTCCACCATCAAGACCCTTATTAATGACTAATCCTTCATATTCTCACATCTCACCTCATTCTTTAAAAGCTCAGTCGTCATCCACTCTATCTGTGTGTATGTGTGTGTTTGTATGCGTGCACCAAGCATGCCTGAGGTGAAGCCAGATTAGATTAGCCTGTTATGAAGTACTGGTGAGGACAGACATCTGGCCAAAGTGCTGTGCTGCAGCGGTGCTCTCCAGGATATCAGAAAGCGATGCCAAAGAGAGAGAAAATAGAGAGAAGAGAAACGGGAACAAGCCAACTAGGCCAACAGTGACACATTCACGGCTATAACACTGCAGCTTTGGAGAAAGTTTTCCTTTGTGTGACTTTCTGTCTCTGGATAACGTTCGGCCTCTCCTACAGCATGTTACCTTGATGCTATCTCAATCTTGTGTGTGCATTTAATTTCTCTTATAGTCTCTATCTCCTCTATCTGTTCCTCTTTCTTTAAACTAGGGAAATCAGTTCAACAAACTCTTTTATTCACTGCTACAAGTGGGAGGAGACATGACTCTGGCTGTTTAGTCCAGCCCAAAAGGACTATTTTAAGTATGGAGCATCCAGCCTCTTGTCCAGAGCTATTTTCAGTCGGCCTGTCAGGGTCATACTACTGTTGGCATTAAGGAAAGGCCTGAGTCATGGAAAGCAGAGTGGAACATTTTCCTCATTGTCACAGGGTTTTAAGAAAGTCCCCGTTCTCCGGGTGACGTCACCTGCTCAGGGAGTTCCCGCACTACTTATCCTGGAGGAGTACTCTTGCTCTCTCACCACCATGTCCTGTCACTCTGTCCATCCTCGAACACCCCCTTCTTTCCCACAGAGCTGCTACTGATGGTGGTGATGATGATGACGGTGCTAGCCCTGCGTCTGAATCACCGTAGCAGCATTGATAGAATAATAAGCACAACTGTTTGGCAGTGTGGTCTTTCCAGCTATGAAGAGCAAAGACCAGCTGGTGTGCATGAAGTGTTGATAAGTCTTTGTTACTGTAATACGCCATGGGCCGTGAATCAGGTCCGTTAAAGATCCAAACCTCATTCAGCCAAAATCTTGTCTGGTTTTAACTGGCTGCATTATGCACTATATTTATCCAAGAGAGGGAATGGCAAGCAGTGCACATGGCTGCACGTCCGGAGTGTGTCAAAGGAAGTTATACATGAACACTTTTGCTCTGCGAATTTTGGATAAAATCTGCTACACACACGCGCACACACACACACACACACACACACACACACATACATACATACATACATACATACATACATACATACATACATACATACATACACACACACACACACACACACACACACACACACACACACACAAACCACACTCCTAATTAGCATCTATGCACAGTCCACATCTCATTAACTCTTAGCAGTAACCATGAGTCCTAGTACCCAACAGATATACTTGGTAGGAATGGCAGTACATTTACATTTCCTCAAGTATCGTACTTAAGTACCAGTTTAAAATACTTAAGTATTTTCATTTCATGCCGCTTTATATTTCTACTCCACTACAATTCAGAGGCAAATCTTGTAGTTCTTGCTACATTTATTAAACAGTTATAGTTACTAGTTACATTACAAATTAAGATTTTATATCCAAAACCTATGATCATCTTATAAAATATTATGTTCAACATATCATGATCATCATTGTTAATAATACATTAAAATACAATAAAAACAATACTTAACACAAACATCACCTTGACAAACTACAGCAGTAAATTGCAACTTTCTGTGCACATGATTGCATCAGTAATAATAGTTTATATCGACAATGTTTCATTTCCGGGATTTTTTATATATATTTGATAACTTATTCCGAAGCCTGGCAAGGATAAAAGATTACTAGACAATCTAAGACCAATTACACTACTCAACACAGTTTATAAACTGCTTTCTGGATGTAAGACTGAATGATGAATGATGAAACAACAACAACATGATGAATGAAACTCAATTTGGGTTTCCTGGTAGAAGATCTATCCACTACAACGTGAAACTGGTATTAGATGTGATTGATTACAGTCATGTGTTTATAGAGAGGGGATTTATTCTATTTCTAAGTTTTTACAAAGCCTTTGATTCAGTGAAACACCCATTTATTTAAAAAAAAAAACTTTCTTTGTTGGACTTACATTCCCTACATTGACTAAAAAGACCCCCATTATTATTTATTTTTCTTTTTTTGTTATGTTTTGTCTACCTCAAAGCTGTCAACACTTCAACAATTGTACAATCACATTGTGCCTTAATTGTCTGTATTGACTATTGTACAATTAAAAAAATTTTAATTCCGGGATACAGTAGCTCCGTTGCCGCCGGAAATTTTGCCGGAGATGTCCCTCATTTTCGGCTGGATGTCCGTTACCTTCCGCTTTCTTTGTGTTGGCATTCTAAACTCCGGCTAATTTCTGAGGACTATGGTTAACTGCTCACAGATCTCTGCAGGGTAAATCCAGACAGCTAGCTAGACTATCTGTCCAATCTGAGTTTTCTGTTGCACGACTAGACTAGACTAGAACAACGAGCACGTGTTCCACCAAAACAAGTTCCTTCCCGAGGCTATTTAACAGAGGCACCGTCATTGTGTCCAGCGCCGCCCAAGACGATTGTGATTGGTTTAAAGAAATGCCAATAAACCAGAGCACGTTTTTCTCCCATCCCCGAATGTTGTGTGGACTAGCCAGACCCTCCTCCACAGCGCTGTAAAGGAAGGTCTGGCAATGCGAGACTACAGTAATAATAATTAAGTATAACAGATTATTATTCATAGGGACATTTGATACTTTGATTTCATTTTGCTGGTAATAGCTACACACTTTTAGCATGCAAACACTCCTTCAATTCATGCCCTTGTTATACAGTAGTTGGCTCTTTTAACTGTAGCTCTTGTCTCCTCGGAAACTCGTCGGAAACAGTCTACTACTGTGCAGAATGGCACAGTTTGCCTGTGTTTGCTTTACTGTCATTTTGATCACCCACCCCACCTCTCTCCATCACCATCTCACCTTCATCTCTCTCTCTCTCTCTCTCTCTCTCTCTCTCTCTCTCTCTCTCTCTCTCTCTCTCTCTCTCTCTCTCTCTCTCTCTCTCTCTCTCTCTCTCTCTCGCTCTCTCTTCCCTGCAGGGAGAGCAAGGTCCAGTCGGAAGCCCAGGTGCCAAAGGTTATCCTGGCAGGCAGGTGCAGTAAATCCTCTGCTGTGACTGGTACAGTTGTAGTCAGGGCCATAGTAAGGGCAGGTGGCCAAGTAGAATTAGGTTATGTTGAACAGCTGATTTGGAGGAAAATAGTTGGGTAAATACTGTATAGAAGCGTTGAAATATAAAAAAAGAAAAAAAAGAAAAAGAAATGAAGTGATCCATGAGAACAAGCTGCAGCCTCATTAATTACCATAAAGCTGAATGGGTACATTTATTGCAGAGCTACTATATTGGAATGTATTATGTTGTACCTGTTATTGTGTCCACCCTCTCTACAGTATGTGGGTTTACTGTCATATTTACAAGGAACTGTATACATAATAAAATTAAATAAACTAATTGAATAGAATGCATCTTAAATGTGTTTGATAGACTGTAAGTCTTTGGCCTGCCACTTTTTCATGCCATCATGATGCACAATGACAAACACATTCACAGTGTATTTTAGAAAAACATTGTGTTGAGCCGCTGAAATAAATTTCCTCTCTTTGTTTTTCAGGGTTTACCCGGGCCCATAGGACCAATGGGGCCTAAAGGCGTTCGGGTAAGTTAACTCAACGTCTTCCCTTCAAGTGTGTCGCTCAAATTTGATTTTATCTGTCTAAATTACTAACATTGGTTCTTTGACAGGACCACTGAACATGTTTATAGGGAAGGCAGTCAGCCTGACAGCTTTCTGACACTTTTTATTATGCAATATTTCAGTTGAGACACGTAGACAGATGTTTAATTAAAGGTTGCAAACTGTTGGTATTTTGTTGCTGTAAACCTGTTGTTGCATGAGGACATGCATGTGCACATAGATGCAACAACATCCAAAGTGCATGCATGTATGAGAGCATGCATGCACTTTGGTGGCATCCACCTCTGCACACATAAACACATTCATACACACTCACTTAACCAGTGTGTGCCACTATTAATAGTATGCTAAACTTAGGAGCCTGTACTTGTAATGTAAACAGTGTATTCCTGTATACAGACACCTACTGAAAGATTGGCTGTTGATAAGACTTCACATACAAACACACACCCTTGAGGTACACAAACAAAAAAAACACACACTCACAGACACATGTTGTTGTATGTATGTTGCGTTCCAATAAAGGTTCTTTATCAGCTCCCCTTGGCTGCACCAAAGCCTCCCCTGCCCCCACTGGCTGGAATTTCCTGTTTAAGCTCCTATGAGGCCCTGCTGTCTTAAGGAGGCATTCTAGTCCTCTCTCTCTCTCTCTCTCTCTCTCTCTCTCTCTCTCTCTCTCTCTCTCTCTCTCTCTCTCTCTCTCTCTCTCTCTCTCTCTCTCTCTCTCTCTCTCTCTTACTGAACCACCTTTCCAAATATTCTGCACTCTCTTTTGCAGCATACTCCATATTGTGTGCCTGTAAAGCAACCCAACTCATGCTTGCCTGAGACTAGCATCTACCTGTTCCTCCACTGTTCAACTGTTGTGGTGTTTGTGCTTGTGTTCCTGTGTGTGTCTCCCCCTGCACCGACAGCTCAGTGTGATGTCCTGGCTATCTTCAGAGATCCCTGGCGTGAGGGTATGTGCCCTTGGACTACATCGTGGAAGCCAGCACCATGCAGTCCATGGGCATATACACTTGCCTCATGGCTTGGTTCTTCATGGAAGTCCACCCTATCCATGCTGGACCCTCCAACTCCTGAAACCCAGCCCTAGAGCCAATGGGAGTTGCTGTTCCACCTGCTGCTTTTGTGGCATCCAAATACTCACATCCCATATTCCTCCTCTCTCTTCTTTTCCCCACCTTCCTCTCTCTTCTCCTCTCCTGCAGGGTTTCATTGGAATCCCGGGGCTTTTTGGCCTGCCTGGGCCTGATGGCGAAAGAGTGAGTTCTTGTCAAATGTGTATTTTTCTCTCAAGCACACTCAATAATTGCAAAAATGTACAGTGACCTACTGAACCCAGGTAATGGGCCCTATGAGATGAATGAGTGCCTGTCTTGCCATTTCATTCAGCTGTCTTAAGTGAGTGTGTATAAGGCTGTGTGGGAGTGTTGATGACTCATATGATAAAAGCCCCCTTTTAGAGCCTTTGAACTGCCTGAACTCATCAAGGCCTACTTCTTCTGTACAGCCTCTAAAACATGAAGCGATTAGCCTACTTATGACATGCTCCAGGAGGTTGCGTCAGCACAGGGCAGGCTGTAATCAGGATCTCTCCAGCCAGCCAGCCAGTTTGCGAGATCACTCGTACCGTAGCTACATACAACAGACTATGTCCTACGCTAGGCCTACATCCCTCATAATAGGCTGGGGAAATTTTGGATAGGCTGCAGGCAGGAGTTTAGAGAAGCTTACAGCTTTGACGTTTTGATTGTGTGTTTTGGTCTTGAATCAGTTATGCCAATGAGTGTTATGCTTTGGTTTTGATATGGTTTTTACATATTGTCTTTCTTCTTTTGTTTTTCTATCTTCCTTGAACCCTTTTCTTTACCACTTCTGATTTGTTTTCTATTTCACCTCTGCTCTCTCTTGTTTTAATTTTCAGGGCATTCCCGGTGAACCAGGGAAGAGGGGCAAGATGGGTAGGCCGGTAAAGTTTTGTCTCAACATACTTTACAGATAATCTTTTCAAATTGTGATGAATTGTGCTTGGTTGACTGTGAATGTTTCATCTGTTATCAGTGTTTTTTTAAAGGATAAGACTCAATTGGGGAGATGGTGAGAGATATCAAACACCGTTCAAATGAGGCAATGATATATATTAGCATTACAATGAAGTTTCATTCTTCTATTTGGGTCATATTAAGAGCTTTTGCTGCAAGGACTCCAACACCTACACTACACATGTAAAAATTGATATGGTCTGGATTTACGTCATTGTGTCAACACTATTTCCATGGTGGTTGGAAGGGTTAACTGCAGCCTGAATACATGTGGCGTCCCACCAGCCGCATTTCGAGGTCTTGGATGCAACAAGAAAAAGGCGTTTGTTGGAATAAAGGGCTTTTGGGTCCCCCCCCCCCCCCCCCCCTCCCCCCCCCAGCATGGAGCCAAGCCATTTGGAGGAAGCCGTCGGATCTGTTGTGTGTGTCAGATAGCGTTCAAAAGTCAGTTCGACCAACTGAGAAAGAGTGTGTAACCCTGAAACTCACTGCTGAGGTCATTCTGCAGCTGTTTCTTATTGGCTTTTCAGTAAATAAGGCATTTATAGACCAAAACGTCTGAACACACGCAAGCCAGTGTCCACTTAGTGTGAGGTTCTGAGAACTGCAGCTAATTCTGTAATTAGACATTTTTTTAGGAAGTAGCTGTGGATGCAAATTCACCATGCGTGAGGCTTTGGATCGCATGTTTATATCCGATTTTTCTGTTGTGTTTGTGTGTTCTCCTCACTCAAATAGGGCTGCATTCTAAGACTTGTGAGCTTCACAGGCACAGGTCATGCAAAACGTATTCACTATTCATATGGAAGTGCTGTCATCACAGCTTGGTCTTATACCGCTTCAAGCACATCCTGGATGATTTTTATGACAACCGCCGGACTGCTATTCAAGGCCAAAAACAAATTAATGACAGCGTATCACAATCCAGTTTATGCAGTTTCACACTAAACAGAATAGAGTAGCGGGGAGTCCTGTAATTTTGATCATTTAAAAAGGCCACTTTAAGTGCTACAGCCCCTTATAGCTGACGTGTAAACGCAAATGAAAAAGACGCAAATCATCATCTTCTGATTTCAGTGGTCCTGCATGGAAAATGGAAAGCTAGGACACTTACAAGATGATCCCTAAGAGATCATCCCTCTCCTCCCTGGCGGAGGACAAAGAACAGAAGAAGCACCTGAACTGCAGCCAGACATTTTAATGGCCATACACACACAGTGCTTGTGCTCTGTCGAGGAAACGCACACACAATCAGTCCTGCAATCTACCAAAGAGTGATGAGGGAATAGATATATCTAAAACAGTGGTGAGCCTAAAAAGTTTCCGAAGTGCATCGCCAAGAGTTTAGAGTTTGTTTGTCTTCTTGAAGGTTGTCTTTATCAGACTCATCAGTTGCAGTTTTTTCACATCAACCCGGTATCTGATTGCTGCTGCGGTGTGTTACTATTTGATCTCCAAACTGAAGAACAGGGTTCTTTCACATCATGTTAAAACAGGCTCGTATGGCTCTCATCAAAGGCTTTTTTTAAGTGCTGTACTTGGCAAAGCTACGTTTCCCACATTTGTCCTTAGTTTGTACGGCAGCTGTGACAGCTGTATGATTCATCCTTAGGGTCACTGTCATGCCCCATAGATTTCTGCTGCACTTGTGCTTCCCCCTGTGCGCACAATCTCTTAGAACCATAAAGCAGTCCCATGCAGTGTTTTGGTGGGATCCCAAATTTTATTCAGTGGCCTAATAGGAACAGAAAAAAGATTTTTGTTATACTGTATAATTCAGCATTTAGTAAGTTTTGTCCGTGTCATTGACCTCATGATGGATGGAAGGATACATGAAAATTAGCATACCGTCAGTCACAAGGATTTATTTTTGTTTAAATATGAAGTCAAAAATATGCAAAACTGCAACTCAAATAGAAACAGTTACATTTAGTCAGCAGATTTTATTCTAAAGCAAGCCACTGATTAAAATAAATATACAGTCTGTTTATCTAAAACATCTATACTATTACAAAAATAACTGCCATTTTCTGAAGGTATCTACAGTAATCACCATTTTGGAACAATGTGTGGAGGCCACAACAGCACAACCTAGTCATTATGAGTGTTTCTGGATGGTCTGGGTTTAAGATGCATTGGCTCTTGTGCTTTCTGCAGATGTGGTTTGTCTTTGCTTCACCACCAACTGTTAGCATACCTCAGATTAGCATCCCGTTTACTGCTAAATGGACAGAGTAATTACTTGGCGCTCTCTTGTTGCATTTAGAAAGTGTACTCAGCCTAAATAGAACGATTGTTTGCCAACACCCTACAGCTGATGGATTTAATGCATATAATGGGGCAATTATGCTCTTAGTTTGTACATATTTCAGATTGCTTTATATCTAATGTTATGTTTGACTCAGACAAATTGTTATAATTGCTGTGGAATTACAGTAGCAGCACTCTTGGTTGTGTAACAGGCAGCTGTATTTGTGAACACATGCTCTGTAAATTTGACTCCATGGTTAAAGACATAATTATTTACTCCATAATTTCCATAATTTAAACACACCCTCCTCCAATGAAAAGTACATTTTTGTTTTGTATTTTACAACAAGTCTCTTTAATTCTGTAATTGCAGAACTATATGTGCAGTAACTATTTTTACTGTACATTAAAACGGCTATAACCAAAATATTTTTATATTAACAATAGATCAAATTACTACTTTTATGTGATTTATCTTCCCCTCAGCTCTATGGAGATTTATAGCATCTTTCAGCTCATTGTTTTGGTTTTATGGTACATAACTTTACTGTTTTGTTTCACTGGCAGTGCTCTCATAGTTTTGATTTCAGATGCAGCAGGCAGCTAGCTGCGCAGCACCAAACAGACAGACAGACAAAGTTAGCAACTAGCTGGTGATAGATAGTAGATAGTGGCACATTTAGCAGCTAAAGAGCCAGATATTTCCCTCAGGAGTTGGTAGAGACCAAACAGAACTGAAAAGGTGGCCAGAAACACGACTCCAAATGAAAGCAAAAGTTGCTCCATATCTGCTGGATGTGTAAATAAGTGGCCAAATAATTAGATATCACATGTTTAATAAAGCAAGCAGTAGGCTACTTATATAAAAGAATAGGACCCTTTCAATTTAATGGATGTCTGAATTTGATTGTCACTGTTAGTGTGCAGCCGAACATAAAAGCTTCTCTCTCTCTCTCTCTCTCTCTCTCTCTCTCTCTCTCTCTCTCTCTCTCTCTCTCTCTCTCTCTCTCTCTCTCTCTCTCTCTCTCTCTCTCTCTCTCTCTCTCTCTCTCTCTCTCTCTCTCTCTCTCTCTCTCTGTCCTTAGGGGTTTCCAGGGGACTTTGGGGAGAGAGGACCACCTGGACCAGATGGAGAGCCAGTATGTCACACACTCAGTTACTCACAAACAGTTACACACCTAAATACATAACCAATCCACGTGCTTACACACACAAACACACAGCCCTTCACTCACACACCCCCTGCTGTTTTAGTACTGACATTTTGGCCGTGCTGGTGAGTAAATCACCTGGCAGTCCTGCAGTTTTTTTCTCTTTCATTTAAAGTTAGTTTTTTGCTCTGGACAAGTTTTACTGCTGTATTTTATTTCATCCTATCCCGATAATTTTACTTGGCAGTCACTTTCAAAAACCTGCAGTAGTAAGCAGAGACCGGTAAGATGGCTTGGCTTTCAAATGCAACCTTTTCCATTCTCCATGTAAACTGGCTGCCAACACACACACAAATACACACACACACACACATGCAGTATTATTAGGAGGTGATATCCGAGAATAGTAAATTATGTAATAGGATGTTTTGAGTAATTGTTCCCAATTTAGTAACGACAGGTCACCAAAGACAGTTTGTCGCTGGAAGGCATCTACTTATTTGATCTTAGCATTTACACATTTCTACACACATTTGTGGATATTGTCATTCTGACAAATGTAGCACTTCATCAGTCAGAGTGGTAAACTCTAAAATGAAAACATAAACACATCAGCAAGTTGCTCTTTAACACGCTCATAAACATAAAGCGTATTCATGTTTGAAGAAAGACTTTGCTCACACATCCTTGACTTTCCAATGGTACAGTTCTGTAGAGCACACAACTGAACTCTTTCTTAGCCCTGCTGCTTTTTTCCCCCTGAGAGCAAGGCCACCTCTTCCAGAGCGTGAATTATGCATCAGATGTTAGCCCATATTTTGAATAATCCATACAAAGAGTTTATGAAATCCACGGTGACATCCTTTACATATACACACCCAGTAGGCGATTTGGTAATTTTTAATTTTTTCTACACCTGCGACTATCAAAGTGCCCATAATCCTCTCCCCTAGCTATATAATTTAGATAATATAATAGATCCAAGACAAAACTGACAGAAGGGCGGGAATCCGAGAAAAGTCACTAATCTGTCTGCTGCTTCAGCACCACAGACAGCGCCATGGATTTATCAATACACAGCACAGTTAGGCTACTGATATTTCAGAGACATTTTATTTGCCAAACCTCAGTCAGATAATGGATCAATGAGTCGGTGCATTAAGCTAAATGCTAACATCAGCATGCCAACATGCTCACAATGACAATGCTAACATGTTGATGTTCAGCAGGTATAATATTTACCATGTACCATGAAAAGTAAGGGGATCAATAGTTGAGACATGAGATGTCAACCTCATGGTGGCGCTAGAGGATAAGTGAAAACCTTCACCAGCTGGTGGTGCTAGTGGAATGTCAGGGGAGCATAGAAGTCATCAGGATTCGCCCTCTTTTGTACAAAATTCAGTGTCTTTCATTTTTGGAGGGAGAACGAACTTGCTGATTTAAAAAAGTCTTAGTGGGATGATGGGCTAACATCCCCCTCCACCTTTACCTCAGACACACCCACACACACACACACACACACACACACACACACACACACACACACACACACACACACACACATAGACATGCACACAGCCCCCTCTCATAAGCTGTGATGAACACTGAGCCACTCTTCTGAGCATGTTTGTTTTAAAAGGAGCCAATAACCCCAGAAACTTGCTCCTTCTCCCTCTCCCTTCATCTCACTGAATCTCTCTCCTCCTCTCTGACTAGGGTGAGCTGGGAGCCCCCGGTCCAAACGGAGTTCTTGGACTTATTGTGAGTAGCAGTTTGTGTGTGTTTCGGTGTGTAGTCGGTGTGCTTAGTCTAAACATCCTATTTTCCCACGCACTTATTCCATAAATACATAAGGGACTGCATTTAAATTAAACATAGTATGCCTGCTTAATTGAAGGAAAAAAGAAAAAAAAACTCAATTAGCTCTTATCATCATTTACACTGCCAGCCACTTTGGTGGGAAACGAACCACTCTCCGTAGGTTCGTTACCACTGTAAATATATCTAAAATTGTGAAAGTGGCTTGTTTTTGGAATCCAAGACGGAGGAGAATGTTTTTTTTTGCCATAATTATAAAGTCTGAGTTATACATTTTGTCCCTCCCATTTCCTCTCGTGACAAACATGACAGTGACCCACTGATCGATCAAACAGACCTTAACGAGGCATCTTGTTTTTGTCTTGAATCTCTCTCTTATTAACTTTTTTTTTAACAGGAACTCCCCATGCCCACCCATCACCTTGCCCTTCATTCCTGCTCAACCCAATAGCCACATAATTGTGTCTGATTATAATGTCTCCCTGGTTTCTCTTGTCGTGTCCCGTCTTCATCCGTCGCTGCCGCTCCTCCCAGTCTATTCTAGGCCACCAGTGGTGGTAGTAGGCCTGTAATTGGAGGACTCTCTGATTACAGCTCTGCTCTGAGCTCCGTGTCATCTGCATCCATCTGACCCTACAATACACTGTATAGTACACACAGCAGCAGCAACTGAGCTGCACTTCAAAGATATAAATATGCAAACACCCTTCTCTGGGGACTGCAGGCCTGAACTTTGGATAAAGGCAGGCCACTGTTGAGGAAAGGAAAGTGTTTTATGTGGACAACTTCTCAAGAAGAAGTAGAGGGACTTTCTGAACACCAGCATTATTTTATTTTGTTGTTTCTCTCTGTCTTTCTATATGTATTTCTCTCTCCATACTTGGCAGTTGTAAATTATTTTTACACACACCATCTTCCTCTTATCCTGCTTTGAAGTGATGGAGGTTGAAAAGGTTGTGTAGCTGGCCAGAATTGAACCTGGGCGCCCCCTGTGGCATGCATTTATGAAGAAAGAAACCCTATTATTAAGAAACCCTAGAAATTTGAATTCAATTAAACACATTAGACAGGATAATATATTGTATTTCTTTATGCATTTCTGCAATTTGGATAGGTAAGCAGGGAATATGTGGTTGATAGGGACAGGCATAGAACAGATGAGTATGTGTACAACTTTATATTCTCAATTAGAATAAGATTTTCCCAGCTGAAAAAAGAGAAACTTTTTAACCTTTCAACCATCAGCACTTTCAGTCTTTAATCACTCTGTATAATTGTTCCTTACTGAATTAAGTGAAACCCAGTTCTCCCTTGTAATTATGACTGCAATATTGTTCTGTCTTTCTTCTGCTACTTCTTTCTGGTCTGTGAATGAACGAATTGAATTTTATTTACGTGTCATGCCACTAAGTGGCCCATCACCAATACAAAAGTAATTTCATCCACAGCTGGGAATCCCAGTGCTCGTTCCTTTTTTACAGTGGTGGAACAGATGTTACCTTCTGCATTTATTGGTTACATCCACATCATTGGATTCAGGCTTTAGATGAAACACATTATTGGCTTCAGGCAGCAAGATATAGTCTCTATCTTTAAGTTTAGTCGTATATTATCATCCGTTGTGTTTGTGTTGTGTGCAATGTGATGGCCGCATGGATAATCTGGAAGCAAGACAATGAGGCTTCTTCTTACGTTTAATGAATGCCAAAGTGAACTAGAGTGTAATCATTGTGTCTGTATGTTAAATCAAAGTCAGGGGTCTGAGACATGTGTTTATCGGTACTTTGTGAATGATATCACTGAATCTGAATTTCTTATTTGTCCCCTCTTCTGGCGGCAGGGTGATATGGGACCTTTGGGAGAGATGGGCCTTCCAGGACCTAATGGACTGAAGGTAATCCCACACACACACACACACACACACACACACACACACACACACACACACACACACATGGAAACTGTTACCTTCACTGTCCTAACTTGTATTGTCTTGTTTGCACGTCTTTTAGTTATATTATGTGCAATTTAATACAAGAGATAGGCCACTAAGCAAAGTTTGAAGACAGTTTTTAACAGCCTATGTTTCTATGAGGGTTACATTTAGGTGTTTTCGGTTTTTGGGGGTCCCTTTCTAACCCATCTGTTGGTGTTTGTTCCAGGGGGTGCCAGGAAATCCAGGAGAACCAGGACTGAAAGGTGATAAGGTGATCTGAATATTCCTGTTATTGGCCTGTGTTTGAGCAGCATGTGATGGATATGTACTCCTTTGCATCCTATTGTAGCCATCTCTGTCCAACCCTTAGACTTAGGGCATGTTTTCACTAGGTCCCACCTTCAACCACACAGATGCAAACTTCTGATGATTGTTATACTTATATAAAGCATGAGATGGGACGAGTTTCTTTAATTTCCATATAAGTCATTTCTATGTCATTTCTATGAAATCCATTTTGTGATATGATTCATTTTTTTGGCAGTCAGCAAGGAGGCGGTCTGTTGAATACATTTTAAAGAAATAGTTTGACATTTGAAAGATCGATACCTCTCTCATATCTATCCGTTCAGTATATAACAGGAGCCAGGAGACGATTAGCCTAGTTTAGCATAAAGACTGCAGTGCAAACAGGGCAAAACAGCTAGCCTAGCTCCTTCCAAAGGTAACAAAATCTGCTTACCAGCACCTCAACAGCTCACATTATATCTAGTTTGTTTAATTATTTATTTTATTTTATTGGTAAAAGAAGTATTAAAATTATATTTGGGGTTTTTACTGGGGGTTATGTGCGGGACGTTTTCGTGTCTGGGTGCAGTAACTTCCTGGAGTCTTTGCTGGTTGCCTGGCAACCTCAATGTGATGACAAAACTCTGAAAGTCATTCCACCTGGCTAAGAAATAGTCCAGCTCATTTCAGTTTGTGTGTGAATTAAACAAGGTAGTAGGTGTTGGTGTGCAGATTTTTTAAGACTTCAGACAGAGCCAGGCTAGCTGTTTCCCCTGTTTCCAGTAAGTCTTTAAGCTAAGCGGCTGGTTCCAGCTCCATATTTACTGTCCAGACATGCAAGGGGTATCTCATCTAACTCTCTGAAAGAAAGTGCATAATAATATTTAACAACATGTCAAACTATTCCTTTAAAGCAACAGTAGAGAACTTTTCCCGCTTCGGCCCCCCTACAGGTTGTCTCATTGGAACTACAGCTTACGCTACCCGATCTGGCAAACTTGCATTATGTAATGTAATGGACAATTCCACTTCCAACCTGTAGGGGGACCAAAACGGGAAAAGTTCTCCATTGTTGCTTTAAGTTTAATGTAAATATGTAGCAGCTTTATAAACAATGTTACAAATTGTTACTGTTTAAAAGACAATGTTAACCAAATACATGGTTAAAAGAAAACTAAAATACATAAAACAGTAAAATACTTTCTAAATTACAATTGAAAATAATTTCAAAGAATTAGGACAATGCCAGAAAAAGAAGGAACAGAAAATTCGAAATAGGAACACTGGCTTTGCATGTTTTGAGATACCCATATGTAAGCTAAGACAATCTTAAAATCATTCTGCATTAGAGCAGTTTTTGTTTCTCCTCCTAAGGGCAGAGATGGAGACAGTGCATTTCAACCATTGAACCTGGAGGAGATAAAAGCATAAATGACCTTTTCCAGATTTGAAAATGAAAGAAAAGAAGAAGTGACGTGCCAGAATGAAACATTACTGCACCACTTTAGTTACTTTAGTTTCTAATGAGTGGTCTGAATAAAAGAATATACCAACATCATGCACTTTACATTTGTGAGGAGGCTACTGACACCAGAGTTAAAATAATTAATTGACTAATCGGTTGAACTTTGGCTTATTCTACAAGACATGTGGGTTTACAGGATTGAATAATTGCCATCAGTGCCTTTCATAAAACAGATTGACGCCACATGAAGAACTTGGCTAATGAGATGAACTAGTCTCATTGTGTGTGAATGTTCATAATGTACAGAGAGGTAATTAGTATTGCCTGTTGAAAAAGCTGAATGTGATTGACGAAATAGGAAGTTACAATTCCCCCTAATGTTCTTCATTTCTCTTTCTTTCTGTCCGCATCTCATCCGTCCTACTTTTCGTCTCCTCCTCTCTCCGTCAGGGTGACATTGGGATTCCCGGAGAACAAGGGGAGATTGGGTACAGAGGAGACAAGGTAGATCACCACTGCAACACATTATGTGCATGTCATAAATGTTCACGCACAGACACTGACCTGCATGCTGCCTCCAAAACACCCATCCAGAGTTACACAACCTTTGTTGCAAAACTGTGCTAAATGACTTAGCCAGATGTTTGCTGTCTAGCTTATGGAAATTCTTATGTAAACCCACCTCATTTGTGTGTGTGTGTGTGTGTGTGTGTGTGTGTGTGTGTGTGTGTGTGTGTGTGTGTGTGTGTGTGTGTGTGTGTGTGTGTGTGTGTGTGTGTGTGTGTGTGCACAAGCAAAATCTAACCCTTTTAGCATCATAAAGAGAGTGGTCCCAAGACATAAGAGACATACTGAGCAGAGTCATGCATGTCTAATGTTTTCTAATTCCGGGTTCTGCTCTTTGCTTCTGAATACTGTCCGACTGTCTGTCTTAGTTTTTACGTGTTGTGTTTGTATTGGACAGGGCATCCAGGGGGCTCCAGGGTTACCAGGCATCCGTGGGAAACCAGGACCACAGGTTAGCTTTGGCTTTAGTGACCAGAATGCTTTTCATGTAAATGATTTTGGGACTGACAACACTCTAAAATCTGTCTGTTCAGTATAAGGCTACAGCCAGCAGCCGGTTAGGTTAGCTTAGCTTAGCATAAAGACTGTAAACAAGGGGAAATAGTTAGCGTGACTCTGTCTGAAGGTAACAAAATCCACATACCAGCACCTCTAGGCTCTACAAGCTGTAGCCTAATATTGAATGAACAGATATGCAAGCAGTAATGAGCTTCTCATGTAAGTCTCTCTGCAAGAAAACGTATGAGCGGATTTCCCAAAATATCCAGCTATTCCTTTAAGACATTTCTCATGTTCTCGTTTGTCTTTGTCACAGGGAAAGTTAGGAGAGAGAGGCCCTGCTGGTGCACCTGGACCGCCGGGCCCTGAGGTTTGGAGCCACATTGCTGCATTGAATGTGTGAGTCTGCATTTCAGACAGACAATAGAAACGTTTTCTTTTTTTTCATTATGACAGGGTTTCCCTGGCGACATGGGACCACCGGGAGAGAACGGCCTTGAAGGACCAAAGGTTAGCAAAACCATCATCTCAACTGCTGAATGTTTTAAAACCTAAAACAGAACAAGAGTCTGCAGTCATGATAGCAGCTCTGTGAGGTTTTCTGTATTTATATTTATATATTGGTGCAGCAGTGCTTTTCCAATGCTAACAGCTTGCTATTTAGCAGTATAATGTTTACCGTGTTCACCATCTTACTTTAGTGTGGTAGCATACTAACATTTGCTAATTAGCCCTAAAAGCAAAGCACAGCAGAGACATAAACCAAAGTATTGAACAAATTTGACCTTATGATGGTGTTATCACGATCACAAAGTCATAAGGATTCATCTTCTGGGGACTATGAATGTTTGTACAAAATGTCATGATAAACCATCCAATAGTTGTTGAGATATTTAGTCTGCACCAACATACTGACCGACAGACACACCACTCATGGCTAAAACATCTGTGTAAATACCACATTTACCTTTATACATTAGCATTCATTTGACTTCTTTTTACACATCCAGGGCAAGCCAGGGGCCAGAGGTTTACCGGGGCCCCGAGGGGTGCCTGGCTTAGAGGTAAGACTGTCAGACTGCCACCCACATCAGAACGACCACAAAGCGCCAAAAGGCAGTAAAAGTTTAATGGCAGAAAGCTTCTCTTTGCTGAAGGCTGCTTTATGTCCCCCAAACATAATTCATGCTAAGATCAGTATAATCTGTTTCCAGGGAGATGAGGGCCCGATCGGACCACCAGGCCCAACAGGACTGGAGGTGAGTTATGAGATAAACACCTGGTGTTGCCTGGCTGGTGGAAAGGAAGGAGAGAGAGCTGATAACAGGGATCACTGTTACAAGTGTAGCATGTGAGAAAATAACATCCATGTGTGTTTAGTCATAGTCGGTGTGTGCAGTGCACTCTTGTAAGTTTGCATGTTTGTTTAAACTGTAAACATTCAGGACAATCAATGATGCACACATCTATTGTGTGCATCATTATGGTTTCATTCCATATCCTTTGTATCTGTGGTAAACAAATCAAAGAAAGACACAGGAACAGACAGAAATACCACTGAGTCTATGGAAACCCAACTGAAATATGAAGCTAAATCTGTTTGCATGCTTTGCAGTACAGCAAACTCATTCACAGTGTATTTATCTGAACATGAAATCCTTGCATGGTGTTAGTTACCTCTGCAGTGAAAGCCCACTAATGTAAATCTCCATGAGGCATTGAATGTGTGATATCATACTGTGATCAATATACTCTATATCACGTGAAACTTGCTTGTAGTCTCAGCCGCCTGTACAGTATGAAGTTTAACTGACCTGCTCAATTTTAATTGTGCATCCCAAAGTTTGTTTGAGAGTTGATCTGAATTTTATTTGAGGTAATAAAGTAGGTCTTCATTATGGATTGTTCTTGTTTTGCATTGAAGAGAAGCTGTAGATACAGTATGTATAGTTGGGGTTTTATGGAGGTTGTTATGGCTTGCCTCTAGAGACGATAGTCCTCTCACAACGAAGGACTGCATGCAGTCCATATTCTTGGCCACCAGGGGGTGATAACTGCCATTGCCATGTTTTTAAGTTGAAACATTTGTAGCTGCCAAAAACTGCTGGAAGATGTCAACGGGTCACTGCAGAAATATTTTTTGATGTTATTTATCAAATGCTTCATTGAATCACAAAGAAAATTGGTCATTACAATTATAGACATGCTTTCAAACATTCTCTTCTAACGCTGTTTTTTTTTTTCACTATCCCAGCTCCTACCTGTTTTTCTTCATCAGTTTATCTTCTTCCTACTTACAGTCACCCTGTATTTTCTTTAACTCTAGCCCCCTCCATTCTCCCCCCTGTCTCCAATCCACTCACTCGTCTCATTCTCTAACCCCCTCTCTCCTCCATCCTTCAGGAGCTGTGATTGATCTCTGGCCAGGTGCCACAGGTCCTCCAACTCGTCCTCCTCCTCAACCAGCTGTCTTTTAGCTTCACTGCTCTGCTCAGAATGAGACCCTCTCTTTACCTTCTGTCTCCCTTTTCTTACCATCTCTGTCACCTTCTCAGTTCCTCTTCAGTTCCCTACTTCCTCTGTGCAATTTCTGTTCGTTCTCTTAGTCTTCCTTTCTTTTGTTAATGCGATTAGTCAGCAACATAAATCTAAATCTGTGATAACAAGTCACAAATCCTGGACAGCTCTTATTAATTCTCATGTTACTATAATAATCTGCTTTTACTGTGTGCTTCTGAGTGAAATACAGTGTTAGTCTGTACTGTCTTATGAAAGCTGCCAACCTTTCTGGAGTAAACCTTTGGAATTGTTGAGTCACTCAGTCTTTAGGAGTTTGGCTTAAACATCTCTGACCTGGAGTTATTGCTGGTAAAAAAGCACTTAGCCCCCCCCTCTTAACCTCGGGAATTACTGTCTGTGCAAGAGGAACATTACAGTCATTGAACACTTTCACAGCATGCCAAAATGTGTCAGCGTTACCTGTACACGTTTCAGCGGCATGTACAGTGAGCTGCAACAGTTGCAGATAACTTCCCAGCTCTCGCCTTAAACTGTCTTCTCATAGGAAGCAGAGCCTTTATATTCATCAGGAATTTGGGATGAATGTTAATGATGCGTTAACTGGCAAGTGTATGTTTTGTAATTAACTATTCAGCATTGTCTTTTTTTCAGGGTAGAATGGGCAGGAAAGGATTTCCTGGGAAGGTTGGGCCAGAGGGAGTTAAGGTGAATAAAGTTAATACTCTCGTAAGATTTATTTGCTCTTTTACCCAAAATATAAAAAAATATTTAAAGATTGAATTATTGTAAACAAATGACTTGTACTATCTCTGCAGGGAGAGCCCGGTGTCACAGGAAACGTTGGAACCATGGGAGAAAGAGTAAGAAACGCTGACATAGCCACTTCCATTTTTTCCCCCCAAATGTCTATCCATTCATCCATCCAACACTGAGTCTGTGTATTCCAGGGTTTGGTGGGTTTCATCGGGCCTGTGGGAGAGGCGGGACTGGCAGGAGAGAAGGTAAAATAATTTGTTCTTTCCTTGTAAGTGTATTCATTTAAGTTCGCACAAGGTGAATTTGAAGACTGAACGTTGTGCTTGTGTATATTTAGGGGGATCGAGGGGAGATGGGCCATCCCGGACCACCTGGAGAAAAGGGATCAACGGTAAGACACGTTTGAGGACAGTTGAGAATGCTTTAATATGAGCTCAGCTTACACATTATTTTCTGGGTGCGGTGTCATTAAAAAAATTCTAAGAAATGGTCATCTTAAACTAAACTGTGTGTGTTATTCCCATGGGAATATACTGATGTGTGGGATTAGGTCAATACCACAATAATATGCCAAAAGGGAAATCACCCCATTGACGATTTAGGATCATGTTTCTAAGCTGTGGTTTAGCACTTGGCAGGAGGCCTTTAGCTGGAAAAAGTCATAACACTGGTTTAAACAAAAGACAAAATAGTTCCAATGGATCACGTCCAATGATTTACCTCCTTAACGGTATTTAATGACCAGAGGAAGTGCTGACTTCTCATTCTGAAACACCTAATGCTACTGGGATTTGTTGAAAACAATTAAGGAGCGAAGAAAGCCAGTAAGCCGTTTTCAGACATCCATTCATATTTTGTCTTCAGTCTGCAGGACAACTGTCCCCAAAGGCCTTGTGTTTTATGGTCCTTACTCTGCCACTGTGACACACCTACCTTGCTCTTTCAAACAGCGCAAGTGGCTTCTCTGTCATCTAGTGTCTGTATCTGATATGGACTGTCTAATGTATGCTATATGACCAGCTGGAGTGGATAAGAATTTAGTCATCATTCTTGCTGAAACAGAGAGAAGTTTCCTGCTGGCTGATAGCCAGTCGGATCTCTCTAGGGACATAACCACACACACACACACACACACACACACACACACACACACACACACACACATAAGGAAGTTCTCTGTTGGACTCTCAGCTGCAAAATAGAAACAGACCCCCTGGAAAAGACAGCATCATACAAAGTGAATGGAGCTGACCAGCAGACATCTATAACTGTTAACAGAGAGCTCATACTGCAGACATTTATGATTTCTTTTCCCATGAATGCATGAGATCAGAGCTACCTACTGTGTTATTGGTTTGCATATTGGATAGATTGTATTGCACTCAGCTGATCTGAGCGGTCAGACTGAAAATACTCCCCATTACATAGTTATGCTTTTACAAATGGTCCAGCCAAAAAGTGAGGTCCAGTAAAGGGGAAAGAAAAGCAGCTAAAAGTGTGTGTGTGTGTGTGTGTGTGTGTGTGTGTGTGTGTGTGTGTGTGTGTGTGTGTGTGTGTGTGTGTGTGTGTGTGTGTGTGTGTGTGTGTGTGTGTGTGTGTGTGTGTGTATATGATAGGGTCACCCAGGGACACCAGGTGAGACCGGGCCCAAAGGACCACCAGGAAGACCAGTAAGTCACCTCTCCTTTGCCTGTTTTGCATTTTTCTCCCTTCTTTTCACTTGATAGTTTTTGCAGATGATAGTGTAGAGTCAATGAGTTGTATGGTTAACAACATCTTGGTTTTGTCTAAAGCTTAGAGTAGCAAGCATGGCTGTGTCAGAGAAAACTGACAAACAATAATAGCTAAAAGGCTAACAGAGGAACAAAGATGTCTTTGAGTAACTGTTTCTGTGGTATTTCTTTTAGATGACAGTTGTGTGTAGTGTTAACAACCCACGGTCTGCAGCAAAGGTTTTGTCTGAGCATTATGAGAGCTGGCAGCCTCCTGCTGAACCTGCATTAACCTCCTGTCAGTCAAAAGCGCAACACCTATAACCAATTAGAAGCTGCCCTTGCCTCCCCTTGCTCTGTCCTTGCCACGGTCAGGTTTGACAGAGCACTGGCTGAAGGAGGGGGCCACTGAGCCACCAAAACAAACATAAATATGAGGCTCTGGGGTGCAGCAGGACAGGATTCCAGAGCAGACCCTTTAATTGGTGTGAGTGACGGATCTAACAACAAACCCCGTAGTGTGTTCCCGAGGTCAGGCTGCCCTCCTGGGTCAACAACCAGGGGGCTCTATGCTCTGTCAGTGTAAACCTTCGTTTTATCTCTACTTCCCTTTTTCCTTTCCCCCTCTCTTTCCCTCTTTATCCCCCTTTTCCTTTGTTCATCAGGGCACTCCTGGAGCGATTGGGCCAGCCGGTACCAGAGGACCCAAAGGCTTACGGGTGAGTTTGAAGTTTCACACCTGTTGTTTTTGCAGCTTAGCTGTTGACTTGTGCTATGCAGTCAGTGTATTACAGTTCAAAGCCTTAAGAGCAGATCATAAACTCTGTAAAAGAGTGTAGATACACATCACGTTGCTGTTTTTATGCATGCTGTAATGTGTGTCTACAGGAGCCATGTGCCACTGCTGTTGTTGAGCTGTTGGAAAAACTTTAGTGGGTGGACATAATGAAGTGATATGGAACTGCCTCTGAACTGAGGTCATGTGTGTTTAATGGACACGGGTGCTTGCATAACACGCTCTCGGGTTTAGAGTCAAAGCATGAGTCTGTTCCATCCTTTTTCGGAGTCAGTGCTCATTATAACTGGTGGAAGAGCTCCAGTGATGTAGAACAAACAGCTCTTTTTTTTATTCCATATAAATGGAACAATGACTACTAGTTAAAGGAAGGACCTGCTGTCAATCCTGTCCTGGAAAATGTGAGTGTGGCTTTCTGGAGGTTGCTTTGCAGTTAAGTTTAGTAAACTTGGGGAAACATGATTTATGGGGGGATTAGCAAAGCAAAGTTTTCATTCTGGGTAAGCAAACTCATAAAACAGTATTCATAAAAAAAACCACAATAGTAGCTTTTAGACCTGTAACCTTTTTAGAATCAACTGTGGAAGTACACATCGTTTTTTATGTTTCCTAAATGTGCACAACTTTTGGAAGGACTATTAGATAATGTGGTGGAATGTTTATGACATTTTAATCATATCACATCACAGTAGTATACACCGGATTTAGACGTTTAATGTCTGAAAGTCTCCAGTGGACAGGTGTTTCATATTAGCATCAAAAACATTAAAGGTCCCATATTGTAAAAAGTAAGTTGAGCCCGTATTCAGAAACTGTGCCTTCAAATGAGCCGTCACGACTTCCGTACAGATGTTACAACTATAATATATACGGGTATATTCAGACAGTATGAGAAAAATGTGTTTTTTGAACATTAAAGCATGTAAACATGTTCTTGTAGAAACTAGGGGTGGTAATCTTCACTGCCCTCACGATTCAATTTCGATTACAATTATCCTGTCAACGATTCGATATCTCGATGCATCACGATGCGCTACCTCCTCAAATTTATTACATATTGCTATACATGGTTTTCATCAACAAAGCAGTCAGATATATATGAACTCCCATTTGTATTGCATCTGCTCTTAAAAAAGACACTTCCTGAATGTAGCGGAGTCTGAACACAGCAGGTAACAGACAAAAGGCATGAACAAAAAAGAAAACTGAAAATCAACAAGTGACATCATTAGGCAATAATCGATTATTGTCTGTTACTGCATCGATGCAATGATTCATTTCAACACCCCTAGTAGAAGCCCAAAATACAAGTATGACCCTGAAAATGAGTGTAATATGGGGCCTGTACTGTACATAACAGTATGCTGCAGTTTCAGTGCTAATACAGTATAATAGATAATATGATAATTTAATTAACTTGAAATTGAAATTCTCACTATGCAGAAATGATTACAGCTTTGCAGTCTCAATAAAAGTGAAATCGTAATTTCTGGGTATTATGTGAGAGATGAAAACAAGCGGATAACAGCTGGAATACCACCAACAGAAATTGATGTTTGGGAGGTCAGCTGACACACATCAGCTTCTGCTGGCAATGTAGTAATATCCTCTGTCCTTTATGTGCTCTCTTGTTGAGTTCAGACCCTGTCCCTGATATTTTTCAAAGGTTTTGTAAAGATGTCTTTTATCACTATGGTCCTCCTAGCCAGCTGGAAAGTGGGACTAAATATCTTTGAGCTTCTTTATCTGAGGCGTCCATGGGAGATGGGCTTCACTGTGGTTGGCCTGGACACGCTCTCTTATGTCTCAAGCTGTGTTTTTAATTAATACTAATGTCTGCAGCTTCCAGTGCCAGGAAATATGCCTGTTGCTTCATTACTTACTGTATGTTGGGAAGTCCAAGCTGAGAAACCTGAGTGTAGCAAGCCAGAAGACATCGTGGTGGTTTTCTCACAGACAGTAAATGTTTGCAACCACAGACACACACTCATGTCTCACCCCCACTCCCCCAACCACACATAAGCTTGGTCTGCACAAGAAATAATTTAAGTTTTCATGTATCCTCTATTCGCCTCAACAAACAAAACTCCCCATTTGTTTAAGGTAACAGGAAAACTTTGATTCATTGGGTTTATTTAAGATATGCTAAGAGGGTGAATCCACTCTGATTTGTCTGCAAAAACCAAAAGACTATAAAGTCTAGGTTAAGACAGACAGTTTCAGATGTCTAACAACTAGGACTGTGTCTTTCATAAGATGATTTCAGCTCTAAATAAAAGATATTTGTGCTAAATGTATACAACTTTTACACAGACTTAAACACCATAGATCTTTAGATGTTAGCCATTTGGCATACAGTAAGGCACAAGGCCTTAATGTTGACAGCAATGTAACGTCGGGCCTCATTCTCAGAAACATTGGCACTGGACTGTTTTCTAATATGGAAATAGTGTGGAGTCAGAGACCAGAGATAAAATTGCATGTTGGCATCAGACCAATTAGGAAGCTAGTACCACTATCGTCTCAGTTTTTCAGTGTTTCTGTTTTCTGTGCCTGCATGTAAGCCTATTTTAATATGTGGACTCAAATTTGTGGATGTCAGCCATGAGGAATAACCAGTCTGGCTAATCATGCTTTGTGTCTAATAACTCCTCTGACCTACAAGTTTTTAGCTAATGTTTTCCATATTGAAGAGTCCCTCTCATCCCTCCCTCTCGGCAGTTATTATTTAGCTTGTTTAAATAGATGTTTTGGATTCTTTTGAGATGCTCCTGGTGTTTTTTTTTGCTGTCTTTGTTTGAAACTTATGTTACAAATCAGTTTAACTAAGTGTGATTAATTAGCTTTGAAGCAAAATATTTGAGTGAATGTGTTTTTCCGAAGCCTGACAGGGTGAAATATTTCCCATACACATCCATCGGTTGATCCGGCTATGTAAACGTAAGCAGTGGGTAACAGGTACCCCAGACAGGAATGTTAATGAGCGCTGCTTATCCAGCTCTATGTATAATAAGCTTATAGCACTTCAACTAGCAGCGTTCTCCACAGGCCAGACTCCCCCTGTGCCCAGTAATCAACCACTCACACAACAAGGCTGCCTGTGTGGCTGTGTCATGTTATATTTGCTTTCTCCTGTAAAATAATTAATGATCCTGTGAAAATCACTTGTGATTTATTATCACTGTTAGCTATGATTGTCCCACACAGAGTGTCACATTATGTGAGGATCTTCAAAGTGTCAGTGAGCCACCATATTCCACTGTATAGATGAGAAAGTTGTGCAGGTGCATAGCAGATGGACTGTATTGGCCCACTGCCTGGCTCCCATTTATTATCACTGCTCACTAGACTAGCAGGCCTTTAAGCACATTAGATTGATTGTTTGACAGTTGCACCCATCTAATCTAAACAGTCAGACTGTTCTGACAGTGTGAATAGTATGTATATGTGTGTGTCCTAATTATTAAAATAATGCAAGTCATAGACCAGTAGCTTTCACTGCCATGTGTGACACCCTATAGAGAGACCTTTAGCTATTACTACACTGTCCCTTAATGCACACATTCACTTTTACACACACACACACACACACACACACACACACACACACACACTTATACATAATTAACTTTCCTGTTTATCCTAATAAGTGTAGTTAACAGACCCTCACACTGCCTTTGACATGGGGGTATTATTGGCATCAATGCACTATACAGAGATGTTTATTTACAGCATGTTGTGGCTATCTGGCTGTGTTACAGTGACCTCTGTTGGTGAAGTAACAGCTATCTTGTGTTTCAGGGAGCGATAGGGCCTGACGGTCCAACAGGAGAGATGGGGTTAGAGGGCAAGACGGTAAGAAATCTGACTTGATTGCATGCATTTATTGGGATTTCCTTGTTGGTACGTAATTAAGCTGTGCAGACACAAGAGTAATGACCACACATCGACATTTAATAGTGTAACACAGGGGTCTTCAAAGTTTTTTAAGCCAAGGACCCCTTAACTGAAAGAGAGACGGATCAGGGACCCCCTACTACATATATTATATAAAATTAGGTTACCTATTAAACTGGGCCTACAATAACGTGTAGGGTGGCCTATAATACTAAGATATTAAAATAGCCTAATAATTGTTGGCATGATTTTATAAGTAATCTTTTAATGTTAAATATACTGTACATGTGACACATTGAATACTTAGGATTTACTGCATCTGTGGATCTTAGTGGCTACCTTACATATAGGCCTGTTAACCTGTTATCAGTGGGGATTTATGTTTGCTAATAATATGTTGGATTCATTTAAGGTTTTTACTTTTTAATTTTTGAAAAAACTTAACAATAATTTGGAGGCCCCCCTGCATTGACTCTGAGGACCCCCTAGGGGTCCTGGACCCCCCGTTGAAGATCTCTGGCATCTCCTGGCATATATAATAGATTCTTAGGAGGGAAAATCTATCTTGTGCACCAAAAATAGCAAGCTGCACATCGTCTCCCTCCTCTCAGAAGGCAGGAAATATACAGTAAACTGACATGTCTCAGCACATGGCTATCTCTCATCCTTCCCTCTCTCTCCACAGGGTACTGATGGTCCTCCAGGAAAAATAGGTTTCCCTGGACCACAGGTAAAGCACTGGGGTACTTTTCTATGTACTTTTCCACTCCTTCCTCTCATATATTTTTTGGTGGTTATGTTCCTCTGGAGAGGCGAAGCATCAGAATGATTTAGAAGACCTACATGATAACAGTAGTGAGGCCCACAGTCAGATACAACATTTTACCTTGGAGGAGAGAACTGTTCTTGGAAGGTTTCTACAGACCGTGGGCCAGATTTACATACATGACAGTTGAACAAAGCTATTTGCACGGCTCATTGTTGGGAGAATATTTTACTCAGCCTGCAAACTCCACCTCTGTAAATTATTTTGGGCATACATCGCTGAAAATGCTAATGATCTTTATATATTAAAAAGGTTAAGAGAAGTGCACTTGCCATTGCTCAGTGAAAATCAATGTCAAGTTAAAGTTTAGTGGCCACACAGCCACAACTCTCTTTCTTCCTCTTTGTTTTGTGTTGTACTATGATCAGATATTGTACTAATGTATTATTATTTCATAAATAACATGTATTTATCCTGTCTTACATATTCTTCCTGATATGGTGTCTCTACAGGGGAAGACCGGAGAGTCAGGGGAAACTGGGCCTAAAGGTTTTCCTGTGAGTTCACTTTGCTTATACATAGAAATAATAAACATATAAACATATACTAATTAAGAGAATAAGATGGACAGATGAAGCCCAAATCTACAAGCTTTATCTTGCATGGTATCTAGGCGTAAACAAAGCATACTATAGCTATATTCTGTTGCTGATGGTATCACAGTAAAAAACTTCAAATCTTCATAAAAACAATACAAGTATGTTGTTTTTTATGAATGTAAGATGATGTGTACATGTATTCGGAACTCACTTACCTACTGTCTCCAGGGTATTCAAGGGCCCTCAGGACCTCCCGGGGACAAGGGAATAGCAGGCGAGCCGGTATGACCCTCCAACCGTCTCTCCATCCCTTCATGTATTTTCCTCCTGTTTCCTCATCTTCTTTGCATCTCTAGCCCTGACAAATCTTGCCATCCTCATCTGACGGAGTATCTTCTATTCTATCCCTCTCTCAATCTCCTTTAATTTTCTTTGTCAAGGCCAAATCTTTTGCAGCATTCTTATCCAGCTCATCAAACATTTTCTCTCCATTTTTCATAACCATACTTACTAGTTTTATTAGATTATCTTTGGCAATAAACATCACCTTGGTTCTCGCCTAGCCCTGTTAGCCACAAAATAGCATAGCCAGGAGAAGGTTTATGAGACACATTTTAGTAGTTATTAAAAATATATTTGTCTGTATTAAATGTTTCCTCCAGAGCAGCCAGAGAGTTGTCTCATCTTTCACACATCTACTCTGTAGTGGCAGGACCATGAACTGCAAGCATGCTGGGTGATTAACTGAATGGAGTGTTTTTTTGAAAAGGAAACGTGAAAAGGAAGCTTATTAATAGAAGTGCTAAATTGCTGAACTTCAGGGGAAAATATATGTGATTATTGCCATGATGGATAAAACATTTACTGTAAAACTGTGGTTTTATTGTGGTTTTATTGTATGCCCACTAAAAGAGGCAGAACAGAAAAAGATGGCTCACCAAAATTAGAGACAGGCACCCACTGCCTCTTTGTTTTCATTGGTACAAATTAATCACAGGCTAATATTCTCCTGTTTCCAATTAAATAAAACATGGATCTCTAGCTATAACTATCTCAAGAGGACACTCAGGCAGCTGATTGTAGTTTACTTCATACAGCAGACTGTTTATACCTACAATAGGAAAGATAATGGTAATTACAGGTAATTAACGATTACATGATCATGTTGAATACAAGCTATAAAATGTGTTTTTATCTGCACAGTTTTGTGAGCTATGAACAGATTTTTAATAGCTAAATAGAAAAGTATTCAATCATAGTAGGAGAACAAAGTGGAGTTACCCAGCAACCATCTTTAAATATGAATGCTTCTTTTTATACATTGTTGAAAATCATCTTTCCCCTCCTAATCATTCTCCATTGTCTCACAGCTCCTTTCACTGATGAAATAATACACTTCTGAGCCCTGCTGTTAACTTTCTTTATGGTGCAAGTCAGCCAGGGAGCAAACATTATTTATATGCACTGAGATTAAGAAGTATTTATGGCAAAGCGTCAATGTTTTAGAAGCATAATTAGTGACACAGTTAGTCATTGCATTCAGAGCCAAACTGTGTACATATGGTTTACTGATGTATCTGCTGTTGGCTCATCTGCAGTCATCATTCCTATTTTTTTTACTTTATTAAACGAGATCTGATGTTGATTAGCCTGAAATATCACTAGTTGGTTTTAGTCTGATTATCATTGAAATATTTGTGTTGTCACCTCAAAGGGATCACCTGGGCCTCCAGGGACTGTGGGACTGTTAGGAGAAATTGGTCAACAGGTAGGAGATTTTGCAAACACACACTTACGCATGCACTTACACTCAGCCATATACATGCATCCATATTCCACATGGATAAGGTCGCTGGTGTTTATCCGTGCACACACACAAAGGGTATTGTGAGGATTAAATGATTAAATATGTGACATCTGTTGTTCACCCTATCCCATTGAATCAATAATGCTCTCTGATTGAAGTCATCTGTCCAATTAAACTAATTAACCCACATTACAAAGGTGTCCTCTTTCTTTCTCCCATGACAATACGTAATGGAACTCGCCCCTGACATATTGTACATATCTTATGCCAAAGACTCATTAGCCCCTAATGTCTGCACAAAAGAATTCAACATTTTCCTCTCTCCCATCCTCTGCGTGTTTTTAAAGGGTCCTCCAGGCAAGCTGGGGGAACCAGGACTTCCAGGCGAGGCAGGGGAGAAGGTGAGACAATATATCATTACAGTTTTTATGTTCACCTTTAAGTTTAAGTATAATATCAACTATGGGATGCCTTATTTGATAAAGTAATGTTTAAACTACAAGAAGGAATGTTGTATGTACCCTGATGCTCATGTGTATGTGTCTGTGTGTGTCAGGGAGCCATTGGACCTGTTGGGAACATCGGAGAGCAGGGAATAATAGGACAGCGGGTGTGTTAATCAGCATTAAACTATCAAATATTTATAACGTGTCGCTGTTTATTTTATAACAAGTGCCACTGTTTATTCATTAACCTTTGGTTGTGTGTGTGTGTGTGTGTGTGTGTGTGTGTGTGTGTGTGTGTGTGTGTGTGTGTGTGTGATAACAGGGAGAGCCAGGCCTAGAGGGAGAAGCTGGTCTAGCTGGTCCCGATGGAGCTAAGGTGGCGTGTTTTCCCAATTGATTTTGCATTATCAAATGTCCCAAATTATTCTCATTTTCAGGTTCATACTTTACATTACATGTCATTTAGCTGACGCTTTTATCCAAAGCGACTTACAATTGCTATATATCAGAGGTCGCACACCTCTGGAGTAACTAGGGGTTAAGTGTCTTGCTCAGGGAATCGCAAGTGGGAATCAAACCCAGATCTCCCACATCAAAGGCATGTGTCATATCCACTGTGCCATCACCACCATTCATACTTGTATTTTGGTTTTCTACTAGAACATGTACACACATTTCTCATACTGTCTGCATTTACCAGGCAGTATTTACCCTCTGTCTGAAACGCACTGGGCAGTCATTGCAGCCGGGGAAAGACTAACAGCACTGTAGCAGCACTTTCTACCTATATGTACTATAGTTGTGACATCACAACCGTACAAGTCCTGACAGGCCGTTATACATTATACTATATATTATGTGAATACGGGCTGTGTGCATTTCTCTGTGGATTGAGCTTTTTGATACTTTCACAGTATTTATATAGCACCTCGGCCTGCTTTATAATAAAAAAGGACATGGAAATCTAATTTTTTACAATATGGGACCTTGAAGATCTGCTTTGTGTTGCATGTTTTAGGTAAAGAAACTTAAGTAGAGTTGTGTTTTTATGTGCATATGCTCAGGGTGAAAAAGGTGACATGGGACAGGAGGGCGACAACGGAGAAAAAGGTGAAATTGGGCTAAAGGGAAAGGAGGGCCCACCTGGAAGTCCTGGACTCACCGGCGTCAGAGTAAATAGTCGTTCTGGTCACACACATTTTTTGCAAACTGACTTTCGTAAGCTGTTTCCTAATTTAGTTTTCTCTCTGAAGGGTCCAGAAGGGAAACCTGGCAAAATTGGGGAAGGAGGCAAACAAGGGCCAAAGGTATTAACGTCAAATCATCTTTGATGGCTGTTTAATACCTTTAGAAACCAAAAGTATTCACACGCAATGACATAGAAATAGTTTGTGGTCAACTATTCTGTAACTTATCTTTTGTGTGTGTTTAGGGTGCCAAAGGTCATCAAGGACACCTTGGGGAGACTGGGACGGTGGGGAAGACTGGACCACCAGGTTTTGTTGGGCAGAAGGGGTCCAGAGGAACCATTGGACACGTGGTAAAGTGGAACAGTAATGATATACATATTTATCATTCATTTTTGTAACCCTTGTGTTGTCTTCCGATCAACTATCAACTATCACTTTTTTTTAATTCTTTTTTTTGTGGAAGTTTTTTGTCCCTTTTTTTATTACTACTACCAACTTGTTACCACTATAGTTTTACACTTATTCTTGGAATACATGGTCAATAAACTTAATTTATATTAAGTTAAAAAAGCAGAAATTATGAATTATTTTGACTCAATGTTAAGATCAGATGATGATGTGTGGATGATCACAGACAGGTATGACTGATAGTTTAGTCAGGATGCTGTTTTGAAACCACTTATTACCTTTTTTTCAAATGCTATAAAATGTAATAAAAGATCCAAAATTCAATGAAAGTAGTGAACTGATCATTAAGTCTACTTGCAAAGAGCATTGAATGGAATCATCTGTGTTACATTTGGGCAATTGGGTTGATGGACACCCAAATTTCTAATATAGGAACTTTGAAAACGGTTCAAATTCGACCCGAGAACAACTGGAGGGTTAAACAGTTTTGGTAATATTTTTGAATGTTATCTGATGTTTTATATCACGTATAGTGTGACTGAAGACACATCTGTTCTCTTTAGGGAGCTCCTGGTCGAATGGGTCAACAGGGGGAACTTGGTCTTGCAGGTTATGAGGTAAGATGACCTTATTGTATGTGGACACCAAACATTAAACAATTTAATCAATTTACATAACATAGTGTCTTGTCCTTGCAGGGCCATCAGGGACCACAGGGCCCTATTGGGCCTCCAGGACCAAAAGGTGAAAAGGTACACCTCGTTCACTTTATGTGTAACACTGATCTCTTATTCTTCCTCTTTATCTTCTGTGACTCTCGTCTGTTCCCAGGGTATCCCAGCAACAGTTTAGATTGGCCACAAATCACCAGAAAGTAGATCAAAAACACCAAATGTTTTTTTTTTATTGAGCTATGAAACAGGCATCTAAAATGCACCCCTCTCTGTAAGCATTTGTACTGATCTATCTTGTTTTGAGTGCCTTCATTAAAAACAACATGTTAAAATATAATAGCTTTTATTTTACATAAAGGCAGAGAGACTTTACAAACACAGGGAGGTTTTTAGATTTTGGCTTTAACTCATCATAATCAGCCATGTGTGAGCCAAGTTTCAAAAGCTAGATATAGTGTACTGAAACAGCAGGGATGTCTGTCTTATATAAAATATCTAACATTGTTCTGATTTTTATCTGCAGGGCGAGCAGGGGGATGATGGGAAAGTAGAGGGTCCTCCTGGTCCTCCAGGTGACATAGTAAGTCACACCTGACTTACCTTTCTCCCTCCTTCTACTGTTTGTCTGCTATAAAATTGCAGAAATCAAATAATTTGCTGTTAACTCATTTATTTCTTGCTTTATCAGGGTACTCCAGGTGACCGAGGAGAGAGAGGGGAATCAGGAGATCCGGGGTATAAAGTAAGTACTATCACTCAGTGATTTTAAAATGATTTATTTGGGTATTTGGGTTTGTGAGGTTTATATTCTGTTACTCTTTCTCAGGGTCAAGTTGGTGTGGATGGTGAAAGAGGCAGGCCTGGAGCTCCTGGACAACCTGTGAGTGTCAAGACTTGTGATTTCCACACACAGTTCTGTCATTAAAAGTCTACATAAACAACCAGCGGGCATGCTCACACAGGTCGTCTTTATGTGCTTTCAATAACACAACTGGCAATTTCAGGGACAGCCTGGACCTCATGGGCAACAAGGACCCAAAGGGGCCAAAGGAGATCAAGTAAGGATGTAAACATAAAAAAAAATGCTGTGTGTTTTGCTAGAGGGTGCATGTCTGAAGAATTAAAAATGATGTGCAGTTTCTTGTCTGTATTAACTTCTGCATTAGCTTCAGTCCATTAGAGCTTTATAGGCAATATTAAAGCTTGTATGTGCTGTAAGTTGAATGCTTGAGTAATGAACTCAGATAAAAAAGCATTATTTGGCCTATTTTATGAATGTGTATCAGCAATCTAGGGGTTGCAACAACTTCAGTAGGCCTCTGGCAAAGTGAGGAAGATAGCTAGAGATCCAACAGAAACATCTAGGAAAGAGGCCATGAATCAGCATGAAAGTGCTGTAATAATACAGTAGTACTGTGCTGTCATTTGATTTGTTTGGTTTGAGAGATGGATGCAATGCTGGTTACTATCACCTGGTTAAATGTTACTGTAGAACAATGACCAGCAGATGTGGGACATTAACAATAATAAATAATAATCACATTTCACCTTTAAAACTTTTTCTCTCTCTTCAGGGTCAGAAAGGCAAAAAGGGTCAGTCAGGACAAAAAGGAACCAGAGGACAGGAGGTAAGGCAACAATTCTCCATACATCTACAGCTGCTTCAGCGATTTACAGTATTTCATTACAAAAGACAGATGTTTTGCGTACTCTCAGCCTTTAAAAAGTTTGTATTCATGACTAGAATACTTGGAAACAAGGCATAAACAAAAGTCATAAAAGATTGACCAAGACATAATAAAACTGATTGTGTTAATTCACCCAAGTAAAGACTGATAGACAAAACTGTCTACAAACTGTCATGCTCGGTCTAGATTTCTAATAAGTCCTCTCTTCTCCTCAGGGTGTGGGTGGTCTTCCTGGTCCCAGAGGTGTGGTGGGCCGAGAGGGACTGGAGGGTGTGCCCGGGATGGATGGAGTCCCTGGAAAAGATGGCAGTAAAGGCATGCCGGTGAGACTAACAAAGAAATCTCTTGTTTATTAATCTTATTTATCCTATTTACACAAGCCTATAGAGTCTATATTTGCTATGTATAGAGACTGACATGTAATGGGGCTGAAAAATACCAGATTTGTCCTGAGGGTGGTGCTAGAGGAAAGTCATTAAACTCTAAATGGTTTATCTTCTTGGAGCCATGAATGTATTCAGCACATTCCATGGCTCTCTATTGAATAATGAGATGTATTGTGTTAACAAAGCTTAAAGACCAAAATGGAAATGTCTTATCCTCTGTTGAGCACTGGGGCAAAGTGCTGGACAAAAATATGAATGGATTGTTAATCTTTGTGATGAATCTCATTCATTCTGCCTCCATAATATATGTATTTAGGGAGAACATGGTGATGATGGGGAGGATGGTCTTTCTGGCAAAGCTGGCTTACGTGGTAAACCTGGCGTTCCAGGACTCCCAGGAGATCAGGGGACTATTGGACCAAAGGTAGGCAGAATAAGAAAAATGTATCATTTTGAAATGCCTCGGTAAAAAAAAGTGTTTTCCCCCATTGAACACAATATATTTTATTTTTTAACACACTGCACACTGGCAAGGAGAGGGATTTCTAAACTGCACTTCTTTCCTTGACGACGGAAAATTTTAGTGGTTTTGAAAACGTGACCTTTTCCAAACCGTGGTATACCTTGAAACCGGTAACCGGCCCATGCCTACTGTATAGTGCATTTAGTATGCTGTACAATGCATAACAAAATAGAATAACTGTAATGTCATGCTAGTGAGTAAGCAATATATGATTTTAGATATAATGTGCTGCTTTTAATGAATGACTGCTTTAAATATCACATGAATGTGAACATAATTATTTAACTGCCCATGACTGATATTTACTGAGCCATTTCATCATTTATTCATCCATCCATCCATCCATCCATCCATCCAGGGTGAGCAGGGTCTTCGAGGCCAGAGTGGACCTCCAGGAAAAAGAGGCTTCAGAGGTGGAATGGGACTGCCAGGGTCACAGGGAGACCAAGGTCCTAAAGGACAACCTGTGAGTAGCATATGTAATACAGGCAATTACTTACCAACACCATGAAGGATATGGTTTCATGACAGTTTGGAGGTTCTGTGTTTCTGATTGTTGACTTAATTCTTGTTCAGGGTGATACAGGGGAAGCAGGTTTTCCAGGAATCCTGGGAGTTTCTGGACCAAGGGTATGTTCAGCACCAAACAACGTGTGATTCTACAACAGCCACAGACATTTCAGACTTCTAACCCTGACCCAGCCAAATCCAAAAACAGTAGACTTGAACACACACACACACACACACACACACACACACACACAGCAAAATCTATTTATCTGCTACTGAGGGACTACAAACATTAAATGAGCAATTGAAATCTGGTTGGTTTATCTTTAGAAATGGCTTTGGTAGAATAAGCCCTTTTTGGATGAGCAGTTGTATTAATTTCTGAACAGTTTGCTTTATCACTCCCCCTTAGTAATTAAACCTGGGGTGTCTGTACAGGAAGTGGATTAGTCTCTAAGTACAAATATATATATATATATATATATATATATATATATATATATATATATATATATATATATATACAGTATGTTTTGGGATTCAGGTGTAGTCTGTGTTTGTGGGAAGTCTGATTTATTATTACATACAGTATATATATATAAATTAATGTATATTATCTATAGCAAGGTACAAATGTTCTCCTTACTTCCTGGCTGCCAGCGTGTGTATAAATATTTATATTTATTTCAGGGGCCTCCAGGAGACTTTGGGCCAAAGGGCATACGGGGACCAAAAGGGCCACAGGGCGCAATGGTAAGTAAACTAATGATCTAAATTACACTGATGAAATATACTGAACTTGTTATTTCATTCTTTTTTTTCTCCCAATCAGGGCAGAGGAGGAGTCATTGGCCCTATGGGAATCATTGGTCCCAATGGAAGCACAGTATGTATTATACAGATTAAGATAAGCTTTATTATTTATCTCCGCTGTTATTCTTCAGCGAGCTGACTGTGTACATCTCTTCACAGGGTCCTAGAGGAGAGAAGGGCAATCATGGAGAGACTGTAAGTCTTCACTTCTCACCACATCTATTCCTTTTAGTTTTTTACACTTTGTTTACATATTGTCAAAGCATATTTGATGGTAATTTTCAGTCTTTTCTCTCTCTGAACAGGGATTGCAAGGCCCAATGGTATGTTTGCATAGTGTGTAATTGTATGTTGCTACAGAGCATTTGTATTTCATAAGGATACTTGGAAACATAAAACCTCATGCAGTATGTGTGTTTTTCTTCTTTATTAGGGGTCTCCTGGACCACGTGGACCCCCTGGACTTCCAGTAAGTTTTCCACCTTTATAGGTTTAAGCAGCTGTCAAACAAACATAATGTCATATCCAAGTTGCATGATTCATTGTCTAAAACACTCTTTTTTCCCTTTAGGGTCGCCCGGGTATCCCTCTATCATTTGTAAGTCATGTTGTGTTTGTTGATTTTATTATATCCAATATGGCTTAAAGTAGTTAGAATATACTGTAATGTGTTATCCAGAAGGATACAATGACACTGGTGAAATACGATTTTGTGATTTTGCTGCAGAAGGAAGATGGTCTTTTGGTAATGGATTCACACACCCGACTCAGGACTGAGGTTAGTAGAGTGTGACGTCAACATTCTTTCTCTATTGTTACATTTTTATTGTGTTGCAAACTGCACAGACTCACCTTTTTTTCTGTCCATCCTCCAGAATAAGCCAGCGATGGACCTGCCGATGCTGGACCAGGGCGCAGAGATCTTTAAGACCCTCCACTACCTCAGTAACCTGATCCAGAGCCTGAAGAACCCACTGGGCACTCGGGACAACCCCGCCCGCATCTGCAGGGACCTGCACAGCTGTGAACAGAAGTTAAATGACGGTATGCGTGTGTGTGTGTGTGTGTGTGTGTGTGTGTGTGTGTGTGTGTGTGTGTGTGTGTGTGTGTGTTTGTGTGTGTGTGTGTGTGTGTGTGTGTGTGTGTGTGTGTGTGTGTGTGTGTGTGTGTGTGTGTGTGTTTAAGACAGATGCTGAGAGCAATTTTATGTTCAGATAGACTAATTACCCATAGATGTGTATGTATTTTCAGGCACTTATTGGATGGACCCCAACCTGGGCTGCTCGTCAGATACAATAGAAGTCTCCTGCAACTTTACTGGCGGTGGACAGACTTGCCTAAAACCAATAACTGTATCCAAGGTATTTAAGACACAGCCCCAATGACATCTGCAAAGTCTAAAAAAAGTTAAAGAAATATTACACACATGAGCACATACCAGACTTGTTAACCAGCTCCTGTTCTGCCTGTTTGAGCAGCCAGCAATCAGCATCGGTCGTGTCCAGATGAACTTTCTGCATCTGCTGAGCTCAGAGGCAGAGCAGCACATCATCATTCACTGCCTGAACATCTCGGTTTGGAGGTCAGCTGAGGATCAGCCGGCCGCCCAGGGCTCTGTAAGATTCAAGGCCTGGAGTGGGGAGGTGTTCGAGGTTGGAGGAGAGCTCGAGCCAGAAGTCTTGGAAGACTCCTGCTGGGTAGGACTGACATGATGTCATCTGGCTTTGTGCCCTTTAAGTTGACATCATTCTTGACTTTCAGACTTTCAAACTTGTTGTCCTAATTGTGACGTTCATGTCTTGGACCAAAAATGTTCTTGTGTATCTGGGTTTCAGATAAAAGATGGCCGCTGGCACCAAACCCATTTTGTGTTCCACTCCCTGGATCCCTCCCTGCTCCCTCTGGTCGACATCTACAACCTCCCCAAGACTACTCCTGGCTCACATTACCACCTAGAAGTAGGTCCTGTATGCTTCCTGTGAGGGCTGCCGTGTAAGTCTTCTGAGCATTTAGAGCTGGATTATCACCCCTTGGTGACACCCTCATGTGGGCGTGGAGATCGGAGCAGTCTCCTCCAATCCAGGGTAAAATAATCCAAGCGAGTACAAGCCTCCCTCCAAACAGATTCTGCTTTACTCTTCCAAACTCCCATTGGACTGCAGACACAGAGGGAAGAAGCACGGGGAAGCTGGGGGGTACAAAGAAGAGCTGAGGAGGAGCAGGGGAGTTCTTGCACTAATAGCTTCTCCATATGGCAAAAGTTTCTTAAAGCTCTTCAAGAAGGATCTCCATATGCACGCCCGCTTGGAGAGAAAAAAAGGCTCTTTGCCATTCAATCTCTCGAAAACATTGCTAAGTGAAGGGAGACAAGGCCAAGTTAATCAGCGGACATTATAGTAACTTATTTTTTTTTTTAACTGTATACAGTCTGTATTCTGTGTGTACTTTTTTGGAAGTACCAGGAATTATGTCAGGAGAGAAGAATTAAAGTAATTGGGATCAGTTAAATGTACATATATACTGTATGTATGCTTATTATTAACTTTTATACATGTATATCTTATGTAAAGAAATAATCTTCAAGTGCAATAGAAAATGAGAAGATAACTTGATATTTTAAACTTATGTGGAAGGATTTTTCATGGGTGGCATTTTATTTGCCTTTGGTGCTCATCTCCTTGTGATCTTGCCCATGTGAATTAATCTAGAGGCAGGCTCATTTGCCTGAATTGAGCAGAAATCACGTCTTAATTTACTAGTGCTCCAAATGGGGGATCATGGCTATCAGTTTCCTCCCTGATGTGGGAAAACCAGTGTCAACTCTCTGAAGCCACACACTGATGCACACAAGCCGCCCATATGGAGAATCAGTGCATTAAATACTTATCACTATACTTATTACTCATACATTATTGAACCGGATGCCACTGATGATTAGGGAGAATATCTGCGGTCTTGGAGTTTAGAGGTCATGGTAAAAAAATAAAATAAAAAAAAATATAGAGTACGGAGCTCTAGTTCTCAATAGTGTTTTATCAATTTCTCTCCAACTGTGGAGTGTGGAGTATCAGTTCCTTGCTTCTTTACTTATGAAAAGAGATATGAGAGTAATAGGTATTTACTCAGCACCACATGGGATCAGGGGCCTCTTCTTCTACCACACAGTAGACAGACTACAGGTACAGGCATTCCTTAGAGGAGAACTGAGCCACAAGAGAGAGGAGAGTGGGTCCATGAATCAAAAATAATCCCTCATCTTCTATCCCATCCTCTCTCTAATGCATGGTGCTAAGTAAATTATCTAAGGTGCTAACCATAGTGCTGTAATTACACCACTTTGCTGAAATATTCTGATGTTCATAGTGCATGCTTGCTTAGATGAATTAAAAAGTCAATATAATATATTGCCATAGCTTCCATAATGCACTATAATGGTAATATCCCATCTCAAACTACATAGTTCCCTAATAGTCTGTTTTTGTTCAATGCTACAATTTACAAAGATGCTTATTTTGATTGAAAATGTTTTAGAGATAACCATAAAACAGATTACTCCTTTGTATCCAGTATAAATCACAGGGTTTAAAGTATTGTATAATAATACAAATTTATTTTACTCTGTACATAGCCCCCCACAGCTGTATGTAATATTTTTTAGAAACACAACTAGTGGAGATAGTTTTAGTAAATAAAAGTTTCTTTGTTGTAGCTGGACACAAGTGTGTATAATTGTGCAAACCTTGCTGTATACAGTGGATCCCCTCTTGCTAATTTAATGTTATTTAATGTTGTTAACGTGGTTGCTGACTGAGCAAGTTCTGTTGGTTGCAGCAGTACTACTCTTTCTGACAACTTTATATATCAGTTTGCCCAACTGGTCTTGGAGTTTATAGATTTTTATGTGTAAATTTGGGGCTCCAGAGAACAAATTTATTGCAATGTTAATTATCTTTTATTTTTTTATTTTTTGTTATTTTGCTTTATGTTGTTTTTCCTCTATGATAATCAACCATGTACTGTACCAGGACTCTGTGCTATACTATAACTTGTGTTTTCAAGAATTATGCAAATATGTGAAAATTGTTTCTTCTTTTTGTAAATCTGTTGTAGACATAAAAACGAACTAAGAATACCTCACATTTTTACACAAGACTTGGAGCAAAGATTTTCTGTCACCTTTATAATTAGAGCCTGTTTGGAAATATCAGCCAAATACATTAAGTAATTAAACTCTGAACAAGACCATTTCTGGTGCCAACATCCTTTATCTGTTTACTGTTTATTCATTGTTCAATGTCCATTTGTACAATAAATACTTTCAAATTGTGTGTGTGTGTATCATTACTTTTTAATTATTTGGATGGCTGGAATACCCATGAACAAAATAAAATACCTGATTTTTTTTTAAAATAATAATAATAAAACAATTGCATATGTTTACAATTATTTTAGTCTTGGTCACTCAAGATCTCATTGGTTAAGGGTCTGAAAAAGTTTTTCTACACATAGTCAATACTTTTATATGGTGTACCAGATAAAGGAGTTGTGATGGTGGCCAATGGTTTTGCAACACAACTATTATAATAATAATACAAATAATGCATTTTATTTATATAGCACTTT
Source organism: Gymnocephalus cernua (assembly GCA_023631565.1). NCBI lineage: Eukaryota > Metazoa > Chordata > Actinopteri > Perciformes > Percidae > Gymnocephalus > Gymnocephalus cernua. Next base: position 24,677,676 of record CM042442.1, read on the forward strand.
TTACAACACTCAAAGACACTTTACATAGTTTTTAAAAAGAAATACACATACTAAAAATCCACACATATAAAATACACACACAGTAATCAAACATTAAAGGTGCATTATGAGTTCCTGCATGGTTTCATTGCAATTTCATTTTTGTCTCAAATTGTAGACATCTCTCCTTGATCCGCTAGCTGCCTGACCCCTGAATACACTGTGAAAAAGCCCGGTCGGACAACACAGAGGTCGTAAACGTCAAACAAACACTAGAGGCACAGGCTGTGCACCAAAATACAACAAAACCTGTTCCAGCCAATCACCGACTAGATGGTTAGGGGAGAGGGTGGGGGTTAGTGACAGTCAGTCATGACAGTTACGGAAACATGGGGGGAGGGGCGAGCTTGCTCTGTTTTGTTTGGTATTTACTTGGAACATCAACAGAAGTGACGTCATGCAGGAACTCATAGTGCACCTTTAAAAGCAGCTCTGAAAAGGTGATATGGGCACTTTTACTAAAGACAAATGCATTTTAATGTAGAGTAGTAGAATGTTAGCCTAGAAATCTAGACGCACCCTAGCGACAGCAAATTTAATTTGCAGCCAGGGGGGTCTAAGAACTCTCCGTTGGCTTGCGAGCTGGAAAAACCAAACTCTGGTCAGGCCAGTCACATTGTGTATAGAGTTGGTGGGCGGGCTTATGGCTGCTGCTGCTGGCGAACAGCAGTCTTCTGGAAGAATTGGAGTTAAGCTTTTCTTTGAGAAAAGAAAAAACAACGGCACTGAAGTAATTCTTAAAGAAGGAAGATGTGTTCGGAGTTTTGCCGACCGGATATGGCAAAAGTTTAATCCATCATTTTAACTTTGCTAACTTGTGTGACTACAGATGTCTAACTTTCCCCACAAGCTGAGATATAAACACTATTTCTTGTTGATTCATAGCAGCCACAACACAAGCATAGACCTCCAAGATCCAGGAGAAAGAACATGTCCCAATATATATCATAAACAGTGGAGGAGGAGGATGATTACCTTGTGGGGGGCTGAGGATGTGTTGAGCCCATGCCTAGATTAACCTGTTAGGAGGCCCTGGGGTCAGTTAGGAGAAAGTATTGGGTGTTTCACATAAACTCTAATAATGGTCATGATATCTTGCCTGGAACACTGTCGTGTGTGTGTGTGTGTGTGTGTGTGTGTGTGTGTGTGTGTGTGTGTGTGTGTGTGTGTGTGTGTGTGTGTGTGTGTGTGTGTGTGTGTGTGTGTGTGTGTGTGTGTGTGTGTGTGTGTGGCCTATAGCATCTGAAGGAAGAACGAATATAACATGGTTATCAGCCAGGTTAAATTGTATCGCAGACAAATGTATGTCTTAATGTTACAATAAAATAAGGACCATACATCCTACCAATTATTAATTGTGAAACTGGGCTCTAGCCAGGCTGAAATTAAGAGTTACGCCACTTGGTGTTGCTATTGTTGTCTGGATAGATTTCATGTGAAGATACTCCATAGCGCTGTAGTCACTGTGGTCCGGGCAATGCGAGACCCTGACCAGCTGTTTACACCAGTCGACGTTTTATATGGCTCAGTCCTTTCCTAAACTTAACTGAATGGGTGATAAAATAGCCAGACGGTACTGTAGACTGTATTCCTACTAAATGTAATAATTAGCCCATGCAGCAAGTGTTAATTAGTCCGCGCCACCAACACACCCACTATCACACTCGCCATACACACACACACACACACACACACACACACACACACACACACACACACACACACACACACACACACACACACACACACACACACACACATCTATTTCCATCTCTCGTAGCAATGCAATGATGATGCTTATTTATATCCCTCTTATATATCACTTTAGTAACAAGCCCGCATGCTGTTTTGTATTATTTTGTGTAACATGCTCTCTGTCTGTGATCTTCATCATTATGTCAAAAACAAATGGATTTTTGGGCTTGCTAAATAAAAACACGTCACCTTTTCTTAAAAATGTGTTGTCAAAGACAGTAACATGACTACACTGCAAAGGAGAATCGTTCATCCTACAGCGGCTTCGTCTGTATTTTTGAGCCTCTAATCCCTCCCCAAAGTGTTTGTTTTGGCCAATCGCTTTGTCCTAGTACCCACCCTGTTTTATGCTGCCTTTCTACTGCTCGTAAATTCTTTATTTTTAAGTCCTAAATAATAAACTTGCATGTAAGCACAGTTGTGAACAAATACTGAGAAGGGGTTTAAAATCAATTTAGCACATGACCTGTGTCGTTGTACATTACATCGTCATATTATTTGTTTTTAAGTGTGGGGTTTCAGTCGTGATTTAAAATCTTCCTACACAGCCTGAAGGCATCGCCAGTTTCCAACGTGCACAATGGTGACGTTTACCATATCATGATGGCGGTAGCCAGGACTATTTTGAATTCCGTCCCGCTTTTCTAAGTTTACCTTACGTCTAGTCTTTAACATGTATTTTAATTCTGGAGAGCACACAAGATAAGTGAACCTATATCATGGATTCCGTCGTGGGGGCAGACTTGACGCTCCCCGTTGACATCAACGGAAGGTAAACCCACTAACTATAGCTAGCCAGCTAATGCTAGCGTGTAAGAGTACGTTATAGCTAACCCATTAATCCGACAGCAGTTAGTTACCGCTGCACGGGCCCTGACTATTAACTGGAATGACACAGAAGCACTCAAGTTATCATGTCTTTGATATTACGCTAACGCTATAACGTTACTGAGTTAGCTAGCTACGTTAACTTTGGCTAGCTACATAACGTTATAGCTTCTTGCGTAACGTTATAGTTTGTTAACGTTAGGTCTCATAAGAAATTACTCTCGTTTATTTACTGGTGGTAACGTTACCGTTACGTTAAGTAGAACATTTGGATGATCACACATCAAATGTAGCTATGTGTTACATTTTACAGCTAATATATTGTTGACATATAGTCTGTAAAACTAAAGTTACGCTAATTTACATGATCTTATAAATTAAATTAGTAGCTAAATTATATAGGTTAATAATCTGAAACTGTATTTAGTTTATCAGGGATAATGTAGCTAGCTAACGTTAGTCCTGATTTGACGAGCTGGTCCAATGTGCTTTAACGTTACATTTGAAAAGATTTGCGGAATCTCCCATTGTTGCATTTTCACAAATAGAATACATCTTTCACGAATCTCAAACAGAAACAACAGTAAGAGGTGGTCCCGTTGCTTTTGTGTCAGCAACATATTTGACCAACATTAATGGAAAACATTCTTACAAATGCACGAAATGTGGCTTTTAGCATATACGATACAACGATTTTGTCAATATGAGCAAAATCTCTACCTAAAAAACAGTTTTGTGCTGCCAGTTTCACTCAACCAAATAAAGAAGCTATTTGGGGAGAAAAAAACAAAATGATACCCCAAAAGTGCAATAGAAACATTGGTGCAGAAAGCCTGTTATGTGTAGATTACCCGTAGATATTACCGTTATAAATCTTATTCCGCTGTGATACTGCTGCGATTGGTAGGTCGGCTTGTTGACCTGTCATTCACAGAGTGAAAGAAAGCGGAAATTATCAGAGCCAGTTTGTCAGCGGGATTTATGCTGAAGCAACGGCGTCTCCCTGCACTCTTTGTACAAAATGTGGAGTAACATGTCATACTTGTTTTTTTTCCCCGCGTGCTCTCCTTGACATGAGAGAAGAGTGTGATTGTGGTAAGTTAGCTAGGTAATTTGTGTAGTATTAGCTCTGTTCTTCTTAGGGGCTCTTGATGGATAGTGTTTGCTGAATATAGCTGGTCTAAAGCTCATTGTGCTTCACTGAAAAACTAGTTCTAGCATCTATGTGTTTCAGTGTGTAGTGTCCTTGGTTCGTCTCCTTTTTAAATGACCTAGCCCTGCCGTGCCCTGTGTAAAAGCGGTCATCCAGGTGGTAAGCGTGCCTCAGTAATTCAAGATGTTAGCTGATATGTGTGGTGTGAATTACTTATTTGGTAATTCTGAAACCTGATTCACTTTACCTAAAAATGTATTTCCGTACTGTTAGTTGCTGCAGTTGTTGTTTTTCATTAACTACTGCAAGTGATATTGTTGTGAGTTTAGCTGCTTCCATGTTTGTCACTAGCAGTTGAACAAAGTGAAAAAAGAGGAAGTCACTGTTTACAGCCTTTTACATTGTTTCCACTGGGTGTTGGAGGGGTATGCTACAAATGCAGCGTCAATAACACTGACACAGACTGTTTTAATATCATCTGTTCTTCATGATATGATAGTTTAATTTGTGACAGTTTCTATGGAAGTTGTTTCACATCTTTATGTTTGGTGCTTTACTCTTATCACGGCTCTCGTTGTAGAGTGCTTCCTCCCCATTAACACAGGAAGGGGTTGCTTGTGAAACCTAAGTGATGCAACAATTTGTCAACAAATTTTAATTTACTGACCTTCAGTGTTCTCGTGAAGGAATAATGTACTCCTTTTGCACATATTCTTCATGTTTTATTTAATCTTGTAACACAGGACATGTTGGACCACTTTGACATTAAGAGTCTTTTTCTGTTGTTGATCAGTGTCAAAAAGCCTCATTGCATTCACTGTGATTCAATATTGTAAAAGTCCAAGGGGGTTAGGTCATTTCAATTGGCACTATATCTTTTTTTTTTCTCCACTGTAGTGTCCGGAGTTATGGCGCTTTATGTTTAACTTTGTCGTGTTTGCTGGGTGACAAAGCAAAACAAAGATGGGGAAGAGCAGTGTGATTATGGTTTATTGTTGCAGCCTGACACTGTGGAAGCTTTAAATGAAGTGTAATTATAGCAGGGGATATTCAGAGTTCCAGAGTCACAGAAAGCTAGAGAAAAACAAGTATGTAAGAATGTAATTTGCACATGCATCCTCCAATATTATTTAAAAAAAAAAATCTTTTTTATAGTAATACATTTTTTATTCTTATGATGCTTAGCTAAAGCTCAGTCTGATATTCTATATACAAAGAAGAACATAAAACATATCAATGTTTAGGCATGAAATATAAACAAATCATGCTGGAACCGTTGATCTTTGCTGAGGAATATACCAGAGAAGCAGCAGAGTGGCTGTGTTTCCACTGCCAGGGGAGGTATGGGAAGTAGTTATGCAATGCTTGACATTATTTTTTATTAGACACAAGGGTTAAAGTCGAGGGACGTCTTGGACCCAAATAGTTCATGTTTTTGTTTATGCAAGTAATTGACCTCTTAAAACCAGATTTGTTAGGATAAATTTGCACTAACACAACAATATTATTACATGTGCAAGAGATACATTTTTGTTGTAGCAGTACAACATTGGTTCCCTTTTTGTCATTTTGATTCAGATGTGTGTTGCTGATGCTTGGTGCATTGTACTGTGTCTATGAGTGACGCCACTGTCCCATCACTGTGTGATGCCTAGCTGATCACAGCCACAGTAGTCTACTTGTCTACCAAAGAAAGCCTTCTCCGTCAACTGGCTTCTCTGTTTTTCTCTTGTCCTGTCTTTCTAAACATGAGAGCTAGGCTGCCACTGGCACATGGTCTTACACACACGCACACACACACACACACACACACTCACACTCACACTCACACACACTTAAAGGATGCTCAGCCAGAGTGGATGTAAATGAAGCAGAGTCATTCTTGAGCTATTTATGGATTGTTCTTGGGGCTCAATGGAACTGGCCAGCGTGAGTAATGCATAAACACGGCGCATTTATATGTTGTTCAAAAACCATAATAATCGGAGTCGGTGTGTACAATGTGCAAGGATAGAGAACAGCGCTTGCTTTGGTTACTATGATTTTAAATATTCAGAATTGTCTTCGATGAATGTGGCGTAATGTTATAGTGTGATCCTTTTTCCAAATATTTGTAGTGACTAGGAATCGCATCACTAACAAAATGATTCCGTCCACAGCTGCAGACTGCCAGACTCCATAAATGTTGGAGAATATTCCACAGACAGCATGACAGGTACAGTGAGACTTTCTTTTGTTCTCTCTTTGTTTTTTCCTTGCACAGGTTGTGTCTCCCTTGTGTATTAATTAATACTGCTTTTGAATCGTCGCTGTGACCTCCCACAGTTGTGTCCCCAAAGCTGTGATGAGGGGAGGGATTCACTGTATGATGTTAATTAGCTAATCTTGTTTGTTTCTAATTCATTGTCAAGCTCTTGTAGTGTGCCAACAATATACCCAGGGCTAGAACAATACATACAAGCCAGTAAACAAATGATTTCTAGATATAGGTCAGCATCTGTGGCTTTCTGTCATGTTGGTTGTGTGGACAAATACATCCAGGCAAAACAAGATTGTGGCAGCATTATAATAGTTTGTGTGTGTGTGTGTGTGTGTGTGTGTGTGTGTGTGTGTGTGTGTGTGTGTGTGTGTGTGTGTGTGTGTGTGTGTGTGTGTGTGTGTGTGTGTATAAACTCGGGCTGCAAATAATGATTATTTTTAGATTAGATTAATCTGCAGATCATAAGTGATCGATGAAACATCCAAAGAATTGTGAAAAATGTTCATCGGTTTTCCAGAGCCCAAGGAGATGTCTCCAATTACTTGTTTTTCCTAAACAACCCAATCATACTGGGTTCACATTTATATAGGAACAAAAGAGAAAAACCGCAAATCAGAAGCGGGAACCAGGAATTGTTTGGAGATTTTTACTGAAAAACGGCTGAATTGATTATAAAAAATAGTTGCCAATTAGTTTATTTCTGTATTGTTTACTTAATTCATTGCCCAGCTCTCAAAGTGTAATACCGGTAATGTGTTCTCAGAGCAAGGTACTTCTCCCACACATACTTACTTTAAAGTGCACCAATAAAGCTTGTGCTGAAAAAGTAACAACAAGAAAACATCAGGTTTGCGGAGTCTTGGAAAATAAGGCTCATGCTAAAAATCAACCAGAATTATGCTTTAATCATAAAACATAGATCAATCTGTAAGGTTTAATTTCCATTCATGGCAGTGGACATTCTTTTGTCTCTTGCTGCTGTCTCTGACATTTGCCTGCTCCAAGTTTCTCCTCAGTGGTATTGTCAGAAGCTTGATCCTAGTGAATGAAGGCTAATAAATACCATCTGTAGAGATCTAGATTCATGTTAACATTGAAGACATTGACATAGACCAAAGGCAACAAGGACAAAAGCAAAATCTCTGTTGCTCTTATTTAGAAATAATATAAATATAATAATATAGTAATATAATAGGAACTGATACCGTAAGTGTGAGGGTCATCAAACTGAATCAAGAGTTAATGTTGTGAAATGTGTTGTTGACTAGTGTTACATGATCAGCTGTGGGCTGCTTTTAACTGGCCTAAACATGGCAGCTCTCCAGTAGCTGTCTCACCTCTGATGCCTTTTGCAGTGGAAAACATTTCTGCTTTCTCTTTCTCTTCATCCCTCTAAAATAAACACGAAAGCTGGGATTTTGAGTTATTCTTGTAAGCAGGGAAGATTCTCTATACTATATACTACACAGTGAAGTTGTAACTCAAATGAGTTAAAGTGAATCACTTTGTTGTTTTACAGCTCTATCCTTCCCTGACAAGATGTCCCCATCCAAAGCTCTCACCATGAAGGACTATGAGAATGTGAGTGATGTTTATCAAGTGGCATGATGTTTCTTATATTGGAGTTGCTATGTAGTGATACAATGTCTCTTTGATTGCCTAAAGCTAATTTTATATAACATAAACTTTTACTGAACTTATTAATTGGTTTATGCTGTTAATTGTTAATACATTAAAACCCTGAGCTCGTCAATACAAGGCTATGCAGACAACTTAACCCCACCACAACAAACAGGGTAATTGTGATTTATGAAACCTGATCCTTAGTCTGAATAAAACCAAGCTACACTGACCATTTATGGAGATTTAGTGAGTGAGTGAGTGAGTGTGTGTGTGTGTGTGTGTGTGTGTGTGAGCAGGATTGAGGTGAAGCCTATATTTCAGCATTTGAGTTCTTTTGGCTTGTGTTGCCTGGCTGGCTTCATGATTAGAGGTTTACAGAGGGGTCCAGACTTCTACCTCCTCCCTTTGACAGTCTACCCAACCCCCATTACCAGATGTATGCTGTTCTGAGCCTGGAGCACAGTGATGCACAGTCGACTTCACACACATTCACACTCAAACACACATACAAGTATGAAGGCCTCCCTTCATTTTAACAGTAACCATACATGATCCTTTTCTGCCATGTGAATGTTTTGTTTTTCGTGGACCCAACTTCATTTGGCCTATTTTCTTATCTAAAATAAAGTAAATGCAGATTTATTTTTTTGGGCTAGACAAAGACCAACATAATTTAATACAACTTGTTCAATAAACTGTCATTTGTTTCTTGTAGCAAATCACAGCTCTGAAGAAAGAGAACTTTAACCTGAAGCTGCGCATCTACTTCATGGAGGAGCGCATGCAGCAGAAATGTGACGACTCCACTGAGGACATTTTCAAAACGGTGTTGTATTTACTTTAGTATGCAAAACGTGTATTGGACTCTTTGTCATGCATTTAGTGGTCCCTCAGTGTCTTAAAGTTGCATGTGACTCAGTGTTTCCAACCAGGACTAGTTGAGATTACAACTTCAGCCACACCAAGAGCTGGATTTGTGATCTTGGAACAGCTGTCTTGCCTTTTCGCTTTTATTTATTTATTTATTTTTTTGAGTGAGATGTAAGCACATTGGAATCTCCTGGTCTCATTAGGGCTGCTTGTGTTTCTTATCTTCTTCTTTTTTCATTTAGAGAGGTGAAGTGTCATGTAAGAATGTTATCTTTATGCACACTCCAAGATAAACCTTGAGAATTATTAATTTGGTACAATGCAACTGTCAGGGAGAATGCTTTCTAAGAATCTGTTGAATATGATTATTGTGGCAGTTTTTTTCATGATCACTCCAGATGTGTAATTTATGCTATAGTGGACTGAATGTTGTCTGTTTATAGAACATTGAGCTAAAAGTGGAGTTGGAGTCTATGAAGAGAGACCTGGCAGAGAAACAGGAGCTACTCGTGTCTGCATCGTAAGTTTCATTCCCTATAAGTTTCATTCTCTATTCAGTGTCATTTTAAGAAAACAGACAAAAGCAAGATCTTAGTTGGCAGGAAGATGTCATGGAAGCCCAGTGGCAAAAAATGTATATGAGCGCTAACTAATCTCCCATTTGTAATTGCTCTAGTTTAATGTTTTATGTAAAGCACTTTGCATTACCTTGTTGCTGAAATGTGCTATACAAATAAAGCTGCCTTGCCTTGTGAATGTTTTTCAGGAAAGCGTTGGAGAGTCTGGCTGGTCGAGAATCAGGAGAACCCCAGCGTGTGAGAGAGCAAGCTCAGAGAGAGATGGATGCACTTCGAGACGCATTCAACAAGAGGATAGCTGACCTAGAACAGGTGAGTCAAAACTATTTACTTAACTATACTCTCTGAGAGCAGTCATTTTCGGTTTCATCCTCAAGGTAGTTGGGGGGTAGTTGTCTCACTTGGTCTTTTTGCCTACTTACAGTGTCTGCAAATGGCAGAGGAAGAGGTTGACAAGATGGCAGCCATCGCTGAGCAGGAGAAGCTTAAGAATATTAACATGGAGAAGCAGTTCCAAGCCCTGAGTCCACTGAACACCTTCACCCCTGTCCCCAGTCCAGCCCAAGACCTGCAGCAGGCCCTGCAGGAGAAAGACAAGTAGGGACACAAGAGATGCGCACAGACACATTCATATTTTATTATTTAATAGTTTTTGTTGTATTAAGACCTAGGTGATTCTGATGTGTTTGTTTTTTGTTTTGCTGACACCAGTATTATTGAGCAGCTCAAGATCACTGTAAAGAAGCAGGAAGCTGTGATTCATCAGAAGAAAAGTGCAGACCAAGAGACAGATGCACCATCAGCTGACTGTGTTAAACAACTATCTGAGCTCATCGCCAAGAAAGATCAGGAACTTGAGGTATGACTTTCAAAGTTAAAGATATGTTATTTAGGAGCTTTCTCTCTGTAATGATACCATTATTTATCAAATTGTTTTAATAGTAGAGGGTGACAAAGTAATTTGTTGCCATGTTTTGAGAGTATATACAGTATATTCAGAGAAATGGAATGTATTGCCACAATTACCAACCACTAAATAACTAATGTTTCAGCACTATTTGCAATATTAAAAGGCATTTGAGTGACCTTTGACTGTCTGTTTCCCAGGCACTGAGGGATGAGCTACATAGAGAGAAGGACAAAACAGAACCGGACCATCAGGTTGGTGTTGTGGGGATTTCCTCGATTTTCCTCATTAAATGCTTTTTGGGATTTTCCATGTTTGTGATATCTTTTGTTGTTTTTGTCTTGCCCACCAGGAGACTTTTATGTCAATTGTTATGCCATTCTTTCATATTCCGTTTCCAGCAATAGAACTCAAACGAAAAGCTAACTTATGTAATTGTGCATTAATGTGACATGCCATTCAAATTGAAACACTTACAGACCAACAGCTGGATGCAGGCTATGTTCAGGCCGTCAACTTCAGAGGGTTTTTTTATGTTCTTCTGTTGAACCACAGGAAATGTACTTTGGCATGTTTTATTACTTGCTTTTTTCATCTATGTGCCTCCTGGTGCAGTTTTATTTTTGTACCCTGCTCAGTAAAGAGGAGGAGTACTCTTGTTTGTTGTGGTAATCTTGGGGTTTCACAATAGTAAGCTTATATCACTAACTACTTGGTGACGGAGAGAGTTTGAAGTAGTCACTACTATTGTTTTACCTGGCATTAGATTGATGTTTGTAACCTATGGAATAACCTCTCAATTTCCTATAATCCTTTAAATGACAGTAAACCTGTATTGGATCATTTTTCTCTTATTATTATTATTATTATTATTATTATTATTATTATTATTATTATTATTATATCTATATTCTCTATGTCAGCTATATGGTTTCACATTCTGTGGCTTTGGGAGATGAATACTTTGACACAATATCCTTGACATCAAATGTGAACCCTGTTAATTGGGCTATTATAAGGTACTTTATTGTTTGATGGATTGTAGTTAGTTTTTCAAAATCTCTTATAGTTTGTCACTTTAGAAAGCTTTAATAATGTCCACCCTATAGAGACGGTAACCATTGTTATTATTCTTCAGTCTGCGTTGAGACATGGACAGACATTCACCTTGACTTCTGTTTGGACTTTTTATTGCTTGGTCAATAACCCCATTGGTCTGTCTGGACTCAGGTCACAGTGTTAAGACTGGATTACCATTCTGTCTGGAGACAGTTCCTCTGAGAGTTATTTATGTCTGTCCTTTTATTGGAAGGGGAAAATGGTGTGACCTGTCACTGTTGGTTAGATCTGGGTAATCAAATTAATGTGCTGCATATATTGCAAAGGATTTTGAAAGATTGGGGACAATGTGTCTGGGATGCTTAAGTGGCATGACAGGACTTTGAGTGGCCTCTCCAGGATAGAGGTGTAATGGAATGGAATTTCCTGTAAACACCCCCTCTAATCTTAAAGCAGATTTTTAGATGTACTGCCAGGCAGGATAGACAATAGGAATGATTGGCTGCTTACATCTTCACCAGTCCCCTGGAGAGCCACCTGTATGGGGCTGATCTTCATACCTGGTCTGATATCTGGGATGAGTTTTTTCTAGAGATGATCAGGCACTGGCCATAACACAGATCACTGCAGCAGTCCTAGAGGATTTGATCTGATTGCATTTGTGGGGGAGAGTGGAATAGAGGCGGGAGCAGGGATTATCAAAGGCTTAGGGCTTATACTGCTCTGCACTCCGTCATTCTCCTCTGTGCTTCTCTTGCGGATGCAGTAAGAGAAAATGATAGATGGCTATTCCATGGTTGGCAGGCTGATGACCATTACACTGGGCAGTTTGTGTGTCAGTGAGAGGCTTTTTGGACTCATTCTTGTGGGTGAATCTGGAATCTAAAGTGCCATGAGGGACCCGTGTCGTATATGTGGTGTTCGTCTGGTGGGAAGCCAGTGTCGCTGGATCTTCAGCTCATCAGCACAGAGGAAGCTACAAGTCATCTTGTCCCATGTGCTGGGCTGGGAGGTGACTCGTGATGGTCGTGGAGAGTTCCTCTGTGGGAAATGTGTATTCCAGTTGGAGAAGGTGGTACAATGTGATGTTAACATTGGCCAGCTGCAGGATGAACACAACAGTCAGATCCAGAAGTTGCAGGCGGAGAAAGACCTCCTGATCCAGTGCATCATCCACATCTACAACAAAAACAACCCAGGTCGGTACAAGACTTGCGTGGAGAGCACCAGCTGCAAGGCTCCAGTCAGGTCCACTGGGGTGGGCAGTCCTGATGATGAGGCTGTGTGTCAGCTGGCCTCTGAAGGACAGCTGTTCAGGGAGAGTGGAAGTGGTCATGTGGAGAATCGCATGAGAAGGTGTATGAGTCTGGATCGCATTGCTAGTAAAGGGGCATTTCCAGGGCGCTCGAGCCTCAGGAGCAGCAGGCTGGGATCAGCGGCAGGACTCAATGGCTCTATGAAGAGCATTAGTCTCCGAGGCTCACGGCAAAGTTCGCAGAGCATGTACCTTGACCTGGTCCAACGTAAGGGCACACAGCCTAGACCTGGATTCAAAGATCGCTCCACATCCCTGCAGTCCCTCAATAGAGATTTTTCCTTTGACACCACTCCGGACCCTCTACCCAAACCAAAACTCAGAGAGCCCAAGGTATTTGTTGCTAGACATGGTGTCACTGATGACCCAGGAGGAAAGGTTCAGGCCAAAGCGCTGCTCCGCCGTTCCTCAAGTCAGCCTTCTGTGATCTCTGACCTGATCCAGCTCCTGCGCTGCATCCCCAAGCAACAAGTCTCTGCCCCTGCCGGGAGCCACATCCCTGTCCTGAAGAGGTTAAATACTGGCTCTCTCAACCCCCGAGCCAAGCGCAGACACAGAGAGGCAGAATGGAAGTCTCTGCATGACCTTACAGAGGAATTTGATGATGAATACACTCCTGTCAGAGTGGTGGAGGTAGTTCCTTTCAGTAATCCCAGCTGGGCCAAACACCATAGCACCAATAATGAGCTTTGACGGACAACAGCTTCGCTGCTTAACATTGCTGGTATTAATACATTATTCTCCTTTCCCGTTTTATGTGTTCCCTGGATTTGCAGAGTGGGGATAGGCAAGTGGAGTCCTGCAATAAGCGGCTGACTGAAGAGCTCACCCAGGCAAAAAGCACCAATGTCAACCTGACTAAAACACTGGAGGATACCCAGAAACAAAACAAGGTACATGGAGATGACATTTTGCTCTACTAAATATTTTGTATTTAGTTTCAGACGTTTTTTTATGTAAGATGATTTCTTTGTGCAAACAGACCTTGTTAGGGAAGCTGGAGGAGAAGGAGAATGAACTTACCTCTGAGAAGAAAAATGCTCTAAAGCGAGACAAAACTATCCAGGGGTTTACCCAGGTCTTAAAAGAAAAAGAAAAAGAGGTAAGGTTCATACTATCACTAACCCATTTTATTTATTATAAGGGTTATAACAGTTGTATTATGCAATGCCCCAGCACCAACCTGTCTGCCTTTGTCTTGGTTACAAAGATTGCAGAGCTGTGTCATGAGATTGAGGACAGGGATGACGCTTTGGCCAAGGCTAGAGAGGCAGCACATAAAGCCCAACTGCAGAAATACCAGGCAAGTCCTGCACTTTTGACCTGACTCAATACAATGTTAATGGCTTCTTGTTCAGTGTGTGCCTGTACATTCACATATGATATTACTTAGAGAGATCAGTATCTCATAGAATTTTTTTTATTAAATTTCCATCTCATTGATTGCAGCCTCTGTAAAGATAAGTATTTCTTGCATATATCCCTCAGGGAGTAGAGGAGCACCAAAATCTATTAATGGCAACGCAAACAGAGCTCGCCCAACTTCAGGGGGAACACCATGCCAAGGTGCTTGAAGCCCAAAAGCTACAGCGCGGCCTGGACAGAAAGGAGCAAGAGCTGGCTGACATGCAGCAGGCAAAGAACCAGCTAGAGGTGGAACTGGAAGACCTGCAACAGCAGAAGAAGAAGGGAGACAAGGCCCTAAATGTAAGACAGTGGTTGTCTAGTAAATCTGTTCAAATTAAGCTGTATTGTTGTCACCCGAACAAAGCCATCAGGCATTTTAAATCCCCTTTTTGTTATCTGTTATCTGTCACCATTCAAATATCAGATTTTGTGTGACATTATTATCACTTCCCTCTCCAGGATATGAACAATCGGCTCAAAAAGCTGGGTGGTGAGATCAGGGACAAGGAGAGTGCTTTGGAGCAGCAATACCAGGAACTGCTGGATCAAACCACAAGAAAAGTGCAGGCCCATGAGGTCACCATCCAGCGGCTCACATCCAGTCTGGCTGATAAAGAGCAGCAGCTACAGGTGACACAACAACATTGAGCACATGCAGACAGGTCACACCAAAAGATCAAATCTCTTTGTGTGTGTTAATGTTTTTCACCATTGATCTGCCATTGAATATATTCAGATAGTTGCCATTTTACATTGTTTTTCTCTGTGTTTATCAGGAGTACATAAACATGGTCAGAGACTTTGAGCAAAGCAAGAGTCCAGGAGGAAACGATAATGTGCTTTCCAAGCTGCGGCAAAGGCTGAAAGAAAAGGAGAAGGCTCTGGAGGTGCGCATTCATTCTGTGTAATCTTCTCACCACAGCAACTATAATTTGATTCTGACATTGCTCTGTTTGCTCACTGACAGCAAGCGCTGGATGAGAAGTTTGCTACCATTGAGGAGAAAGACAATGAGATCCACCAGCTGCAGCTGTCTCTAAGGGAGAGGGAGAGAGACCTGGACAGGCTCAATAACTTGCTCTCTTACAATGAGGAAATCATCAATGTAAGAAGCCATGATCATGTTTGATTGGGGAAAAAACATAAGAAACTGAGGCCACAGATTTGCCTTTTCCAGTAATCAATACAGATATAGTTTTTGGGAGGTTGGACTTCAATCTGATGCATCTGTCTGCTTATTCCTCTTTTTCCAGAGTTCTGACAGTCTGATCAAGGAGAAGGATGTGGAGCTGCAGCATCTTGCAAACACTCTAAAGAACCTGCAGAGAGCCAAGCAAGATGTAGAAGATAACTTGAACAGATCACTGAGGGAGAAGGACTCCATCATCGGCCAGCTACAGCACTCCTTGGAGGGCAAGACAAAGGATATGGATGTTAGTTTAAAAAATGTCACCACAGGCTCTCTGCTGTATTTTCAGCCATGTGCATTGTGCTTTCCATTCTGACCCATGATGTTTACATATACAGTTTTTTTTTCCTAATTCTGGCATACTTTGTTTGAAGGAAATGGCCAAATCGATACTGAGCCAGTCGCAGACTCATACACGTGACCTTGCTGAACAGATGGGCCAGAGGTTAAAGGTTACAGAGGCTATGTTGGCTGAGGCGGTGAAGGCCAGGGAAAGGCTGGTTGCTGACAATGAGAGTGCTGTGGAAGGACTGTTGGCTACAATCAGCAGCAAGGACCAGCTAATCAAGGTCAACAATCAATTATGAAAACATTTTCAGGGATTACCTCAGGGAAGCTTAGTCTTTTTAGCAACACATAGTAATATAACAAAGAAAACAAAATGGCAATAAAGTAGTAGCAAAAGAAGTAGTCATTTTAAATAAAGCGAGAATTAATTAAGTTTTAACCACATATTTTTCGAAAATGAATCTGAGAACTATTTACACTTTTAGAAAAGTGAATTTGCACATTATACATACTGTATCTACGAAAAAGCCATTCATATATACAGGGCAAACATTACTAACTCTTTCATCTCTTTAGGAGTCTGCAGAGCACTACAACCGCATGCTGTCTGAGCGCACTCAAGAGATTCAGGAACTGAGGAAGCAACTGTCTGACAGGCAGCAGCAGCTTGCCACTGCTGAGAAGCAAAGCTCCACAACGGCCCAGGAGGGTTATTTAGAGACTGCAGAGCTCAGAGCCCTGCTTGCTGAAAAAGACGGCCTCATCAACGTAAGTTCCTCAGGGATACAACACAGTCACTCAGCTGTAAAATGTGCTTGACAAGGAGAGGAAATGAAAAGTCCCATGGGGAATAGCACAAATAATACTCCTCTCCTCCCTTCTGATTTCAAATGACTTGGTGGCCTAGTTTGACAAAGTTTAAGGTGTCAGTTGTACATCCTTGAGTGTGCTAACTTGATATATTTGTAAATGTCCAGAAGCTTCTGCAGCGTGGTCAGGAGAGGGACCAGTTTCTGGCAGAGATGAGGCAGAAGGAAGAGGCTGATCAAGTGTTGGAGCTCAGACAAACTATCCAAATCATGCAGGAGAAGTTGGATGTGAAGGAAGGTGAGGCCTTTTAGAGCTTTTAACCCTCTCACTGGATATTGGTAAGATAACATACATGTTGGTCCTACATTTGATTGTATTTTGTCTGCACTAAAGCTAACCTGTCCAGGAGGAACAGTGAGGATAATGTGGAGAACATTCTGCTCTCAAAGAAGACAGTCGTTGTCCTGAAGAAGGAGCTAGCACAGAAAACCGAGGCACTGAATAAAGCACTGAAGAGGGAGAATGAGCTGAAGGTCAGTCAGTTATAAGCATTTTACTTCGTCCATAATTGTGACACTGGCTAACAGGCGTCTTAATGTTATATATCCAGATTACTTTGGCAGAGCTACAGTCATTGCTATCTGAGCTGGAGGGTCGCAATGAAGGTCAGGCTGCTAATATTGAGTCCCTGACTGCAACCCTGAAGACCAAGGATGAGATTATCAATGTAAGTATTCACCCATTCACACAGTCAAACTCTTGTCATTCAATGAAACACACAACAGCTTTGGATTAGGAGCTTTTCTTCTGAATGCATTTGAACACAGTGGTCTCTTCTCTAGTAGTTCTAATTTTTTCTTTATGTCTGTGAGCAGGTTCTCCACCAGCGCCTCGGTCAGAGAGGGGACAGTCGGGCTGATCATACCCAGGATCAGATCATTGGCTCCGGCATGGAGAGACCACTCCCAGAGCTCCCTCAGAGAGAGAGAACCATGATTGGTGGAGATAGCCAGCAAGAAGTAAACTTTTCTGCTGAATGAAATACCAGAATATAACATATTTTCCAAATAATGCTCTGACATTAAGACCATTGCCCTTTCATTTTCTGTCTCCCTTAAGGCTTTGCCCAAGCTTATAGCGTTGCAACAGGAGCATAATGCTCTGAACAAAGCACTGAGAGCAGAACAACAGCTCTACTCCAGCCTGGTCAGGACTGTAAAGGAGCAAGACAGGTAGGGATAATGGTCACTGTAATAAAAGAATCATTGCAATAAGTGAAAATGAAAAGATTGTTCTCAGTAGCTTAATTTATTTGATGAATAAACCTTACTGTGTTTTGCAGCGCCCAGCGTCTCCATGCTCTGCAGCTGGAGCTGACAGCAGTGCAGCTCCTCAGGCAGCAGCTAGAGGAGAGCATCAAAACTAATGAGGAGCTAAGGGACGACTTGGAGAGAGAGATGCACAGAGCCAAACTCAGAGAAGGTGCAGTGCAAACACACTGGGTGGTAAATGACGAGGGGAACTGAATGGAAAAAAAGAAAAGACACAAAACATGAAAGGAAAAATAAATCATAATTTAAGTTGTTGGAAGACTTAGGAAAGTATAGTTCAGGGAGACATGTATCCATAGGTTCTAGGACAACCACACACATAAAAACACACCTGTCTTGTCTGTCCACTGTGTTTACTCTAATAATATCTCCTGCTGACAAGCTCACATCCCATTTCCTTTATCTGTTGCTTTATTCAGCATGCACACCTGGTCCTTTCACTCATCTTTGTGCACTTTATGTTCACTGTTCTTTACATCATCACCTCTTCATCTGCATGTTTTGTCCGTAATAGAGGTGCTACCTGTTTTCTCTGCCACTCTTTACATGTAATTGCTCCACACTGTTTTTCAGTTTGTCTGTCATTTATAAAAGAAAATGAATAAAGGCTGCTGTTGGCCGGTCTTCCTGTCTTTCTCTTTTGACATGCTGTCTGCTTGTTTTCACTGTCCCATCACAACATTGGTTGTCTGTTGATTGCATCACCTCTCTAACACCCCTCTGTTTATTAATCCAGCCCATCCAACCATCTGTCACATGATTGCATAAGCATGTCATTATATAAGAACTTTAAGAAAGATATTAAAGGTTATTATACTGCTATAGAAGCAAAGGTTATCCTACTATAGAGTAACTCCCCTAAAATAGATCCTAATTAAAGAAAATCCTACGTTTGTTATATGAGATCACATAGTCTATGTAATTTAGCAGAGTTAGTGACATCAGCATGCAGCCTTGAGACTGATTTAAAGTGTCACTGTGTGCCCAGGTAGTCATTTTAGCCAAATTACTTCAGTATATGTCCACATGTATATGTGTGCTCACATGTGAGTGTGTCAAGTTCACCCCCCCTCTCCCCCTCTGAAGGAGCCATGTGTATAAATAGGTCAGCTGTAAGTAACAGGCCCATGGCTCACATTCACACTGAATGCAAGATAGATGTAGCTACAGTAATTACCACTGAGTACATTTTCACATTTCTTGTTATATAGTTACATAATATACAGTACATACAATGTGTGCATGCTACATGTAGACAAACAGACATACAAACATAGTGATTATATTTATATATCTATATATTTTTGAATGTGTATTTTTCTGTAGCTGCACATCCCAAACTTTAAACTGCATCTTTTTGTTAAGTTTTTCTCAAGAAAGAATATGAACTAGTTTAGTTTACATTCATAAGGCATAGATGTACAGTACATTTTATATATATATATATATATATATATATATATATATATATATATATATATATATATTGAAATTGCATTAAATTAGGTCACTATTCAAATTATCAAAAGGTAGATTTTGCACAGATACATGCCATGAACTATGATTTTTAAATTACAAGTTTGTCTCTTATTTTTCTCCAGAGCTACACATCCTATGCAAAAATCTGTGCCTCTTGTCTATGCATACATGATGTCAGTGTTTTTATAGTTGTGAAAAACAACTGCAGTATACAGTATCTTAATGAACTCTTTCACATAAGGTCACACAAAGTCTTAACTACTAATGATGCAGCATGTGAATCATTGTGAATCAATGTCAAGTTTAAAACATTCTGTCTGTTAAAGACTTACCTACGCAGAAATGTACTTTGTTGTCACACCAGAAGCATGGCCGAGTAACCCTCTTTGTATCTGTTCAGGTATGGACCTGATTGATCCTAAAGAACTGGAGAGCATGAGACATCAGCTTGAAGATGCACAGCGCTGGAATGCCTCTCTGCAGGCTCGTTTAGGAGCCATACAGAATCGTGGAGGAGGGGTTGGTGGTACCAACGATGGTGGTAAGTAGTAGAAAATACACTTTTATTCACTTATTTCAGAGTTTTGGTAGATGAGAGTATTTTGTTACATGTGACTCTAATGTTTTTCAGGTGACACTTTGAGTTTCATTGGAGATCAGACTTCCTACATGAGTATCTGTGTGGGAGATGGGCAGGATGACAGCTTGTCTCTACTCTCTACACAGGAGCTTAGGCAGAAGGTGAAACTAACTTTTTAAGCTAAATAAAATGTTTGAACTAAAGCATTGTCTCTGTAACGAATACAACAGTAG
This sequence comes from Gymnocephalus cernua, assembly GCA_023631565.1. Lineage (NCBI taxonomy): Eukaryota > Metazoa > Chordata > Actinopteri > Perciformes > Percidae > Gymnocephalus > Gymnocephalus cernua. The sequence continues at coordinate 24,697,380 of CM042442.1, forward strand.
ATTTTAGCTGGTTGGCAAGACGTGTCAGCAAAATATGTAAATCAGTAAGACAATCATTAAATGGATAAAAATGAGTCTGTCTGGGCCTTAGGTGCTGGAGCTGCAGGATTTTGTCAGCAGCCTGCAGACTTTAAACAACGAGCTGCAGAACCGGCTGTCATTATTGGAGAAGTCAGACCGTCATGCTTACGACAACGAAGACCAAGACGTGGCCAGCAGTAGCCCCTTAAAACAGGTTAGAGGCCGCAAAATACAGCTGCAAATGGAGGAAGCCCTTGAAGCTGAGGTGTCAAACTTTCCTAAAACTTAACAATGAAGGGCACCTTTCTGTTATTTATCAGCAAATGTTTGCACAGTATGTCCACATTTAGCAAATACTTGATGAATCATATCGTAACATCCACCTGTATTAGCTCCTTTCTAACCTTTGAACCTACATCTTAACCTTTGCTCTGTCAAGCCTGTTACTAATGTCTTGTCTAATCTTTACTCTGTTTCCTGCCTGTAGTAGACTATCCTCATTTTCTCCTTCACCTTTCCTAATCAGTCCCTGTTTTCTTTTTTATCTCTGTCCCCCATGAAATGCTCTCTCTTCACCATGCCACATTAGACACGTCATACCATTCTGCTGTTGCTGTGCAGTGTTTTTATGGATTATGTTTCCTCATTAAGTTTTCTTTTACCGAGCCATGTGTGTCACACTCGCCTCCCATCCCATTACTCTAGCAGCTTGAGAAGACGCAGGAGATGCAGCCTGTGGCTCACAGTAACAGGACGCATCACTCTGGTCAGGATAAAGAGAGTCAGACAGACATCAAACTAGGACAGGTATAAAATAGATGATCATTTATTAAATTGAATAAGCTTTTGAAATTCAATGTAATTGCTCTGGGGAATTGTTCTTCCCTTTTTTGTGTAGCTTTAACCAATATTTCTAAACTATTTCTTTTTAGCTGGTTACTGGAAAGCTGTTGGGTGATATGAGTATGGACAGTGGCCTTGGCCAGAGTAGAGAGCATGCTCGGTCTGGCAACGACAACTTGGACACTGTAGAGAAAGATTGGAACAGTGATATAATGGCACTTAAAACCCTGCTGAGTCATTGTGGGACTTCATCAGTCTCGCACCTTAGGTGGGTCTTTTCTTCAGCATTGTCCAGATCCTACTACTTATTTTCACTGTAAGAGTAAGTTGCTTGAACAGTAAACTAATCAAATGCCCCTTATTGCAGAGAGGAGCTGCTCAGACTAAGATCAGAAAATGTAAAGCTGCGGGGTCTCTTGAAAGAACAAAAATCTACAGAGTGTAAAGAGAAAGAGAGCACAGACGCCTCAGGGAACAGCAGTGATGGACAGGCTGAATTGAGAAGGAGTGCGGACACGCAGGCCGAGTCAAAAGGTCACTCTAAGGTCCTCAATCCGTCGAAGGAAAAGGGAGAAAAGAACTCTAAAGAGGTGTCAGATGGGGATACCCCTGTCACCACTGAGCTAAGTGTCAGTACCACAGAGGGGATGGAGAGTCAAAATACTAAAGGCCAGTTACACAGCAAGAGTGTAAAGCAGCATGTCGCAAGGCATGGGGTAAGTTTTGTATTGAGTGTAAAGAAACACTACATTGCTTTCTGCATGAAGTCTAATTGTCACTGTTTTTAATGTCTGTTCCATTTGTTTCAATTGTAGGCTGGTGTCAAATCTCGCCTCCCGGTCCCTGTGAGGCTGACAGTGGAGGCTAGCGGCAGCAGGCAGTTTGTGAGCTCTGATCATCTCAAAACTGATGCACTTCAGCACCTTCATTTAGATGGTGTATATGTGTCTGACCAGCAACTGCATGCAGACTCCGACCCCCTCATGTCACCCCAGCACAGCACTTCCCCTTCTTCCACGCTCAGATATGCACATCGTACTGGCAGTCCAGTAGGGTCGGATAAGGGCTCTGAAACTGGAACAACATTGGATCACACCGAGGCCAACTCTGCTCTTTTCACTCAGCTGGAACTTCTCCACCAGGAGTGTCAAGAGAAAGAGACCCTCCTCAAGAAGCTAAGTGAGCAGCTAGCTGATTGGGATGAGCTCCACGCTCAGCTCCAGGAAAAGGACCGGCTCAATCGGCAATACGTGGAGGCCTTACAGGCTGCAGAATCCACCATCGCTTACCTGACCGCCTGCAGTCTAGACAGCCAAGGAGGATTTGGGTCGCACACCAGTCCGTGTGTAGGTTCTGGCTCTGTCGGTTCAGATTCTGCCCTTTACAGCAGATGCATGGAGCTGCAAAAAGCCCTACAGGAGAAGGAGGAGCTCAACAACCAGCTTATAGAGCTTCTGAACATGGCAGAGAAAGCCATCACCTCCACTGCTGGCCAAGAAAAGATTCCAGAAATCAGTGATTTATGTTTAAAGATAGAGATGGCCTTGCAGCAGGTGAACATATCTTCAAATAGCCAGAGCCCAAGAAGTATTTTTGGAGGCACAGAGGACTCTATGCAAGAGTTGCAGCGACACACAGACTCTTTGCAGGAGGCACTGTGGCAGCAGAATAGGCTTAATGCAGAGCTGCAGGAAAAACTGAGAGCTGCAGATGCTGCTGCTCAACATGGCTACAACAGTGACCAGAATGGGAAATGTTCAAGGCAGGTAGCAGCAGAATCACTAAAGGAAAAGGAGTCAAAGGAACATCAATGGGGAATGGGAAGTTCTGATAATGTCAGTTTAAATCCAGAGATGACTAAAGTTTTAATAAACTGCCTTAGTGCAGCAGAGTCTGCCGTTGCCTCTCTGGCAGCACACTGTACAAATACCAGCTCCTTGGTTTCTGGTAGATCATCACAGACCAGTCCTGACCTGCAGATGAACTTAGACAAACTTCAGAGAGCCCTGCAAGAGAGGAAGGAACTAGGAGAACCCACCCAGTTAACCACAAAATCTAGCAGCAGTCAGTCTGCTGCTTCACCTGGAACAAAGGGACAGCTTCACCAAGAACTCCATAACAACCTCTGCCGCCTCTACAAGGTCTTCAATGATCACTATCAGAGAATCTCTGAACTGCAGGCTACCCTACAAGAAGAGAGGGGCCGCAGTAAGGAGAGTGAGGTCCACAGGACTGTGCAGGATGCCAAGGGATTACCACCAAGTGTTCAGGTCCAACTGGAGACTCTCCATAAGGCACTGAGGGAGAAGAAGAAAGCATGTAAAAGCCTGGAAGAGAAACTGGCCACTGCTCTTACGTCCCCTGAAACTGTACAGAGAGGTAAGAAAACACATGCTGAGTTTTTTCTTTCTTTGCTTAAAGTATTTGAATTGTGCATGTTTGCATGCAAATTTGTCAATTGTTTTTAAGTTGAAGTCAAACCCATCATGAACACCATGAAGGAGAGAGACTGTACATGTTAAATGATTTCTTCCTAATCCAACATATATTGCCTCCAATGCCAGCTCTGGAGCAGGATGACAAAGGCGTGCAGGTGGATTTGCAGGACCTGGGTTACGAAACCAGTGGCAAGAGTGAGAACGATAGGGAAGGGAGCAGTAGCACAGGTAGACGGCTTTTAGACAGACATTGCATGTCTGTCTGCTGAGTGGACACTAATCTCAAATGTCGATAGATTCTCTCTATACTGTATGTCTGCATGAGGAGTGAACAGAGGCGACTGTAACACATTGTCTCTTACCTTGAGAATTTGTTTTCCATTTGGGTCTCACAACCACACACTCTACTGGTTTTAACCTGGTATTTCTCCACACTATTCCCAAATGGAAATGGGCTGTCAATACTTTGCATTGACAAATTCTTGCATGTTTCCACTCTGAAGTTTGGGAATGTCTTTCGAGCACTCATTAACCTTTCACTTTGATTTCTTGCCTTATTTCAAAGCCAAGCTGTATCTCAAATGATTTATTTCCTATTGTAGCACAATCACCATTTGTTTTCCACAACTTTGTAATGTTCTTCTGTTCCCTTGTTGATTGTTTTTTGTGTCCATTGTGTTGCCAGATCTAGAGGTTGGTGTGAACCTTAGTTGCAGCGCCTCTAGCCTGCCTTCCCAACACGAGCAGGCCACCTTTTCCTCCACTGAAAACCTGGACTCAACCTCCAGCACCCCATATCCTAGTTCGCCAGCTCTCAGCTCTGCCAAGGTATTAGACTTACTTTTTGCTAATCTCCTCTCCCTGAGCGATTGTCCAATCATAGCTTAGCAACTGTAACTAGGCACAGCAAGTCTGTCAAGCTATGGATGTTTCCATATGTTATGCAGTGCATGGGGTGAGATACTCTGTATTGAAAGACTTTGGAGGCTTGTGTCTTTTTATTTTATTTTTTAAAAACACGGTTACTGTAGGCTAACGTTAGAAGCTCTGTCCTGCTCTTTATTGTATCTGGGGAAGTTTACATTCCAGAAACCCCAGCAAACATCACCTGAGATAGCATTACGTTTGGCAAACACACTGGTTAGTCCTCATTCTTTTCTTTAAAAAAAAAAAAGTAATAAAAAAATGTACAAATATAAACTACAGGAGCTGGTTTTAAGCTAAGTAAGTCTTAACTCAGCGATCTAAGTCCGACCTAATAGTTACGCCAGTAGCACCATCTTGGCTTAAGCCCTCTTCTCGCTAAGACCGGGCGTAATTCTTACGCCTAGCCAGTAGCAGGCGTAAAGTTGAAATCTAAGCACGTTTCTACACACCTTCCCAATTCACACTCACGCTACCTGTATGGACGACCTGGAGAGACGGTATTCTCTTCCAGGTCGGTACCACCACTTTCCGCACCTACTAAACCAGTAAAAGCCGGGGAGTCCCCTCCAAATGTATCCACAATGATGTCACTATAAATTGATGTTTTAGGGGGAGGACCCCCGCTGGTTGGACGGTTTGTTTTTTGAGGACTGGTCTTTCTTCACTCTGCTCAGGAGGTCTTTCCACTTTTTTGGTACATTGCTCTCTGTACGAAAGCTTGCCTGAGTCAGAGCAATCGTTGATCGCCTCCGTTATCTGTCTCCATGTTGTTTGTTTCTTTTTGTTTGTTATAATGTTGGACTGCTTGGCAGTCAACGTATGTCTGTGCTAACTGTACAGCTCTAACAATTTTCTTATCTCAAAGTCTTTTTCTTTGATTCTCCATTGAAACGGCTACAACTTTACAAAACAGAGGAAAATAGTTTACAACGTATCCTAGCAACGCACGTTGCTAAGCAATGGCCACAGTTCCGTGGTCATTCACATGAACGTGCATCGCTAAAACCAGGCGTAGTTAAGCCTAGGCTTTAGTTTGGTTGGTGCAAGTCAATTCTAAAGACTGGTCTTAACACTGGTCTTAAGACCAACTAAGCAGTTAGGACCAAGCTTAGTAAAGACCAGTTGGTGCAATTGGCTCCAGGATAACCGTACAATTCACAGCTTGGCAGAAAATAACAGTCTGAGCTTACATTTTTTCTTACGATAGCTCTACACTGCAATAATGTTATAAGAACAGTGCTGTTTCTTTATTTCCATGTCTTCTAATCATCAGCAGGATGTTGACTTTTGCCAAAGACGTGCACGGTTAGCCTCAGTCTTTTAGCGTGTCATTATGCATATGGCTGTCAAGTTCATATTTAAGACCCCTTATACATGGTTCTTGTTTTAAAACAATTTGGATAGAAACATTGAAAAGTCAGCTGGGGAGCGTTTTGAACAAACTCATGGAGCTAACGCTCTGCTTCAGCAGATCAAATCTGCCGGCTACAGTTTTTTAGCTGGCAACACTGCCGGTCGGTGGCTAGAAATGAGAAGCATTTGTCTAACTCTGTAAAATCAAGGACCCATGGTTTGACAATTACTAAGAATTTTAAACAATTTGCTGCTGTAAAAATTGTACAACCCAAATTTGAGTAGAAACTGATATTTTTATTTACCCTTTTTCTTTCTGTTTTCAGGTCAGTCTGAAAAGCCTGCAGGTCTATGATGAGTATGGTGTTTCTAAAGACCCTCTGCAGCTTCAGGGACAAGTCAGAGAGCTGAAGGTCCAGCTGGAAAACCAGACCAAACTCATCCTCCAAATGCAAAGTCTTCTGCGCAGGAACTCTCTCTCCAGTGACCTAGTTGCCAACAACTCTGATCCCTCAACAGTCAGGAATCAAGACGGGACACTGCAAGAGGACCTAAGGCAAGATGGGAGCTACAGAAGTGGGCAGCTAAGGGAGAAAAAGGAGGGTGAAAACCTGGCGATGAAGGATAAAACCACCCATTTGACTATGGAACTGGAAAGAGAGAGGACACTGAACAAAAGCATGAGTGAACAGCTGCAGCAGACCTGCAGCCGCTCTACATCACCTGCAAGGTCAACAGTCTTTCTCAGGGCATTACCAACATTATACTATTTTTTACAATCGGTGAAAGCTGCACAGTCATTTTGACAATTATATCTTGACTAATGGATTTTCACCCCCACTTGCCCTCATTGTCTTTTCCACAGACTGGACTCCCTTGTGCAGTCGCAAGCCAGGGAGCTGTCACAACTGAGGCAGCAGATCAAGGAGAGCCGTAGGCTTGGAGCCCTGCAGCGTCGGCAGCTGGATGAGTTGAGCAAGGCCTTTAAGGAGCTGCTGCAGGCCGGTCAAGTCGACTACTACATGGGGGAGGCGGTCAAAGAGCAGCTGGACAAGAGCCTGAGCATTCTGGACAGGCTGGAGGGACGGCTGGACAAAGGTAGTTTGTAATTGCATCTGTTGTGTTTTAAGAAATAGTGCTTTTCATAACCATACTGCACAAACACAGTTTAGATATTTGATTTATGATACAGCACTGTGCCAAAACATATAAATCCCTAGCCGACACACATGCTAATAAAGAATGAAGTATGGCTCTCTAACTTAATACTTAATCTAAATATTTAATAAAGTTAAAGGGGGGGTACTAAGTCTTTAAAAAGTTATAAAAACAGTATTCACATATTGTGCAGAAATGTGTCAATGTTTTACAAAAAAGCACAAGCCACCAGCAGAAGGAGATGAACACAAAAGAGCAGTCGTTCGTAACTGATTTCTACAGACAGGCCCTTGACAGCATCTTTTCCTCTGTCTGTTAGGAGAGCCTTGTCTGGATAATGAGGACGTGGTGGCCCTGGAGCTGTCTCGTAGGTACGTCTCAAACTCTCACGCTGCACTTTGCTTATTGTCAATGTCTTAATTTAGTTACTTGTATTCAATTGGTGTTTATTTGTGGTGAAAAACAAGTTTCTGTATTATTTAGAATCCTCCAATCCATCTTAATGTTAGGGTTACAGGGATACTTACTTACTTGTTGTGATACTTTAATGGCATTCAATGGCTACTCACTAGCTGTGCTGTTTTAGTGTTTGTCTCATGACCCTTTAAAGACCTCCCCCTACCACCTCCTCCAGCCAGCCAATTGCCTTATGACCCCGGGCGGTGCGTGAGTTGTTGGCTTTGAATAGCGTCTTGCTGTTGACCTAATTTTTGCGGTGACAGCCAAAACATTAAGGTTACACTGCCCCCAAACTGGGTCACCGGGGACTCTGAAAGATTAGAGGGAAAACACATGCACAGACACACACACACGCACGCACACACCAGTATCATAGTTCAGTATCATCCAGAAAGCAAATTAAGCTTTGCATAAAACAACAATATGTGTATATATGTACAGTCCAACACTATTAACAGAATTTGAAACACTCTACGTTTTTATTTCCCACTATTGGCTGGGAAAATAATTATCGGAGAACTCTAAGTGCAGTTTTCCCTTATGTTTGATTGGGAATGATAGTAAAAATCGTAGGATTTGTGGTTTTAAAAATTGCTTTTTTATTTTGATTTATTGACATAGTTAAATTGACTTCGGTGTTACATGATGACAATTACATTTTTAGATTAGAATATAAAGTTGCTCATAGTGACATGAGTTAATCTATATTATTATTATTATTATTATTATTATTATTATTATTATTATTATTATTACTGATGTGGGCAGTCTTGGGGAGCTTCAGCAGGGATCACTGTTGCCCTGTGAGAAGAGCATGAGAGATCTTTCTGACAGCCCGGCTAGAATCCAGCAGGAGATAGATAATCTGCGTCTGGAACTAGAGGGCGAGAGAGAGCTGCTGCAGCAGCATGTCAGCCTCCTTGTCCAGCAAAACCTCACAGTGGCTGAATACACCAGGGAGCAGCTGGACCTGTGAGTGGGTTTGATCCAGATGAACAGCATGATGTTTGCTGTGAACTCCTCTTTCACATTTTCCAGCTGTGTGTTGCTGCTGAAAGTTGCAAGTCCTGTGGGAACACATTTTTCTTGACGTCTTAAGTCTCAAGTTGTGTCTCTTTTTGGGGTGCTCCTCCTTGTGCTGGGTACTTATCTTCCCTGTTTTACATTGTTTTGCTCTCCAACACCCAGCAAGATTATGTGATGGATAAAATCCAAATGTTGACTAATGACTAATTCCCTTCCTCTTTCCTTTCCTCTTCCACCTCCTCCCAGATTGGCGAAAGAGCTGCAGGAAAAGAACCGTCTGATCCAGAGGCTGCAGAGCCCGTGCCAGTTCAGAGGCCAAAGTCCCAGCAGCCACAACAGCTCTCGCTCTGATCTGTACCACTCGGACCGGAACTCCTCCTCCTGCCAAAGCAGCCCGACCACACAAAGTGTTAATCCAGCCCACAGTAAGCACACAGATATGTTCATATAAGCTGCAGATTTCTAGATGTAATACTTAAACCCAATCACAAATAAATTAGTGATTGGGTGTGAAAGCCAAGTCAAATTAAAGCCTTAAGTGTCACAGACGCTGGGCCTAGCCAGGTATAGTGTACTCAACTGTTTAGTTATTTTAGACTACACAACTTTTTAAAAATGCATATTTTCTCCTTTCCTTAACTTAGAGGTATATCTTTGACATTACCTGAGTGCTTGTCCACGGGCCTGGTCAGTCTAGTCACAGCCTGTAATGGCACTTATTTTACACAAAGATCCATTCTGTTGCAGTGAGGCGTCCAACAGGACAAAGCAGGTCGCCCAAGGGCTGATCAAGTATCCAGTTTCAATCCATCTCATTCAAAGTTGCATTATTCAGTGCCACCTATCCGGTTCACTCTTCAAATTGTGTTTCCCTTGGGAAAAGAGGCCGCAAAGGTTATTGCAGAGATAAGTGAAGCATGTGGATATGTGAGAGGTCCTGCAGATGGGCCTGTAGACCTAAACTCGCCTTTCCCTTACTGCTACAACACTATAGTTGCCAACACTTAACCCATTTGGCTCTTTATATTTCAGTGGTTCATCATTAGTGGTTCTGTTGCTACTTTTGTTAGCATGGAGAATAGGAAGTGGTTGACATTTTGGTTTACCAACTCCCAACTACAGGAGGAGGAACATGACCTAGTATCAATTTAGGAATGTATGAGGGGTAACAGAAATGTCTTTCACACAAAATGTACCACCAAAATGCCCCCAAAAAATTATTTATTTATTTACATTTTCATTATTTATCTATTTACCCGTTGTTGTCTCCCTGTACATGTTTAGGCCAGCGACACCCTTCTGATTGGACAGGACTATCTGTCCCACCTGTAGGAGGAGCTCAGGAAGACGGTGTGTCTGGTCACATGGATGCTGCCAGCAGACTGCCGGGCCTGCAGAGGGAGAACTGGCGACTACAGGATCAGCTGAGGGGCAGCGAGGAGCTCAACGCCACCCTGCGCAGTGAACTGGACCTTCATCGCTCAATTATGGCCCAGACCAGCTCCCACCATCAGGAACAGGATCAAAGCCATGACCAGGAGGGTTCAGGGCCTCAGTCTCATAAACGAGACGGAGACATTGGCTCACAAAAAAATACTGATGAACAGCCTCGCACAATGAGTTCAGGTAAACATGGGCTGTCACAATTCCATTTATTCTGCTTTTGTTATTTGAAGACAAATTGTGGTTTTGTGCTTTGTATATCCATGGTGTAGCAACATTTTGGGGATTTGTTGTTTTAATGAACATATGCAGAATTATTTGAAGGGGCATTCCACCGATTTTACAAGTTCAGTTTACTTGTAATAAGTATTTGGCACATGAAAACAGTGGAATTATGTCTTCTTTGGCTCTGGAGGAGCTTTTCAAGGTCTGGAAAAAAATAATCCTGATGATGTTGTAGCGATGTCATCGGGTTATCTCAGTTTGGGCTTGAAGAATACGTCTTACAAACTTGGGGTGTGGCGTTTGAAAGGACATGGTTATTTTACATTATTACATGTCATTTAGCTGATGCTTTTATCCAAAGCAACTTACAATTGCTATATATCAGAGGTCACATGCCTCTGGAGCAACTAGGGGTTAAGTGTCTTGCTCAGGGACACATTGGTTGACGTATCGCAGTGGGAATCGAACCCGATCTCCCACACCAAAGGCATGTGTCATATCCACTGCGCCATCACCACCATGCAGAGAGGGTTTCATAAAGAGTTTAATAAGGGTTATCGAGTTGCATTATGGGAAATATTGGGTCTAGTGTTTTTGTAGTTTTGACCCATGCTGGGGATTAAAAGTCAGGATAATTGACTTATGAATCTGTTATGTCTTGTGTGTGTCTCTTGTAAGTGCAGTTTATGTAACTACTACTACATCCCCTCAAAGTACCCCTTTAATTTAGCATTATGCATTTGCATCTGTCAGACTTGCTTGCAGAACATCTGCAGGAGATCCGCACTTTGCGACAGCGCCTGGAGGAGAGCATCCGCACCAATGACCGTCTCAGGGAACAGCTGGAGAAGAGACTAGCAGAGGTGGAGAAAGATCCAGGTACACACCTGAAATCATCTGCCTGTGTTTCATTCCCTCTCTGTCAGTGTGGATATTAGAGTGTGTGTACTGTGTGTGTCAATAATTTGGTTGGGAAATTCTGCACAAAAATGAAAAATACTCTTCTTTATCGAGAGTACTTATTTGTTGGGTGATGCGTGTGTATGTGTCACGTGTTCAGCAGCCACCAACATCTTCATCCATGGCAACGAGGAGCAGGGTCAGCTGGCCAACGAGGTGCGATTCCTCTGGGGACAAAACCAAGCCCTGAAGGAACAGCTCAGCCTGGGGTCTAGAGGTAAAACACACATTTTCGTACAAGCTTTCTTTAACCTCTATTCAGGAACACATCTTTTCAGTCAGTAGACCAATAGATGTAGAGAGCCAATAGTTTTCCAGATACCCATCTGCTAGTCTGTCCTGGCTGGTGATGTTTTGCCCATGCCTTTGTCAAAACTGACACATTGACGGTGCTTAAAAGTAAAGTAACTAAAGTAAAACAATTTAACTTTACTAATTTAACTTTTCACTAACTCAAAAATATTTGTATTTCCTTCAGACAAGCAGAAGGAGAACGAGAAACTACGGGAGACTCTGGCCAGGCGGACGGCCAAACTGGAGCAGAGCAGGAGGGAGTGTGAAGCTCTGAGGCAAGAAAACAGCCGACTGCAGGAGAGGCTGGAGCACAGCAGCCAAGAAAACTCCCAGCTGCATGAGTCACTGCACTACAGCAAGGAGGAACTGCACAGGTACACGCACATCACACTGCAACCTGGACGTACTCACTCAGTTACTTACACACACACACACACACACACACACACACACACACACACACACACACACACACACACACACACACACACACACACACACAGAGGTAGCATTCACTACCCTACACTTCTAAATGTCTCCTCGCAGTACACACACTATCATTACTACTCTCTTTCATGCAACCAGAAACTACACAAAGCTACTAATTACCATTCTGAATAGTCATTACAATTACCATTATTCCATACTATTGGTACAACTTGGAAACATGATAGTCTCATTTGTAAGCTCATCCCTGAACACACACACACACGCATCCATACATACTATAATGATGGTATGTGACCTCTTGCCCTGGGTCCTACTGACATAGATGAGTGAGGCTGACATCCAAAACCTGGAGTCTAGTTTACGGTCAGATCACTTCTCCTCTCCCTTTCCTTCCTCGTCTCTTGTGTGTGTTTGGTTTTGTGGACTTCACACTCAGTTTCCCGTTCATTAAGTATACCTGTAAGAAATTTATAAATATTAAAGTAGAACACTGCAGTCCAGTAATAAATCCTACCATCATTAGGATTTGAATGCTCATGTAAAACAAATAATTTAAAAAAAAAATGTATTTTTGCTGTGAAAGTATTTTAAATATTTCAATTCAAATGAATCAATGAATAATCAGCATTAGTGACATTAAAGTTAAACTCTTTTTATTATAAATACCATATAATGACCATAACAATCAACAATATGACCTAATATGCTGAGGAAATAAATTTAAAAGGGTATTTTACAATAACTACGAATGCACCGCGAGGCTGTAAGTTACCAGTTTCATTGAACGCACCGTCTCCATCTGTGTTTTTCCGACAACGGCCGAAACACAGAAACTTTACACCATTTAGTGTTAACTGTCAGCATTTTAACCGTGTTTAATCCAGCTACTAGCTAGCGGAAGGCTAACGTTACCTGCTGTTGAGCGTCACGTGCAACAATGTTTCTGTTGCCTGTACCTCCTTCATTTTACAGTGAAATGGTGGCTAGAACGGCTCCGGGTGAAAGGTCAATATGGAATGGATTAATCTGCGTTATTTTTTTTCAACGCGTTATTTTTTTCTCAAATTAATCGAAATGAACACGTTATTTTGACAGCCCTAAAAAAAACTGTCTGGAGGTGTTAATTCAACTTTATTGTCATTTTTAAGTCTGTGATTTGTGGTGCTGCCAAATTGTGTTGTGTTGTTTCTAATATTTAGTCAGCTGCATTAATATAAATGGACCGAAATGTAAGACTGAGTACAGCCATTCACTTCATGTCCTATGGTCCTGTGATAAGATCCAGGAATTTTGGACCCAGATACATGATAACCTATGTGAGACTGCAGAGACCCAGGTTCCATTCATTCCATTGTATGATGGGCTTTTGGTGTTGTCATTTATACACATTTTTGGTTTATTTGGTTTATAGTTTGTCTATTTTGTTACCATTTTGTTGAATGGTCATGAATATCTATTTATAGATTTTTGTCTTGGTGGGCGGTAATGACGTGGGGGGGTAGATGTGTTGTGTTCATGTTGCAAGTTGTATGTTTTGTATGTTGTTGCAAGTTGTATGTTGTTAAAAAATGTTTTTGTTAATCACAATAAAATATATAAATGGACCGAGGAGAGTTCAGAAAAGTCTTCAGGTTCTAGCAAGTGAAAATTGAAAACCTAGAAAAGAAAACTGAGGCAAAAAGTTTGAGCTGCATTTTTTCCTTTTTTACATTTGACCTTTGTTGGATAGCAACAGTTTAGAGACAGGAAACATGGTGAGAGAGCACATATGACCATGGTATTCGTCTTAACCACCAGGATGACCCAAAGACATTTTTTTTTTTATCTCATTGTCACCCATTTTTTAGAATAAAAAACAAATGCGAGCCGTGGTGTGCATAGATGGGAGTATTCCCTCTTTGTAAATTAATATGAACCTTCATTTTTATTTTTTTTTCATTGATTTTGGTGTGTTTTTGTGAATGCTTCCAGGTTGCAGTGTGATGTGAAGCTCCAGAGGCAGCAGCTTTCTGACTCGCAGCATCTTCTGCAGTCACTGCGGGTGGAGCTGCAAGTTTACGAAAAGATCAAGACTGAAGCTGACAAACCCAACGGTACTGCAAGTTTATTTTTAAAGAGCATATTGACGTGTTATGTAGTTTAAATAGTAATGGAGGAAGACAAGACAGTGTGACTAAAGAACTACAACTCATCTAAATTTAAAAACGTTTTAGTAATCATTTTTGTATCTGTACCACTCTTTGTAGCCAAAGACATATTTTCCTTTTTAATTTCTACCCTAGACTATACATTTTTATATATGATGTTTTAGGGTACTGACATAGAAATTGATAGATTAACACATGATTTCTTCTCTAAGCAGGAACCAGTGAGGCTACCCAGGAGACTCACTCAGGCTCAGTCCACCTCGGTGAGCTGTTGTTGGAGATCAGACACCTGAGGCTGCAGCTGGAGAGGAGCATCCAGACCAACACCGCACTGCGACAGAGGCTGGAGGAGCAGCTGCTCAGAGGACCCAACCGCTCTGAAACCATCAACATCAACTACCTGCTGTCCTCTCCAGGTAAACACAAGGCACAGACTCGCTTGCTAGTTACCTGTGACAGGTAAACAGAGGCATGTAAACACACAGGAACCTGCCAGGCCATTTTAATGTTGGTTTTACATTCTTCTTAGATGAAGGAGGCAGGGCACCAGGTCGTGAAGGCTGTGATCCTCTCCGTCACTCATTTCAGAGTCACAACGAACACACCAGTCTCCTCCAAGGTAAGAAAACCTCATCGGAATCGGCTTTAAATTTCAGCAGGATGTACTCTTTCACACCGCCTACCAGGGTTGGGCTAGGGTTGTCTGATCAGGGTTCAACCCCCCTTTGGAAATTCAAACCAAGCCAGTCCACATGGGTATATCTCTTGTCGTGACAATTCAGAGATCACCTGGGTCAACCCGGAAGCAATGCATAACAATTAGGCTACCTTAAATGCTAGAATGGGCCCTTAAATGCTAGAATGGGCGGGGCTTTCACGTAATATTCAGTGAACAGCTAACATCAGATAGCCTACTCCAGTCCATCTGTATACCAGCAGAACTAATATTTTGAAGCTACTTGAATCTGTCATTGTACAGTAGGGAGATATAAATAAAGCTTACTTTTATGATTGTTTCACAATGATTACGTTCTAAAGCAAAAATAAAGAACCATCAAACACTTCTCAGATGATTTTGTGCGGACTGATATCTCCTCCTCTGCATATTTATTGCAGCAGCTGGACAAGTAAGTAGGTTACTCTAGTATTGATTTTTGACTATTTTAAGACGAGGCGAGAACATTTCTCTTTGTTTGATTTCATTAAAAGTAAAGTTGGGCTTTACTGTTGGCTTCACGACTCATTTTTAAAAAAGAAAAAAGAGAGAGATTCACACTCCTCAGCAGCCGCACTGAACTGCAGTCTGCAGACAGGTGTCTCGTGCCAGAGAGAGGGAGTAAGAGCTGCGGTGCAGAGAGAATTAAACAAAACTTATTTTTATACCTTTACGTTCAAATGCTGGGTTTTTACAGGCAGCTGTGCCTGTAAAACTCCGCTCATGCCCTGCAAAAGGCAGACTAGTGAACATTCGGGCACACACTGCCAGCGGACTGTTGAAACTGCCTGTGAAAATCAGTTTTATACAGTCTATGGTGAAAACTCGGCGACCTGTGACGACTGCCCCACTGTCATTTCCAACCAATCACAATTTGTCCCACCCCAGCTGTTAGTGACTCAGGTTGTGTGCAATTCACAATGAAATCGACCCTAGTCTACTCTGATCAAACCCACCTGGCGACCTGGGTCGCGAAGCCGAGTAGATCGAGGAGGATCACCCCATTCAAACACACAGTCGACCTGGGTATATGTGATAGGGGTATTAGTGTCGTTATCCAGTGTTTTGCAGAGAACGAATGATGATATTTTAAAACCTCTTTTCAGATGAGAAACGTAATGCTTGCTCAGAGGTGGACGGCCAGTCATTCAGCAGCAGCTCGGGTGAAAGCGTCTCCGGCGCTCCCTCTCGCCTGGTGCCGGGCCACCGGATGTGGGCCAATCGCAACGGCCGCCATATTTTGGGTCTGATTGAGGACTACAATGCCCTCCGCAAGCAGATCTCAGAGGGACGTAAGCTGTCGCGTAGCATGGACACACAACTGCAGGAGAGTCTGCACACACTCAGACAGCAGGGCTCTAACAACAAGGTACTGCCAACCTATCATGTTTAAGATGTTTTTATTTGCAGTTTGTGATAAAACAAATTAAATGAAAAGGTTTTACTGAGGTTTTCATTATTTCACATCTTGCACAAATCAGACATACCAAGTCATTAGTGTCATTATGTGTATATCTTCATAGGTGATAGAACAGGAGCACCTGAAAAATTTGTCTGGCAGCATGAACACCATGCAACACGTGTTAGAGGAGGCTTGGCGACTGCTCAAACTGGTGTGGAGAGTCTCTTTGCCAGTCGGTAACACAGCAGGGGACGGCGGAAACAACCAGCAGGTAGACATGCAGAAACACAAATACTGTATCTACCCTATCCAGTTAAGTATCTACGAAACCAAATCTTAATCTTTTTATCCTCCGTATCAGGATGAGCTGCTGAAAAATGAGATAGCCAGACTGAAGAGCAGGCTGTCACAGCAGGAGAGGATGCTGAGTGGAGCCGTTAAACGCCTCCGAACAACCAACCAGCTCAAAGAGGGAATGGAAAAAGTCATTATCGATCAGTGTAAGATTATCTTTTTTGCTTTTTTTGTTTTACAGTTATTTACAGTCTCTCTCTCTCTCTCTCTCTCTCTCTCTCTCTCTCTCTCTCTCTCTCTCTCTCTCTCTCTCTCTCTCTCTCTCTCTCTCTCTCTCTCTCTCTCTCTCTCTCTCTCTCTCTCTCTCTCTCTGTGTGTGTGTGTGTACACACAAACAGTCCGGTTCTGGTGGTTGATTACAGACGGATATGTGTTGATTAGCTCTTATAATGGACCGGGTGGGTAGCACACTGCCATGATTCATGGCGCTAATGTCTGATTATTCCACATTTTCATTGTGATATTTTTGGTGATTACATTCTGAATCTGCAGCTTTCTCCGTCAGGTAAATAAAGTAGTAGGTCAGATTTACACTGTAAGTCAGTGGTAAGCTATACAGTGGAGTAAGTGGTTTGGGGTCCTTCTGTAAGTAATTTTGGGGTACAATTTGGTTTTGAAGAATTCTACAAGCAGCAATACCACAGGCCAAGTTGAAAATATGTTTTTTACAATTTCTGTCACTAACGACTTCATGATAAATCGCAAACATAATTGTCAGATTAATCCATAATGAAAATGATTATCAGTTTCAGCTCCTCTGTTTACCTGTGAATAAATAAACTGGGATATGTGACTTTATTTGATAATAATATAATATCTATAATAAGAATCATTTTCCCCCAATCTAGTGTATCTAACCCACGGAGTGTTGAAGAAAGCCAGGGGGAATTTAGAGGTGAGTTTACCAAAAAATATGCCCTAGTTACAAAATGGCAAACTAATGGTCTTGTCCGCAGTGGTAAATTTTCTTTCAGTGAATTATTCTTCTCTTCCTTCTCATCCTGTATGTGAAATAATGATAGACAAATTACTGCACCCTATTTGGCCTGAAAGGCCTGTCTGGAGGACCAGACGAAGGTAAGTGTGGTTGAGGTGCAGGCTTTGAGAGTGATCTGATGCATGAGACCCTGTTGATTTGGTTTTATCTGTTGCATGAATCAAATACCAAAATATTAATGTATCATGACATACTCAGATTTCCAGTTTCATGGATTGTCATGTAATAAATCCTACTATTGTGTTTGTTTTGGACACAGTATTGATTGCTTTAGGAATTAGCGAGCCGTACCTAATCAGGGTATATTCAGCTAATTGTAATACCTTTTTTAAGACCTTTTTTCTACAACTTCTCTCATTTAAGGTGGTTTATTAAAGGTGAAATAATAATAGCAACTTGTATACAATGAATAAAGCAAAAGGATTACATGACACCCATCAATGTGGGCCATCCTGCTTCACCCTGGAGCTCCGTAGAATGGCCCAGACTTCCTAGTACAGACAGTTGATATTCTATTCTACTCCGTGGTGTTGCCTCCTCCCATTGGTTGGTTGGGGCCAGGATCCTTTGGCCCTTTGCTTCAGCGCAATCCTGGTCCAAAGACTTCTTCAGCCGCCCTCTGAAGAAGGAGCGGGCCTATAAACATATAGTCCCCCTTTTTTCGCTACTTTTTTCGACATACTATACTATGACTTTTTTCGACATAGTATATACTATTACTTTTTTCGACATACTATGCTATGACTTTTTTCCACTTTTTTCAACATAATATACTATGGCTTTTTTGTGACTTTTATCGACATACTATACTATGACTTTTTTCAAAATTTTCGACACTACTTTTTTGTGACTTTTTTCGACATACTGTACTATTACTTTTTTAGCACTTTTTTCGACATACCATACTATGACTTTTTTTCGAAATACTATGCTATGACTTTTATCAACATACTATACTATGGCTTTTTTATGACTTATCGACATACTATACTATGACTTTTTTCGACATACTGTACTATTACTTTTTTAGCACTTTTTTTCGACATACTATACTATGGCTTTTTTATGACTTATCGACATACTATACTATGACTTTTATCGACATACTATACTATGACTTCTTTGTGATTTTTTTTTGACATACTATACTATGACTTTTATCGACATACTATACTCTGACTTTTTTTCGATATACTATACTATGGCTTTTTTTACTTTTATCGACATACTATACTATGACTTTTTTCAAAATGTTCGACATACTAGACTATGACTTTTTTTCGATATACTATACTATGGCTTTTTTTACTTTTATCGACATACTATACTATGACTTTTTTCAAAATGTTCGACATACTAGACTATGACTTTTTTTCGACATACTAGACTATGGCTTTTTTATGACTTATCGACACACTATACTACGACTTTTTTCAAAATTTTCGACATACTATGCTATTTTTATCGACATACTATACTATGTCTTTTTTCGACATTCTATACTATGACTTTTTTAGTACTTTTTTCGACATAATGTACTATGACTTTTTTCAAAATGTTCAACATACTATACTATGACTTTTTTTAAAATTTTAGACATACTATACTACGACTTTTTTTTCCACATACTATACTATGACTTTTTTTCGACATACTATAGTATGGCTTTTCTTTTTACTTTTATCGACATACTATACTATGACTTTTTCCAAAATTTTCGACATACTACATATACTATGTTTTTTGTGTGACTTTTTTCGACATACTATACTATGACTTTTTTTCGACATACTAGACTATGGCTTTTTTATGACTTATCGACACACTATACTACGACTTTTTTCAAAATTTTCGACATACTATGCTATTTTTATCGACATACTATACTATGACTTTTTTCGACATACTATACTATGACTTTTTTAGTACTTTTTTCGACATACTGTACTATGACTTTTTTCAAAATGTTCGACATACTATACTATGACTTTTTCAAAATTTTCGACATACTATACTACGACTTTTTTTCCGACATACTATACTATGACTTTTTTTCGACATACTATACTATGACTTTTTTTTTTACTTTTATCGACATACTATACTATGACTTTTTCCAAAATTTTCGACATACTACATATACTATGTTTTTTTGTGACTTTTTTCGACATACTGTACTATAACTTTTTTAGGGTTTTTTTCGACATACTATACTATGGCTTATTTCGACATACTAAACTATGACTTTTTTCGACATACTATACTATGACTTTTTTTCCACATACTATACTATGGCTTTTTTATGACTTATCGACACACTATGCTATGACTTTTATCGACATACTATACTATCGACATACTATGACTTTTTTATGACTTTTATCGACATACTATACTATGACTTTTTTTCGACATACTGTACTATTACTTTTTTAGCACTTTTTTTCAACATACTATACTATGGCATTTTTATGACTTTTATCGACATACTATACTATGACTTTTTTGTGATTTTTTCCGACATACTATACTACGACTTTTATCGACATACTATACTATGACTTTTTTTGATTTTTTTTTTTTCCGACATACTATACTACGACTTTTATCGACATACTATACTATGGCTTTATTGTGACTTTTATCGACATACTATACTATGGCTTTTTTTGATTTTTTTTTTTCCCGACATACTATACTACGACTTTTATCGACATACTATACTATGGCTTTTTTGTGACTTTTATCGACATACTATACTATGACTTTTTTAAAAATGTTCGACATACTATACTATGACTTTTTTTCGACATACTATGCTATGGCTTTTTTATGACTTTTATCGACATACTATACTATGACTTTTTTTGTACTTTTTTCGACATACTGTACTATGACTTTTATCCAAATGTTTGACATACTATACTATGACTATTTCCCAAAATTTTCGACATACTATGACTTTTTTTCAACATACTATAGTATGGCTATTTTTTTTTTTTTTACTTTTATCGACATACTATACTATGACTTTTTTCAAAATATTTGACATACTATGACTTTTTTTCGACATACTATAGTATGGCTTTTTTTTTTTTTTTTACTTTTATTGACATACTATACTATGACTTTTTTCAAAATTTTCCACATACTATGACTTTTTTTCGACATACTATACTATGATTTTTTTGTGACTTTTTTAACATACTACACTTTTGGGATTCGAACCCTGTACCTTCTTGCTGTGAAACAACAGTGCTAACCATTGGACCACCGTGACGCTTTCTATACCGTGACTTTTTGTGACTTTCATCGACATACTATGACTTTTTTTCGACATACTATACTATGACTTTTTTCAAAATTTTCAACATGCTATACTATGACTTTTTTCAAAATGTTCGACATACTATGGCTTTTTTTGTACTTTATCGACATACTATAGTATGACTTTTGTCAAAGTTTTTGACATACTATGGCTTTCATTGACATACTATGCTATGACTTTTATTGACGTACTATACCATAGATCACTAACTGGCGGACCGCGGTCCGGATCCGGACCTAGAAGCCGTCCCATACGGACCCGGACCAAAACAAACGATTATGAATTAAAACCTGACGGGGCGCTTCTATTTTAATATGCACAGCTTTTGTAGTCTTTACGGTACTCGTTTTGTGAATGAGGAAACTCACCGACCAATTGCATGTGAGTTAAGCGATCCCACGTGATACCACTCAGCCAATGAAGTCTTTGCATTCCTGGCGGTAAACATTGGGACATAGTGCAGTGCAGACAGATGAGAGAGTTTTAGAGGAAAGTTACCAAGGAAAAGAAAGTCGGATTAAAAAGATAGCGATACATGTAGAAAACAAAGGGAGCAAAAACAGACGAATGAGACGGAGAAAGGGAGAGATACAGACGAATGAGACGGAGAAAGGGAGAGATACAGACGAGTGAAATGGAGAAAGGGAGAGCTACAGACGAGTGAGACGGAAAAGTTGAGGAAAATACGAGTGAGACGGAGAAAGGGAGCCATACAGACGAGTGAGGCAGAAAAAGGGTAACGGTTAGAGAAAATAAGGAACAAATGGCACTCTCCAAAAAAAGAAAAGTGGACAGTGAAAACAGAGCATTTAATGGCAAGACAGGCTAAAGCTCAATTCTCTCACTGAGCAAAAACATGGTGGAGTGGGATATGAGGGGAAGAAAGTGATACTCTAAAACTGTTCAATTGTTAAGATCTGTTGGGATTTATTATTTGTAAAATTGGTTGAGGCTGTTGAGTCAAGATGTGAAACAGAAAAGGGGAAATTCAAACTTTTCCTCCCTTTATATTATTTTTCTGAAGTTAAGCACTTTTTTATTTATTTTCTCTTATTTTGACATGCAGCCCTATTTTTATTTAGTTAATGAGAGCACATTGTACATATCTACAGTCATACATGTATGTTCAGTAGGGCTGCCCCCCCCCCCCCCCCCCCCTTGTACTGAATTAATTTGATTTGACGGTCAGTTATTGATTACATTCAGATGTTGATACAACTACTAGGCTACTTAAATATATATAACACCACATTGTTAGACATTATGATCTTCTGGACCTTTGCTTCAAAACATTTTCTTTAACTGGACCTTTTTAAAATTTTGTTGAATACCCCTGTACTATACTATGACATTTTCTCAAATTTTGGCTTTTTTGTGACTTTTATCAACATACTATACTATGATGTTTTTGTGACTTTTATACATACTACACTTTGGGGATTCAAACCCTGTGCCTTCTTACTGTGAGGCGACAGTGCTAACCAATGGGCCACCGTGACTTTTTTGTGACTTATTTCAACATACTATACTATGGCTTTTTTTTTTTTACTTTTATCGACATACTATACTATGACTTTTTTCAAAATGTTCGACATACTATACTATGACTTTTTTTCGACATACTATGGCTTTTTTTTACTTTTATCGACATACTATACTATGACTTTTTTCGACATACTATACTATGGCTTTTATCAACGTACTATACTATGACTTTTTTTCAAATTTTTCGACATACTGTGATTTCTTTTCTTTTCTACATGCTATACTATGGCCTTTTGTGATTTTTTTTATGACTTTTTTTTACTTTTATCGACATACTATACCATAGATCACTAACTGGCGGACCGCGGTCCGGATCCGGACCTAGAAGCCGTCCCATACGGACCCGGACCAAAACAAACGATTATGAATTAAAACCTGACGGGGCGCTTCTATTTTAATATGCACAGCTTTTGTAGTCTTTACGGTACTCGTTTTGTGAATGAGGAAACTCACCGACCAATTGCATGTGAGTTAAGCGATCCCACGTGATACCACTCAGCCAATGAAGTCTTTGCATTCCTGGCGGTAAACATTGGGACATAGTGCAGTGCAGACAGATGAGAGAGTTTTAGAGGAAAGTTACCAAGGAAAAGAAAGTCGGATTAAAAAGATAGCGATACATGTAGAAAACAAAGGGAGCAAAAACAGACGAATGAGACGGAGAAAGGGAGAGATACAGACGAATGAGACGGAGAAAGGGAGAGATACAGACGAGTGAAATGGAGAAAGGGAGAGATACAGACGAGTGAGACGGAAAAGTTGAGGAAAATACGAGTGAGACGGAGAAAGGGAGCCATACAGACGAGTGAGGCAGAAAAAGGGTAACGGTTAGAGAAAATAAGGAACAAATGGCACTCTCCAAAAAAAGAAAAGTGGACAGTGAAAACAGAGCATTTAATGGCAAGACAGGCTAAAGCTCAATTCTCTCACTGAGCAAAAACATGGTGGAGTGGGATATGAGGGGAAGAAAGTGATACTCTAAAACTGTTCAATTGTTAAGATCTGTTGGGATTTATTATTTGTAAAATTGGTTGAGGCTGTTGAGTCAAGATGTGAAACAGAAAAGGGGAAATTCAAACTTTTCCTCCCTTTATATTATTTTTCTGAAGTTAAGCACTTTTTTATTTATTTTCTCTTATTTTGACATGCAGCCCTATTTTTATTTAGTTAATGAGAGCACATTGTACATATCTACAGTCATACATGTATGTTCAGTAGGGCTGCCCCCCCCCCCCCCCCCCCCCCCTTGTACTGAATTAATTTGATTTGACGGTCAGTTATTGATTACATTCAGATGTTGATACAACTACTAGGCTACTTAAATATATATAACACCACATTGTTAGACATTATGATCTTCTGGACCTTTGCTTCAAAACATTTTCTTTAACTGGACCTTTTTAAAATTTTGTTGAATACCCCTGTACTATACTATGATGTATATAACATGCTATACTATGACTTTTCAAAATGTTCGACATACTACGACTTTTTTTTGACATACTATACTATGACTTTCATCGACATACTATGCTATGGCTTTTTTCAAAATTTTCGACATACTATACTATGTTTTTGTGTCCTTTTTTTTTTTTACATACTACACTTTGGGGATTCGAACCCTGTATCTTCTTGCTGTGAGGCAACAGTGCTAACCATTGGGCCACTGTGTGCTTTCTATTTTTTTGACATACTATACTATGGCTTCTTTGTGACTTTTATTGACATAATATACTATGACTTTTTCCGACATACTATACTATGACTTTTTGTTATCACTTTTTTCGACATACTATTGACGCAGTCCAGTTGGTCAGTCAGGACAGAAGACCTACAACTTCTCTCATTTAAGGTGGTTTATTAAAGGTGGAATAATAATAGCAACTTGTATATAAGGAACAAAGCAAAGAGATTACATGACACCCATCAATGTGGGCCATCCTGCTTCACCCTGGAGCTCCGTAGAATGGCCCAGACTTCCTAGTACAGACAGTTGATATTCTATTCTACTCCGTGGTGTTGCCTCCTCCCATTGGTTGGTTGGGGCCAGGATCCTTTGGCCCTTTGCTTCAGCGCAATCCTGGTCCAAAGACTTCTTCAGCCGCCCTCTGAAGAAGGAGTGGGCCTATAAACATATAGTCCCCCTGTGACCCCTTAACTAGTTAAGAGATGTCTGACCTACAGGATGTGGCAACCCCCTCATGTTATGGCCACATTCCTTTCTACTTTGAGAGGGGCTGTTTGACTTCCTTGACTTCTCTCCCTCTCAACCTACACAAACAGATTTCAGAAGACATTGTAAATGACTGTCTTTTAATCAGGGCCTTGGTGTATCCTTATTTTGTTGAGGCACTTGGCATGTTAACTTTTCTTTAATTTCTTCACACTACAGTATGACGTTTTTCGACATACTATAGTATGACTTTTTCTCTACTTTTTTCAACATACTATACTTTTACTTTTTTTGAGTATAGAATGTCGAAAAAAGTCATAGTATTTTGAAAAAAGGGGAAAAGGTGCTAGTACAGTATGACGAAAAAAGTCATACTGTCGAAAAAAACGGGGAAAAAAGACATAGTATAGTATTTCAAAAAAAGTCATAGTATGTTGAAAAAAAAAAAATAAAGTCATAGTATATGTAGAAAAAAGTGGGAAAGTCCTTGGCTCAGTCCTTGTTGCAGGGTCAACAGCGGTCTGCAGCCCTTTTGCTCAAATCTTCAGCTGTCCTATATTATGGACTAAAAAAAAGAATCCCAAAAATTATCTTAAAAAAAGTATTAGTAAGTAGTATGGCATAAAAAATGTCAAGAAAAGAATGTCATAGTAAAGGGTCAGTGAGTACGCTAACCTTTTCAGATCACGTTAAATCTTAGCAGGATCCAATAAACTACACATAATCCCACTACACAGTGATTCAATTTGCTTAAACGTTACCATACAACCTCTTTGGACAATTTTATATGTACCGTATATAGAAAACAAGCTACTAAATGTAATACCTCGTAAAATTGCCTTTTTAGTATTTTTTAATGGATACATCAACTTTTAATACACCATGGACCCCCTGCTAATAAACTGGAAATTGATCATATTGTGTTCAACTGTGTGGAAATAGTTTAACATTTAGGAAAATGTGCTTATTCTTTTTTCGCAGAGTTACGGTCTCATAGCTGTCTGTTAAATACAAAGCTACAACCAGTAGACTGTAAGTGAGCTTTAGCTTCGGATAGACAGGTTAGCTGCTTCCCTTTGTTTTCAGATTTTATGCCAAGCGGTCTCGAGCTTCATATTGAACAGACGGATATGAGTGTTGTCAACCATCCTGTCTAACTCTCAGAAAGAAAGAAAATAAGCGTATTTCCCCAAATGTCGAAATGTTCCTTTTAAAACAAGACGTCAGATGCATGTCTGCATTTTCAATCTTTTTAAATGCCTACAGCACCACATTTTCCCTGCATGTCTTAAGAAGTAAACTGACTGTTAGTGTTTTCAGTCTGATGTTATAGTCCTTGTGTTGTCTGTTTCAGGAGGTCCCAGTCAATGGCCAGTAGGGGACACTACGGACCCTCAGACTGAGCAGATGTGTGTCCCTGTTTCTACAAGAACTGCAGGGAGACACTCTGAATCCTCAGAGGATCACCATAGTGACGCCTCTTTACACTGCAGCTACTAAATCTGCTGTTTCAATGCCCTACAAGGCTTTTAATAATGTAGCTACCTAATGTTCATCAGGCCTTATCCTGCTGTAAAACTGTCACCTTACTCTCCTGACATCAAAGCCTTTTTGTACTATAATTGCACATGACCTGCCTATAATTAGATTTATTTTAGGTACTGAAGTTGTAAACGTTCTTTTAAAAGAAAATGCCTTTGTAAATAGTAATTCCAGCAAATATTTTTCCTTTATTCTTTTTATATGATGCATACACAACATGAAAATGTATTTTATTACTGACATTGTTTTTGATTTCATGGGTCAGTTTATGTATAGATGGTTCAGGACTGTTGTGTGTTCAAAGAATTATGTGCAAAATGCAGTAAAGAAAAGAATTTAATGATGAAACCCAATTGTGGTACAAAAGTCCCTTTATTAGCATATACATTTTTTTTAAAGTACAAATCTTGGTAGCTGCTTCAACATGTGTACATGGATAAGCACAGATAAGAAAATAGGAAAGTTCAGATCAAGATTCAGTGAAAATGAAGAGAATTAGAAAAGGTATAATAGAACTTTACAGAATAAGCTTTCCAACTACATTTAGTCATTCATGAGAAGATACAGATTATATTTGAAAGGTCAATTTTTTTTAAGTTGCGCTTGAAACATGTCTGGTCATTACGTATCATCGAAGTGACCTATAAAACTAGGCCTTGGAAAGATAAACCACAGTCAGTGACTGGTGGTTTAGTAGCACCAGATCTCTACAGATTTAGATCTCTTCATAATACAGGTTTTGTTTTTTTCTTCTCATTGGCCTTTTAAAGTAAACACTGGTTGTGGTCGTGTCAAATTTAGTTAGTTATAACCGCAGTTTTGGCAAGATGAATTGTTCAACAAACTATGGTTCCAATCATTATAATAGAATAAACACACTCACTCCAGGTCACACATTTGTGCTATCTGAACTACTGTATAAGTAGATACAAATGGGGGCATTACATCATCTTTTTTCTTCTGACTGTACTACTGGAGGTACAAAAACAATGTTGGCTTTTTGTAAAACAACAGTGAGTGTTTGTATGGGGGAGGGGGGGACAGAAACTTGTAGATTTCCAGGAGAAGACAAATCTATCTCTGCACAAGCCTGACAAAGGCCTGAACGAGCTGAATGAACGGCTCTTGACCTTCATGGCTTGCCTTGGAGCCTGGCGTGGGTTGTTTGGATTGGGTGGAGGGGAGGATGCCGCTGGCCGGAGACGACGGAGAGCCCCTGCGGAAGTGGCGGGAAAGGCTTGAGAGAAGAGTGCTCTGGTGGTGAAGAAAAAAAGAAAAGTCATATTTAGTCAGTATATTGTAAAGGATAAGACTTGCGTAATTTTAGTTTTCCCTTGAAAAGACCAAAACCATCAATGTGTTAGTCCGTCTCTCAATACTTGAGGTCTATGGCAGAGGAATAAACTGCATCAGGCTCAGGATACACCTGGGATGAATTCATTGTTGGGTTTGGTTCAGACGTATTCTTTAAAAGCATACAGAAGACTTAAACAAAGAGAGGTGAGGAGAGAAGTGATGTCTCACCAGTTCAGAGCTGAGCTCCTGTTTGAGCCTCTGTTTGTCTCGAGGCAGGATGGAGGGATCTTTGAGACATCGGACCGCCTGAGAGATCAGCACGTAGAAACAGTTCTCCATGGTGAACATCAGCAACGACCTGAGGACAAAAACAAGCTCATCTCAATTCAATGTTCCAAAGCAAAACAAGGAAGTGAAATAAATCGCAAATAAACTTTCACTTGATCAATACCGCTATCATATCTGTCTGTATGAAGCTACAGCCAGTTAGCTTAGCTTAGTCTAGCATAAAGACTGTAAACATGGAAACAGCTAGTCTAGCTGTTTGTGTACAGGTAAAAACCTTTGTATGGATTATAACATGTTAATTGGTGGGCTTAGATGTGCTGGCAGGTAGACTTTTAGCTGTTCATCCCTGCTTATACCCTTTTATGCTAAGCTAACTAGCTGCTAGCTGTAGCTTCATATCTGGTTAGTCTTTTTGCCAGACCCATCTCCACAGCAGGGTGTCAGCGAAGGAGTACGGGCTTGCTACACCGCCTATCTGTTCTAGGATAGGGTGAAAAAACACTCTGGCTTGGTTGTTTTTTAAAAAAAAACAATCACAACCGTCCTTTGCAGCGCTAAGTCCCGATAGCGGAGATAGCAAGAGAGGAGGGAAATTTGGTGTGTGATGTCAGGCTTAACCTCAACAATGTGCATCCTTTGAGCCAGACTAATAGTTGATGGAAAGATATCAGCTCTTGGCAAGAAAGCAAATCAATTTAAGAGAGATTTACTCACTTCAGAGCTTGGATCTCATCTGATGAGGCCAGTGACACTATGCTCAAGGAGACTGGCTCCTTCTTCTTCTCCATCTAGGAACAAACAGAATATAAACAATCAGGGATCTGCTGCAGGCTGACTGTAGCTGAAGTCGTTCATGATTACACTGAACATTTACCTCGCTCAACATGCTCAGGGCCACGTTGATGGTGGCCAGCAGGGTTCCAAACGAAGGAGCCACGTCAGGGTCAAACGCCGGAGTTGTGAAGCTGAGCACAAACAGGGTTCGATACTCTGCCAAGTCCATACTCTGAGACACAGGCCGAGACACAAATCAGCATTTTTATTGTCTTATATGCAAAACAAATGTCCACATGTGGCACAGGACAAAAGCAAAGGCTAATTTTGGAGGAAGCATTAGAGCAGAATAAGCAGGCTGACCTGGTCCAGGAGAATCTGGCAGCAGTCTGGAGTGAAGTGCTGCAGAGTTGCCAGGGTTTTGCTGAGGATCTTCAGAAGACTGCACTGCACAGCCAGCAGGGCCTTCTGCTCGGCTTCCTCTCTCTCCCCTCCACCTGCTGCTTCTTTAGACGGGGTTTGGGGCCCCCGCTGTGTCCTGGGAAGGGGACCAGGAGGCAACGCTTCGCTGTTTTTAGCCTAAACAAAATCCAAAGCAAACAAAGCGTAAATAAATAAAACTTTTTTTTTTTTTTTTACTGGATTCTTGTTGCAGCAAACTTTTCTTGGCTGCTTACTATCACTGTGCGAGACACACTCATAGTAAGTCATTACAGAATGAATATGTAATGATGCAGTGACTTTCATTGTCAAACCATAAAAAGTAAAACAAATTCCTGGCATCTTACCTGGAGGTAGTGATGAAGCATCTTCTTGCTGTGGAGCAAATATGTGCAGGTCTGACACAGATAACAAAGGTTCACCTGCAGGAGGAGAGAGAAAGAAACATACTGACTGAATACTGAAGGGTCACTGCACCAGTGGAGCTGAGCTGTTATCTTTGCTGACGTGGAGTTCTCCTCTGGACTTGCCTGTACATCTCGGAGCAGACTGGGCAGGTGGAACTGCCACTCCTTACAGAAGCTCGAGAGCTGCAGCAGGAAACCGACCGTGTGATCTGCCTCGTCCAAACATGCCAGGCTCTGCACCGTTCGCACTGCATTCAGACACTGAGCGGGAGAGAAATGTAAACGTGAAGATTACAACAAGAAAACCACACACACAACCAGCAAGCAAATGTCTTATTACTGCATGTTGTATTTTGCTCTTTGTGAGCACCTTCCCTGAACATATCGCTGAGGGAAATATAATGTAATGGTGCAAAAAAAAAAATAATTATTAAAAATCTTGACTGATGTAAGGACTTAGTGGGAGACCAACATATACAGAGTGTAGCGATGGCAGATTAAGGTAAATCATATAGAGCTGAGTCGATTACACAAGTACAACAGAACAATTATCAGCAACCATTTTGATAAACAAACAATTGTTCATTTTTTGTTTGTTTTTTAAACTCAGTGGTTCCAGCTTCAGCAAAATGTGAATATTTGCTGGTATTCTTAGGCTTTTAAGTGCAGTTTCAACAAGTAGGGATATTTAACTATGCATATTTATTTATTTATTACTCTGTGTCACCTCCAACTGTCCATCCATCCATCGTCGTCCGCTTATCCGTGGTCGGGTCGCGGGGGGAGCAGCTCCAGCAAGGGACCCCAAACTTCCCTTTCCCGAGCCACATTAACCAGCTCTGACTGGGGGATCCCGAGGCGTTCCCAGGCCAGGTTGGAGATGTAATCCCTCCACCTAGTCCTGGGTCTTCCCCGAGGCCTCCTCCCAGCTGGACGTGCCTGGAACACCTCCCTAGGGAGGCGCCCAGGGGGCATCCTTACCAGATGCCCAAACCACCTCAACTGGCTCCTTTCGACGTGAAGGAGCAGCGGCTCTACTCCGAGCTCCTCACGGATGACTGAGCTTCTCACCCTATCTCTAAGGGAGACGCCAGCCACCCTCCTGAGGAAACCCATTTCGGCCGCTTGTACCCTGGATCTCGTTCTTTCGGTCATGACCCAACCTTCATGACCATAGGTGAGGGTAGGAACGAAAACTGACCGGTAGATCGAGAGCTTTGCCTTCCGGCTCAGCTCTCTTTTCGTCACAACGGTGCGATAAACTGAATGTAATACCACCCACGCTGCGCCGATTCTCCGACCAATCTCCCGCTCCATTGTCCCCTCACTCGCGAACAAGACCCCAAGGTACTTAAACTCCTTCACTTGGGGTAAGGACTCATTCCCTACCTGGAGAAGGCACTCCATCGGTTTCCTGCTGAGAACCATGGCCTCAGATTTAGAGGTGCTGATCCTCATCCCAGCCGCTTCACACTCGGCTGCGAACTGATCCAGTGAGTGCTGAAGGTCACAGGCCGATGGTGCCATCAGGACCACATCATCTGCAAAGAGCAGCGATGAGATCCCCAGCCCACCGAACTGCAACCCCTCCATACCACGACTACGCCTCGATATCCTGTCCATAAATACTACGAACAGGATTGGTGACAAAGCGCAGCCCTGGCGGAGGCCAACCCTCACCTGAAACGTGTCCGACTTACTGCCGAGAACCCGGACACAGCTCTCGCTTTGGTCATACAGAGATTGGATGGCCCTGAGAAGGGACCCCCTCACCCCATACTCCCGCAGCACCTCCCACAAAGTCTCCCGGGGGACCCGGTCATATGCCTTCTCCAGATCCACAAAACACATGTAGACTGGATGGGCATACTCCCAGGCTCCCTCCAGGATCCTTGCTAGAGTAAAGAGCTGATCCGTTGTTCCACGACCAGGACGGAATCCGCATTGTTCCTCTTCAACCCGAGGTTCGACTATCGGCCGAACCCTCCTTTCCAGCACCTTGGAGTAGACTTTACCAGGGAGGCTGAGAAGTGTGATACCCCTGTAATTGGTACACACCCTCTGGTCCCCCTTTTTGAAGAGGGGAACCACCACCCCGGTCTGCCACTCCTTTGGCACTGTCCCAGACTTCCACGCAATGTTGAGTAGGCGTGTCAACCAAGACAGCCCCTCCACACCCAGAGCTTTCAACATTTCTGGACGGATCTCATCAATCCCTGGGGCTTTGCCACTGTGGAGTTGTTTGACTACCTCAGTGACCTCCACCAGGGAAATTGACGACAATCCCCCATCATCCTCCAGCTCTGCCTCTAACAAAGAGCGCCTCCAACTGTGCAATATGTAATTTCTTTTCATCCGCACCTTAATCATCTGTATATCAGTGTATATATACTGTCTGTTTATATAAGGGTGTTTGTGTAAATATGTTTGTATTGTTACTATTATAACTAATTCTATTTCTTATAATACTTGCTGTATATATTTTTTTTTTTATATGTATTTGTGTTATTCTGATTTGAGCTGCTGTAGCACAGGAATTTCCCCAGTGAGTGATTAATAAAGTCTAGCTCATCTTAACTAAATACCTTTGTGTATTTGGACAAAACAGGCTTTTTGAATAATTGACCATAGATTTAGAAAATTAAGAGCATTTTCCTTCATTCTCTGAATTTTAAAGAGCAATCAATCAAGTGGTTGTTTTTCTGACAATGTTGATTGCAGTAATACCTGTAGTATGCGCTCTTGATGTACTCCAACAAAGTCCAGAGCTTCGTTGATGAAGTTGTAGCGCAGCGTCTTGAGCAGACTCTCCATTAAAGACATGCAGAGGCGGTACACCCCCGGCCAGCAGGCAGAGTCCTGGGACTTCCGGGAGAAACTCTGCTCAGCGACATGGACATACTATATTATTATATCATTTTAATGAAGTGCTTTGTCTGTATCATTAAGAAATGCTAAGAATTGATGATTGGTTTTTTTGTAAAGGGATCGCTTTAATTTAATTGTTTTTTTTACCTGTGATGCTCCGTTTGAAGACACCTCGTAGACACTCAGAAGAGGGAGGCAGATAGTCTGGATGACTCCTGCTCCAGCAACAGCTGCTGCCCCCTGGAGGTGAAATGAACTGATGTAAAGGATTGATTTAAAAACATGAAGGGACGAGGCAAGTATTGTCTCTGTATCCAAAGCCCAATACTGCATAAGTGCTCTGTGCTGTAGAAAAATGTCTGAGAATTAAAAAATTAAACTATATATTTGTAAGCCATTTGAAAAGATGTATTTCTTCAGAAGGAACACACGAGCCTTGAGGTGAGAGCCAATGAGAGGGTAGGGAAGTCAGAAATATTTAGAGACAGACTAACGCATTGCTGGTTTTGGTCTTTTCACAGTATTTATTGCCAAAAAGAATAACAAACACCAGCCTTATCTTTTTAAATCACAAGTAGATGTGTGTTTTGTGTTTACCTGAGGCGTGCGGGCCAGTGTGAGCAGCAGGTGAAGTGCAGCCTCAGTGAAGTAGAGGTTGTGTTTGGATCGCAGGCTGAGCTCAACGGCGCTGAGCACCGACGGGAGAACTGGAATCTTACGCATCACTGAGACCCAGTGCTCGCCGTCCTCGTCGGTGCGACACAGCTCCTTCGCTAAGTGCAGTGCTAGTACACACACCTGACAGAAACAGGGACAAATTAACTTTATGTTGGATTGACAATGTTGCTGAGTGCAATAAGGTTTCATTTCCCATGGTTTTTGCTCATATCACAGCAATGAAACTGTAAAATGAGATGAATAACAGTTGGATGTTACATAGACATACTGTGAGAATGTATCAAATGATAATGTGAAAGGTGTCACTTGTATTAATGAACCTACAGAGGATTATTACCTGAGTCTGAAGCTCCCCTTTATGTTTCAGTTCATCAGTAATTGTTTTAGTTCACTCTCATCGCGTTGTTTTCAGATGCAGCAGGCAGCTGTTTTCAGCTAAAAAGCTCTAAAGATCCACTGTACACTAGAGCTGAAGATCTTTGTCTTAATTCTATCATTTTACACGGCCTCAGGCGGTAAATGAGCGGTCAGGTGATGCGTTTCAATTAGCGCGAAAATGGATGCTGAGGACGTGAAATGGAGGCCGGCTTCTGGAGGACTTATTTTATTTCTTTGTTCCAAGTGGCCTAAAGCCATAACACAGAAAGCAATCAGCTGGTGAACACAGTGGAGCATTTAGCAGCTAAAGAACTTGAGGTCAGTTGTCTTCACAACTTGTTTCTGCTGTCCCCAAGTGGCGAAAGAATAACGTATTGCAGGTTTAAACTAAAAGTATTGATAAAAGTAACAGTGAAGTAATTTATATTCAAATAGCCTTTCTCCCGACTCAACATTAAGTATCACCATTAAATAACGTTAAAAACATGACAAATTGACATCTAGAAAGATGGAAGCTAAATGTTGAAAGTTGAGATCCTTGGCTTGAATATGACACTAATGTTTTTGACTCCCCTGGAAGGAGAAGCGTGGAACAAACTTAGGCTTTTAAAGTTTGAATCTACAAACAGGGTCTTGTGTCCTTGGCTCACCCCATCTCTCTGGTCCTTCTGTGGGCCGCGGAAAGAGTCTGTCTCCATGCTGTCCTCGTCCTCCGCCGTGTCCCCCATCTGTCTCATGTGACGAGTGTTGTCGATGAGGGCCAGGGCCTCATCTTTCACCGTCTCACACACAGATAGCAACAGCTGGGGCAGCTGGGAAATATCTCCACCTAGATGACAAAGAAATGAATCAACATACATCGAAAGACTGAACTACAGACCACTGCCACATTAGATTCAAACACAGACAACAGAAGCCACACATCCTACCGTTGAGTCCCTGAATCTGTAGCACGGAAATGAGTGCAGAGAAGATTTTGGCTTTGGTCCTCTCCATCATCTGCTGGTCAGCTTGCAGGACACTCTCCAGGATCAGGGAGAGGGGAGACAGTATGTCAGGGGCTGTTGCTACCACACTGGACAGGAACAGAGTTTGTTAGAGATAAATTAGTTAAGGTATGTCATGTGTGCACTATTGACTATGACATTAAGGAAACCTATAAAGTGTCTCCATCAAATGCATGAATACACACCTCCTCCACTGTTTGAGGAGGATGAGTAGTAGAGTGGCCATCATGGATCCAAGACGAAGACAAGGCACAGACATGGGCGTAGTCAGCTGGAAGAGATGGAAAGAGTTAGAAAGCTAAACAAAAAAAAGGCAGAGAAATGCTTGAAAGTAAAATGAGAAGACAAATTAAAAGGAAATATGTTATGCCATGATGACTTACAGCAGCTTTGGTCCCATCCAGGACGTCCATGAAAAGCTTCAGTTTGGTTGAGTCCTCGGTTAGCTGCATCACGTCGGACTGAAAACATAAAATGTACCAATCATCATTTCATCACATTTGTATGTGCTCCATTTGCAGATGAGGGTTTGAGCAGAAAAAACTACTTAATTTCTCAGGCCACTTCAAGCTGCAGGATGATCAAACAAATGAATCAATCAAAAGCAAATAGAAAGGAATCGTTCTGGAATATATGCTCATTCACTTTCTTGCCGAGAGTTAGATGACACTGATACCACCCTCATATCTTTCCATTAAACATGAGGTTTAATCTGTACAAAAACCAACATGTTGTAATTTTATAGGACCAGAAGCGGTGACTTCCTTCCAACAAGATTTAACGTATTATTTAACGACTTTTGATGTCCAACATAAGAACTAGTTCTGATTGGATATACCTAAACATCAAAACCTAAAACACTATAACCACGATTGCGTTTGCTGTAACATACATGGGTTGTGGAAAGAATTAGCAGCATCCGCCAGGCAGAGATCAACATCTGGGTCTCAGGGAAGGAACTGATGCCTTCCTCCTCCATCTCCGCCACGTGGCACACTAGAGACTTGACATACTGAGACCAGTACTCATATCGTCGCGCATTGGAAAACTTTTGAAGCCCATCCTTCAGAGACTGCTCCAATGAACCACTGTAACAGCACAGACACAAGTGACATAAATTACGTGAGATTTGAGCTAAATAAAAGTGATAAATATGGGAATACTTTAATTATATTAGGGACTCGGAACTGACCTGACAACATAGTAGATCTCCAGGCCGATGATCTTCATGACAAAAGCACACGTCTCCAGAACACAAGGCTGAAGATAAAATACAATTCTTCAGTTAACAAACCTAACATCTTACTCATGCATCATCATTAGGGCAGTGTAAAAAAAAAAAAGAGCAAAATACCTCTGTTGTATCTGAAGGTGGGGTGAGGGTCCCAAAGAGAGGCGTTGTCAAATTTTCCCAGAACCTTTCTCTGCGTAAAAAAGCATGTTTATCATACTGTGGTGTTTCAAAACATGCAGCACATATTATTCCTGGTCAAAGTAAGTCTTTTTGTCTGAGATAATGAGCTTACTTTGTACGTAAGACAGAGATGGCACTATCTCTGCGATCCTGCCAGAGGGCAAGGAGGAAGGCCAGGGCCGCCCGGTGGAGCAGCGGGGGACACCAATATTTCCCCTGCTGTTTGGAGTCAATCAGGTCCAACACCACATGAAGACAGCTCCATTCACCAAGCAGAAACTCCTACAGTTTAACATAAAATAAGATATTTTGAATCCAGATGCAGCGCTACAAAAAAAACAAGATAACAAAACACACTCATTTGTTTTACTACACATGTCCCTACAGTTCATACCTTTGACCCCTCCTTTCCATCTTTGACTTCCAGGTTGAGGAAAAGCTCAATGAGGCCAGGCTGGGTTTCTACAGCAACGGTGAGGAACTCAAGGATCATGACCTTGATCCTCATGTCTTCTGTCTTGCTCTGCAGCCGAGTGAGGAACGCATCCCGGATAGCTGCTGCGTCGTTGCCAAGGCAAGCGTAGACTGACATGGGAGCCACCTACAGACAAGATATAAGTTAAATATACTCAGCAAAAAAAGAAAAGTCATCTCACTTTTAACTGCTTTTATTTTCAGCCAACATGCGTAAAACTTTGTATGAACATAAAAAGATTTAACTACTAAGAACTTAACTGAACAACGTTTCACAGGCATGTGACATGGAAAAATGTGTCCCTGAACAAAGGATGGTCAAAATCAAAAGTTACAGTCAGTATCTGGTGTGGCCACCAGCTGCATTAAGTACTGGGCTCTTCGCTGGCCATGGCAGAACACTAACATTCCTGTCTTGCAGGAAATCGTGCACAGAACGAGCAGTATGGCTGGTGGCATTATCATGCTGGAGGGTCATGTCAGGATGAGCCTGCAGGAAGGGAACCACTTGAGGGAGGAGGATGTCTTCCCTGTAACGTTCCGCAACTTTTGATTTTGACCATCCTTTGTTCAGGGACACATTTTTCCATTTCTGTTAGAAGTTCTTAGTAGTTGAATCTTTTTATGTTCATACAAAGTTTTCCGCATGTTAAGTTGGCTGAAAATAAAAGCAGCTGAAAGTGAGAGGACGTTTCTTTTTTTGCTGTGTATATTATGAATATTTACTGTTGTCAAAAAACAAACCCATCATGTACAACAAATATTGTACGAATATATTAGTAGTCCTTACTGTGGCGAGCCTTTTAAGCAGCTGGATTGCCAGGCGAGGCAGCGCTGGGTCATGTTTGTGGTAAATATACTTGGCCAAGACAACTATGAGATTGTTGCCATGGCCGCCATGTTGCGTCAAGGCCTGCTCCAGAGGGGACACAACATCAGACGGCGGCTTCAGGCGGATGACGTTGTTGGTAACAGAAAAGGCCAGTTTGACTGTCTGGATTAGGATCTGACCGGGACCCTCAGAGCCACAGCTGGACAGCGTCAGAGAAAAGCAAGAACATCTACTGTTAGTATGTGTCAAAAATATGGAAGGTTTTGGGATAAATATATGAAAACATAATAAGGAAATCTAGGCATGGACACTTGTCTGTTCACCTGCTGGGCTGTGCAGCCAGGACCATATCTATGGTGTCCACGCCAACTCCCATAATATTGACAACTGCCTGTCCAGCTTCAGTGTTTGTCAGGCTGTAGATACACAGAGACTGCAAGGTGGGAGTGCTGCAGTAAGGAAAAAAAGAATTAATAATTAGTTAATCAGGGCAATCATGGCAACCAACAATCATTTTCATTATTTCTAAATAATCGATTGGTCAATGAAATATCAGAAAAGTGTGTAAAAAGTTTCAATGTCTTTGTTTTGTTCAACCAACAGTCCAAAAGCGAAAAAAGAAATGTATGCAGTTTGCTATCACTATCTATTTTCTTTAAAACAGCAAATCTTCACATTTGAGAAGCTGGAACAAGAACATTGTTTTTTTGGAAAAAAAAGACTCGGACAATGAATTTGTTGTTAAAATTGATGCAGATAATTGTCGTCGATCAACTCATTGATTAATCGATTCGGCTCAAGAATTAAGATAAACATTTTTAATGTAAGCGAGTATGTGGACCTTGAGCTGAGATTGTTTTGTCAACTACTGTCAAATTCAATTTTTAATATTAATTAACAAAGGATCATTAATAACAGAAACCCACATTGGAATTTCAAACAGTAGTTAACTGTAAAGTAAAGATTATAGACTTGAACATCCATAATTATTATTCCTAACAGCCTGTTCAAATGTTCACCCGACTGAATTTACAGAACAATGTGCCGGTAATAGAGTTAAAACACTTGGATCTCACCTGCCCTGGTCCTCTCCCTCTGGACTTAGATTGAGAATGGCATGGATCAGCTCCAAAATAAGACAGCCTGCAGCAACACAGAGCAGCTGGTGTTTATTCAGTTTTTACTTTTAATTTTCCAGTCTGGAAGAAAGAAACTTGCTACAACTGTCATTTCAGACATATTCCTTACCTATCCTCTCCCTGACTCCATAGGTGTTGTACCGCCACTTGTGGTACGTAGGCAGCATCTCCTTTAACACGAGCAGCACGCACGGGATCAGGCCCTTGTTCTGTGTGCTGCCAAGCTGACCCTGAAATTAACCAACAGGAAGAGGAGACGAGAGATATGATGTACGTTATCGCAGCTGGACACCACATTTATAGATTTAAACATAACATTCTCTTCTTAATTTTATATATAACACTGTTCAGCTGCTACTACAAAATGTTCGCCAGAAAACATATCACTTGGTTAAAAAAAAAAAACTGTTGTTAACCTTGACCAGGGTTGTAATGAGACGAAGGAAAGCGATGGTCACAGCATACTCCCCCCTGGGCTGCTCTATCTGGACCAGCAGGTTGCCGTAGTTACCTGCCTTCATTCCTTCAGCACTAGAAAAAAAACAACACAGTTTTGTTCAATACGTTTTACTTCTCCCAAACAATTAAAAGTCTGACATTTGCTAGGCATATTAAACATTAGGCAGCAGACACACCTTACACACTGAGCCATGCTGGTCAAAGGGTTGGAGGCAAAGGGGAGGAAACCTGTGTGGTGCAGACTGGACCACACCTGAAGATTTAAACAAATAAATAGATGGAGGTGTGTGAGGAGGATTCAAGAAAAGTGACTTTAAATCCTTTATTTTACCACCTGTTCACACTGGAAGTGCCCAGCACACCCACCTTCCCAGGCATCCTTGCTGCCAGTACAGTGAGGCAGTTCACACAGGAGGCGATCACATCCACTGGAGGGTTGATGACTGACGTTAACCTAACAGACGTTAATCACAAATGAGAAAACAAATTCATTCTAGGTTTCTAATCGAGACAATTTCAAATAGGAAGTACAATGTAAACACACTTTAAGAGTTGGATGAGTGTCTCTGTAAAGTGAGTTTACCTCTGCAGCAACATGTAGATGCGTGAAGTGAGAGGCAACAGACAATCCGACACGGTCCAGTCTGTGCTTATGATCTTATGGACGAGATCCAGGATGGGCTTCACACGTGCACAGTGAGCTAGAACATCTAGCACAAGAAAAGGCACCGATAAATAAATTATGCTGAAACAAAGGAATGCTGAAGCGGAATAATAGTTTAATTTAGCTGGCATAATAAAAAAAACTAAACATTTGCTCGATACAGTAAACAATTTGTTTTAATAATAACATTAATATCAAATTCATGGTCTTTTTGGCTGTTGGTCAATCTAAGAAAGCAGTTTGATGACATTACTTTTGTGATCATTGGGTATCATTTTATAAACAGAATAATTACAACTGATAGCTTTGGTTAGTTGCATGCATAGTTACTAAATTATTTTAATAATAAACCATCAGATACTGCAAACATTGTGTAACTTTGCTAGCCTGGGAAAACCCTGACGAACTTCCGGAAAATTTGAGATTTGCTCTGCAAGTCAGTCTGGCCAAGAGCCCATTCAAGCCCATTTCCAATTTTTCCAAATCGAGGCACCAATCACAAACGTTGGCGGGCTTTACACGATGACGATAGCACAGCATCGGTGAGCAGCTTTTTGTTTACATTCAACATGACAGACTATCCAATTGCGCCCAGAGGCATCTGAGCGGCGTCCATTAGTGACGCCCCTTTGGAAATGGGCTGTGAATTAACCTTAACCAGACCCACTCTCAGTTACAACTGAGAAGGGTCTGGTGTCAACCAGGCTATACCTTTGCACCCCTATTTATGGGAGTTAAAGGATAAATCTGGTGATATTCTATGTTTTTATTTCTGTCAACAAATCCCATGAAAGAACAAAACCAACAATGAATTGATCATACAAACAAAGATCGTCTGTGTTTTTAAAGACTGTCAAAGCATTGAGAAATACTGGATTTGTTGACAATAGCAAAATTATAGAATATTGACAGCCTTATCCTTTAAAGCACTTAACAATATGTTTGTGAGAACATATGAACGACAAGCCGTGTACCTGCAGTTGAAACAACATGGAGCAGCATCTCCACCTCACAGGTGAAAAGAGTCCAGGAGCTATAGGAGTGATCCCAGCGAACCACGTAGCCCTGCTCGCCCCCTATCATCACCTGGCCCAGCACTCCCTGTGGCATCCACAGGTTCGTCTGCCCTGTGCCTGATGGTTGAGACGAAATGTTATAGTGGAGCTACATCACACAAGAGAAACAGTATCTTCTTTAATTATGCCTATTACAAATGAGCATCAACAATCCACCACCAGTCCTCTGACATGCTGAGGCACACTATATTATGTATGTGTATTCAAATCTCAGAGTAACAACCAGATAAAACTAACCAAGAGGGTAGAGGAGTTTTGGTGTTTGTCTCCTCCACAGTGTCTCATCATCCTTGGAGATGATATCATTGGGCTTATGTTTGTAAACTTGCGTGTAGAAGGACATCTTATCCAAAAAGTTGTATACCTGTCACATAAAGGTAAACGTTGAGTGAAAAGTAGGGTAAAACGTTGAGTGTGTGTATGTCTGTGCATGTGTGAGATCTACCTTTTTAACAGTCGACTTGTTTGACAGAAGTGCAGTTAGAAGCTGTAACAGTGGGCCGATCTTGTGGGGGAACATCCCAACTGCACTGTCCAGGATCATTCCCAATCCCATGTTCGGTTTCTGGATTAAAAACAGAACAGATTATCAACAGTTGACATATTTTTGTTTTTATCCAATTTTATTTCTACCTTCTCCTCTGTGTTTTCTCTCACCATTTCCCAAAAGACTTCAGCCAGACTGGGAGCAGAGAGGACCTCACAGGCAGCATCGATCAGGTGGGAGCACTGCGTCGCCACACCGTCGGTCTGTCACATGCATTATGATAAGGCAAGTTACATATATGAGTAAGTGATCACAAATGAGTAAGTGATCAAAAAGTGAGTAAGGAACACTGAACATATATGCATGTAAAATCTAGATGTATACCTGTAGGCTTTCCTCTTCAAAAGAAGTGATCACAAATGAGAGGAGACCGTAGATACACATCTTTGCTGTGCTTGCTGTGCACTGGAGAGAAAAAGAGTCCAAGAGTGACAGACAAAATGTAATGTAGTATAATCTACTGGTATGTGTATGTTTGTGTTGCTGTGTCGTATATTTTAAACAGGAAATAAGAAGTTTTTGATGCACAAATGTGCATTGTCTTCACTTCAACGTCTGGCTGCACTGCAAACCACAGCTTGAAGGTTACGATTAAAAAACCTGAAGTCTGATTTAGCTCAGGTTCTGACTATAAAACTACTGCCAGGTGGTTTTCGTTCTAGCCATCTCATTACAGACTGGTTTAGGTCTGAGGCCCCATGTGATTACATTTAACTACCTGGTAGAGAAAAACAGAAGCACTCGGAAGGATAAGATTTGAATACTGTGGCTCTATGGAGTGTGGGTTAAGACCTTGTGAAAGGACATTTTACTTCCGTAACTTTATTCAGAAGTATACAGCAACAAAGTATCATTTAAGCAGTTTTACGTAATAGGAGCAGCAGAGAGGCAAAGCTTGCCCAAAATTGTGAAATGGTTTTAGTACCTTTGACAAGATCGTAACCATTAACTACTTTTAATTAAAAGTTATAGATCTTTTTCTCATCTTAGGAACTTCAGTTTTGACCAAGTGTGTATCTATGTTCTCTTACGTTATTCCCTGAGACTCCAAGGCCTTTCAGCATGGTTGAAATATACTTGAACACGCCCAGCTGCAAGGCAGTGTTGCCTATCCTCCTGACCACAGGGCTGGACTCGTCTGGTCGCAGAGTGTGTCTCAGTAGGACCCAGGCCAGCAGCACCGGCCCGTGATGAGGGATGTCACCAAATGTTAGCAGCAGCTGATCCATCTCCTGGAAGAAACAGAGGGAATATGAAGGTTCAGGCGTCTTTATGGTTTATTCTAGGTGCCTAAATCAGTTCTCACACACACACACACACACACACACACACACACACACACACACACACACACACACACACACACACACACACACACACACACAAACAGAGTTTGCTTGAGTATCATTGCTCTACAGTGACATTATAAAATATTTATGACTGCTGCATTTAGAGACTGGGGTCAAACCTTGATGACATCAGGAGCACTGGAGAACTGATGCTGCTCTGTACAGTCTTCCAGGGCACACTTGTGCAGGAAGTCTATGTCCATTCCCTCAACCAGGATGAGAGAGCTCAAATATCTGCAGGGCAAAGAAATACACGAGCAATTAAAGACTACACAATGAGTTAAATAAGCAATGTATTGGATAAATTGGCCTAAATGCTTTTTGCAGATGTACTGTATCTGCGTTTATGTCAGCCAATAAGTAACAAGAAATTGCAGTATAGAAATGTCATATAAAGATACATCTTAGAAGTCACATACCACAAACAGCCATTTACATTGCCCTAGGGGACAGCTCACTTTAAACATATGAACTTCACATGCACACGGACACTATGAGCTGCTCTTACCCGATGCGGTCAACCAGTGAGTCCATGCTCTTGTCTACTAGGTGTCTGTTGGTCTGGCGCAAACCAAAGCCTTGTTCTTTGAACATTTTGGTGAAGCTCAGCAGGTCGGATGGACTCATCTCAAAGTAGGCGTAATACAGAAAGATGATCTCCAGCAGCAGAGACTGTTCCTTCAGACACTGCAGGAACCATAGCGACACCTGCCTCTCCGTCTTGAAGTAATAATAATGAAAACAAATCGGACCATCAGTTATGACCGGCATGTCAAACAGAAAAAATGTGAGCAATATGTGGCATTTACATTAGATCTAGGTTGCAATATACAGTATTATGGCATTGGCCAGCTCTGTGAGACATATGAACCAAATAATCACCATGAGGTTTCCGTGAGTTTCCCATGTTGGTGCTTCTGCTTTGAAGAGGTTCTCAAACTGCAACTGGTACCTGCTCACCAGGTCCTTCTCCAGTTTATTAACACAGTTACTGTACTCAGGCTGGACAAAAACAAACACACCCAGAGTTATTTTACAGAAGCAACAACACATAAGCAGATTTTCAGGGACAATTGAGTGAGGAGTTGCGCTCTAAAATTATCTGATGTGACCCAAACGCAGCTGCTACTCACCCTGTAGGGATGTCGCTCATCCTGAAAGTATGTTAGCAAGAGCAGGACACATCTGAGCAGACACATGCGCTCCTCATAGTAATAGTCAGCTACCTGTGAATGCACAAACCATAATACTCATTGGATTAAATATGAAAGTGTAACTATCATGCTGAATCAAGTGTAACTTTACATTAAGTATAACTGGCTGCAGATCTCTGTACTGACCTTCAGCAGCAGTGTCTGGCTTTGTCGCTCATCCTTGAGAACAACCTGTATGGAAGACTCTGTTTAGCCACCATCTGAATATCTTTCATAATAACTAACAATCTTTGAGTTTTTTGTTCCTCATGAAATATGGTGACCTTAATCAATACCATAAGTGATTGTAGTACTAAATCCCACATACAAAACACAGTATTATTAAAAAGTAATGACTAGGTGATACATTAATAACATTATAATATTTCTGTAAAAACTGTCAGTTACTTTTTTGTATGCTGCATACAAGCACGCCAAGATTTCCGACAAGACACAAATTCCCACATCTATAAAAGCGGAACAGACACCTTTAGCGAATCACGAGTTCCTCTGTAGTCCTCCTGTAGGTAGCACTGTAAAAGCTCCACACTCTGCTGCTCATCAAGACCCTATAACATTATTAAAGAATAAAATCGTTATAAAATGATCATGAAATGCACCGCCAAATGAAGACAGTTAATCACATATTTAGGTAAACAAAAATCTTAAAACTCTCACCAATAGTTTACTGATCCTCAGACCAAAATCCTTCAATGGTTGTGCAACATCTTTGTTCTCCTTCACTTTCGCAGCAGAGGATGAGCTAGAACAAGTGATGCTAACAATTACCCTTTCAGTTGTTGAGAAGAGTGTTAATGATGTTAGGATCAAAATAACCTAACCTACCTGGGTGGCTTAAAGTAAGTTAGTCCTTGATGCAGTCTGTCCCAGTGTCTGTCAAGCTCTGCCTCTATCTGAGCCTGTGCCCGTCAAACATTTCATTAGAAGAGGGAAAATCACTCAGTGTCATTTCTGTACTGTCTAAATAACAATATGCTGTGAGTGGACAACAAATACATTTTATGTGTTTATTTTTAAGGGTGCTGACTAATACTAATATTTCTGTCAATTTGGTTCATCCAAACTCACTCAAAAAATACGATTCCACTATTTATACATGCAAGAATAAAAGTACTGATGGGACCATATAACCCCCCTTCAAGACAAGCCTATCATAAACTCTGATTCAACCTCCACACTGTTG
Organism: Gymnocephalus cernua; assembly: GCA_023631565.1. Classification (NCBI taxonomy): domain Eukaryota; kingdom Metazoa; phylum Chordata; class Actinopteri; order Perciformes; family Percidae; genus Gymnocephalus; species Gymnocephalus cernua. Next base: position 24,741,668 of record CM042442.1, read on the forward strand.
TAGTAGCTGCACACTCTTGCATATATGGAATATAAGGACGTGTGGCAGGAAGAAAGACATACCGGCTCTCGCAATGCAGATCTTCCCAGCAGTATAGTCCATAATTCTCGACTGCTCCTAAGAGAATGACCGGTATATTTTAGCAAATATATTGATGTATATGACACAGGAGAGTAGCTATCAGTTCATCTGCATGGGGTGGGCAATATGACGATCTACACCGTCTGCAATATACATTAGTCAACTGACTTTTCTACAACATTTATACTGTAGAAGTCTAAGATCAAGTATTTTCATCTGTCAGACATTTAACTGAATACGCCAAAACTAAACATTTCTGTCTGGTAATTATATCAATAAACAGTTTATTGACACAACTCTGAAAAAATGCAATGTATCCCAATTTCTATATACCATTACTGCGACATTTACTGCGATATTTCTTTTAAATATCGCCCACTCCTTAGGTTGTTCCATGTATCAACCGGGTAAACGGATACATACAGACACATGCTTTGAAGCCTTTAATAACCCCGTCATTTGTGTTGCAGTCCCGTTAATATATTGCACTACATAACTCATACATTTTGAAGCTCAGGGGTGCATTTTAAACACCCTCCTTAGCTAAATGTTACACATCCATTAACTTTCCGTAACATGCACATTTTCAGATTAACTGACTGCAAAATCTAGTTTATTTGAATTATCAACAGGTCGAAGGCCGAGGTAGTTTCAGAAGAGGGTTGTGGGTGTATTAAAAAAAGGAAATGTTTTCCATTTAAAAAAATCTAAGCTAACATACTTTGTCATTGTCATCCGCCCAAACATTAGCGTTCGCTTTTTCTTCTTGGTCACAACTAACCATTGTCGTTACTGTAGCGAATTGTGAGGCGTTTTAACTAGAAACATGAGCCCACTCCTCGTCCAGTTAAATAACCAGTTATAGTTTACGAATCAGCTCCACATGAATGCTGTTGTTGTCATGCGGCTAACACACCGCGCTGCTGAAAAGCCATTCAAATGTTCAACTGCTAGCACTTGCTAAGCTAGCTAAGTTAGCGTGGTGCTAACGGCTCAAAAGACACACTGTCAAACATAAATGTTGCTGTCGATGGGGCTTAATAAATAGACACGTTGTGTAGAAATGTTTACTCGCCGGTAAATACTTAACAACTATTTAAACAACGTATACGTTAGCTAAAGTTTGTTGCCATTCTGCCTACCTGACGCTCAACTCTGATTCCGCCATCTTTGTTTCTGCCATCTGATTGGTTGCTGTGCTGCGTCGTCATCGCCGTCGTGGGCACATTCTTCTTCGCTGGTATTCTTATTGTTACATTACTGCCGACTTCTGGAGAGAACGCTTCACTAAATTCTTTCATAACCCGTTTTTTGGTAGGATACATTTACTTAGAGAACATGATGTTTTAAAATAATACTCACTAGTTATAAATCCTCCAACAATTAACAATATGTAATTCATTTCTCTTTATTCTAGCTAGATTTTATATTAATATAATGAAATTCTTGAGAAAAGTACCATTTTATATTACATTAACAAACAGATCTAAGCATATATTTTCAAATACTATGACACATTGAAAAACCTGTAATTACAAACTATACTAAATTACTTGATGGAAACAATTCAATTACCTGATTAAGTAAATCTCTTTATTCATTTTCTTTATGTCTTCATGTACATTTCTGTTATGACTCATAACTCTTTATTTATATTGTACTGCACTTCATGACGTATTTTATGAGTACAAAATGTTTTGTGCAAAAAATGTGTCAATAATCTTTAAAAATAATAACAGTCTAATACTTGATGTCCGCCGATTTTCGAATGTTTCACTTAATATTTCCATAAACATATTTTAAAGTGTCACCTACTGTGCAATATGCCATTTCTATTCATCCGCTCCTTACTCATCTGTATATATTTTTTTTACCTGCCTGTTTATAATAAGGATGTTTATAGTGTACACATTATCACTATTACTATTTCTACTCTTTTTCTATTTATTTTTTATTTCTCATAATACTTTTTGTATATTTTTCCTATGTCTTAATGTGTATTTGTCTTATTCTGATGTGTGTGATTTTTTTGAGCTGCTGTAACAAGGGAATTTCCCGTGTGGGATTAATGTGGGATTAATATAAAAATTATCTTGTTTTATTTTATATAGGCATGCTCATAATATAATGTGTGGTTCATGTTCATGCTGAAATAACTTGTAAATGTAGCTAAATAAAAAAAACGATGCGCTTTCTTGACGACACAATACCTTAACTGTTTATTTAACATAAAAAATAAAAAAAAAAACATATCAAAGAGTGTCGGTTTACCAGGCAGTAAAAATACATTAGCCAGATGCATTGTGGGAAATGTCGGAGATATGGTTGTACCACGTGACCCGGCTGTCAAATATGGCCCCCTCCTTCTGGGTGTGAGAGAAACGACAACTGACAAAGGAAAGGAATCTGTCAAAAAGGACGCCACCTATTCACTAAACACCGCGCCTTCGTCCAGATAGCACTGCACTTATGTGGTACGTATGCTTGTCTTTGTCAACCTGGATTGTAATTCCGTTCCGCCAGCAGTTTGGCTCTCTGTCTCGTTATGATAACTCAGCTGTCTTTCGCCGCTAGCTTGATGCTGTCCGAGGTTGCAGCATCCTTGCATCCTTGCCTTGCAGAGGGGACGGGTTTCCTACTTTGGTGCTGGGGAGGGCGCTGGACTGTATTAGCATGGATGTAACAAAATGACGGGAGAGTTTTTCTTCTTTTCGCCGTATCCGTCAGATGTTATGGCCATGTGTTAACACAACCTTCACAGTTGATTCAGCCCAGTAGAAAGTCAATCCCCCACAGTACTAACGGTTGCAGCTGATGTAGAAAGATTTCTCCTAGGGGTCTCTGTCATGTGCTAAGATAGTCTGTGGATTTCACGCTGTCCGGGTTCATGTTTAGTGTGGCCATGGTTCATGACAGAAAGTATGAGCAAGGTTCACTGATATAAGCTAAGATGACTCATGGACTCAGTGCACCCAGTCTTACAACTACTGGATTCAGTAATGCCTATTTTTATAATTCTATTCTGTGGTGACTTGCATTCTTCCTCTTGACAGGTAACTTTACTGATTTATTTGTTCCCTCTTTTTTTTTAGACATCCTTAGCAAGTAAAAAGTGGCTGCCAAATTATGAAGTATGCCTGACAGAGGAAGTGACAAGAGAAGGCCTTCATTGGTGCAGACCATCTGTTCAGAACAACCCTCCTCCCTCACTGCGAGCCTCCACCCTGCAGCCATGCTGATCAACCCAGTGTTCGTGGAGTCCTCTGTAGTTCTAGCTGTGTTGCTGTGCGTCCACATGGTGGTCTGGAACCAGCACTCCTGGTGCAGCATAGCCCTCTTCATCCAGGCTTTTTACGTACAACACAAATGGGACCGTCTGCTCAGGGCGGGAGGTGCCGTGTTCCAGTTCCGTCCTGCAGCGAACAGCGGCATCGTCCCGGGCTCCATGGTGATGCCTTTACTGGGCCTGGTGCTGAAAGAAAAGTGCTCTGCCTCAGGGAACGTCTACTTTGAGCGCTTCTTCATGGTGGTCACCATCACAGGCATGTTGCTGGCTCTGTTTCTCTCATTGATTGCGCTGGGCATCACAAGACCCGTACCCACCAACACTTGTGTGATCACAGGCATGGCCAGCAGTGCTATTCTCTACACGACAAAACAGACGCTGACGGTGTCTGAGGTCATCGAGGTCTTAGAGGTGCTGTTGATCTTCGTTTATCTCAGCCTGATTGTGCTTTACCTGCTGCCACGCTGCTTCACACCTGGAGAAGCGCTTCTCATTGTTGGTGGAATCAGTTTCATCGTGAACCAGCTCATCAAGCGCTCCCTGAACCTGGCAGAGGTCAAAGGTGATCCAGTGAACTATTTCCTGCCGGTCATAGTGGTGGGCTCGCTGTTGCTGGGTGTTTTCTTTGCCCTGCTCTTCTGCTTCATGGAGTCTGAGACCTGGGTGTCATCACTTTTCTTTCACATGATGACAGCCGTTCTGGGTCTGGGAATCCTCATGCCATGGCTCTCCCTGTTCATCGGCCGGCATCCCATCATGTGGCTGTTGGACTTTATCACGTTAAATGACAGAAGACTTTGTCTGCTGGGGTACTGGGTGTTTCTGGCTGTTGTGGCCACTTGTGTTGTGTTACACCAGAACTACCAGCGCCAGTCAGGGTCCAAGAAGCACCAGGCCTCGACTGTTGTCAGGAAGTACTTCCATCTGATTGTAGTGGCCACATATGTTCCGGGACTGATATACGACAGGCAGCTGCTTCACGTGGCGTCTGTGGGTTGCTTGGCAATTTTCTTGTTCCTGGAGAATGTGCGTTATTTTCGGATCAGGCCGCTGGGTCAGCTGCTCAGGCAGCTGCTTACCTTGTTCTTAGATGAGCGGGACTCTGGGCCTCTTATCCTGACCCACGTTTACCTGCTGATAGGCATGTCCCTGCCCATATGGCTGTTCCCCGGGCCCTGCGCCCCCAAGGGCATACTTCCTGGGGCAGGTGGCCTGGTGCCTTATGCAGGGGTGCTGGCCGTGGGGGTCGGAGACACCGTGGCGTCTGTGTTCGGTAGCACCATGGGGGAGATCCGTTGGCCCGGCACTAAGAAAACCATGGAGGGTACTGCAACATCTGTGTTCGCCCAGATCATTGCCGTGGCAGTGTTTCTCATCTTTGATGGGAGCATCAATCTAAACTCCACCTACTCATGGATTGTTGGCTCCATCACTCTGGTGGCCATGCTGGAAGCCTACACCTCCCAAATAGACAACCTCCTACTCCCACTCTACCTCTTCATCCTGCTGTTGCTTTGACTGGACAGCTCAGCTCTTTCTAGGGGGAAGAAAGTGATGAATTTGGAAAAGAAAAAAATGATAGTAGAGGTAACAGAAGTCCCTTTAAAAATCAATGGACTGATCAGCACAAGAAAATAATATTTAAAAACTGACTGCTTAATCAAATGGGATAATCGTGTCAACCAACCAATGGGGCACAAAAAAAATCTGCTCCTTATGTGGCAGCATTATTGTGGTTAGCATGACAGTGTCTGTGGCCCTCCGGTCACAAGTCAATATCAGTTGCTTTGAGGAGGAATTAGACCATCATTTCAGAATAAATTCCGAAGAGATGCGAGTAAGAGTTGCTAGACCTTCTTTGAGCTCCGTCTGTAGTGACAGCGGCAGTGTATGGTTTCTTTCCACGTCACCGCTCTGACCACGAGGCTCTCTCGACCACTGACACCAACAACTCCTGAATTATGCAACAGGAGATTAGCAAAGTGGAAATATGTCCTTTATACACTTCTGGACAATACAGATGCTGCTAAGTGGCACATTTTGATCACTAATGAGAAGGTTTTCCTATCTTGTCCCTTTTTTTGAAAATGGATATACACATTTGTATTGCCTTTTGAAGAACATTATTTAAAGTCAGCTTACTGATACGTCTTTTTCTTAATCAACGTTTTTGTTATTAGATTATTTTGCCTCCCCGATGGCAATATGAAGGACTTACTGCTGAAAATATTTGCCTTAAGAAGTATATTTTCTATCACACATGACCTACTATTGTAGATGCTGTAGATGAAAGCATGACATCCCCTCTCAACTCTTCTTTATAAGGGCTGATTTATTCTTCAGTATGGCAGAAACTCACTATGCTCTTGCATGACACTAATGTGAAACTGTAAACTGTACTGTAACATGTACACAGGTATCCTACAGTATACAGTATTTTTTGTTTAAGGTTTGATGGGACCCCTTAAAGGTACACTTAATATATACATTTCCTTGTGATACTGAGCCTTCAAACCCTGCATATGTGTGGAGACTGTAGATATATGATGAACATAGGTCCTTTCCTTATAAGTATCTTTCTTTACAACAATTTATGATTTTAATTTAATATTTGCTTTATAGAAATATCCTCAATTGTCATCAGGTTTCATCTCATCATTCTTGGATGAGGATTCTACAGTTAACCTGAAACTTGTTTACAGAATGAATTAATTAACAGCCTTATGGTTTATGTTCATCTCTAAAAGTTAGTTGGTGTTTTTTATGTTGTAACAATTTATTAGCATGATCCTACTACTAGTATGTTGTTTTTGCCATGACCCTTACATTTAAAAAATGTAATATTGCATGTCCAGTATATCAGAGAAGAGAGATACAATTGATATGCCTCATATTTTGGTCCATTTGTTTATAATTGTAGTTGTATTGTATAGTCTCCACGAAAAGTTGATTCAAAACTGTTTACTCAAATTCATTTTCAAGTGTATTAAAACTTCTCATTTAAAAACATTGGTACATTCATCAAAAATATGGGTTAGTCACCATTAATCTTGACTTTGCTGTTGATCAAGCTACCTACCAGACTACATGTACTGTAGCTCATAGAAACAGTGTCATATAGGTTACAAAACAAGCCATGAGAAATGGCAGCACATTGGTTGGTTAAAACAGTTCATACATGTTGGTCATCTTTTGTCTTTCCAAATGCCAAAAAACATCCTTCATTTAGTGTAGAGAGACGGGAAAGGGAGCTCTTCAGTGGGTTGCAACCTTTAAGGACCAAAAAGATGGAAACATGACAACTTATTAGTGTGACAATACAGTCTTCCTCTTAAAGTTGAATTCAAAGGCAACTAGAATGGCACTCTCAGAGAACAGACATCCAGGTGCAGGCTGATGGTGCATTTACGTGCTGCTCATATGTGGAAACAACATGAGAAGATGTGTTTTATTTTTTTGCTCAGAGCATTTAAACACAGGCAGCAGCAGCTATTCTTGGTCCGGTATGACCAGTTGCTTATGGTGGCTATTGTTAGCTAACTGTATAGATATGTATCTCTCCAACAGACATTACTGAGTGAGTTTGATAGCTCTTCTCTACTTGTGTTACTGTTAAGAGTACGTTTCAGCATTTACCATTATCCCACAATTGTCACATTATGTAGTCTTGCTAAAGCTACATTAGCTCGTTTACAGCTAATGTAGCTTTAGCGAGACTACAGACAGACTAAAAGACTGAAGAGCAGCCACTGTGGCTAAACATAGCAATGACAGGATAATGACATGAATTTTACTTTCATTTTCTAGTAATCTCTAAAGTCTGTTAATTTAAAGACAACATCATTAGGCCACCTGACTGAGAGCAAGTAGTTACACAGTAATATATATATAATATTTACAGTAAATATTAGCTAATATGTATTAACATTAGCCACCATGAGCTACTGGTTATACCAGAAAGAGTAAGAATACCATCAGTGTGTTCAATTAAACAAGGATGTGGGGGTTTATATACGACTTTTCATAATGTAAGATTGTGACGACTATCTAGTGGAAACACCTGATTAAAATAAAAAAAGGAATAATGGAAACACCACAAAGCCACCCACCAGTTGTCAGAGCTCCAGCGGGTGTCTTGGCTTTCCATGAGATGGAAGGTGTAGACGTGGCGAGAGTCCTGTGAGGTGTTTTCAGCACTGCGATGCACCACCTCCCCGTGGATCAGGACTACACCACCTGAACACAGAGCGGTTGATGGATAAGGTGGGATATTTATCTCCGGAGGGTAGGGCTGGGCAATATTTTGATTTTATATTGATATTGTGATATGTGACTAGATATCGTCTTAGATTTTAGATATTGTAATCTGATATAAGTGTTGTCTTTTTCTGGTTTTACGAGCTGCATTACAGCAAAGTGATGGCATTTTCTGAACCTACCAGACTGTTCTGTTATTTGCCTTTACCCATTTAATCATTATATCCACATTATTGATGATTATTTATCACAAACCTCATTGTGTAAATATTTTGGGAAAGCAATAATTGTCAACCCTACAATATCTTTGCAATATCGATATTGAAGTATTTGGTCAAAAATATTGTGATATTTGATTTTCTCCATATCGCCCAGTCCTACCGAGGGAAATTCACATGTCACAGCAGCAGTACACGAATGAAAAACACTGAACAAAAAATGGTGCAGGGAATTAATCAAATATCAAAAACACAATTAAATATTCATTAAGTATAAAAATAGTGGTGTTGATGAGAAGATCAACACCCCTGTTATGTCTATACGGTAAACATGAAGCTGCAGCCAGTAGCCGGTTAGCTTAGCTTAGCATAAAGACTGGAAACGGGGAAACAGCAAGCCTGGCTCATTCCAAAATTAATATCAGCCATCAGCACATCTAAAGCTCAGTATTTAACATGTTATATCGCATTTGTTTAATATTATGTACAAAATGTTCTTGGCCGAGCGCCCCACACTCTTGACAAGAACGTTAATGAGCGTATTTCCAAAACTGTCAAACTATTCCTTTAAATGCTCATTGTGCCTATAATACTTATGGATAATTTACCAAAATTGGCACAAACTTTCTGAATGCATGACAAATGCCTGTGCTTCCACACTGTACAGTATGTCCCCAATACAGCCTCAGTCAAAACGTGCTTGAAAACACTAATTCCTCAATCACCGTAAATTTAAAGACACCAGTGAATTACCTTTTTTAACAGGTTCAGCGACAAACTTCTCGTCATCGTAGGTCTGCTCTCGGCCAGTGAAGTCTGTCAGGGGAAAGGTGCCCTTTGGGGTACGCACCATACGCCGAGAAATACCACCTGGGCAAAACAATGAGTTGACGTCCCAAAGTATGATTGAGAAACAAAACAGTGGCTGGAAGCAAAAGTGCAAGGTTAGTTATATAGTGAGCCTACTGTTGTGTGACCCCGGGATAAACCACAGGCAGCCGTTGCTGACAGTGGCATCTTCCAGGGCGATCCACAGCCCCATGACTCTGCCCAGGGGCTCCGTGTATAGAAATGTGGCATCTTGATGTGGCGTCACTAAAAACAGACACAAAGATGTTTCATGGAAATAATGTTTATAGCATATTGAGTTATATGGATTTCTGTATTATTTAGAATTTAGTTTTCTTACCTTCTCCGCCAATCCCTGGTTGCTGGAGGAGAGAAATGGTATGAAATGGATGGTATCTTATCATGAATTACCCGTACATCATCATCATATGATAGATAGATAGATAGATAGATAGATAGATAGATAGATAGATAGATAGATAGATAGATAGATAGATAGATAGATAGATAGATAGATAGATAGATAGATAGATAGATAGATAGATATACTTGAATACATTACCTTAAAAATGAACATGCTTTGCAGTATCACAGGACTTACAAGACCCAGCTTCTTCGCTATGCCCTAGGAGAACACTTAATGTGAGTGTTTGTTATTCTGGGACTCAGTACATCATTTTCTTAAATATTGTTTAACAGCTCACTCACCTGTATTTTGGGTGAATGTGTAACCTTTTTGTACAACGGCTCATAGGCATGTAGTGCTAAAAGATGAAAACTGGGATTAGTTATGGACTTTTGGAAAGCTCTTTGCGCATGATGTTTTGGAAAGGTTTATTAGAAATCTCACCATGTCCAACTTTATTTAGTGAGCGCTGTTTTGATACCATGAACTCCCCTGTAAGACAAGGAACGCTTTACCCATCTAATTTGGCATTTTGTGATATATATATATATTTTTTTAAATGACGAACAGGCGAGAATTTATTTCAATAGAGCTCACCTTTTTCATCAAAAACTCCTTTCTCAAAGAAAAAGCGGATCTTATCTCCACTTGTAATGAAATAGTCAGCATTTCCCTGCAGGTCAAAAGGTTAACATGAGTCATCTGATCCGGGAATTGCATTACAGAGGGGAGAAGCACGCAACAGACACTGACTAGGACACTGACTAGACTGTTGACATAAGCGTTTGCTATTAGCCTGAAAGGAAGGACACTGAGGGTCAAGGTAAACACTGTAAATCAGTGTAGAGATAATGTACCTACAGACTATGTGAACCTTATCATGAAGGGGAAACACACTCAGTGGGAACCTTACCTGCATCTTTTAGTGCAATATGATGGAAAGCATGAGAAAGAAATATTATGGGATTAAAGCTCTGAGTCGCTGACACATCTCTCACTGTGCTGCGGTGCATTATGTCACCTGTGTTTTGAGCTGCTCATCATGATAGGTGGAGAAGGTGATGCGGCAGTGCTCCGGGATGTCCATCTGGTCCACTATCTCTGCCATCCTTTGCCTCAGCTCATCGCACTCCTGGGAGGTCAGCAGCCCGTCCAGAACCACATATCCATCCTCCACGTACTATAAAAAACATGTCCTCAGTAGTTTGTTTTTTCAGATACATTTCCAGTTTTTTTACACTTACACTAGTTGTTTTCCTCACATTTAACTTACATCTAGGGTCAAATGTACAGCATTTACACACAATGGAGAATATTTCCATTTGATAGAATTTGAATAGTGTGGCCATTAAAACGTTAAGCAAAGCCCGTCTACGTCTATATTAGAAATTCTTTGCTTTAAGTCTTAGGTTTGAACATTTCACTCCGTGTAAATCATTTAGTTAAGAGCTGGGACAAGCAGATCTTATATTTGTCTGTTTCCATTTTTACACAAAGATGTAAGTCATGTATTAGAGGGATGTTTGTTTTCCCACATTGTCACATTTAAATCCAATGTAGGATCACATGTAGGCCTACAGCATTTACATACATTTGATTACATGATTAAAGGGCAAAAGACCAGAGAAAAAGACCTCCGTTATTATGTTTTGGATGTGTCCTGCCTTTTCACACTCAGTCTGCAACTAACAATTATGTTTATTAGAGAATAATCTGACAATTATTAATCTATTATCAATTAATCCTGTGGTCCATGAAATGTCAGACAATAGTGAAAAATGCTCATGTCAATTTCCCAAACCCAAGATGAGGCGATTCCAAACCCCACAGATATTCAATTCACTATCACATAAAAAAGGTAATCCAGCAAAAAAAACATGCATTAGCTAGTGTAGGCTACCTTCATAGGCCTGTTGTGTCTGCAGCTGGTTATGTAATGAGCGCGGGAATGTGATGTCATATGTATAAACTACACACGAATATAGACAAAATCTTGCAAACATTAGATACAGGAGTAGGCTGAAAACATATTCACATTGTTACGGACACTTTTGTTTGAATATAGTCTAATTAACGAGAGTGATGAACATGAGCATTTGTGAGTAGGCTACAACACAAGCCTAAAGTGCAGGATGTTAGTTAGCTGCAGCTCGCTGGAACTTCTTTACTTTTTTACTTTAATGCAAAACTCACCTTTTGCACATCCCGATCTGTCATAAAATCCATGGTTGTCTATTCGCAGAGGTCCAGCTCCTGGGAAACATTCGATGTGTATATCATCCGGGTATTATGTGACATGTGAACCCATAATAGGATTTTGGACTTTAACTCTTGCGTCGCGAGACAGACGCCCATAAAGCCTGCTCGTGGTTGCTGCAGTAGCCCAGCATGGCCTCTAAATGTCACTCATGACGTTGCTGTAACAAGGAAATAAACGGGGATCCTGGTAACTCATCTGGTAGAGTGCGCCCGATGTACAGAGGCTCAGTCCTCGTCGCAGCGGCCGCGGGTTCAATTCCGACCTGCGGCCCTTTGCTGCGTGTCATTCCCTCTCTCTCTATCTCGCTTTCATGTCTAAGCTGTCCTATCAAATGCCCCCAAAAAAACTTTAAAAAAAATGGATATAAATACAGATGAACTCCAGCGCCATCTCGTGGCAACTCAGGTTTATTGACTAGGTTTATATTTACTCGGGTAAATGAGTACTTGGAGTGGAATGAATGTTTCCATTTCATCCAACTTTATACTTTTTGCTCCACTTCTTTTTTTGGCAGCTTTTGTTCATTTCTAGATTAAGATTTCATAAACAAAGGATACAATGATTTGATCAAATATGATGCATTGCTATAGATTCAAATACAGACACAGAATGTTCAATAGTTACAAATTACCATTATGATGCATTATGAGTGTGTTTACTATTTATACTTGTAATTATAATTATAGTTCTAATCATACTCACATACACTTATTCTATATTAAGTAATACTTTTTTAATTACTTGTTATTGAATACTTTTATATTGCAGTGTAATTGAAAGGATACTTCCTGCACTAGGTGTATAACAAAGGACCAGTGCTGGTCAGGGTTAATAACATGCTAATTTCAGTAATGTAACCAGAGTAAAGAGCTAATTTGGATATTCTACCATGTAATGAAAAAAAACTCCATAAGTATCAGATCACGAGGTCAGAGATAATTTATTACACAGGGAGTATTAAACAGGTGCTTTCCCTGCTAAGACAAGTCAAAATGTCATCAATGTTGCTTTCTCTAATGAGTTTCTTCAGTTTTTCAAAGAAAGAAGAACCATCCACCATCTTTACAACATGATTCAGTGTTGTGTTTATTTCCATTATCATGTGTCAGAATAGTACAAAAGGTAGAGTCTGAACATTAGGAAATCAAGTTCAGTTGTCCATTTTTACAGATGTCCTGTTTAAAAAGCCAGTGTGTGGCAACAATTAATTAATAAAGGCCTTGTCGGATGTGACACAAGACGTGCCGATTAAAACAAGGCTGTTCATCCGGCTTAAAGTTTATGTTCAACAGTGATTGCTGCTAGGGGTAAAGTGGATGGCTTTCAGTATGGCTATAATGGTTCAGCATTGACAAACTCATGCTCTAAAGTAAAATGGATGTGACCCCCCCCCCCCCCAAAAAAAAAAAACCAAACAAACAAAAAATAACTCTTTTGATATATCCCTGATATCCAGGCACCAGAACACAGAGATGAAGTAATCGTACATAGTAAATACAATCATGTATTTAAAAAAATGTTTTATACATGGGTGGAGATTAGATGTCAATGCAATCATGGCAGTTTTTTGTGGTTTCTAGGTTTAAGTGAAATGGTATGTGACCGTCCAAAAATGTACACACTTCAGAAATATTACAAATATTAACAGTGTGCAGGCGTTGTGGAGGGTGAGCTCACCTCCATTTACAGTATGTTAGATTGTCATGGGTTCTGTCTGTTGAGTTGTGAAATCCTGGAGCTGTGTCCAAAGAAATCAGCATCTCACCGTCTGCTGAACCAAATGAGTTAATCCTATGTAAGAATAAACCGATCAATCACACAACTACACTACTTAAGGCGTACATAACAAATACAAAACATTTTTGATATTTTATACTTTTTTTAAAAATTCAGGAGATGCAACACAAAAGTTTAAAGCAAAACCTTTTTGGCGCACTTGCACAGAAAAACAATTTAAAAAAAAATAATAAAAAAATAAAATAAAAAAAGCTTTAAAAAAAAGGTATTAATTGAGGTCATTTAAGGTAATTAAAATGCTAGCATAAGATTTTTCAAGTCAACAAGGGGCATTTTGTTAGATACTAAAACTTCCCTTTCTTTAGTGTTACGGAGTCAGCTCAGTCACTGATGCTGACATGCAGGGAAAGAAAGTCTGGCAGCAGCTTTTAATGTGCTCATCTTGTGACTCAGAGGGAAGTGACTGTCCAGGACTGTATGTTTTAGAGGACAGAAAAAGAAAATAGAAAAAAGGATATTTGTGGATACAAATTCAAACGTTAGCAGGACAAAGTGAGACTCGTTTCACTGACCATGCTAGAGCTAAAATAGAGAAACGACAGATAAATGTGTATAGTACTGTAATTTGAGCAAATCCAAGATGTGAATGACTTCCCAGCGATGCCCCTGAGAAAGATTTCTAGGGCACTCTTAAACTTCAAGATTAAAATATACTACAACTGCTGTACCAGGGATACATTCAGGGTTCAACATAGGTCTGAAAAAGTATATTTTGCTGTAACTATCCAACCTCTAATGACCATCAAGTTAAGGCCAAAAGACACTTGATACAATAACTGACGGGCATTGTTTGAATGTTCTAATTTGACACTCTGTGGTGCACTGCAGGGGGGAGATTTTTAGTGTCAGCAGCATTGGCAACTGCACTGCACCACTACAATGAGCCATGTTACTATATCAAATTTACTTTGGAATGACGTACATCGTCCTAGAACTTGTCCCTATAACTCGAGCCAGTTACTGCACTAGAAGATGCCTATTCGCATTCCTTAGTTTGGCATCCAATAGGTCATGTTTTAGCTCCATTTAAGCACCACACAAATGAAACCAGAGCAGACATATCAAGGTAGACGTGCCACTTAAAACAATATTTAGGTTTAAAAAGTTTATACATGCTGGAAAAGCTGAGATTTACTCTGAATTACTGTGTTTCTCTGGTGTCATCTGTTCCTTTATGCATCGTCTGTGACCTTTGTGTACATCTTTAAAACCGGTTGCTAGTCAACACATTCAAGACTGAGGCTCTTCTCTCTGAACAGGAGCAATTTACTAATGACCCCTAGAAGGGCATTTGGATTTAGCAAAGGCCTCAGTGAAACAGCATTCACTGTGAACAAAAGGTGCAATTGTATTATTACAGTCAAACTTCCCTTATTTAAAAAAAGAAAGAAGCTTAAATCAAAAAGAAACAGCTGGTAAAAATAAGACCACATCATACCACGACTGATATGTATGAAACAAAGACGTTAAACATTTCAGCTATACATTTAACAACACACGAAAAAAACAAGTCATGAACGTGATGTTTGTGATCATTAACCGGGCACACAGCTTGTAAAAGATAAGGCCATATTAGCAACGAGATGCCTGGCTGGAGTAAACATAGCAGGGTTACTCCAAATGAGGCTGTTAAATCCAGGGTCTTAACAAGAAAAGCGTTTCAAGCAGACAAAGCATGCTGCACTAATTTGGACCATGAATGTGGAAATTACATATATTCGGCATACGCTCTCTGCGAATAAATGTTTCCCTTGTGTAGGTCGGTCAAAACCAGTTTCTTTCACTCTGTAATTTCCTGTTTCTCGTCATGTCGCTCTTGAACGGATAAACAAAACGCTGACTAATCAGTCCAGTTTACTCTGGGGTAAACGGAGCATGATTAATTGAAGGGCTAGCATACAAACAGCTAGCCACTCGAGTCAACAACAACACTTTTCTTTTAGGGACTGGCAGTATCTGGCAGCTAGTTAAGACTCTCCCGTCTCACATCTGCAGGAGTTCATCCACTTGGGATAATCATCATCTAAGGTCAAATCATACTGAGCATAAAAAGCACCACGATTCTTGCTTGTTCTATTGGCCTACATAATAATCTGGTTGTATGATTGTGCAAGCTTGCATATGTTTGAATTTAACAAAAGAAGAAATCAACAGTGACTGGGAGTTTTATGAATGTTTGTGACCGTGTAACTTTAATACAGGGTCAGCAGGGGGACACCTTGTGTTATTACAATCTAGTCAGTGAAGCAAAATCTATCAGTCTTCAGTTGAACAAAGATCACTTAAGATCTTTGACTAAAAAGGTACATGTTCTATACATGGCTTAAAATGAAGTCTTAAACAAAACAACAAATCAATGGCTGTGTAAAATGTGTGGTATTCAGTCACTCACTGGATTCTGATCACATATTACAATCACAATACAGCCTGTTTCACAGGCCCTAACACGATGCCAATGTGTGGAAGCATTTAAAAGTACCAAATGATGTATCTTGAAGTCAAAATAACTTCATGAGCTTGTTTCAGGTCCAATCACAATCAATCTCACGTAATTTAATAAGACACACATGTAATGTGTTTGATGTTTACTCATGCAAATCAAGGTAAAGCCCGTTTCCCATGCCTAAATAAGACGTGATGTTTAGAGAAGCTAAATGAAGAGACCAACAATGGGGCTTTTGTCCCCCACAGCTCCCATCCACCTTTAACCACCTGCCCTACAGGCCAATGTTATAAATTAACAACTGCCTGGTATTTAGACATTGTACTAGAATGTACTAATAGAGTTTGTTCCCATTTGTTTTCATTGATGTCTTTCATCAGTCCTCTGAGTTAAGGTCTCCACTGTGAGATCAGCTGTGGGATGATCTGTTGATCTTCATCACAGAGTAATTTTGTTCCTTCATGCCTCGACAACTTGGCTGTCAGTTGCACTATAATTTATTAACTTAACATCTGCCAGTTCTCTGAGCCACGCAGTGCCGCAACTGCAAATGCGATTGTAAAAATGTCAAAAGTAACATGTTGAGCCTCAAGACCAGAGCAGAGAAGTGATAGTGAGCACATTTAGCTAATTTCTGCAACACTTCCCCCCCCCATCCCCCCCCACCCCCGGCTCTCTATAATAAACAGGTTTGCTTTAGCAAGGTCCTAATGTTGCATGCATATTCAACATCATCTGCTTGCATCCTTGCAGCTTGATATTCAGGATGATATAACAGAAAAGTCACATTACTGATCCACCTTTCATCTGCGAGATTTTCCCTTGGTGACCATGTAACATCCTTGAAAGTCTTGACTTTTGACATCACTTGCTTTTATAGGTCCTGCCAGGAAAGCCCCAAGCACCAACCAAACTTCTCAAGGTTTGCCTGCCTTTGAAAACAAAATTGCTGCTCGATTATTTCTTTAGTCAAACTTCTCTCCTCTGCCGCTCTCCACAGAGGCTCGACTCAAGCTTGCTCCTTATCGGCCCTCCAAAGCTGCTCTTTGACTTCTGGTGGCAGCGTGTTGAACAGGTCCTCCTCCACTATCAGACTGCTCTTCTTCAACAGCCGACACTCACCGAGCTCCACTGGGAGACACTCAAGGCGGTTCCCTCTCAGCTCCAGCTGGGTCAACCCGGTGAGTTCCCCGAAGCGGGACGGCAGCGTCTGCAGGCAGTTGTTTCCCAGATTCAGAGTACGCAGCTTCTTGCACTTGAACAGCTCTGGGGGCAAAGTCTCGATCTGAAGTGGAGAGGAAAGAAGACAAATTCATGAGGGGTGTAAGTTAATAGTGAATGGAAAATCTTCTTAGTTGTTACTTTTTTTTGTCATTTGCATTAGCAGATGAGGCAGGGATATGTTGTTTTCACTGTAGTGACAGGGGAATGGTTCAGTTCTAGATTCTGTTTATTTCACATATTATAACGATAACGCAACCCAGACCTCAGCACAGGAAACAAAACTAGATTAAAGGGCACTCAAGATTTGTTGTCAGACTTCAGACTTTAGGGATAAAGTCGCATAACAAATTCAGTATAAATGGAAAAAGATAACGCAGAAAATAATGGCTTCAAAGGTGTCAACAAATAATTTAAAAACCAGTCACATAGCCTTTGTGTGCTTTTGTTACATGAACTCCTAGTCCTAATTGTGGTTCTTCTTGTTTGTCTAAAAACAATATTTTAATCTCTATTTATTGATGTTCAAAATATAATAAATATAAATCATATTAAAACACCTACATGGTACACAATAGTCACAATTACGCAACTGATTTAAATTGATCATGTGCCAACAGTGTAAAGAGGATTTAGGCAATAACGGCCTTAAAAACACAAGAAACACCAGAGGGGTCCCATTTAATGGAGCTATTTTCAGCTGCACACAAACCCGCTGGAACCTATTTTCAGCGTGCAACCACACAAGCAAACACAGTTAAGCAGCAGTAATAGTAGCCTTTACTGAAAACACATGAGCCTGAGTGAAAAACAGCGTTTTCAGGAGAATTTCTCACAGTGAACTAAATGAAATTCCTACATTGTGAATCAAATAAACGGCATTTTGTTAAGACTGAAATGATCCACTTCACCCAAAGCCAAATGGACTAACCCAGCCATGACTTTAATTGCAGGATTTGGTACAACCCTCAAAATATTTAAGTGCATTATCTTTGCAACATCTCATTTGTGAGAGTTTACTTGAAAAGTAATTGTTTACTTCTCAGGAAGTCTATGGGAACATTTTTATCAACCATTTTATCAGAGAAACCGGATTACATTGTAAAAAGGGCCAAGGAGTACATTGTGCTCAAAGAATCATAATGTGGTCTCAGAGAAAAAAATGTGTAATTATACCTTAAACGTGACGAAGCTTTGAAATCGCTAATTGTTTCTATTTACTAACCCAAAAGAATAAAAGAAAATTGACTTGGCAGTGAAAACCTGCGCTTTATTCCAGACGGGAGGTCTTTTATCGAACATGTGTGATATTTACGACTGTGTAAACTTACAACATGCCACTGAATCAAGTCTTCTTTTAGCTATTCAGTGGAGAGCGGATAAACAGACCAAGATTCTATCAGTGTTTTCAACCTTTTTCCACTCGAATTCTACACAAACTTCCAAGGACACCTTTAGAACTAGAAAATATGCAAAGTAGTTGATAATACACAACTGCAAAACTGCCAAAGCCTCAGTCATGTCATGTGGTTATCTTTAAAGCCATAATTCCCAACCTGTCTATAAGCTCCAGTAGCGTCCAGACCTCCAGACCTTTGTAAATACCTTAACTGGACTTTGAGCTAATCTTATTCACAGATGACAGTAAGATAGATGGGTGAAGACAGATTACTTACCTTTCTAAGAACATAGGATTGGACAAATATAAGAGAGTTTTTGCCTCTTACCCGGTTTGCTGTGACAGCGAAGTACTGCAGGTTCTGGAGGAAGCCTACATCAGCGTGGATGCTGGTCAGATTGTTGTGACTCAGGTCTAAGAAGCGCAGCTTGCGACAGAAGAAAAGTTGGCTGGGGATTTTCTCGATCTTGTTCCTGTTCAAATACAGCCTCTCCATGTTGGTAAGTGTTCCGATCTGAATGGGGATGTAGGCGATCTGGTTGTACCACAGCTTTAGGCACACGAGCCGGTGCAGATGCTGGAAGCTGATGATCTCCTCGATTGTCTTCAGATTGTTGTCCTTCAAGTCAATCTCCGCCAGGTTGTGCAAACTAAAGATGGAGTGTGGAATGCGTTCCAGGTCGCAGCGAACGAGCTCAAGCTCCGTCAGGTTGACCATTTTCTTCAGGCTGTTGAGCACCATCAGCTTGGTGCCCTCGTTATTGATGGAGAGCTTCTGGAGGTGCACACCCACATCCGTCACCACCTGCGGCAGCTTGGTCAGATTGCTTTTCAGACGAAGAACTTTGAGCCTTCTGAGCTCCCGAAGCCCGTCGATGACAATGTAGCGATTGTTCTCAGCACTCAGGTTCCCGGTCAGGTGCAGCTCACTGAGGTTCTTCAGGCTGTAGATCCACAGTGGAATCTCCTTGATGTCTGTGAACTTGATGTGAAGAGACTTTAGGTTCTCTCTCAGGAAAGCAAGAGCTGGAGCCTCAATTTTAGCTGGTGTGTGATAGAGCCACATCTCCCTCAGGTTAGAGAGCTGGGCGATGATCGGAGGGATAGTCACATCTGGGATGAGCTCCAGCTTGAGCACTTCCAGCTCGACCAGATCAAATACTGTGTCTGGGATCCCACTGAGCATGAACAGATGCAGCTCCAGCTTTTCCTGGGAGTTTTTGGTGATGCGCTGCCTCAGCTTCTCCAACGTCCACTCGTTGTTCAGGTTCAGCTGCCTGAGCTTGTTCTCGCTCACCTCTGAAAGAAATACTGCAAAGCGCTTGGAGTACAGAGGGTCATACTGATCTATCATGTGTAGCATGAAGGCAAAGTCGTTCTTCAAGTCAGGGATGTCGCTGTAGCTGCTTTCCTCACGGATTGATTCAAAGGAGTATCGTTTGAGGGAGCGGCTGAGCATCCAACAAAGAGTGTACATGCAGATAAGGCCATAAACCCCCACCAAGCTGATGTAGAAACAGGCCAAAATCTTGAAAAGAGTTGCCAACGGGTGAGCACAATAGAACGTGCTGTAGCCTGTTAATTTCTGAATGTTTACGGAGCACACTACATTGAACCTGATGTAGTGTACATAGTAGGCTGTGTAGCTAATTATCAGTATAAACTTGATTACTTTGATCATGGTCTGACGAATATAAAGACGGTACACTATATCACCCTCCTCTACATGGATTCTGAACTTTTTCACCTTCTCAAAAAGAGCCTTGGCCTGCTCCCCCTCCTTTTTATCTAAAACCCCAGTTTCAGAGCGATCTACAATTCCTTGTTCAATTCTCGACTTTGCTGTTCGTTGGAGCATGGGCACGCTAGCCTCAACATCCTCGCTCACACTGGAAGCCTTCTTATCCATGGAACCGTTAATTTTCCCCAGAGGCTTGTTGTCGCTCTCCTCCACCACGGTCTCAGACAAAGCCCTCGTTGTCCACGGGGAGTCAAAGCACTTGAGGAGGATGGAGACAAAGTGCTCCAGTTTAGAGCTTGTGCGGGGGAACTTGAACCAGAAGTTGCTGCAGGCCAGGAAAATGAGGGTGTGGAGTAGCACCAGATAGGGGAAATATTTTGCAAACCAGTGTAGTTTGTTCTCGTAGCAGACAGCATCGACATAGTTATACTGATGACGGTCGAGGTCATACTGAATCCCTTTGGGCTCCGGTGGATAGGCGGAGCTCACGTTTGGGACGGGCATGGTCTCGCAGGACTTGTTGACCACCCACTTGCAAGGCAGGCAGATCATCTTGTCCTGCGTGACCTGTAGGGTACCACCGAACACCGCAATCATCAGCATGACGATCGAGATGTAGTCGGTGAAAACGTCCCACCATGGCTTCAGGATACGGAACGCTGGCTGGGAGTCAGCAAAGTACCGGAGCTCTGTGATAGGAATCATGATGGTTTATCTGAAAAGAGAGAGAAAACAGGGAATTAGTTGGTGACATGTCAAGTGTCAGTCAGCATGTTTAGGGCCAGGTGTGGAGGTTACCACACTGCACACAAAGAGTGGCTGTCATTGCTGTATATTTGCTGTAGACTCTACTGTGCATCAGTGGTATGCTGGACATCCTGCATGTGCCGACAGCACACTGCGGTTCAGAGACTGCAGAGCAAGCTGGAAGTATTAAGGACCACAGATCCTGACACATCACGCATGTTCACACAAGTCCCTGTTTTTTTCCATCTATCTCCTGATGTGCAGCGATGTCTCTGCATGTTCACGGCGCG
Organism: Gymnocephalus cernua; assembly: GCA_023631565.1. Taxonomy (NCBI): domain Eukaryota; kingdom Metazoa; phylum Chordata; class Actinopteri; order Perciformes; family Percidae; genus Gymnocephalus; species Gymnocephalus cernua. Next base: position 24,762,663 of record CM042442.1, read on the forward strand.
GTTAAGTTGTAACCGTGTCTTCTTTTAGGATAATAGTTATAAATGTATGCTTTAGAAGCGCTGTGTCAAATCACACAAACATTTCAAAAAATTCAAACACAAATGACCATTTCTAATTTCAGTCTTCACTTTTAAAGCACACAGAATAAAATGATCAGAATGAGTGGAGGGGATACAGAACAACAACAACTTCAACTTTGACTGGAAAACACAACAAAATGGAAGCACTGAGATTGGGCTGCAGACCACGTAAGAAAGAAACCCCAAAACCAAAAGACTCCAAGGCGTCCATTTACACTTGAGTACTGTCAATCCACAACTAGACTACTTCCTCACACAGTAAATGTGTGAGAAATGCAAGAAATACAGCAATCTAAGCAGTTTTTTTTTTCATATTCAAGTTGTTTTAAAGAGTTAACCCTAGACTAATCTGTTTTCTTAGAGAATATCCAAATGCCCTGCTCTTATCACTTATGCTTCCTATTATAATACAAAGCTGGGAGGAGTTGATTAAAAAAAAAAAAACTATCTGAAATTGTATCTCCCTGTCTGCTCAACTCCCTTATTTACAGGAAAAGAATGAAAGGGGGTGGCAAATCAACTGGTCACAAAAAAGCCTTGTTTCATCCAGTTCAAACCAGAATGGCAGTACAGTCACTGTGGGCCTCCTCTGTTAGGTTGCTGCTTACTTTAACTGCTGCTTAAATTACAGAGCACACAGTGACCCCGGCAGCTGCCAAAACACCTCTAATTGTGATCACTCACGTGGTATTACAAACAACAACAGGCAATCTTTGACGCCAATTTATATTCCACTGTACGGCAAAAGATTAATAATTACACACATTTAAAACCACATTCACTGCTTCCTGTTGCCAAACAGATAGCAGAGAAACAGTAGGCATGTTCCCTAATTCAAACTAGGCTCTAGATAATGGCCTGCCACTGACGGGGCCAAGGAAACTGTAACAACGATTTGTGTAGCATGTCTTGAACAATCCAGTTTGATTAAACACACAGTGGTATCTTTAGTTTAAAAGAACATCCCCAGTATTTCACAGTATCCTGGCACAGGACAATAAACAGTCTGCGAGCAGCTTATCTTGTCTATGCATCACACTGCCCGTCTTTCTCAAAGCACTCCTCCAGGATTTCAACCAAGGACTTCCGCTTTGTGGTAATAAATAGAAAGGGCCAAGACTGTATTATACAGTGACTCTGCCCTTGGCTTCCTGTTTGTAGCCATACCCCGGTACATTTCTCCTGAAATTGTTCCCTAAACAGAGCTTCTTTTGTGTAGCCAGTCTTTGCCGATGAGGCCCCTGACACATGGGCTGACAGAGGTGAACAGGTGAACTTGGCCGCTGTGAGCGGCAATATTTTACAAAGCAAACTAGAATTTCCCTCAATGACACTAGTGTCTTTCAACTCGAGCAAAAGTCAAACAGAAAAATAGAGATAGAATCCTTTTCCTAATAAAGATGTCTCTTTAGTTTACTGTATCTCCCTCTGAAAACAAAATAAAGATAAAGTAAACCTGAGACCAACATTGACTAACTGAATTTAAAAATAACAGGAAAATGGCAGACTTCGTTGACAAAATGGAATGTGTCCAATACTTTGGTTTACGACCAAATATCTGCTAAATTAATGACCAGATTTCCCTGCACAGAGGATTTTTAGCGGCCCCCCAAAGAGGTTTAAGCCAGCGTCAAAGGAAAACCACCAGAGCCCAAACGTCTTTGACTTCCAGCAGTCAACTCACTTCTCATCCACAGCCGCTATATTTTACACATGTATGCGACTGGCGCTGATAAGCCAGCTAAGCTGCATTGTTTTGACTCCTGCCTCCTGAATTTTGTGTTTTCCTTCACATAAATAAAGATGTTCCACTATAAATTAGTGCATAACAAAATGTATCAGAATGCAGGAAATGAAGTGTTTGATGCTCAAAATTTTGATTTCTGACAAGGTCAGACAACACGTCGTACAAACTACTTCTTTTCAGGCATATCACTTTGTCTCGTTTGTGTGTGTGTGTGTGTGTGTGTGCGTCCAGGATGTACAACGCCCCTCACGCTATCAACACTGGGATAGGCTCCAGCCCCCTTGCAACCCTTAAAGAAGAAGAACCCTAACCCTAATGGGTTTAGAACATAGCTGGATGGATGGAAAGATGGATGAATGCCAGCATTACCATCCATTGTTGGATTGAACGTTTATTACATTCCATTAGATTGATATGCACTTTGTGTGTTTGGTACATCTCTCAATATTCTCCCTGCAACAAATTCCCAGTCCTAGCAACAGAGAGCCTAACAGTTCTTAGTTGTTGAAATCAGTATATCCAGATCCCAGTGCTGTGTCCACAGAATGCAGTCCATGCTTGATGCTTAACACATACAGGGGGACAAAATCAACCAAGTCCTGGACTAGTTTAACAACAGGATTGTCTCATATTGACAGTCTGGCCATTCAATGATTAGTCGATTAATACAAAATTAATCAGCAACTATTTTGATCATACATTTAAGTCATTTTTCAAGCAAAAATTTAAAACCTTTTCTATTTTCCCTACAGCTGCCAAAACACCTCTAATCGTAAAAATTTGAAACAACTGGCAATCTTTGACACCAATGCAATTTCTATTCCACTACATTGCAAGAGATTAATTACACATTTAAAACAAGAACAGCACATTTGATATGTTTAGGCTGAAACAAAACAAAAATCTGCTCACTTTCACTGCTTCCTGTTGCCAAACACAGATAGCAGAGAAACGTAAAGCAGTAGGCATGTTCCCTAATTCAAACTAGGCTATAGATGGCCTGCCACTGGGGTAAGTAACAGTAAACTGCTGTGGCAATTTAATAATCCCACTCTGACAATGAGGAACGAGACAAAAATCTCATACAGTATTGTCAAACTTGTAATGCTCAGAGCATGGTGCACAAGCCAAAGGTTGGTTGGTATTATGCACACCGATGGGAAACTGTTCTCTCACTTTATACCTTGGCCTGATCCTCCCCCTCTGGTCAGGGTCGTGTCTTTCAGTCGGTGTTTTTGCATGCCTTTGTTCTTAAAGACAAAGGGCTTACCAGCCAGAGGGGAGAACCGTCTGACAACATCTAGGTGGGAGATGCCTTAAGCTTCAGTTATACTAGCGCTTCCAAAAGTGCGTGCGGAAATCGTGACGTCATGGGACTGCCGTGAGTATTTATACCATAGACCTATATATAATATTACATTACATTACATGTCATTTAGCTGACGCTTTTATCCAAAGCGACTTACAATTAAGTGCTTTCAACTGTGAAGGTACAAACTCAAGACAGCAAGTAATAAGTGCAAGTACATTAGCTTTAAATAAGTAAAGCTACAAAGAGACATATGAAAGTGCAAGTAGATAGCTTAAAATAAGTAAAGCTACAAAGAGACATGGAAGCGCAGGTTCAAATTTATTTATTTATTTTTTTTAATTATCCGATGGACCCAGTCACTCCGCTGTTTTTGACGGAGACAAGTGAAGTCTATTACCAGCACTTTTCCGGTGATGGTTGAGCGTTACTGCGCAGCTGCAAACTGAGCTTCCCGCCGTAGATGTGACGTGACCAACGTGTCTGAACGTTGTAAGTCTTCTGGTAGCTGTGCCAAGAGAAATCTCAATCATTCCCAATATGTAAGGAGATAACATAGGCACAGGCTAATTATTCTTAACTAAAATCCCTAGATAACACTAGTAATTAAACTAAACAGCTAATGTACGTCGAAACTGCCTGCGAGCTTCTCCTGTACTATACGGTAATTCCTGTACTATGCGACAGTAAGTCGCGTGGTTATCACACAGTCGTTAGCCTAACGACTTTTACAAGGTAATGGAGCCTTTCATACATTGTCGTGTTTCTTTAGAAATAAACGAGGGACAAATGAAGTCTTGAAACGCTTCAGATGTAAAGTTATTGGCTGTCAAAGTGACGCCAAAATGAATGGCAGTGAATGGGATGCTAACGGGGGGTGATGGCTTATTAGCATCAAAATGGCGCCATAGGAGGCTTCACTCTGAGGAGAGAAGCCTGGCCCCTTGGCGCCCTCAGCTCGCGCGCTGAAAATTGGACGCACCGGCCGGAAATTACGTCATTTTGATGTCACGAACGCGTCAAGCATAAAACAGCCTTCAGCATATAGCGTCTGTTAGCTTTAGTTTAACTCAGTAAAAGGTTGCGGGAATCGGCATACTTAAATACAAAATAAGTTTAAACCACCTGATTACATCAGTTTAGCCAAATGCATTTCCATTACAACACGATCAAAGACAATATCCATCACAGTTGTAACCGAGATTTGCAGCATGTAGCATGTCTTGAAATAAACGTTTTTGAAGAGCTTCACCCTAGCATCTAGTTTCAGTAAACACACCATGTGACGGTCACTGATATCTTTAGTTTAAAAGAACATCCCAAACATTTGAGTCATTTTTCAACCCAAATTTACAAACATTTCCTAATTCCAGCCTCTACAACGAGGGGGTGTTTTTTCATTGATTGTACATTGAATACTGAATATGTTTTGACCGTTAGCTACACAAAACAAGACTTTTGAAGATGTCACATTGGGTTTAAAGAAATTGTTATTGGCATTTTGACTATATTATAACATTTTGTAGTATAAATAAAATTGATATTGTGTAATCAAGAAGATAAGCGGCAGATTAGGGAGGACGTTAGTGTCAGTGGATCTGAGGTTCAGGTAAAGGAGTATGTCGGTGCAGGAGATCAGTGAGGAGGGTGTGTGTGTGTGTGTGTGTGTGTGTGTGGGGGGGGGGGGGGCTTTGTAGGTGATGGGGAGAACTTTGAACTGGATTCTTCATTTGACTCGGGTTGTGTGATCTGAAATAAATTCAGGATCACATTCTTGGCAAACACAGACCCACATATCCTTCCAAAACAGTAGATATTTCCTGTTCCTTGAAAACAAAAGCTGTGAAAACTGAGTTACCACAGCTTCTGATCCCAACCCACCTGCCCAAACCTGGCAATGGTAACATGAGTTGCAGCAGACAGGGCACTGGTTTCAGTCTTGACCAGGTCTAACTGGTTCTGGCTCAAAAAAAGCTACTTTCCTTTTCATGACATCACTGGTGATGTCATATTCACACACACACATGCTCGCAATACACATCTAAGATAAGGGCCATTCAAAATAACTTTACAAAATCATATATTTAACTAATGTTACTTGTTATTTAGCCAATATTTATTTACCAGAAAAGACTGCAATAATGCTGTAATTACACGCACATTATACAAATATCACACCAATCACCAATGTAAGCTCCAACATGCAGAGACCTTAGTCAATATCACTGCAATATTCGTGTCATTATGAAAACGGCGAGGCAAGATTAATTCACTATAAACGCAACAATATTCACAAAGGAAATATACAGATATAACAACAACAACAACGCTTTGTGTTTTATTGAGTTTTATATCAAATTCTTCGTTTTAATTGTTTACTATCCTAGTCTTTTATTGTCATATAGCGTTAACGTTACCAGAATAACGTTACTGGCCTTCAACAGTGGACGAAACGTTACTGGTATGTTTGAGGATAGTGTATCATGTGATTAGGAGTGTGATTGTAATGCAGTCTGATTAAATAAAATGTTGTGTAGTCTATCCCAGAGAGCGAGCTTTCGGTAGGTGGGCTTCACCAACAGTCAGCCGAGTAGCGACGGGAAACGATGTCTCATTCCGTTGCCCAGTTAGCACGCTGCGGCATTTAAACCACTCTGAACCACGCCGCTACTTAAGCTAGTTAAACACGTTAGAAAATCAGAAATGGCCCACCTGTTTTATTAAAGATGGTGTCTCTCGCCTCCACCGCACACGGGTGACACATTTCTCAAACGTTTCTCAGCAGCTGTGGCTGGTCGAACACCGGGCCGGAGCCCCGCACAACAGTGACGGAGAAGAAAACCACACTGAGCCGAATGGATTTGTCGGCTCACTGCTGCACGAGACTGGCGGAAGTACAGAGCCGCTTTCAAAATAAAAGCACGGCAAAAGTGTCGTATTTTTAAAATCTCTAATAATTTTCAGAAATCTAAATTGGACATCTATTGTATATTTGTTTAATTGTTATGGGCAAACAAAATGTTCACAGATGTCAAATTAGTAATACTAAACCTATTATTCAATGTTGCAGCTCAGTTGTGTGCAATACCATTACACCAGATGAATAGTTATTTTGCAATTCCATAAACTGCTGCACTATAAAGGTTCATAAAAAGTATATTTTCATGACATTACTGTTTGACTGTATTGACTTTGTAGTGGCCTTATACATTTTTGATATTTGTAAATTCTCTACTGTTAATCAAATTGAATTTTCTATATTGGCATGGACATAACTACAGTATTTCCAAAGCATGGCGTGTAAGGTTTACAATGTTTGAAACCAGAATATAAGAAAAAACAATTCATTGTTTTTAATTTTTTAATCTGTGGAACATGTGTTATTTCACTGTGCAAACCAACTTAAAGTGTCTGACATTACCACTCTAGACTAGATCTTAATCTGTAATAACTGTGGAGGGAACTGAGAAAATGTGTCAGTCAAAATCTACACAAGGCACGGAATAAAGTGAATTACAGCCAAACTTTAACTAAAAGAATAACATATTTCAAAATGTTATCATTCTCATAACCAAGTATTGAGGCAAACTTCATGTCAAACATGATATACCAACTTCTGAACATGGCATTTCTAAAAGCCTTAAGTCAAACTTTCAGGGAGGACTGTTCCTATCAAATAATAGTTGTCTTAAAGTTAGGTCTTATAAATAAAGAATGAATGCTTCCTATAAAAATGGATTGTGCAGAATATCATATATAGATTAGCATGTAGTGTGATATTAAACAGCATTTGGATCATGTGTTTTAAGGTATACCCCACCTCTTGTCATTTGTTAGTCTCATCTTTTCTTGTTTAATGAAAAATATATTTATTCTGTCCTTAAATAATACATGTTAGCCTCATGCTGACATGCTTTTTTGTTCAGGTTGTAAGGATACATTTCAATCAGTAACACAGACACACAATACAGCACACAACACCTGCACATGGACTCAGAGGCAATGTGTCAGCACTGGGAGGCTTCTAGTTTCAGACTGACTGTAGTTCCCCAAACAAGCTCAGCCCACCCCTTTGAGCAAGATTAAGCAACACACCCCTCAGTCACCACCAGCTCAATAAATGTGTCATTTGCACAGACTTGTGCCATTCAATTCAGCTGTGCACTCCTGCAGCAGCCTTGGCCTTAGCCAGTTAGGACAATGGTGAAAGTTGTTTTGTTATACATTTATGTTCTCCTTTTGCCTCTAAAGCATTGGCAGACAACAAGGTGATGATAACTGTCTCTGCACAACTCAGTACAATACAAATATTAATATACTACCAGACGTCTTTTGTATACCTCATTTGAACATAATTTCAAGGTTGTCTTCTGATATTGATACACGATTAGCTGTACTGTTTCATCTTCTTGCCTTTGTATCATCTCCAAAATAAGTCCATTAACTATGTGGTTGACCTGGAATTTATTCTACCACTGATATTGGCATTTACTGTACTCAGTGTTCCATCACTGAGGACTACTGATAAGAGAGACTGCAATTATGATGTCCGAAGTAACCTATTTCACCATTGGACACAAATCAGTTGACTGTGATTCAGAAATTCATGATAACACACCACAAAACTAAATTGACAAGAATATGGTGATGACTTGTGTTTGTTTTTATGATTGTGCCTGGCAAATGCCCAGTTTCTGGTTCAACTCCAAGTAGCATACAATGGAAATACTAAAGAGTATCCCTCTACTTGAGTAAATGTCCTTAGTTACTTTTCACAACTAAAAACACTATAGGTAAATATATTCACATAATGATATTAACTCTAACTCTAAGTTAACTACCGATATTAGTTTTATCGATTTTAACTTGTTTTAAGAACAATTTGTCAATAAAGTTTATTTTGAAAAGAACATGTTTGACGTCACCAGTCCGCGACAAACAACATGTTGATGAAATCGCTAGTAACGTATACATCCAAGCGTGTATGTCCTGAAAAACCTCACCTGTCGCGTTGGTTTTACAGAAATGTTTTGATATTTTACGTCCATCCGATTCTTTGAGGACGATGCTGGCGGTCAGACGGTTGTTTCGCTGTTCTCGCAGTCGTTCAGCACCGTCTGGACTCTGTGTTGTGCTCCGCTGTTGTCGTCCAGGACCACCGACGACCACAGCCAGGTCGGGGCTTCTCTCCTCACAGGACCAGCGTGGTTGTCATACTTTCTTACCTGCTGACAGATGTGAAGCTCATCTTAGCAGTTATAGAGAGTTCTCAACTTCACAGAGTATCAGAAGTGACGCTATTGGACAGATCCAGTCAAAACATTATCGACTCGTTTACACATGCAAGGTGCCAATACCAGTGTTTTTCTTCTACTGTTTATTTAATCAAATGTTTAAATTATTTCATCTTGAAATTCCAAAACGTTGTGTTGGTCTCGGTCTATTTTCCTTTGTTGTGATTTGTGTCTGAGTCAAATACCTGACATGCAGGCTGTATCATTTCTGCAGGTTTGCTCTACCAGGTCCACGCAGAAGATATCCAAGCTGGCTTATCACAAAGGTGTTGTGATTGTGACATGTCCAGGATGTAAGAATCACCATATCATCGCTGATAACCTCAGCTGGTTTTCTGACCTGGAAGGGAAGAGGTTGGTGGTGCTTTGGACTTCTGAGCATTGATTGATTCATAACAGCATCCAAAACATAACCATTCAAAGTAATTTGGTTGCACATGTTCATTTTTTATGTTAACTCATGCAATTTAATGGATCCAACCTAGCCTAGAAATCTAGACGCACCCTAGCGGCAGCAAATGTAATTTGCAGCCAGGGTGGGTCTGGCTTGTCAGGCTAGATCCAACCATCTAGCACAGAGGTTTTGAAAGTGGGATGCGGACCTCCCCAGGGGGGACTGTTAGTTATTACATTACATTACATTATTACATTAGTTATCAAAAGAACAAAGATCACATAGAATAGCCTAAATGTGTGTGATTTGGTTTGGCTATCTTGGCTCAATCATTGAGATGTCAATGGGATCAGATAACATAATCATGATCTAATAGGCATCCAGGAATTGAGCGCACTAAGCAAGTAAACTATGGGTGGTTAAGAGGGCCCTCTTTTTTTCAAGCATTGTCTGAGCTAGAGGCTCACAGTCTCAGGCTTTAATACCCCCTAATCATGCAGCATTTTGGTGATATCAATATTTGAGAATTGACCCCGATGTATCAATTGTTTTTTTTATTCATAATTATGTGAACATTTTTAATAAACATCCCTTAAAGCAACACTAGAGAACTTTTCCCACTTCGGTCCCCCTACAAGTTGGAAGCGGAATTGTCCCATTACGTCTCATTGGATCTACAGATCAGCTACCCGATCTGGCATACTTGCATAGTGCAGTTATAGCCAGTAGAGAGCCGCAAAGGGAATGCAGAAGTGCCGTTCACCCTGTTACGAGTTGATGAACCACTAAAACGATTTTGGAAACATTTGAAGGTACAAAAAGTTGTCTAGTGTTGCTTTAAACTTGGTTAATGAAGCATTGTTACCAAGTATGTACTGAGTGACAGTTGGAAAATAAATGTGTCAGTGCACTCTGGTGGACGAATTCTGTTAAAGCGAGTGTTTGTAAATTACCTCAAACATATTGGAGCTGCTGCCTCTGTGACCTGACCCCGGATAAGCGGACAGAGATGGATGGATATTGGAATTTCTGGTCTACAATGTATTGTTAGTTATTATTGGCTGACATATACAGACAGTGTTTAACATAGCAGCAACATCTCTTTTAAAAGAAATATTCAAGTTGAGTCAGATGAGAAGTAAAGTGGAGCATGCACTTTATTGGGATGTATAAGGTGAGACAGATGCCCAGTTTTGATTTGGGCAAAGGGTGCAAGTTTCCAGGAAAATGAAAATCACAAATACTGTTTAGGTGGACAAACAACACCTGTGCGACATGTCTTAAGGAGCACACACTGTTTAGAATGCACTACAGAAAATTGACGTCTAAAGATTTACCAATAACTGTGTGTACAGTATATTTCTGAATGACTCCATGTGCTGTGTCGCTTTACCCTTTAGAAATATTGAGGAAATCCTTGCTGCCAAAGGAGAGACTGTAAAGAGGATTGAAGGAAGTGCCGCTTTGGAGATTGTGGTGGATGAATCTATCAAAGACAAGTCACAACATGGTGAAGACACAGAGAAATCAGACAATGACCCAGAAAAACAATAATGCTGTGTTTAAATACTGTACATGTATATTGTAAGATGTTTATATTAAATTCCATTATAAAAACAAATCTTTTTAATTGCTAATGCATGTCTTTATGGATTCTGAGCAAGGAAAAAGGGAAATGATCGAGACAGCTTTTAGTATCGGGATAGAACTATATAATTCCAGCTAAATGATTTTAAATGAAACATCCAAAGGCAGGTATTAAAACTATTCATACTAAATTCATATTAGGTCATCTAAGTCCTATTTTCTCTAATTGTACATCGTACGATTTCATGTGACAAAATTTGATTGATATTCAGAAACATGTGATTTACTGATAATGCATATATGTAATAATAATGTATTGTATTTTATCTAAATATTTAATAAAGTTCCGCTCCAATTGTGTACAGGTAGTTATTAATCTTGTGTTATGTCCATATACTGTCATTGGTTATGTCATGTTGACACTTGGGCTGGGATTGTTAGTTCTCGCGAGAACGGCGCTTGTTATTGCTACAGATAGCATAGCTAGAACGGGCGAGTCAAGTTATCTAGAGATCTGGAGTAAACCGTTGTACTGAGATGGATGCTCTCGGAGCCCTAGACGAGGCAGAGAGGCCTCGACATCACCCTTTCCTAATAGGGGTCAGCGGAGGAACCGCCAGCGGCAAGGTCTGGCCTTTTTCAGCTAGAGGATCTCCCGACTACGGAAATTAGCATCCCGAGTATTTTAGCTAGTTTAGTGTAATTTGCTATCAGCGCCAACATGAGCATTTATCAAACTGTCAAAACAGCTGGCACGCCCCCCTTGCTCAGCCTTTTCTTAACATTATTTCTTTAGCACACTAGAACAGTCATTGCATGTCTATTGTGCTAATATGTACTATCTTTACCAACACCTGTGTGTGACCTTTACACCAAAGAGCGTCACACAGCTAGCTAGCTGCTGTAAATAATTTGTAGATTCCCTCGCTGAGTCAACACAAGCTGCATTTTAACTTGTTTTTGCTAGTTTAATCTAGCAAATAAAGCATTATGATAAGTCATAAATACCAGGAGTTGAGTAAAGTAAGTTTTCTGCCTCAGTCAACAGTTTGCGCCAAGATCATGGAGCTCCTGGGCCAGAACAAGGTGGACCACCGCCAGAGGAAGGTGGCGATTATAAGCCAGGACAGCTTCTACAGAGTCCTGACTCTAGAGCAAAAGGCGAAAGCACTGAAGGGCCAATACAACTTTGATCACCCAGGTAGGCCCAGGCTAGGAGTGGTATTTTTCCTGTCCAGTTTCTTCACAACATCACACACCTCTATGGGTTTATAGACTTATAACAATACCAGTGCACCTGTAAGGTCCAGCCAATCCTATTGTTGATTTATTTTTGTTTTGCTTGTTATAATTTAATTATCAATTTCTTTAGCGGTTATTCCGGTGTGGATTACACGTTTTATTAAATGTCACGCCTGGATTTAGAGGAAGTAATCTTCAAATGTGGTTGTCAAACTGCAGTGGCAAAGATATTTAACAACGACAGGGAATTCAAGAAATACTTGTACATAACAGACTGCACTAAGATCTACAGTACCTAGTAGTACATTGTTACTCTGCCAACACACATGCTGCTGCAAAGAATCTTTAACACTGGGGCTTCGGCTTCCTGGACAGTTTGCTAGAGCTTAGCTGTGTGATAATACATTTTCCAAAACACTTCAAGAAGTTATTCTAAAGCATGTATTGTACGTGTATTCATTTCTGATTTAATTGTTTCCTTCATATGCACCAGCATGAGATAAGCCTGCATTGGCTGATCATTTTGGCTCTCTTGTACATATACATCAGTATATTGTTTACATGCACTGCATGGATTTTAAAATGTGTCTGTCTTGCAGAGGCATTTGACACCGAGTTCATGTACAAAACCTTAAAGGACATTGTGGAGGGAAAGGTGGTTGAAGTGCCAACGTATGACTTCGTCACACATTCCAGGTAGGAAGGAAGCATTACACTTTGATTTAGCCCTGATGATAAATCTTCTTTTTTCTGTTTTTCCCTGAACTAATAATTGTCATCAACGTTGCCTCTGTATGAACACTGTGTGTCTATTTCCAGGCTGGAAGACAGGATCACAGTTTACCCAGCAGATGTGGTCCTCTTTGAGGGGATCCTGGTCTTCTACCCCCAGAAAGTGCGCGATATGTTTCACATGAAGCTTTTCGTGGACACAGATTCAGACGTCAGACTGTCTCGCAGAGGTATCGATGTCTCCCTCACACAAAATATTTCAAATGTTGTCACAGTATATCAATAATTTGACTTCATTTTCCTGTAGTTCTCCGAGACATGACCAGAGGGAGAGACCTGGAGCAGATTCTTACGCAGTATACAACGTTTGTCAAGCCTGCTTTTGAAGAGTTTTGTTTGCCCGTAAGCATGATGGTTTTCACTGATTGTGTGCCTATTTTACATTTCCCAACCTTTGTCAACATACCTTAAGACATTTGGTTCTCTTTCAGACAAAGAAGTATGCAGATGTCATCATTCCAAGGGGGGTTGACAATATGGGTAAGTGTTTTTTTTTTTTTTTTTTTTTTTCTTCCCTCAATTAAGAAGCTTTTCTGCTAATTTCTCCAGCATGAATGCTTGACAGATCCTGTCTCTCACCAGTGGCCATCAACCTCATCGTGCAGCACATCCAAGACATACTGAACGGTGAAATCTGCAAATGGCGTGCGTCCATTAACGGCCACGCGCGAGGCTTCAAACGGGCCCTTTCTGAGCAGGGTGACCTGCAGAACGGAGCTGCTAATCCTGCAGGAAAGAGGGCCCTGCTGGAGCCCAGTTGTCGGCCTCACTGAGACCGTGTGGATGCATGGGTGGACCGATGTGTCCAGACTGTGAATATAAGCTTCACGTTGGGATTGCTACTACTGATTTGTGCGTGATGGGTCAGCACCTTGTGATGCCAGTCTCCCCCTCAGTGTTTATTTTTTATTTTTTTAAGAAAAGTATCCACAATACTACTTTACAAATATTCAGTGCTGCAACCTCATAATTCACTGTAATAATTGTTGCATAAGCAGTATGCTAATAGATTATGCTTCTCACATGTAACAGTCTTCCATGATAGTTTGACTTTTCCATGTTAACTGTGGTCAAATGACCGGTTACTGAGATTGGGGATAATATAGTTGAGGGTAGGAAGTGTTATTTAAATGTTTAATTTCAGTCATGCTTTTGCACTTTGACCTTGTATTTATATCTGCTTTTTTGTTGCTGGAGTAGGCAGTTTTTATGGAAAAGACAAAAGTACAGCCCTTGTCCTGTCCTAAGCCCTGAAATGCTTCACTGATATTGCAAAGTGTTTTCTTACATTCACTGTCTTTCTTTCAGACTTTTTTTGGGGGCATTTTTAGACCTTAATTTTCACAGGACAGATGAAGACATGAAAGGGGGGGGGGGGGGGGGGGGGGGGAACGACATGCAGCAAAGGGCCGCAGGTCTGAGTCGAACCCGCGGCCACTGCGTCAAGGAATAAACCTCTATACATGTGCACCTGCTCTACCAACTGAGCTAACCCAGCCACTCTTTCAGACTCTTTAAGTCTTCTTTCTTTTTTTCCAATTGCTTTGCAGTGTAGGCAGTGCCAATGCTGTAATAGCAACTTTTTCTGCAGGATTTTCCACCATTGAATTTAGGCCTTCACCATCTGAAGGGATGTGCATGTGCACCTGCGTTTGTAGAACAGCCAATAGGAACGCCTTCTCTTTGAAATGACCTTAAATTGGCCAACATCTCCCGTCACAGGCTAGTTTTTCTAAAGCCTGACAACAGAGCCAAGAAGAAGTGCAGAAGTTCTCTGACCACTTGAATTGCAACATGCTGAAATGTTATTATGGGATTTTTAAAGCCAAAGAAGAAAAAAAAACTGCCTACCCCAGCTTTAATTAAGATTATATTATATCATGGTTGGTTTTAATTTATTTAGGCCAGATGACTGTGTGGTGTAGTAGTGTTACACCTAGATTGTTATTGAGTGCTTCCTTTTAATTATTTAAAGTTGAATACATGCCTTAATATTGCTGAAGTCCATTTGTCACTGACCGTTCTGTAAAACAAATAGAAGTCTTATTTGAGTTTTGACAGTGAAAATGAAACTTCTAAACCAACACAATGTGTATAGAAACAGAGCTGTTTGTTTTATTGGAGTTTGAGAGCACAGTGTGATGTGTTGGTATCAACCATTATCCCAAAAAGGAATCAAAATGATTTACTACAGCACATTTTGGAATGACAAACACACACAAGTCACTGCGGACTTCAGTCACACACAAACACTTTCACACACACACTGACATGACTGGGACATGATTGTGATTGCCTGATGGTTCTACACTTGAACACGGCACACAATGATTCAGTATGACTTACATAGATCACAGCATCTTTAGTAATTTATCTTTTTGTGTTTTTTGCTTTTGCTTTTTTTAGTGCACATACGTATGGCACTTGGGAGAAGCTAAGCTCTTCTCATAAGCATAAACATCCTTTTTAAGAACAAAAGGAGCAGTATATAATACATTTCATAACCATACATGATTCTTACACAAAATGTTTCAAAACAAAACGCATAGGTTCCAGTCTTTAATGGTCATCCTCTCTTACGAGTTCAAATCCCGTCACACCCCCCCCCCCGCCAGCCGATTCCAGGGTCTGCAGCCTGCGTGTCAACGTCACAGTTCAGGGCAGGCCGCTCTCGAGGGTCTGCTGTTTGAGGGGAACTCACGGGCCAAGGAGAGGGTTGCAGAAGATGACCAACAAATGGCACATACATACAAAGGAAGAGGAAGGAGCAACTTGGGAGAGTGATGGACCATTCAACTCAATCTCTCACACACGCACGCATCAGCTCCACTCTAAAACAGAGAGCCCAGGGAGCAGATTTTGGCTATTTCCGAAGCGTCTCCCTGTCCGCTCTGTGTGATTCTTCGCTCTTCCTTAGCACCAGGCGTCCTCTTGTTTTCACCTATTGTCACTGCATCTCTCCCCGTCTAAACGCCGGAGCCACAGTTATCCCAATTATAATCTCCCAGAGCAGCCGGGCTCTTTGTAAACCTTGGCCACGGTTCAGTTGTCTGTAGTTTGTTCTGGACCCCCCCCCCCCCAATGAGTTTCTATTAGCTTCCATTCGTCTTTCTCTCAGTCTGTAGTAAAGTGGAGTTAGTGTCATGAAGCACAGTTGGAGGTCAGTCTCGGAGGCCCACAGGGCCCTATGTCTTCTCCTCGCGTTCCGTCTTGCGCCTGGTGATGTTCCTGGGCTTGATCTTCAGCGACAGCTCCCACAAGGCCTCCTCTGCCAGGTGGTCGCTGAAGTCGTTGAAGAAACAGACAATGTCTTCGTTGCGCTTTAGCTCGTAATGCCTGATGTGAAAAGAGGTGGAGGTTTGATTAATGCAGTAGTCTATTAGTGAGAAAACAAACAGCCCATATGGAGATGTCAGCGATGCTTTATGATATTTAAATTTCATGAAAAACAATGTAGGCATCTGTTGCATTTCCCTGCCAGTGGCAAACAAAATGACATTTTATTACTTTGATTGATGTTAACAAAGCTTTCTAATGATAAATCAAGATCACGTGTAGCTTTTCATCATACTGTACATATATCCAGGGTGCTCACAGTCACCTGTTGCCGGCTAAACACATCTACTAACTGCCACTGATACGACGGAGCTCTGTCGCTGCTAAACACAACTAGCAACTGCCGCTCGGATTTTATCGTTTTAACGCACTGTAGACGTTACAGCGCTTGACTTAGTTTAAATCCCCCCCCAGCAAATCGCACCCTGCTTGTTTCCCAGTGGACTTACACTTGCTGAAAGCGCCGCATGCTGTCTAGAATGTTGAACTGCTGCCAGCGTTTGGAGAAATTGACCTTCCCGTCAATGAGGTCAGGGTTACCCAGGTGCACGAAGGTCAGGTCCTGCAGAATGAGACCCCTGGGAGAGGGACGAGTCATGTCAAGTTGTGGCTGTCAGATAAAACATTTGTACCAGCTCAAACATTCATTCACTTACAGGTACGGGATGCACGGAGGCTCCACCTCAGCCAGAGCAGCTCTGTACGCTCTGAAGGAGGAGGAGCTGTCAATCAACGTGCAATATTCCTCCAATCCCTGGGAAAAGAATACGGTGGGATGTGAGACGTTAGTGATAAAAATAACCACGATACTGCTCTGTAATTATTGGGAGTAGGTGTGTAGATTCAGAGACGCCACCATCGTTTTTACATGATACTTAACATTGTAACCTCACGATCCTCTTACCTCTGAGGTCTGTTTCTGCCACTCCAATCTCCTGATGGGGGCAGAGTCCAGGGCAGACAGTATTGCCAGGTAGGAGTTGAAATTATTCAACTTTCTTAAGTGCTGTGGTAAGAGATTTGCATAAATGTTAAACAACAAAGAAATGAACATGACAATTCAGATATTTAAGTATTATGCTAGTCTCACATTGCTAGACCTTCTTCCACAGCACTGCGGAGGAAGGTCTGGCTAGTCCACACAGCATTCCGGGATGGGAGAAAAACGTGCTCTCGTTTATTGGCATTTCTTTAAACCAATCACAATCGTCTTGGGTGGCGCTAAGCGCCGGACAGAGCCACGGTGCCGCTGCAAAATAGCCTCGGGAAGGAACTTGCTTTGGTGGAACACGTGTACGTTCAAAGGTTGTTTTAGTCATGCACAAGAAAACTCAGATTGGACAGATAGTCTAGCTAGCTGTCTGGATTTACCCTGCAGAGATCTGAGGAGCAGTTAACCATAGTCCTCATGAATCAAGCAGAGTTTAAAATTACAACACAAAGAAAGTGGGAGGTAACGGGACATTTGGCCTACAAAAGTCATCCGGCAGAATTTCCGGCGGCACCGGAGCAATTCCGGAAGTGGAACGTCGTGGATATAGACTAAGTGTTATGTGACTAACCTTCATTATCTTGATGAACTTGAGAAGCAGCTTCTCTCGGTCTTGGGCTTTCTCCTGCTGAATTATCAAAGAGCGGACCCTACAGGATAAACGGTGTGGTGACAACAAGATGGTATAAGAAGGAAGCCATGAATGCCAATAACAGAGAGCGAGATGTGACTGCATGAAGTTTGTGGTTTTCGGTCTCACCAATAGCTCATGTTGTTAAAGTGCTCTGTGAATTGAGTCAGGTTCGGACTCTTCTCCTCGTTCTGCTCCTTGGCCCAGAGCAGCACCTCGGGAATCTGAAGGAGAGCAGGTCAGAGTTATAGTTAGTAAAGAGCTCCAAACACAATCAATGTCCACATACAGGGAGGACTGACACAATGAAGCCGCTGTACCTCAATTTTATAGAAGAGCTCAGCATCAAGAAGAGTGAGCTGATCGGCGATCTCATGACTGCGGAAGTCATGGAGAGTTCCAGGCCTGTTAGGACACACACACACACACACACACACACACACACACACACACACACACACACACACACACACACACACACACACACACACACACACACACACACACACACACACACACACACACACACCTATTAGGTGATGTATTCAACTCTACAGTCTACCATGGCAAGCAGCTAAATGGTTTCACAGAAAGTCTGGTCAAGTTGTAAAGCAATCAATTTAGGTTCATGATCAATTTTGGCCGCCTAGTTGCGGACAAATCCAAAAACTGAACAACTGTTTTTTAAACTGTAATTACGCGACACTCAGAAATTCCCACAGAAGCAGAGAGTTTGCATATTGGCAGCATCAGGCTGTGAAACAGGCTGTTGTGTGGTATCACACTTTTAATAATGTAACCACAGTTTTTCATGATTTGCTAAATTCTATGATGGCTGAGGAACTTTTGTTGACTTTTTTTGGGGATTTATGTTAACCAAACTAAGTGAGAAGACCATATGAGACATGCAATAATAAGGTCAAAAATATTGGACTTTTTGGATTAAATAAAAGCATGTCAATAAACTATACATGTCTGGCTCTTGATGTGATTCTCATTTTCCAGTGTGGCCCGTAGTGAAGTTTAGTTTGACACCTCTGTTGTAAAATTAAAAAAAAATGAACCCAAGAGTTTAAATCTCACTTTGCTATGGAACACTAATTTAATCTAAACTAAACTAAATTAGTTAGGGTTATCCATGCCACCCCAACAACTGTGTAAGTTTATTGCAAATCACACTGTGCGTGATGGGTCGAATAAATCTTGGTGTCAGGCTGTACGATGTCAATTTGCAGAATGTCAGATTGAGATGAAAGATTGTATGCGGAAAAGAATAATTTTGAAAAATTGGTTGTAACATTGGATGTTTTGTATTTATGCTCATTTATATTTCTCTTTCTCTCTCTCTGTACATTTCTGTATGATTAAATATTGTATTCTGTGAAAAAGTACTTTAAGATTTTATGGTAATGTGTTGTAAATTACGTAGTTACATAACTAGAATCAAATGCCACAGTTTGGGGAATAAAGCATGGTGTACTAGAGAATAGTTGTTTAACATATTGGATTTAATGGAAACCTTATCAAACATTTGAGAGGAGCCATTGTAAGATCTCATGGTGTATGAAGGCCGTTCCAGCAGGCGATAAACAAAACACTGTCTGTTCGCCTCAAAGGTGCTGAGCCAGAAATGGCTTAAATTAAGTGTTACTTTACACTTACTATCCCCGCATGCCATACCAGTCTCGGAAAAAGCCGACCCTTGACCCCCACAGTACCTTGCAGAGACCCCTCGGGCAGCGAGCGGCTTGAGGGAGTTAGTGTAGCGCAGCAGCTTCCTCTGCTCCACCTTATCCAGGATGTTCTTGCGGAGCACACGGGCGAGGCTGAGCTCGCCATTGCACACTAGCGTGAACACCAGGTCCATCAGCTGTTTCAAGATGTCCTCTGTCAGCTCCACCAAACTGGAGGACGGAGCAAGAGAACGATTACATTTTGGATGGGGGGGTAAACAGAGGAGAGGAGGAGGGAAGAAAGTAATTAAATTGGTTGTTGATGACCAGACGTGCACGGTTATGACCATAACGAGTAAATTAAAAAGGGAGTTTTGGAACAAAAAGAGACAGATCTCCAGATGCTCTTGCAGAACTAGGGACATATTTCCTGGTTATGGCTGTAGGCAGAACAATAAAATAAAGCTCTTAGGATGAGGGAGTTCAAATAAAAATCATGTAAGGCTGTGATTCATTGTCTGTAGGGTAATATGGCTGAAGAATTACCTTTACCGTTATAGCCCAGCATCAAATCAATCATTCATGAGTTTACACGATACAGTTTGCCTACAGGTGTCAATAACAAGCATCTCTGAGCATACTGGTTCCTAACATGTTTTGGCTTATGAACCTTTAAAGCAAAGTTGTTTATGCCTATGAGTTAGTATGAGTGTGTTCCCTTCTCAGATGGTCTTACTAAAATTGTTTTTATAAACCAGTAAAGCTAATACTATCAGATGTTTCACAGTAAGTCAGAAAAATATATAATAACATCATTTGTCCAGCAGAAATATGATTTGAATTTTCTTCTTGGTCATTGAGTACATTTGGAATACATTTATTTAAAAAATATCTACCAAAATAATGGCATAGACAGTCTTATTTAACACAATAGCAATATCCGTGTTTCTGAACATACACCTGCTTTTGTTCATTGATTCACTGAGAGACCAAGTTTCTTCTCCATATACTTGGAAACATATTTCCCCGAAGAGGAGCACCACACACGCTAAAAAAGGTCTTCCCCAGATGTCCTACTCACCACAGTTCATCCACCACACGAACCAGCACAAAGAATGTGTTCTTGCTCACTCGCTTCTTGAAGGTGTCCGGGCTGTGGCAGAACCTAGTGTATGTGCTTTGTGGTCAAGGACAAAGAAAACAATGCTACATATCGAATACAAAATACAATTACACGTTAAGCTAAAAAGCTCTTGCACATATATGATGCTTCATCAGGCGATGAGACAAGATGTGTGAAGTTTTAAAAAAAATAATGCATTGACTTTTTTCAAATAAAATATTAGGGTATAAAATAGAATCAAATTTAGGGAACCCGGTCATGGCACAACAACTGTTGTTTCCTTTATGCAATGTACAGTAGGTCTCTTTCAGCTTTATTCCATGTAAAAAAAAAATACATTATAACATAGCAATCACTGTCAGTTCTATGGAGTAACAAGAGTCGTGCTAGCTGCTCTGTGAGCTAGCCGATAACAACAGTGACAAAACATTACACATGGAAGTTTGCTACTGGATAGCCAGCGTTTTACATCGTGAGGGAAAATCAAGGGTGGGAAAGTCCATGATACTTGCTCTCTTGAGGTACCATCAAGCAAGGCACACAATCACAAAATGCCCCAATATTTTCAGTAGTAATTTGTACTACTGCACTGGAGGTCTCCATCTGTAAATGTTTGTAACTGAAAGAGCCGAGTGAGAGCAAACAAGTAATTTCTTGGTAAATAAGGATTAAAAACAGCCTTCTGCCAACTAAAAAGCGACTGAGCTCAGACTGACATGTTGAGTGATTTGAAAAGGATATCTGTAGTGTAGCTTCTTAATGAGGTCCTCGGGGGTTATAAAAGTCCTATACGTAGTTAGAAAGGCTTCACAGTACAAAACAAGATCTGTCAAGCAAAGGCAGAAGAAGAAAAAAAGCAACATATTTCAGTTGAAGTGCAGCCAGAGCTCCCAATTAACTGAAAACACATCATCAAAGGTGAAGGATACATCCCCAGACTGACACTTCTCAAATAGCTGAACCAGAGAGAGAGACTGGGGCTTTTAAACGCTACTCAGATGTGCAGATTAGAAAAGTAATAACACATCAGTCAAACTACAGAATCCCATTTTACAAATAAAAATAAATCTTTCTTTGAGTATACAATGATTGCAAGTCTGTCAAGCAAGCATCAACGCTGTCATAGTGACCCAGAAGCCCAGTAACATACTCAGCTGTCCATAACAAACACACGGGGTGAGTATAGGTCCTAATGTGTTCTGTACTGTACCTTTGCGATCTGTTTCTGTAGCGTGGACTAATAGAATATCTCCTGATCCAGCACGAACGTCAGGGCCATCATCATTCTGGGAAAATGAAAGAGAGCAAGCGAGGCGCAAACAATTGGAGAAAATGAAAGACAGAGAGAGTTAGAAAGAGGGGGATGAGATTCAAAGCAAGAGAGGAAACGAGTGGTTAGAGTTGATGTGGGCTGATGCAGCCTAGTCCTAAATGTAGCTTGCACCTTTCCTTTTTCTGCCCGTTATTTTCTCTCTGCCCCCCCCCCCCCCCCCGTCCTGCACCAGCTCCTCTGATGACGAAGAAAAAGTCAGACTTGTATATGGTATATGATAAAAGCCCCACCACTGCAATCTTCTGTAACAGCTCTACATGTCATCACAGGATATGAATGTTCCCTACTCCCATTTCTGATCCCCTCCCTATGTCCTTCTGTAAATCATTGCTGACACATTGCCCCTAACCTTGCAGAGTGGAGGATTTTCACACATCTGTCTGTCAGACTGCACCACACAGGACAAAGGAGGAGGCGGTGTAGGAGGAGGGCGGTTTGTGAATTTCAGCTCTGCAATTTCAGATACTTAACTCCAGAGGGCAGCAATGGCTATCAGTGGCGCATCTCAGGATCTGATTTTACATCTGAGTGACTCACAGTGACCTTTAGCCTGCGCTGGACTAACAGGATAAAATGGGCTTTGTATGCTGGTGCTGCTTGTGTCACAGCAGATTTCTAAAAACAGTGCACAGCATCAGCAGTGGTGGTTGTCTTACTTCCTGTTTTAGTGTTATCCTGCTCATAATCTCCTTGTGGTCGATGAGGGAGAGCTCGTCCACGTCTTCCTCATCGCTGCCAGCCGACTCCGTTGACTTCTGCCTCCTAACACACGCACACACACACACACACACACACACACACACACACACACACACACACACACACACACACACACACACACACACACACACACACACACACACACACACACACACACACACACACACAGTTATCAGCACAGAAACCCTCACTACGTTCTAAGACACCGCTGACTATAGCTGGGTCCCAAAGCCATGCTGCATTCAGGAGCTGAAACTTTGAAAATCGATTATTTGTTAAAACATTTATTGGTTTGAGCTTCACAAATGTGAGGATTTGATGTTTTTCTTCGTCATACATTGAATACCTTTGGGGTTTGTAAAATAAGAAGTGCGTTTTTTGTAGCTTTTTCCACCTTTATTTTTTCAGCTAGGTGAGAAAGGGGGAAGACATGCAGAAAATCGTCACAGGTTGGAATCGAACCCTGGACCTCTGCATCGATGCATAAACCTCTCAGTATACGTGCGCCTGCTCTACCACTGCTCCAACCCGGCCACACTACATACTAATTCTAAGCAAGGTTTAATTATGTAGTGTGTTTACACTGGAAAAGTGACAAAATATAGCATATTCAAATTGTGTTTCTGTAAATAGTCAGTCTCACTATTCTCCGAAAATGCAACGCGCAAAGGGAACAGAGAAACTTCATTTGGACTTTGTGGCAGTTTGACATCTGACAGGTATTTCATCATTTCTTTCTTCAAAAACAGTAGCCTACACTATTAGTATAGCACAGTAAATACTGTGTACAGGTAGCATGTTCGTACTACTATTATAATGTCACTGCTACTACATTGCACACATCTGTACATGTTGTTCATACATTGCTCATATTACATAACCATATTTATTCTGCTTTTATAACTGCAATTTATTTAATTGTCCTGTCTATGCACAATCTGTCTATACTTGAATATCACATTGCACTTTTTTTGCACTGGTTGGACGCAAACTGCATTTTGTTGTCTTTGTACTTGTACTCTGCACAATAAAGTTGAATCTAATCTAATCTAATGTAGTATGGAAGTGGGACACCGCGTATATCATTTACAGGATGAAACATTACGATCCTTACCTTTCCTTGTCCAACTTCTCTTTGCTGTTGGTGGATGGCATCTGAGGGGTGGGGTCTTGAAGTACATTGTCAGCTGTGATTGTTTCCTAATCACGGAAGGAAACGCAATAATCAACACGTGTACTGTAGGTTACATGGTAAATGGTTCCATGCAGTGACTGGCTATTGATGAGATCGTATGAACCATCACTGCATGCAACCCTTTTAGTGAAAGGGAGGATGGATGCACAAAATGTTTATACCACTATGTTTATAAAGTATGTTATGCTGATGGGTAAAATGTAGCTTTTACCTCAGTATTAACAAGGACAACCCCAACAGATGAGACCCAAAACAGAAAGACACCAGAGGGTAGAACTCATTCACACGGAAACTGCACCAAATGTAAAGCTACAAATACAATCCCACAGCCATACATGAATGTTTCTTTTGCTCTCAATTTACATTTGCATACAACCCAAACATACTTCAAATACACCATGAATGTACACACCATGAATACAAGCACAACCACACACTGTAAAACATGCACAGGTGCACATAAGCAGTTATGGGGAATGTTATTGGAAAATTGAGAACCAGTGAACTACTGAGAATCCCTTTTGGAGTAGCACCGGAACAAGGTTAAATGCTCGTTACAGTTGAAGCGCAGCCAGAGAGACAGCAATAACCAGCCAGAACAACATACACAGGGACATCTTTTCCACAGACACCAACCACAGCACATAAGTCCCTCGCAGGCAAACCTGTGAACCTGAAATCATGCTCAGTCAAGTTTGGCTACATTCACATTCCATTTCAGTGCCATCAGTTCTAGAGACGAATCATTAAGAGGTGCACACTGCAACAGATGAGTGCCACGAGTGATTTCTGCCTTCAAATACTTCAAATATCTCGCCGCATTTTGAATTGATTCATATTCCTGAAGTGATGGGACATGTAAATGGAATTGACCTTTCACCCGTGGCGGTCAGCTACTTACTCTGAGGGAGAGAGGCAGCTCCCCATTGGCCTGGCTGGATGAGTACAAGTTGACATACTCCCCCTCCCCGCCCTCATCATTTGCGCTCTCGCTCTACAGGAAAAGAGGAGGGACACAAACCCAGGCGTGAGGGAGCGGAGAGGGGCACAGAGTGTTTGCTAACAGACATCAAGTGCGAATATGTGGCTAAGGAGGACAGAAAGCGGCTAGCTGAGGTTTGGTATTGTACAGTGAGCGGTGTGTTTTCTAGCTCAATATCATCAAGACCACTAGGTGGCACTAGAGTGCGTCATTTGTAAAGGTAATAGTGTGTACTGGCAAAAAGAACATGCAGTGCAACATGCTCTACTGGGATTCTTTGAAGACCAATAATCAGACAACATACAGTTTGTGGGCAGTGATAATGACAACAAGATGCCACTAAGTGAATGAGTCACTGTATTATCATCT
The DNA here is from genome assembly GCA_023631565.1 of Gymnocephalus cernua. Classification (NCBI taxonomy): domain Eukaryota; kingdom Metazoa; phylum Chordata; class Actinopteri; order Perciformes; family Percidae; genus Gymnocephalus; species Gymnocephalus cernua. Next base: position 24,787,462 of record CM042442.1, read on the forward strand.
GAGCACCAGCACTGAACACCAAACTGCTGTAATCTAAAACCAATCTGCTAAGGGAAGGAGTCCAGTATCACATTTTATTATCTGTCTTTGAGAGCTGGTTCATAGAAGTATCCTGCCTGTGCTTCCGACATCAATCCTCTGAAAGCTCACCGCTGAGGTGTGGAGAGAGTCAGTGAGAGAAGACTCAGAAGGAAGACAGACAGCAACAGAACCCATTGAGCCAGCCAGGGAACCGTTGGGCCCGCCACCGCTGCCATCCAGAATGGTGGCATTGGTCAAGGCAACCTGGTCCAAACTCTGTGATTGGTGGAAAGAAGGAAAGAAGGAAAGCAGGAAAGAAAAAGAAAAGACAGTATGAAGGGATCAGAGAGGTGAAGACAGAGCAGATAGAAAAAGAAGCTGAAAAAGAGTAAGCAGTGCATGTGTGTGTGTGTGTGTGTGGTGGGGGGTGCAGGGGTGTACTCATTCTTCAACACCTCCATTAAGCCTGGACTGTGAGACTGATGTGCCTGAACATGAAATGCACTGCACACACATACACTCAAAAAAAAGCAAAACTGGGACCAGTGGCAACAGTAACCTCTCCAGTGAGATAACGTGGAATATGGCAAGACAGAAATGTTCAATGAGGAAACACGTAGATACAGCAAGGTCCAGTAACAGTAAATACTGTATGTGTTTAGGCAGGAGATGTGGTGAGTGTATGTATGTGCATGTGTGTGTGTGGCCAGCTGAGGAGATGCCTGTCTGCAGGGGGGTTGTGCTAACCTGTTTTAACATGTTGCACATATCAGCCCTGTTTCAGAATACCAGCATAGAGCGGTACGTACACAGATCACTGATAAACACAGCTCACGCGCGGCTGACACATACATGCACGTGTTCATGCACAGACACGCAGGATTAGCGGGAAATCAAGGCCTCTCACTCTCCTCTTTTTCATAGCAGCCGTCTTTAAAAAATACTGTCTATATTAACAGCAGCAACACACACGGGGAGATACACTTTTTCTTGCCCTTTCCACTCAACGTATGCAAAGCAGCTTTGCTGGCATAACTATCCCCCCCCCCCCCCCATGTCCCAAGGAGTTGAGGAATGTAAACATTCCACAGAAACAGACAAACGGGAGATGTGGACGTGTGTGTGTGTGCATTTAGGGTGTGGGAGGAGGTTACAGCATGGCGATGGAGGGGAGACTAGACAGACAGGAGAAGGCAGAGAGTGTGTGGACAGCGACTGACACTGGAGTATGAAAAAGACGAGGAGAGGAAAGAAGAGGAGCAGAAACAAGAGGAATGTGTTTTCCATCAGGTCCATCTGGTGCTGCATTCCACAGCAGATATCCTGAGGGAGATCCACACTGTGCCTTAGGGTGCCTCGCACACCATGGGGTCACTATGGGTCAATTTTCCCAAAATACTGACCTAACCAATGTAACACATAGCCACATAGTCCGCTATGGGGTCAAGGTCAGGCAATAACCAACTGGAATATAGCACCGATTGACTTAAAGCTAATTAATTAACAAGAACCGGTTGGTGGTTTAAACGTTTCCAGTTAGGCCAACAAAGGGTTATGTTGTTATTTATAATCCCCCCAATTAAAGGCCTGACAGTCTCTTGTGATATTTAGATGGGCTGCTCCAGACACACAACTCACTGAGGCAAACGGAAAACAGGGAAAGGGTCAAATAATTAGCCTACCTGTCATGTGGCGGAATGCTTCAGTGCAACACACAAACTTGGCTAGCCAGAGGCAACAAATAACTGCACACAGTCACGACCAAGCAAAGCACACATTAATTTCATCATATCTAATGCCTCAGCTAAACAAAAACACACAGCAAAACAACAGATTTACACATTTTACACATTTGTCAAAACAAATGCACACATGGATGGGTGGATTAAGAAAATGAAGGACCACACAGCAACCAAACCACGGCCCCTGAGGGATGGCCCCATCAGAAAAGGGGAAAGGGGTAGATAAACATATCACATATGGAGCACACACACAGGTCAAGCCACCTCTGGACCAGTCCAGAACCACACAGCACCCACACCAGAGTAGAGAAATGGAGGTGGAGGGATGGGGTTCAAGAGGGGGGGTGGAGACAACTCACCGTGGGTGCGGTCAAGGAAGCTTGGCCAATCAGGTAGGAGTTAGAAACGGACATGCTGAGGCCCAGCCCAGAGCCTGCCTCCTCCATGGCCGCTACAGACGGCTGGAGGTGGCAGGAGAGAGAAGAGGAGGAGGAGGAAGAGGGGGAGGAAGAGTGGGAGGCCTGAGACGGAAACAAAGATGAAGAAAGAAAGGTAGAAAAGATAGAAAAGAAAGTGAATAAGAGTAATTGGGGTTACAAAGGCAAAGAGGGGAAAACAGGGTGTGAAGGGAGAAAAAAGAAAAAAGGGGACAGTTGATTACACTAGCAAGACTGAATTAGAGCAGATTTAATCAAAGTTCTGCAGCAGAGTAGTGAAGTCAAAGTGGTGGAAGCTGAGGAGGATTCTGGTAGTTTGGCTGAGAAGCATCAGCTGGCTGTGGAAGTAAATACTGAACAGACTACCGCTGTTGAAGTGCTACTACGTTTAAGTTAGAGTTCTTTTTAGAGAACCCTAATTACTAGAAGGGCATATGACATGTACAGGTCACACACATTTATGTCTACTGTGACAGTCCAATAAACTTTCTTTTAATATCCTGAGCTTTAAGGGCTTTCCAGAAATCAGGCCAACTACAACACATTTTAAACAGGGCCAATATGATCTGCTCTGGGTTTTTTTTTCACCCATTTCCTTATCCAGGCAGCAGCTAAAATTACTTTTTTTTTGCAAAGCCGCGTAAAGTCGCCAAGCGTGTAAGCCTGGAACATGGGTTTATGGTGGAGGCAAACCGGCTTATTCCACTGGGCCACGAGCTCATCAAGTCCAAAACATGAGGCCAGATTAGGCCTTTGCGGCAGGAGCAGAGATGAGTGCAGTTCGACTGTACGCTCAGACAAAAGAATGATAAAAATAAAAGCTGGGCACTGGGCTCTAAATACACAGTTGTGGTGGCAGAGAGAGGACAATGGGCAAAGAGAAAGAAGAAAGACTCTCTGAGGTGGCCTGGGTAGACTGCCACTCAGCCACAAAGTCTATTTTCTTTACTAGGCTATGATACTGTACATCCAGCTATACCCTGGAGGAGAGTGTCATCTGTTTACTGTCTTCATTACTACACAGCTTTAGGCCAACCACAGAACAATTTGTCACCTTCAAATATGTATGACAGGCATTAGTGAGGGAAAATAGGCAAGTGTGTTTCTTTGAGAGACCGACGGACCAACTACTGAACATGCAATATTTAGCTGTTTTTTGTAGCTCTACAGTGTGATCATTTAAGGGAAATCCCAGTATATTTCAACCTTGTTGTCCCGCCCGTTAGCCAACGTGGCTATTCCAGAGGACTACCAAAAATCATGTAATCATAATCATGAAAGCTGCACGAGGCTCATGCAACTTGTCCCAAGATACGTTGTTTTGCACGAGTTCTCGTTTCCCTGAATCAACAATGAAGGTGGGGAGGGCAAAGTTAAATATGCCAGTTTGAAATAAAGCAAAATCTTAATTATTTCTCCATAAAATGTAGTATTCATAACTACATAAGCTACAATCAAAGAAAAAAAAAAAAACATTTTCAGGTAGTATTTCTTAAGAGTTTATCATTTAAAAACTCAGCTAATATGGTGACATCACCTTCACCCACTTCAAACCAGTGAAAAGAGCATTGAGAAAAAAGAAATTCATTAATGTGTTGTAAAATTGTTGTAATTTTGGCAGAATATAGTTTGTTCATGTCGGACTCCATCACTCTGTAGTACAAAGAAGAATTTGTCAGGGCCTTTAAAAGGTTTCATTTAAATCTTTCAAACTCACATGGCTCATCACAGTGGGCCGGGGGCCCTGCTATGATCTCTCCAATCGTGTCCCTTCCCTCTCTCTCCCCCTCTTGTCTCAATTAACCCGGACGCCGACCCAGATTAAGATATGTGAACTCAATCTGATGTGGGGCTGATAAAAGCTGGTCTTATCTGCCACTGACAACCAAACACCTCCGTGTACGTACAGACGTCTGCTTTGGTTACAGGATGGGGAGATAGAGAGAGTAAGGAGGGGAGGCTGAATAGGTGAGAGAGATAACAAGATAGGATGAGGCACGAGAGAAAATTGATGAGGATTACCACTGGAATGTAGCCCCAGAATGCAATCAGCATTCTTTCCCACTCTTTCCTTTGCAGCCAGCATAACGCATTAAGACATTGGGACCAGCACAGAGCTCTTACACAGAGGATTGGTTTTTATAGTTCACGTGCCAGTAACCCTGTCCTCACAACACTCTTTGTCATGTGAGTCTAGATATAATCTCATAAATAAATAGTGTCCACAGCCTCACAGCTTTGGTCTAAATTTCTAAATTTTAAATTACAGCTTTGCTCACACAGTCCAAATTAGTTAACCAGAGTATTTACTACTAGCCACTTGCAAAAGACACTTATTTAATTTAACCCTGGTAGTTTATAGCAGCAAACGGCACAATATCACACAGTAAGTGGTTTTGGTCCCTCAGAAGGGTTAATGCCATTACACTTGCACACGTGGAGAGGTTTCTTACCAGTTGCCTTTGTTTCGGGGGCAATGCTGGAGGCAGCACCGGCTCGTGGACTGAGTCGGTGCTGCTGAAGGAGTCGTTGAAGCCGTAGACCTCCTGGAAGCGCTTGTTGCGCTGCTCGTAGATGCTCTCGCTCTGTGGCATCTGGTAGAACATGGAGGGCTGTGGCTCGGAGTAGTCTTCCACAAACTGCATGTACTGGAGGACTGGAGGTGGATTAGATTATAAAACATTTAGTGTTTATTTAGCTTAGAGTTCTGACTTTAAACCAAGTCTAGAATGAACTTTTTTTTTAGCAGTCCTCTAAAGATTCATATATTCCATTTTGAAGTCTTCATTAAAGAGGCACTGATTTTGTATTGCTCCTCCACAAACTTGGGAGACTTACAGAGACATATTTTTAAAAAGAACAGTGGAAATCGAAGCAGCACAGGCCGAGGTATCTCGACTTTTTGTCCCTAGTATGTGTCATGCTCCAAAAACATTAGATCCTACATTTCCCATGATGCAACTCAAAAGTGTCTTAGACCATCCCTACTCGGTAAACACTCTTGTCTTTTCCATGTCCACTTGAAATCATACATGCATGTAGTCATGCACTGTGATTAGTGTTTGAACTACCAGGAAGGGCTGACTGTATGGAATGACATAATACAGTAGCTTGAGAGGAAGTGATGTAGCAGGTGTGTCAGGAAATTAACAAATGTTGCCCTCTGTGCCCCCAGAGCCGGACCCATTGTAGCACATCCTGGTATTGACTTCCTGTCTCTAATTACAGCAGAATATTTCCTTGACATAAGCGATGCTTCAATAAAATGATGACGAAGTACAGCCAATGTCCCACTGTCCCTTCCTTAATCAACCTCATCCTTTCCTTTATTCTTCCCTACATTAGACTCTTTGTCCCTTCCTTTGCCTCAGTGCCCTCTAGCCATCTCATTTAAAGGTATTTCTTCTTCCTTGCCTTCAACACTTCCTTATTATGTCCCCAACCCCTCCTTTTCCCTCACTTACTGTTTCTGCTTTTCTTTTCTGGCAGCGGCGGCGGGCTAGCGGGGACATCTGCATTATCGCTGGCTATGTACTGGGTGATGAACACGCCCCCATTTGTCTGGGGCATGGGTGAGATGGGTGTGAAAAGGGGGAATGGTGGCGTAGGGTGGAGCTCCTCTTCTGACAAGTTGTCATATTGGGAGGGGTAGCGCTCATACAGCACCCTGGACCCTACGTCAGGAAAAGGCTGGGTGCCGCGTCGCTTCTTCTGGGGAAGGGCAGGGGGCGCGCTGACGCGGTAGGACTGTAAGGGATTGGTCTGATTAGGCTGCGGGGTCCAGTATTCTGACTGCTGCTGTGTTGGAGGAGCACTGAAGCGGGGATGTGACGGATGCTGTCCGGGGACCGGGGAAGAGGACTCGCTGTGAGACTCAGGCAGGGGGCTCAGGCACCCTCCTACCGGTATTGGGGGCAGGTTCTCCCCAGCTGACAAATCCTGGTGGAGGAAGTCATAATCCGGGTCGTAATTCTCTGTGTTGTCTGAAGAGGTAAAGAAAAGGGTACAAATCACATTTCAATCTTCAAATGTTCAGACTGAACCCTCAACCAGTGTGGCTTTTTACTGTGGTTAACGGTTGGGTTCTTATAGTTAAAGGATTCGATAAGCTCTGACACCAACAAATTTCCTATCGAACCTTGTATCACTCCTCCATCTTTATTTATTAGCAAAGAGCAGTGTAAAAAACATTTAGGAAACATAAGTAGGCTTCTCATTTATAACCAGCAGGGAGTACTGCGTTTAAAATGACACGTCAACAGCGCCTTACCAAGCGTCTCACAGGAGGTGTTACGAGAACACTGACCACTGTCCTGCTCCATGGATGAGAGCTGTTCATCGGACTTGCTAAGTTTCCCCATGCTGCTGCACGGAGACAGACGTGGAGAGTCGCCCCCATAGGACTGGCTCCCCCCAGAGAAACGCCTCTGAAGGAACTCCTGCTCATAGTCCTGCTGCTGCACAAAAAAGAAGAAGACCTTTAGCACTATTTGTTCTTGAATGGTTAGTTTATTGAAACTGAAGGTGTCCAAAAATGGACCATGATCCCCTCACCTGTCTGTGGACGCTGCAGGGCAGGCTGGAGCCGCGGCTCATTGGGGCGACCACTGCAACCCGTGTAGGCGAAGGGGCCGACTGACGCTTCTTAGGGGGAAGAGCTGGTGGAGGGCTACAGAACAGCAAACAGAAACAGCAGAATTAAATAACACGAATGTTGCCTGTTGTTGTGCCAGAGGCAAAGTCAATACAGACAATCAGGCAAGCACGCAAAACGCGCTTCTCAGTCATGTATGCACACACAAATCCATGTATGAATACATGAACACATACAATGTCATCCCTCCTGTGAAATAGCGAGATGAAAGTGAGGGTGTTTCATGTTAGCCTCTCTCAGCTATGACATGAAGCTATCCTGCTAATCAAACCTAAATTCATTGAGTTAATACCAGGTCAAAATGGGGCGAAGAGCGGAACACAAGGCACCATGATATGGAGGCCAGCATAAAGACACTGCATAGGTCAGTCATACACTCTCATGCACTGAAAGGTCTTCTGATTGGATGTTGAATTCTTCAGGGAAATGCCCAGGATAACACAAAGTTTGAGATTATGCAACCATGCAAGTCAAAAACACTTTCATCCAATCCAGAAGCTTTATGGGGGTCTAGGGTGGGATGTTAAAATGGAGACAGATGATCCTATGGGCTAACATACTTCTCCTTCTGAGAGGGTCTCCTTTGGCCAGCGTCAGCACTCAACTGTGCTCTGTTCCCAGAATCCAAAGGGAAACCAAGGATGAAACAAATTGAGAGAGACAGCAGAAAGAGTAAGAAAGGAAAAGACAAACAAACAAAAGTGTGCCATATTTGAAGCCTAAAGTGTGAAAAAAATAAAAGATTTTAAAGGAGTCTGGAATTTTAAGCATTTGGAATCGATGGAGCTGCAACTGGAATCATGGGGGAAAGAAAATATACTATATACCCAACTGTTTTTGGATTTTCAAACTCAAAAAGGTCTAAATCAGTGAAATTGAAAGACGTACATGGAACTCCCCTTACTCCTCCCATACCCACATCCTTAAAACCTTCTTTATTCCTCATTTGATATTTGTGAAACATTTCTGGAGAATAGTCTAAAAATAATAATAAAATTCAATTTAAAGTGGCGACCGTGCAAAAGGTCACAATATTTCTATGGCCACATCATCACCACCAAGCCCCCGTCTTCTCATTGGATGGAGACAAAACAGAAAAAAGAAACCTTGAACTGAGAAAGGATTTAATTCTCAGTCTTAAAAAAAAACTTAGTGACAGCAACAAACACAGCTGGATGAGGTACCAGTACTTCCTCAGTTTGACCAAAGTGGAAGCTTCAGTGAGAAATATTGCACCCAGTGTTTCCCACAGTATTAGTGTCTATTTTTGGTTGTGGCTGACGGGGGGAGGATGGGGCAGTTGGCACTGAAAAAAGTTATAAAAAAAGTTATAAAAAAAGTTATGAAAAATTAATTTTGATTTTATTTTGATTTTTTTGCATGTTTTTAAATTAGGGGTTTGAGGGGAGGAGAGCGTGATTTACATGTAATCTGGAGAGAACGTCAGCCTTTGGACCTGCAGCCTGCTGCTCTGAAGCCTGGCATCACCACACAGCTAGCAATGAGTTCACCTGGAACTCCCAAACAGCAAGTAGGTTTCTCTTTCCATTTAAATAGAACCTGGCTGGTTAAAGTTAACTTAACTGACCGTGTTTTTAAATAGTAAAAAAACAAAAAACAAAAAAAATAGAAAATCAATATGTGACAGTCAACGTTGATACTCTGGTGGGCTGCACAAATAACTCAATGTATGGGAAACACTGGTTGTACCGCAGTAGTAATATTCTGCATCCTCTCTATATAGAGATGATTAATAGATCCAACTCTGATATTATGGTGTTAAAGTGTGCGTCATCTTCACCTGAGCTCTGCCATTTTGGCTTCAGGAAGGGGGGGTTTGGGAGGGGCCACGTCCTCTTCTGGTATGTGTGAGGCAGCCTCTGCGGGAGTAGCTGCCGGAGCCGTCTTTTTTTTCGAGACCTCCGGCTCCCGATCTATCAAGGGCATCTCCGATGACACGCCGCTGCACACACAAAAGCTGTCTGAGTGAATGAACTACTTTGAGTGAGTGTGTTTGTATTCTGCAGATCACACTTTGCACTCACCTCTCTGCTGTGATAGCAGGTGGTGCTGGTTTGTTTGGGGTGGTGGGCGACGGCTGCTCCTGTTTCTCTATGGTCAGCTTCACCAGTTCCTGTTCATAGAAAGAGACAGCTACAGTGGCTGCTACAATAAAGACACCACAGGTGGACGTAGACGACATCATCCACAACATTTCCTCTGTCAGCCAAGGGGCCTACCTTTACTCCATCCAGCACGGCTTTGATGACGCTGGTGACAGACGCCACATTTTCCTTGTCCTCCAAGTCAATACCATCTAGCATCACCTGGTCTGCCCAACGGATAAGGTTTGCCAGGCTCTGATACACACGGTTATGGCAGGAAGATAGTGCCGAACTGTCAAAGGGTGTAAGAACATGATTGGGCAAGGGTAAGAGTAGAGCAAAGCATGGGGGGGGGGGCATATAGAACAGATAAAGAGATGATGTATAAGAGGTAAGAGACGGTGTACAAACCAGAGGTGCAGAAAAAAGAATGATTCAAGACAACACAACAGAGGGGTGTGAGAAAAAAAAGCAATGGGACAAGCACATGTTAGACTGGAGGTGACAAAAATCACACATGATACACTTCCATCTATCTAGCAGCTATTAAACTACATTTTTTAAGAGGCATTTGTTGAGAAACTGCAGGTATGCCTGACTACAAGCTTGGGGGTTGAAAAAAGGCTAGCTAGTGCTGACAGAAGAATGTAGAACCACATGGGGAAGCGGGGTGTTGTTTCGGCCTGTAGTGAATGGTGCTTTCAGACCCAACACTAAGGTGTGGCCCAGGCCTGTCCCAACATGCTGCAGCTGATTCACAGTGCCGGAATATCCATCCACTGTCTCTACACAGCTAAGCTCTATGGTGAGTAGGAGACGACTGTAGCTATGGGGGTTAGCAGAAGGGTTTAAGGGATGGTGGAGCAGTTGGAAGGGTGGAGAGGTTTGACCCAGACAGACTAAGCAAGCTAAGGAACTAAGTAGGAATGACGGAATCATAAGAAACTATGAGTGCCCAGTCAGTATGACTAGAGTTCGCAGATGCTGAGATTGATACCAGACCTTTTGGCAAATAAGCATTGAATCCACATAACACTGTGTGCCAGGACAGCGAGTAGGAGTTACACCCACTGTTGACCTACTTAATTGACAATATTGATTTAAATCACTGCAGGCAGTCTAACAGTGTGGTACATTGTGTATTTTAACAGATGGCAAAACTAACTTGTTAACACGTGAGGGTGAAATTGATACACATTCATTACACAATAGTAACGTGTACATGTACAGTAGCTTATTTGCCCAAAACCCCCATCTACTAAACTTCTACTGTGATCTAATGGGGGTTTGACTCCATTAGACTGAGGTCAAATCCCCATAGACGGCTGCTTCTCAATGTTGCAGCAACAATCCATCTTTCGCTTCTAAATACAGGACTGTGAGATACAAAATCTGTCACCTCTGACCTCCATACTTTCATCTGTATTGACGGATGGGGAAAGGCACAAAGACAAAGACAGAGAAGTTCCAACATGTCTTAAAAGTCCAAAAGGAACTGCAGCTAAGGTTACTTTCACAGAAAGGCTTTACTTTACCCAGAGAGGAAGTAAAACAAACCGGTGACTATATCTAAAAGTTGAAGTTCATTTTCCATCCTTGGAGGTAACATTTCTAATAGTGTGCCACGTGAACACTGAGTAACACATGGACGTAATTTCAAAGGCTTAAGGCATCAAATCCAGGAAGCTTTGAGGTGAGGGACGTTGTCTGCCACAACATATTATCAATCTTTACAAGCTGCTAAGCGAGCGGAAGTCTACTTTGTGCTAGTTCTAACATGTCCTGCATGCATACCAGCTACGTTATGAGTTACGTCAAGAGTCAAGAATGTTAAGAATTAATTGAGAAATGGTACATTATAAATTACTGCATCTATAGCGGGAAAAGGAAAAACAATCAGGAAGCAAGAGTTTATTGTAAAGACTATTATCAAATAAAAGTGCCATCTGTGCAAAAAACACCACTGTGTCAAAAAAAAGGATTAGGGTTAGGTTATTGTCTGATAAAAACATGTGACTTACCTGTGCTGTATCCGGGCCTCTACCTGAACCAGAGGCAGGATGGCTTCAAGCACCTTGCTGGCCGAACCTGGAAGCATCTCCAGCACCTTCTTCTCCACGACCATTTTGTCCACGATTGTCTTGAAGTAGCGCAGGGCACTGACCACCTCCTTCTCGTGCTCTTCCAGCCGACTAACCTTCTACAAAAAAAAAACGCAATTACACAGAACAGTAGAACCTTAGAATTGCAAAAAAACTACTTTTGTGGTGTTTTCATGATGATGGCGAACATTTAAAAAGTTTTTTTGAACACCATAAACTGAGTATGCAGTTAAATACTTATCACTCAACCCTATTTCACATTTGGAATATCACAACAGTCTGTGCTCTCTGCTGTGGTTCTATTATTCCCATGGTTTGCTCGCAGTTCAAAGAACCATCTATCAAGTGATGTGGCTTGGAGCCATTTTAGTACTACAGCAACAGGCTCTTTCAGCTACTCTAGTCTTTCACAGCAGGGCTGCTGGGGAATATGCTCATTACACTGAAAGGGAGCGGAGGAGTTCATTCAGGAAGCGACCCGGTTCCATTCATGTCTTTATAGGTTTAGACACCTGCTGTAGTGCAGCCAGCCGCCACAGCGACTAGGGAAGCTGTGGGAACCAGTGGGGAAACTTGCACACACACACAGACACAATGGAGTATGGGAGCACAAAACATTAAACAGGGAAACAATCGTCTCACAAACAGGCAAACAAACACACGGAAAAAGGTGGGAAAGGGATGGATTTCCCACAATACACACACATCTGGCACAGGACCGCACACGTACCTTGTTTGCAGGTTTCTCGGTACTCTTGGCTGCTGGCTCGGGCTGCAGTTGCTTGCCCTTCTTGGATGGAGTCCTCTTGATCTTGGGAGAGTGGAACTTGTCCATTAGTTTCATGGTGAAAGAGGACAGATGGGACCGTTGCGAGTCTATGGACAGAGGGAAAACAGAGGAAGTTGAGTGGTCAGTCGAGGAGGAGAGATTATCAGGGGGAACATAGAAATTAGATCAAAAAAACAGATGGCGCAAGCACACCGATATGTTGATATCACTATCACACTATGCCACTCATCGGAAATTATGCTCAAGTGACCAGCTGTACACCGGTGAGATACGAGAACAAGACTGGTATCTTTAAGGAATAATATCTGTAAGAGGCCAATTTCATCTGCTCTTTCTGTTCCCAACAATAAATCTGATGGACAGGCACAGTCATAGAGCCTCTTCCGGCAGTCAATTATGTGCACAGATGTGTGCACACACATATGTGAGAGCACACAAAGAGAGACAAGGACAAAGCAGAAGAGTGTGTGGTTATAATAATATACTCTAGTTAGTGCTGAGATGAAAATTGCGTTATGGTACATAACTGAGAAAGGGTTCATAATAGTAGAGTAATTTAGTAGAATTCCACTTGTTCATTGTAGAGAGGGCTGAGTGTATCTAGGGAGAGAAGAGTCCCCCACTCCGTTAATCCCAGGAGAATTGACTGCTCCCTCTGTCTCCCTTCACCTCCCGGCCTCTCCCTCTATCTTAACACCAAACTGAATCAGAAGATAAATGCTAATAACAGCGGTGGGATCTGGCAGGATGGGTGGGCTTTTATCAGCGACAAAATTACACCTCTATCTGGTGTAATCTCCCCTCAGCTCAACAACAACGGGATCTGACATTCCACTGCCATCAGCGTAAAAACGCAGAATGCTGAATGGCGAGCAGCAGCAGGAAAACGCCACAAACTGGACTTCCAGCCGGGCAGAGCTTTCATCTGCACCATCGATCCACATGCCGTGCACATATCTACCCTACTGTCCTTCCTCCCCACCCCTAATCCTCATCATCCCTTACTCTGAGAGCAAAAGCCAAAGTTTGCTGAGGCAGCCAAGGACAACTGTTAGTCTCATTAAAAATGTTGATGAGAACGCTTCCAGTGGAGTTTCCTTCCGATGCATGACCCCTCAGGCTGTTGCTTTACAATGTGTTTAAAGAAAATCTTATCTCAATGTTGCGTGACAACACTTTAAAACTGGCGTTAGTAAGTCACTAAAGGTACATTCAGGTACGGATTCAATAAACTACTTAGTTACTGAAATGTACCGCATGACCGTTGTGTCACCTTTGATCTGCATTTGACCCCATTCCTCACATCCAAACTCACACGCACATGGCAGGCAAATGTGTTGTCCTACATAAATACGCCAGCTTTGTTAAAATATGACATAACTCTGATGTTAGAAGACATGTGGAAGACAAATAAAGAATTGTTTTAAATGTCATTAGTAGCCCAGTTTTGTTACTACATAGGTAAAACCACTTTGTAACAGCGATAGCAGCCGCTTCGTTCGGGGTGTTGTTATTCACACCTTCAGTGTAGTAAACACAAGAGTTTTGGCTCCAGTAGCAGAAAACGTCGAACAACGCATACCACATGACCATTCACATACACTGGGCATTAGGGGTGTAGAAAAATAATCACTGCATCGATGCACTGCGATGCGTACCTGGACGATTCTGCATCGATGCAGTGACAGACCATAATCGATTACTGCCTAATGATGTCACTTGTTGATTTTCTGGTCGCTGCTTTTTTTTGCCTTTTGTCTGCTGTGTTCAGACGCCGATACATTCATGAAGTGCATTTTTTAAGAGCAGATACAATAAAAAAGGGGAGTTCATATATATATATATGACTGCTTAAATCTGTTGATGAAAACCATGTGTTGCATAATGATGAGGTGATGCGTCGTGATATCGAATTAATTTGAATCGTTGACAGGATAATCGCAATCAAATCGTGACACCAGTGAAGATTCACACCCCTAGTTGTTATGCTGTTTGTATGCACAAAAACAGCGTAATGCGTTGTTATCAACTGGTATTGCTAACAATGGCTAACCTGGCCAGAGCTAACCCCACAATGAAAAATCTGACTTGCAAATGGAACACATTCAACTCGGGCGTGACGGGTCATTCCCAGCTCCGGCTTCTGAGTTCCGAGGTAAATGGAACGAACACTTAGCCATAGGAGATGCTGTGCTACAACAGTGCACCTAAAGACGAGCCTGAACAGCATAGTCAGGGTTGGCACCGTGTGTTTTTTGCATTTTGTTTGTACCCTGAGGCTATACAAACCCATGCTAGCCAGTTTTGCCACAAGCCAAGGTGCTATGCTGGCAAGGTTACACTTTAGCGCAGTGTGTAGAGCGCAGTGTATGCTTTTGATTGCACAGAAGCCTCCATATGAATTAAGTCTGACAAAATCCTATTTGTTTGACCATGTTTCCCCTATATCCTTGCAGGACCTGTGGCTGACATCACACTTTGCTGGACCCTCTCGCACAATCACAGCTTGAACATGCGCAGAAGGACTATGTGCGAGTTTACAGCTGCAAGTCCCTGCTCAGAGTTGAGAAGCAGTGACATCAGCACAATGAGTCACCGCCATGATCGATCCAGCTGGTCCCTCAGACACCATGACAGTCCCCATGGCTCAGCTGTTTATCATGCACACTGGGCTGGTTCCCTGTCTCCTCTGCTCCCTATTCATTTCTCTACTGTCTCCCTCCCTCCTTTAACAGAAAGCCCTCCCACTCCTTTAGAGTTCACTGGAAGTCTGGCTCAGCAAGGAAATGACATCATCAACAGAAAGAAATGAACAGAGTGAAAGAGAGAAAGTCAGCGAGAAAGAGAGAGAGAGAGAATACAGTGAAGTGCTCTGTTATAGTCATGTACGCCTCTCAGCATCCGCCCTCCACTCCTCCACCAGAGAGGGGCCCAGCCATCCCTCCCGCTCTCCCCAGCTGCCTACTTGCTGCTGTCCAGAGTAATGAGGTGGTGATGTCATTGGTTGTAATGTCTATTACACTGAATTTGACTAGTCATGGATTTAATACAATTCTGAAAGAAACCTCACAGTGAAAACATTTTAATGTTTTTCAGCTGCCCAGGCCACAACATGCCTTTCTGCTTGTGTGTCTACTAAACTTTGTGTACCCTAGTACACCTGCGAAACATTTCCATAAACAATTTTATTCTTTATATCCAATATTTGGATTTTTGCTGCCTTGAGACTGCTTTTAGAGAAGTAGTTGACAGAGAAGGATTTGATACTGACATTTCAATATTCCCAGAAGGGACCAGGTCATTCATCCCACAAAAAACTGAACACACACACACACACACACACACACACACACACACACACACACACACACACACACACACACACACACACACAACTCCCATGAGCCAACTCCCATGTTACACTGCAACCTCACAGAGTATAGCGGGATGAGTTTACAGTGAAGGGGCAGCGCTTGTCCCTCCCTCATTACCACCACCGAGATGCCCTTGAGTAAGGCCCTTAACCCCAATGCCCACTGCTCAGTGGCCAGCAGATCAGACTGTGGTTGTACTGGGCAGCTTCCAGGTATGAATGTGGAACTGTGTGAATGTGACAGGTCGTCGTTGCAAGTGAAAAGTTGTTCTCAATCGACTTACCTGGATAAATAAAGGTTTAAAAAACAAAAATCATGCTGCTATGAAGGATACATGAAAAAAATAATCAGGGAACCAATACAATCAGATTGTTGCTGAGAATGAGCAAGTAAACATCTTTTGGAGGCATTTAAATTGCTTAAATACGATGCTGCTTTGTAAGGCCTTGGGGATATTTAAAACAAACACTCCAGTCTGAACGACTCTTAAACAAAGCCTGGGAGGGTTCCCACACAACTCTGTGGTAAAGTAGAGTCCCCAGGAGCCCTGCAGCTGCTGGAGTGTCTCAAAGCTCCATAACACAATACGTAAATACAAATACATACACACAACAGGGGAGTACATCTATTGGTGCGTGCTTCACATATTTTCTCATTTGCCAAGTTAACTGTGGGACATCATAGACCGCCACATTTAATTATGTTTTTAACTTTATTTGTCGACCACAACACAGAGACACCCATAATTCTAAATCAGCATCTATAAAAAATTATAAATAGGCTATAACCTCATATTACTTTGTAAACATGAACAAGGATATCTTATCAGGCACAGCTGCCAACGTTACTGGAAAAAACCCAAAGCCTAACTAAAAAAACATTTTGGTGTAATGCAAATTTGGTCATGTTTTCACAAAGCTGTAATGAACAAATAAAGCTTGTACACACCTGAGAGTCTGTCTGACAGAGACATCCTTAAAAGGTTTAACACACTACCTTCTAGTGAACTGAATGTTTACAGTATTTACAGTGTGTGTACTTTTCTATTTATAGGACAGTCTCTGTGAGCATGAGAAGGTTGATATAAATGGTGCCAGATTGGTTGTAGTATAATGGACAACAGAGACCAGAACACACTGACACATATCCATATTCAGTTAGAAGTCAAAACTTTAGATTTATCTGCCAACTTGTTGGTCCTACTTTTTTACCTTTTACCTTTTTTTACCTTGCTTCAAACTAATTATTTGGGGGTATACCTAAACACATTTAGCTTCACATTTATATTAAAAGCAATTCTGCCAGAACAAACAGCTGGACAGGGGATGCACAGTCAAATACTTCAGTGGGAAATCCCAGGATCCCAGTTGCTGGCCGTGACCCCTACAACACAACTGATGACAGGTGACATATGAGCTTGTCCAGATCTAAGTGAAGAACTGACAGGCTGGCAGATTGGTCTGGTTCCTGTTCAGTACAGGTGTGATCGATACAGGACAGCTGCTCAGTCCCTCGCTCACCCCCCCCCCCCCCCCAGGAATAGGATGAAAACTGGGTGGAGAGATACAGGGGAGGCTGTGCTTAAGGTTACACGCACAGCTGTCACCTCCTGCTGACCTACCTCAGTGAAGACTGCTCAATCAAAGTGTGCAAGCCCTGCGTATATGGACTTGTTGAGCATGTTACAAGATTCAAACGAGAGTCAGAAAGGTCACGGTGCCAGCTGTTGAAGAGGGATCTGAAAGTGTGTGTGTGTGTGTGTGTGTGTGTGTGTGTGTGTGTACAGGAGACATTTAAATTGAGTATGAAAGAATCTTCTCTACAAAAGCAGGGCAGGACAGTTAACATTAATTGAACTGGTGTGTGGAGAGTGAATGGACCTCTACCTTAATTAAATGTTGTAATCTGATCCAGCTTTCTATTGAGAAAACAGAAATCTAGGAGTATGTGCACAAACAACATGGGATGGAGATTAACACAAGGATGCTGATTATTCCACCTCTCTTTTGAGCTTTGTCTATACCTGGTGTTACATATAATCAACTGTACTTTCAAAACAAAGAATCAAAACACAGAATCCATTCCACTCTTGACACACTTAAGTAGAACTTGTGTTAAAAAATATGAGCAACTCCGCCCTAGGATACATGAAAATATGCATTGTTTATAAGCAGCCATGCCTGCAACAAACACGTAGTTGTCTATAAAAACGACAACATACTGAGTAAATTACTGTCTGCTACACTGCAAAACAAAAACCGCGGAGGTGCAGTGCCAAGTATCATATCTCCACAGGCAAGACCTGCTGTGGAGCAAGAGTGTGGAAAGCAAGCCTGAGGCATGTGAGATGAACAGCAGCGGGAAAATGGAGAGGAAAGAGAGAAGAATTCAGCAGGAAATAGTTAAGTGCTTGGTGAATTATTTATCCTTCCCATTGTAGTGGTTGGCTTCCTGCTGGCTGTGTGCAATTTTCAACAGGAATCCTCTTCACGTCCTCAGTTATCAACAAGCAGCACCATAGGACACCGCAGGCTGTCTGTGTGTGTGTGTGTGTGTGTGTGTGTGTGTGTGTGTGTGTGTGTGTGTGTGTGTGTGTGTGTGTGTGTGTGTGTGTGTGTGTGTGTGTGTGTGTGTGTGTGTGTGCGTGCGTGCGTGCGTGCGTGCGTGTTGCAGTTTAAGCTACTGCCCAAGGATGGCAGGGAAGAGAGGAAGCCCTGGTATGGAACATGGCCCTGGTTAATGGTTGATTTCCAAAGTAATGGAGGAAGAAGTCCAGTGGTAGGTTTTACAGGTTTCCTGCTGTGCTGCTTGAGTATTTAACAACAGGCCATGGGAAGACTGAGATCATCCAGTCTACTTAACGAATGAGTAAATGACATACAGTGGATGCTTAGTGCTCGGTGCACTTTACCATCTATTGTATTTCACTTATCAAATGAGTAAGTAAGACACAGACAATGGTTTTCATGTGGCAAATCAAGTTACCAATGCAAACTGACTGTCCTGAAATAAACATAATGGGCAAATCATTTTGACTTTGGCAACTTTGTAATTACATCAGGGAGTACGATCAGTCATTTCTAACTGAAAGGAGGGTCTGAAATGAATACTTCACTGAAGCAATAGAAAATGACTCGCTCTTAGCTCATTTATATTATAACATACAATTACTTTTCAAAATCAGAAACCCAAATCTATTTTCAAAAAACATTTCCCGACTGTTTTTTTAATGGTTTGTTTTGACCAAAAAAAATCAACAACTTTACCATTATTTCAATTCTTGTCTGGAAGAAAATGCTGCATGCCTTCTGTTTGCATCTCCACTTCTATGAAATCCAACTCAGCCAATACTGTATGTTATTAATAACTAACACAAACATGATGTCCCTAAGGCTAGTATAGCAGCCGTGCCAACCATGGGTCAATGATCAGGAGCAAATGTCAAAGAGGTGATGAAGGTGCTCTGCGTGCTGGGTTGCATGGGAAAAGACGGCCTGGTCAACCATGGCTAACAGACCATGGCCACACAGCACAGGCGATCTATAACCCAGATCCGTATTACAAAACAACAAACCAGATCCATAACTGCTTAGTGAGATTGTGTTTGGCCACCAATGCTCAGCCTACGCGTTGCTCATGAAGCTGAGAAAGTGAATGTAAGACAGTAAACAGTCTCTTTCTCTGAGAGTCCCATCTGCTCTCAGATCTAACCACAGAGGTGACACAGTAGACTGAGTGGCTGATGACTGGGAAAACATCGATACAGGGGAAACTCCTGCTCTGTGAACACCTATGAATCATGACACCACAATCAGAGGTAAATACCCATATCAGAAGTACACCAATTTTCTCTGGAAAACTCATAAAAAGGGGAGAAACACATTCAACATGCAAATGCGTGACGAAACAAACTATCTCACAAAGAAAACACTCACTCAGTCAATACTGTGTGACACATCTGTTACAAAGTGCTTCACACACATGCACAATACATATGAGAAATAGCCTAAATAAAAACATGAGTTACAAAATACAAATTAAATGTAGATTACAGCATAAAAGGGGTGCAGCTCTTTACACAAAGGCTAATGTATGAAAGGTGGGTTTTTGAAAGACGCTTAAAACAGTCCAAAGATTTAGCAGTGAAATTTAGTAGAGATTTAACTGTGAAAAGTGAACTGAAATCACAATTACCTGTGGGGCTGTAAATATGTTGGATTAACACATAATAAGCAACAAGCAGCATGTAGAGACACATAACAAAATATCCAGCCTAATCTCTTGGTGACACACCTTGCATTCTTGAGTTTTTTTATATGGTGTTGTGTTCCTATTACTCAGGATAAATGGTTGACAAGTCAGACACATCACATCCAAATATATCTATCACATCTACAGTGGAGTTTAAGGGACGAATCCAGCATTTATCAAGTCACATTATGTTTCTTGCTTCGGTTTAAAGGCCGGCTGAAATGAAGCGTGTATTGCCATGGCCCTTTGAAACACACAGAGCAATCTGACAATGCACAATCTATTATCTGAATCTCCTGTCATGTACAGCAATAAAACAGTGGCTTCGAGCAATGTTTTGCAACAGTATTTTGCAAGTCCCAAGGTTATACTGCTGTAGCAACATGGCAGAAAAACAGGGTTTGAGGTAGACAGTGAGGAGAAACAAAACATATTGTTTTATAGTCACAACATAGCTTAAAATAAGCCACTAGGCTCACCACAAGGCTACTGAGGTTAAAACCAAAGTTCCATACGTTTTTGTAGCAGGGGGAATGATGTCTCCATACAGGGAAAGTGCACTGTGTTGAAACACTGTCTATTATATACAGCTCAGTCTTATACTGATACTACAAAGTGAGTCCTTCAATGAACTGTTCTGGTCAGGCAGTTAATTATTGATGATAATTGATGAGACATTTCGAGAGGAGAAAGTGTCATTTTCTCTGGAATAAAAAACGCTTGATCAGATCAGTACACGTACAACCCAATAAGACATATGACACTAACGCAGAGCTCTGTGACAAATATAAGCCAGTAGCTTGGTGATGTTTTGAGAGGGTGGGACTATTAGGCCTGTGTATTGTGTGGTGGCATAAACATTTCCAAGTCTCTAGCGTCAATGCCTCCTCTGTTTAACTATGAAGCCAACAAAACTCCTTCTTCCAAAGCTCTGTCTTAGCAGAGTTAACAGCATCTTTTCTACCATCTGTATTTCTCTATGCCCTCTCTGTGCCTTACTACCTCAGACTGGTGGTTCATTCTTACTGGTACCACTTGCTGGTAGTCAACCCACACATTTCCTCCCTCCTAGTTAGTTTGTCATGATGGTAAAGACCACATTGTTTGTCCACATTTGCACATCACTGTGTGGGTTTGAGGAAAAAAAAAAGTTGAACCAAATATACTGTTGGAACTGCTGGTGGCTCACATGCAATATTAACCCCCATACCCCAGGCTTCTTTTATTATTATTACTCATTCATTCATGGCCACTCTTTTACGCCCTCCCTTTTATCTTAGTATGTCTGTGTGTAATTGGAACTAAATTAACAGCAATTTATTTGAGATTCTGCATGTCGCAGCTCTAAGTGTTACAATGAGCACATACAGTACAAGCATTACTCCACACTGTGGGATGTGACTAACCGTTAAGTTATTACGACTATTCAAATAATCCTCTCTCTGGCAGTAGTTGTAACTCTTTCTGTATGGTTTCAACATGGGTTGAGGTCTCATAGTGGCCACTGAACGAGTTAATGGAACTAGTTAATTTGGAGCACTTGGCACGGCAGTTCAGTGGGGTTGTATTGAAAGCTATGGAGTGAGCCCCGAGGTCTAGGTCACTCAATTGTCCTAAGTACAACACACACGTACACACACACACACACACACACACACACACACACACACACACACACACACACATGCACAAATAGTGCCTCTAAACTATTCAATACAAAGTGAGGGTTAGAGATGGGATGCCACAGGGCCTGACTTTGAACAGCATTGGAGACAACAAAATAGTCCACGAGCACAAGGCTTTTGATGCCCTGATTGTAAAATGAAAAAACAAGAATGCTGCACACACTGGCACAGTGACAAAAGGGTTGAGTAATTCAAAGTACAAACATAAAAAGGTCCAGAATGGTGATCTTGTATGACAGTAGTTATAGGCTATACATCTAGTGGCCTCGAGGAAGATTAAAAAAACACAATGAACTTGAGAGTCCCTGAGTATCGCTGCAGGAACGCAAGAAATCCCTCAATATCTGCAAATAATGCTCACATCTTCTACATGTTCAAATGGGCTAATTTAATGTATTTGGATCTAAATTAGTTTCCTCGTCATTGGGATGATAATAAAAAAGTAAACTGTGTGAAGACCAGCGCAGATTAGCACAAACATATAGCCCAATGCAGAGTTGTGGTAGTTAAAAATAATGTTCTATTTTGAATATATGTTTAGGTGTCTTACAAAGGGTAACGCTATACTGACACACATCACATAATGTTCTATTTTGAATATATGTTTAGGTGTCTTACAAAGGGTAAAGCTATACTGACACACATCACATAATGTTCTATTTTGAATATATGTTTAGGTGTCTTACAAAGGGTAAAGCTATACTGACACACATCACATAATGTTCTATTTTGAATATATGTTTAGGTGTCTTACAAAGGGTAAAGCTATACTATCACATAATGACTGTGATTGGAGCTGAAACAATTAGTTCATTTATACATTTTAATCATGTTTTTAACTAAACGTTCGCTAGTTCCAGCTGTTCCATATTGATGATTTGTTGCTTTTCTTTGTGTTATGGGTTAGTGAATTGCATATGTTCAGGTTTTGGAGCGTTTGTTGGACAAAACATGTATTTTGATTACATCATATGGGCATTTTTCACTATTTGCAGACATTTTGAAGACCAAATAATTTATAAATGAAATGATAAAATATTTAGAAGCCCAATCAATAATGAAAATAATAGTTTGGGAATCCAAGGTGGTGATAGCTCATGATTGCACTAGGGGTATGGAATGAATGAGGCTCCAGACAGTGACATATATTTACATACACATGATTTATATTGGCAGACAGGGTAAGCTTATGTGAGGTAGAGTGTTGATAGCGGGAAATCACACAGCAACACACGTACACGCCATCCTGGGTACCCCTCCTGTTCCTTCCCCCCTGACGCCGGGGCCACTGGCACGATTTCCTGTCCCTTGTCTCCCTCATTGAGAGCCGCTCCCTCTTTTCTGGACAAACTTCACAGTCCAGAGCAGCCTGGCCTCAGAACCTCTGCTTCTACAGCTCCGCTCCCCTGTATAACAACTTACCTCACCTAAACAGGCAACACCTAATAACACAGTACACTGAAACTTACACAAGAAGAAGCCCACTGCTTCACACAACTGCCCGAGAGAAGCATGCTCAAAGCAGTCTGATCCTTAAAGTCACCTTCTGGCTTGAGTGGTTTACTGCATTTTGTAGAATTCCATTTAAAGCCCGCTTTCTGAACCGAGTGTTTCGGCAGAGACAGACAGGCAGCAGGTTCACCTTGGGTGAAAACCAATAGACTAAAGAACCACAATGTGCTATAAATACCCAGCTTGTCAGTATCTGTAACATCAAGCAGCACCAGAACAGAGACACTGCGACAGCTAAAAACCCTGTGATCTACTGAGATGAATTCTCAGTGAACAGTCTCAGTGAACGGCAGCTGTTTGGCAAGAGAGCGCGAAGCAAACAGCAAACTATAAAGCACTTGAGATAGGAGACTGATCTTACACACAGACAAACAGCCACAAGAGAAGCAATCACTTCACTGCCATAGTACAAGACAGAGACAGATACAGAGAAGCATAAGCAACAGCGCTCTAGTGAGTAAATGTCCTCGAGCAGCGAGGAGTGGTACCACTCTCCCCATGTTAGAGCGCTGTACAAAGCTGATCTTGTCTGTACAGCGGGCTACTTGTCATCCTCTTGACACTTTGTGCACACACACTGCATTGGACAAGACTGACAGACAGATGCCAAATAAGTCACACTCTTCTTGCAGTTCAGAAGCACTGTGCAAAACCAAACCCTTTGCATTTGGATTGTTTCACAGCCTCCTTAAAAATAGGCTTGGATGACAGATGTGTCTGCCACAAAGAACAAGACTCGCCCTCGCACGGCCACTTATAATTAGGCAGTGGTTGTTTAAACTATGTCAGTGATGAATAATCCAACAATCACTAAAATAACTTTGTTTCTTTTTCAAATTATTTTAATCATCGTGCATACAAACAGAACAATGAGCGTGTTTCACTCTCTGCTGTTGTAGGAAGTACAGTACATCTGGCACTTCATATGAATATTCCCAATTGCTTTCCAGTTTCATTAAAAACTCTGCATTAATATCTCTATTTATAGTAGTCATGCAAAACATTGAGCTATCACTTCTGAGCTGAGTCTATTGTGGTGTAATATATATTTTTGAAAAAGGTCACATAAAACAGCTTCGAGTTTGTAGGTGTCTTTTGTGGTTTCGACTTCTTTTTTTTCCCTTCGTCTAAAGTTGACTTACTTGTAGGTTTGAAGAAAGTCAGATGGTCCATGATATGACTAAAAACAGTGATGCGCCTTTCAATGCCACAACAAGGAATCATTAAAGACAGGTCTATAAAGAAATGCATTTTGATGATCAGGTAATTGCAACATCCTATCCACATATTTTCATCCAGCTGCAAGTGAACAACATAGGCTGCTGCTGGAGATCAATTTAAACAAAGTGGTTATCTGTTATGGATTAATATCACCTAAAAAACTACTTGTCTGACTGTGGAAACAAGCTGGGTGCCTAGAGTGAAGCAGTGGCTGTCTAATACACTTCATGTGGAAAAAAAAAAATCTGATATGCTTTGAAAGATAAACAGGAGGACTTTGCAGAAACGTGATATCCCTCCCTCACTTAATTGGAAAGAGGTCATACACAAACACTTTTTGCTAGTCCTGGCACATTCACAAAGTGCCTATTTTTTGTGCGTAGCTGTTAAGGGGGCTTGAGGGGAGGTCTTTATTACTGTTCTTTTTCTTGTTTGTGTGCATTTTTCCTTTTCCTCATTTGTTTCAGACTGTACGTATAAAATATGTTAGGATGCTTGTTATAATGGCTATGCTTGTGCAAACTAGATGTCCCATATGTTGCCTCACAACCATAATAATAAAACTATTAAGACAAATGAAAACACACATGAGGATCTGTTTGCATTAACAGTTCATCAATTCAACATTTAAGAGCGAAATTATTTAATTCATCAAATTCAACTGGAGTAGACGATGTACTATGAAGAGCAAAAAATCTAAATGTTTGAATGAAGCCTTAAGCGGATATGTTTTCTGTTCAACTTCCTCAGACCAAAGTCCACTGATAGCAGAAGTAAACTTAATTCACTCTGGCAAAGTATTTTACAATTTCCCGTAGCACCTTAGAAATCCAAAGTGTTGCATGTCATGCATTATTGATATTCTAGAAACATATTCTCTCATTCAGGAGGCATGAGAAGGAACATCCAAGAGGAAGTGGGTCAATGAAGGGAGACACACTCCAACAGAAAATCCAAACTAATAGTCACTGACGGAATGAACACTGTGTGTGTGTGTGTGTGTGTGTGTGTGTGTGTGTGTGTGTGTGTGTGTGTGTGTGTGTGTGTGTGTGCGCATTAAAAGTATATCATATACTGTTTGGGTATGATAAAAAAATATATCAAACCAATGACTCAGAATGATTTGTGTACCCAGACAAGCACGCACCCACCCACCCACCCACACACACAGGCAAATGCGCGCCCACAGTTGCCTTGACAACAATAGTGACTTGTTTGCAAGCAATGTCAACTTCTCTCTCTCCATTCCTGATTTAGACTGGCATCAGAAACTGCCAGCAACTGTGGGACATCCCCTTGATTGTAAGCCAGCTCCCTGACCCAGCCATGCCACCCTGGGGTCTGAATGATTGGACACACTCACACACCAGCACACACACGGGCACAACTTGACATAAAACCCTTTTTTCTGGATCTCCACATTTTCCATCAACCATTGAGATTGTCGCACTCAGTTGCCAAGGCCACTCACTACTTCTGACTCTCTCGCTCTGCTGCTCACTTAACTTTGGCTACTTAGAAAATGGCATGCAGACAGGCATTTCTTTTCTTCATTATTCATGTATCTGATGATTGCATGGTAGTCAGCAAATGCATTAAATACCCATATAATATACTTAACTAAGTTTCCTCATTCAAATAGACATCCTATCACAGGTACAGTTGTGCGTAACGGCAGGACATGCCAAACACATTCCAGTCACTGGCTCTGGTTTAAAATGGAAATATGTGTATCCATAACTTGTAGCGCTCAGGAAATGTTAGGAAAACAAAAATCTCAGCAAGCTGAAACACAAACTCAATTGAAATCTCACTGAAAAACAAGAACTAAAAGAAAACGTCATAGGACTTATTACAAGTTTCAGTAGTGGTTCTCAGTTCTGCTAGTTTTAGTGGTCAATCAATCATTATTTTAAACATATACCATATGGTGCATTCAATTGATGCTATTAACTTGTTACAGGACAAACAAGACCAATGTCCAGGACTTAGAATTAGAGTTACAGTACTTGTCCCTACAATTTATTGAACTGTATAATGTATCAGAATAAACACAGATTGTGAAGACTTTGGGTTTGGTAAAGCAATTCTCCAATCTGGATGTCTAAGCAGTATGTATTAAGATTCAAAGATACTGGAGAGGGTGTAATGAGTTAACAGTACACAGCTGCATCCTAAAATATTCTGCAGTTTAAAAGTGTTGTGAATCTAAATTGAGATTGGTATCAGCTGATTACGGTAATATGAGATTGGAAAGTGGAGTCCTCCTCTTGTTGATCCTTACTGAGTAGCTCCAAACATCAGTAGCTTCCCTGCAGCATGGCCAACTCAGCTGTGGCTGGAGTGAGACCTCCTCATCTGTAGTACTGTGCAGTCTGCCAGTTTGAAACACATCATTCACTTGCCCGTCCCCAAAGAGGGCCATCACAGCTACAGTGACTGGGCAGGTAATGGTAGACAGCCAAGTGGGCGCCTGTGTAGCTCACCTGGTAGAGCGTGCGCCCTGTTCAGGGGCTTAATCCTCGACGCAGCAGCCTCAGGTTCAATTCCGACCTGCGGTCCTTTGCTGCATAGACAGACAAGATATACACACCCATACAAACACCGACTCTTACTGCCCCGCTGGGCTGAAATGCACAGATTTATTAGGCTGAGTGTACCACAGACTGTGTGTTTTCAAAACAAGATATTATGGCACTCTGCACTGTGTAATTACACAATGATGGACTCAACTACCTTAATTATGGAGCCTCTATGTGCTACCGGCTCACCAGGGTGGATCTGTTCATGCAGCTTAACAGCAGCAGCACAAACTCACTACAAACATTAACAAATTAAACATTGTTAACCTCTACATGTGGGTGAACAGCAAGG
This sequence comes from Gymnocephalus cernua, assembly GCA_023631565.1. Classification (NCBI taxonomy): domain Eukaryota; kingdom Metazoa; phylum Chordata; class Actinopteri; order Perciformes; family Percidae; genus Gymnocephalus; species Gymnocephalus cernua. The sequence goes on from CM042442.1 coordinate 24,814,230, forward strand.
CAGGAAGATTGATGTAAGATTCAGGTTACAGCCCCACAGTGTAGCCGATACCAATTTTCTTTTTACATTGTGTGGCAGTACCTCACCTGATGAGCAAAGGTTAAAAAACTATTGCTTCTGTCTACAAACTTTGGAGCTGATAAGGCAGAGAGGCAGCCTGTGATGGATGGCCTGCAGAGCAGCCTCCTCAGGCTGGGTCCACCCAAGACTTCAGTGGAGCAAATGAGCACCTTCCATAAAGCCACACGACACAAAAAGCACAGCGAGGAATGTCCCCTGCATTTCATTCTGCCAGTGAGCCTATTTTACATTAAAGCTCCAAAACTGGCTAAAGCAGCCTAGACAAAGAAGTACACATCCCCAAACAAAACGCGATGAAACCTCTGTAACCAGCTACCGGTACTCCTATAACCCTGTGCTTGAGAATACTTTTTAGCAGCGAATAGAGTCTGTGTTCTGGCGTGTTCATTTACATTTCAAATAATGACTAGTCTTCTTTTTAGGATCTGCGCTGTTTGAACAGATTCTACAAATATTAAAAAGCTTCATCCAGTTTCTTCATTGTTTTTGTTATCATGCAAATACTCAAAATAAAATCCCATTTTGGGAAAGATCAATCAGAGCAATGGACTAATGTCAGCATTAATGAGAGAACAGCAAGTGCAACACTGATCTTACAGTCCACCTTGCATGCCTCAGGAGAAGAGCTGTATATATTTGTGTCTTTACCTGTGTCCTCATCTAGATCCCCCTGTAGAGAGGAGTCTGTGTCCTCCGAGGAGGCCTGGCTCCTCCAGCTTATATTGCCCATCCAAGAGGCCCGAGTCCACACACAGCTACTGGTCCGGGAGTGATGCTGATGGTTATACTTTTTGTATACTGATGACTTGCTGGTCAGGCTGACATTTTTCACAGCTATCGCTCAATAGCACTGCTGAGCATTAGTCACAAACTGACTAGCCTGCATGATCATTCTCTCTTGACTCAGACACACTACGCAGCACTTCAGAGATCCACAAATAGCATGGAGAGAAGGCAAAAGGAATTGAAAAAGCGATGTGCTTTTCCAGAGTTCATCGTTTAAAAAAAAAAATTCTTCTTATAAAATATGTCTAAAAAAAATATGTCTAAAATCACGTAATCCTGGACAGAACATCTAAGGGAGGCCGTCTAAGCAGTCATCAGTGGTCCTGGAGAATGTCCAACCCACAGTAATTTCAAGTGGGGATGTACTTAAGAGTTGTAAGGAACTGAGCATGGCACCTTGGGAATAAATGACCTGCTGTCTGGCATGTAGGCCAACACACAGCAGAGAAATCAAGTGAAGTGTCATCTTATAAGACGAACCCCTCTAAGAAAGAAGTCTCAAGAGCCTCACATGAAAGTAGAGAGATGAATACGACCTGTAAATGGAAGCCGAATTGAATTACATATGAGATCTCAGAAAACTGCCATCTTTAGCTCCTTAGAAGCTGTTGAAGGGAGAACAGCCTTGAAAATATTTATGTTATAAGACCTGATTGCCTTCACAGACATAGCCTTCCATTGCTTATTGATATCCTCGATCCAGTCATTACCACAACATGTAATCCATCCATCCATTTCTCTCCCTGATTCTCTCTGTGCAGAGACTCGATTCCCATCAATGCTCTACCTTCCTCCACCCTCTTTCTTTCTCTCCCTAAGCTGTATTCCCTCCCTCTTTTTGCTTTCCTATACACAGCACACACACAAAAAAACTAATTACAACACAGCTAAACCTATATGGGAACAGCAAGCCTCTCATTCTGTGGGAGAGGGAGGGTGACATGCTTTCTGCCATCAAACCTCAAAATTGCAGCATGTCAAACCAAGACCCATAGCTTGCCCTGTGCAGCAGTGGGATCACTCATCAGCAATGTGCGTAAACCTAATCACCCAGGGAACCCTTTTGTAATCGCGACTCCTTTTGCTCAGAGTTTTGGTGACTAAGGCATGCAGAGCTTGCTATTTCTGTACATTAGAAGAAGATATTTCCGTCTGAAGTGATGCAGTAACCACTTAGCAAACACAAAGCCATCAAAATGACTTACACTTCAGTGTTAACTTCAGGAATGCTTGAGAGTAAGCTCTTTGCATTACAGCTGAAGCCTTTCAAAGGCAAATACACAGATAACACACTTCCACGTCTGGCCGGCTACTACCATTGACTGTCCTGTAAGAGGAGAGTCAACAGGCTAATAATAAAACATTGCGCCGCTACTCCCACAACTTTGTTACAAATACTGACACGCCAAAACTGTTGTCACAATCCCAGTCTGTGTGGGGAGAATAAGGACATACAAGTTTCGGAACTGCAAAAATGACGATAATACAAATATTGAGACTCAATTAAGGCTGGTTTCTCTTAGTCATGAAGTTGTGTGTTCATAAGGGTGTTTCTTGTTGTAAAGTTTGTCAGACAGAGATACAAAAACAACACTCAAAGAGCTCAAACAGCCATACAAGCAACCTACTGAATGGGAAATGTGTGCACAACATCCATGCACAAGCGCTAACACATGGATTTATAAGGATTTACTCGGGCCACAGTGCTTTTTCAACACAGTATGGAAAAGGGCACCAGACATTTGAGCTTTAAAACCTATCTTTAGAAATAAAACTAGTTTCATAGTCCGTAAAATGTACACAGTGCACATATTCTGGCAACAAGGAGCAACTATAATTGTTATAGGTTGTAGACAAGCCATTCTATTTTAGAATTATTCATGTGAATGAAGAGTTTATACACAGGACCGGACACAAACACACACAAACCCTTGTCTCAGCAAAAAAGTCACATCTGTTTTTCTACAGCAATGTTTTCCTGAAAAGTGGATGCAGGGTTTATTGTCACAACTTGTTTCAAGGGTGTTGCATTAAATGTATCACTGCCAACTATAACTGCAGTTGAATCAATCCAGGGTGTCTAATTAGGTCATCAAAAGCATTACATCCGACAAATTCACATACTAAACAATGAGCAATTTTTCTAATTTCAGTAAGCACAACATTTCAGTAAGTACAAAACCTGTGAACACAGTGGAGTCTGAACTTGGGTAATGCTCAGTGGGAGAGCCACATACAGCACAGTTGCATAGCTAAACAAAGTATCTACTGTATACCAATATATGGCACATCAGAGATAATTAGCAGAACAGATTTTTTATTTCATATACAATATAAAAACACACCCAAACCATTTTATATCACTTATCATCCGCTGGTTTTGCACAGGTGTGAAAAATGAAATGTACCCAATTCTGGATACAAATTTAAAAGAGAACTCCAAACATAAGAGCGGTTAATAATTGCTGACATGGACAACATGTGGCAAGTTATTTCACAAACCTTATGTACATGAGTAAAGGCAGGTTTAAAACCTTCTTAGGTTCGACTACCTATATTGAAAACTTACAAATAAAAAAATGCACATATTTTCAGTCTTCTCCACCCAGTTCATTTTCTCTAAGGACAGCATTGGAGATTAGTTTAGCTGCCTGCTGCTGTTGCTCTTTTGCACCACCCCAGACTCTGAATCTGTTTATGGATTACAGTTTGGGCTGCCTGAGTGATGAAGTCATGTGGGTTTGTATACAGAGAATGGGGTTCAGCCAGTGTTGAAACAGACACCCATTTGATTCTCTCAGGGATGACATCCTATCTAAGCTACACACAAATGGAAGAAGAGGCTCTAAACAGGTAACAGCGTTTACCACCCAAGAGAGGACAAGTGACAGCAGGTCACAGTATCCATGGTGATAAGGGAGTATGTTGATGCAGCTAATGACTCTGGAAGAAATGCTGGCCATAAGTCTCCAGCTGGAGCTTGGTGTCCATGTGTGCATTGATAGTCCTACTTGTTCTGTGTCCTATGGTAACCATTTGCATTATATCACTATTCAAACCTTAACCCATGACTATATCCATGTGCAGGAATCTGTACTTACAGGCGTGGATTTTATTTCACTTTATCCAAATCTTTTCCCTTTTAATTTTCTCCTTGAGGCACCAGTTAATTAATCTCCTTCTGTCGAGGTCTAAAACTGGTCCCCTTTTTGTAGAGTCTCCACAGCCTAAGCCCACATAGACAACAGTCTCCTTTTAACACCATCTACTTCATCCCATCTTTACACACATTCTCCCTCTCTCTGAGGAAAAGGCTTAACAAGCTGACACGGAAGCTATGCATGGTGCACAGTTTTTCAGTGTAGTCCCCAGCCTTGCCCCCTCTTTCCATTTCACTGGCATCCAGCACAGTGTGTCCTCTGGGTACATACAGTATTTGGGATCGATGGCTGCATGTGGAAGAGAGCAGAGGCTGCAGTTCAACAAGTGACCTGACCTGGTAAACATAACTAGAAAGCCTGGGTGAAACAGGTCCATGTGAGAGAAGTGATGGATTGGGCTCATAGTGACTATTATCCTTAGCCTTTATTTGCTTTTAACTTATCATTGTACCATAACCTACAAAAGCTACACTGCCTGTGAGTTGTTTTTTAGTTTTTTTTTAAGCTGTGACCATATGTAGTCATCTGTCTGCAAGACACGAAAGGAATCGGAAACTTTTACGCCTATGAAGAATGACTGAGCTAGTGGTGGATGACACTCCCTCCCCGCCTGTTACTGGGAGTGTTTGTGTCTGTGCTGGTGTGTGTGTCCATTTACTGCAGGCATCACCGGGCAGGGCTGTATGTGGAGCGAAGCAGGGAGACAGCTGGTGGAGTGGGATGCAAGTGTAGCTGGCGGGTATAAAGTTTCCTTCCAAAGGCATACCCGAGACCACCCTGTTCCTCTCACACTCACTCCGCACGGCTTTATTTGTGTTAACATTAAAACTGCATTCAATATGACCGGCGCTAGTAGACATAGCTACACAACAAGGGGTAAAGCAACGAAAAATGCCACGTGCACAAATCACAACACAAATACACACGACAGTCTTGGGCGTGAACGCATTTTAACTCCAGTGTACTGCTAGGTAGGCAACAACATAGCTAGCGTTAATTCAGTTAGCTTTAGCTGTGGCTAGCTACCGTTACAAACTCATCTTAAATGTCAGCTAACTAAATTCCAACTAAGAAGCAGATGAAGAATTCCAAACACCATATCCTCATTAATGTAGCTAATTATCGTTAAATCTTTCTTCCTATATATATATATATATATATATATATATATATATATATATATATAAATAAATGTCAGTGATGCTCCCAAGCAATCAAGCCAGGGTATATTTACGACCGTTGAGCTGAGAGAGTGAATGGTGAAATGCCGGTGAAGTAAGAAGAATCATAGCACATTCAAATGGTATTTTGTAGGCTACGTAACGTTAGCCCACGATATCTTCCTTGCTACATTGCTGGGAGTAGTAACAACGTTGATCATTTACTGGCCAGTTAACCAGCTAGTTATTTCTAACCATCATGAGGTTGAAACGATACAGAAAAGCCATTTGCTCAAGCGACTAACAGTAGCTAATACCAGCTAGCTGATACGGTGACGCTTTATTGTAACTGGATAATGTTAGCCGAGAAAAGAACAATCCATAAGGCCCTATTAAACCACCATTTACACTCAACATATTCTTCCAACGTTACCTGGAGCCCACTTTAGCGTATGTATCGGTCCACAGACCCCACATTTTATCCACCCGTGCCCCGTGTGAGGGATACCGTTATACAGTATCCCGAGGTGGAGCAGTGTGGTTGGGTCTAATCGGGCAGGACTTACCTTGCTTGCTCTCTATTTTTCCCGACATTTTCGTAGCCAGCAGCTGTGATCCCACTCGCAGTTTAACAAAACGTTAGCTAGCTGCAGACGAGCCTCGCCGTTTGTCTCCTCCGATTATTCCCTCATTTTCGATACTGTTGTGCCCATTAGACGATTCCGCTGGGGTTAATATAATATATTTATAGGTCACACATATTGGTACGGTCAAAAACTGTCTCAGTCCGTCTCCGGGTAAATTTCACTGGATACACACACCACACACGCTAATGTCTTGAACCTAGACTCGGGCTGAGATCCCTCTGCGTTGCTCATACAGTAGAGCAGCGCCTCCTTGCGGGAGGAATTAGCCATATCAATCTGTCAACAAGTAAAGGGGATGGGCGTGTTTCAATTTCAACTCAGAGGCAAGCAGAGTTGTTTGTCTGTTTCTAGATCCAAGTGTGGCGCATGTGGGGGGAGTGGGGACCATGGAAGATTCACACAGAGCTGGCAAGTGTTGGACATACCAATAATGATGATAATAATAACAATAATAATAATAACATACTTTATTTACACAGCACTTTTTAAAACAAATTTACAAAATGCTTTACATGGTAGAACAAGGATTAAAACATTTCAGGACTGCAATGAAGCAAATAAAATCAGACAAAGTAAAATAGAATAAAATACCCGACAATAATATAAGATAAATAAATAAATATAAGATAAATAAACAGTAATAATAAAATACAGAACACATATTGGATATAAAATGACATGCTAGCATCAATGAAAGGCAAAAGTGATTTAAAATATGTCACTGATTCTGCATGGTGTCATAAACAACTATCTGTCTGTCTGTCTGTCTGTCTGTCTGTCTGTCTGTCTGTCTGTCTGTCTGTCTGTCTATCTATCTGTCTGTCTGTCTATCTATTGGTGCAAAGAAGGCAGTAAGCAAAGTCAAACCTCAAAGTATTTTGAGTGCATACTGGCAGATGATAGAAAAAAACGAAATAAGAAGAAACCACTGTGGGACAGCTTGAATGGGTGTTACATGAGCCAGTTAAAAGATGTGGTCCATGCCATCACACAATCATTTCTGACCTCGTCATCGATCTCAGCAGCACAAGGCTAATGAAATGACAGAGCCTGTTGGCTTGAAAAAGCCAGTTCAGTTGTTCAGAAACTAACCATCACTGGCCAAAAGAGACAACTGACTCAATACAAATTAAATGGATGCTCAACAATACGTTTTTTTTAAAATGGTGCATTTAGCAATTAGGACTATGTAGGCTACTATATGTATCACGATAAGCTTGACAATAAACTTAAAATATGACATAGGCTACATTCTCTATTAATGTAATGTTTATAAAAGGAGGCTGAACAACCTCATCTTTATTGGTTATGCTAATGTATCTCTGCTGCTACATTTCCTCAACAAAGTATGTTTCCCCATGGCAGACTACAAAGCGGTGCATTCCTGTTATTTTATCAGTATAGTCTGATTTTAAAGGTATAGTCACTGAAAAAGCATGACTGATGATTAATTAAGACTACCTGATTAAATTAAGGATAATGTTTTTGCTTGTCATCATATACTGTATCTTTGGTTTTCCCACTGAATGTATTGTTGGTGTCAATACTCCTTTCTTTTTTCACATACTGTCCCAAGTAAGACTATCTGTCCTTAGAAAATGACTTGGCACACTGTGCAATCTTCTTCTCTGCAATGTAAAGTGCTTTTTTTCTAAGAATATTTGTTTTGGTCCATATGTACAGTACATTTTGGTTCTATCTTAATCTTCAGTATGTGCATGGTTTCCCTCAGGATATTGTTTAGCCGAGTGGCAAGTGATCAGTTTAGTGAGTAGATGCCTGAACAATAGGATGACTTAAATATAATGCTACTGCCTCTGAAACAGCAACTCTGCTATTTTTACATAAACATTTTATTTTAAAATAAGTGTTTTGATTTTCTAAGATGTTAGCGGAGGTGGTGTTTGTTTCAGGTGAGATGGTCCTCCACTGCTATAAAACACTACCGGAAACCCTGATATTAGATGGGCATCAGCACTGTTTTAATTAAAAGCAGAAAAGTTATTTTCTCACCACTAAAGAAAAGTAAGCAATAAATAATTTCATTCACAATCTGTTACAGACAGACCTGCACAATGAAGTGTGAAGCCTACAAGTTGTAACTTATGGACATCTAAAACATTGTGATTGGAAAGGTTAGTTGCAAATATTGATATTTTAATGAATAAAATAATCTTTTCTGGAAATATAGAGGTTCAGATTTTTTTAGTTTAGTATGACTTTGACAATATACAGCTTAAATGGAAGCACAGAGCACTCTGTTGGGAGGATGAGAGGAAAATTAAAGCAGTGAAGCAGAAGAGAGTGGTGAGAATGGCTTCTTATTTAACCCCTGATTTCAGTAAATTGCTGACTATGGCTTTTGCCTATTAAGTGCTGCACACTATCCTGGAACATTTAGGAGCAACTATCTAGATTATGTCTCTGGCATATCAAGACTAAGCAAGCATGCCCTGTCATCTTTTTATGAATAATTGATCTGAGTGAAATGATCTACATTCTCTGAGTGATCTGGGTCAGCTCGTACGCTTGCGATGCGCTCGCAAAAGCAAAGGCATGTATTAAAAATATTCATTGCATTTTGTCAGAGGCTTCTTTCAAGCTTTGTGCAGCTTACCTCATCATCAACAACTGTATTTAATCAGTTATCAAACAGAGGCCTCGAGAGGCAAGGGTTCATATTTGCACTAGCTGTCATTATGCCTGCTCCATTGTGCTCTTGCTTGCACAGCATAAACCACACCCATATACCACTTGCAAAGTGCTTTCTGTATGTGTGCGTGTATGTAGCACGTGTGTGCACTAGCGAGAATGTGTGGGCATGAGTGGCGGAGGGGAAGGAGTGGAATATCTTCCCTGGGGCTATAATAAAGTCACACAGGGAAGATGATAAACTCCTAAGCAGTGGCAGACTTGTCAGGACAGGATAGGCCTCACGGCACAATCAGAGTAGGTCTGTTTTGTGTGTCTTAGCTTTCCTTGACAGGCTACATTCAATGCTGCAATGTGAAACAGCCGAGCAGTTGTTTAACTCAAAGGTCATTTACGCAATTTGGCTTCAAAATATTGGCTGTCATTGAAGACAATGGATTGTTAGCTCTTATTAGGAGGTGGGATAGAAAATATACCCAGTAATGACGAGAGGTTTTGTACTAACTAGTAGTTGTCTGTGACAAATGACTGACACACATCAATTTCCATGTGATTTTTGTCATTCAGGTCACAGGTATCACGGTCGTGCATTGTAGCTCTTTGCTGCTACCTGATGGCTACACAGCACAGTACAAACCAAACGCTGCCATTATACTTTGTGCCACAAAGTGGTGCTCATGGACTACTGATCGTTTTGGTATCCTGGAGCTCAGCTTTGTGCACCCTGTAGTGGTTTCTTTGAAGCGGCAGGTAGAGGGAGTGCTGATGAAATGTAATTTGAGAAGGATTAGCCTATAATGTAACCGAATCTGGCATTACAACGATGAAATTGCACTTTTCTTAATGAAATTCACTGAAACAATAAAGTTCAGCTGATAGCTGGAATTTGGATTAGACTATGAGAAGGCCTACAAGGAAAGTCAATAACAAACACATGAACTATGATTACCGTAATAAGTCCTTTCTCACAACTTCACACTGCTGCCTAAGTGATAACTATTCGGAATTATTATCGAAACAAGCATCAATCAACCAACAAGCTCACATATTCATGATCGAAAAGTATAATTAATGTGTTGAGGTTCATACTGGTTTACACTGGGAAGTTTCACACTGGGCTTAGAGTCTGATCAGGTCTGCTGCGGGCTGGGTGCGGTTCACGGTAGAGAGGGCAAAGAAAGGAGAAGCAAGACAGTTTTGTTAGCTGAGGGTTGTCAGTGGGAGCTGGGAGAAGAGCAATGTTTGATCTCTGCGGTGGTGGGCGTGTGATGCAGAGCTCAAACACAGTTTAAGGCTCTGTTAACCTTGACCAGCGGTCAGGTCCCTCCGTCTGTCTCATATCTGAGAGTTGGGAGAAGAGGGAGGGGATCAGAGAGGCTTAAACGACTGAATACATTTATCCGAGAAGGAGGGAAAAAATACCTCCACAACAGTCGGGGTCTTCTATCTTTGGCCCCTTTAACATACAATAGAGTGATTTCTCAAGTCAGCTTTTCATGGTGGAATTAAGATGGACGGCGGTTAGAGACAAGTCAGTGGAGATAGAAGATGGAGAGGCGTTGGCGTTGGACGAAGAGGACAAGATGTCTAGGTCATAACCTACTCAATACTGCATGAGAATAGAGCACTCTGTCACTGCCACAAACAAACACATAAAGACACATGTTGACAAGGTCGGGGAAATTAGACAAGGGGGTCGTTGACAAGAGGTATGGAAAAACAAACAGAGCTGCACGCTCTTTCCAATAAACACATGAAACGAAAAGTGTATATTTACACAAATCTTAAACATATAAACCAACCAGAAGTTTTTTCCCAGGTTCAAATATGTGTGTGTGTGTGTGTGTGTGTGTGTGTATATATATATATATATATATATATATATATATATATATATATATATATATATATATACCTTCACGTCGAAAGGAGCCAGTTGAGGTGGTTCGGGCATCTGGTAAGGATGCCCTCCTGGGTCTCCCTAGAGACCTCGAGGAAGACCCAGGACTAGGTGGAGGGATTACATCTCCAACCTGGCCTGGGAACGCCTCGGGATCCCCCAGTCAGAGCTGGTTAATGTGGCTCGGGAAAGGGAAGTTTGGGGTCCCCTGCTGGAGCTGCTCCCCCCGTGACCCGACCACGGATAAGCGGACGACGATGGATGGATGGATGGAGATATATATATATATATATATATATATATATATATATATATATATATATATATATATATATATATATATATATATATATATATATATATATCCGGGTTCATTTCCCACTGCGAAACATCAACCAATGTGTCCCTGAGCAAGACACTTAGGGCCAGATGTACTAACGCTTTTGCGCCCACTTCAGGCGTATTTGTGTCGCAACGTGCGCGTAAAATCATGGCGAGGTATGTACAAACAGGCCGCAATGATGTAAAAGCGCAAACTGCATGTCGTGGGAGCTGAAAAGGGCAAATTGCGTTTTTCGTGTCATGCATATTTATTCATGGGAGGGTCGCGGGGAAAGTGGGAGTTTACCGTAAAGAGATGGGAGGGGAAGCGTAAAGAGCGCTTAATTACGTATTCCGCGGTATGTACAAAAACCGCCAGTGATAGCGCGCCTCTATTTTGCGGTGAAAATTCTCCGCCTCTTAAAAGCAGGTGTAAACCTGGAAGCGGGTTTCCTCACATATGCCTCCTGGTGAAATGACAGCAGTAATCCGAGCAAGACGAAGACATAGGCCAAGGAGACGAGCTGAAAGGAGTTTTGCCACAAGGATCACAGATTAAGCAGCCATGCAAGATTACAGTTACTGGAAGAAATCAAAGATGACATCGAATCTCCGACTCAGAGTTCACATTCCAGCAGTTGTTAAACTCCTCGCTACATTACAAATATTGGCATCAGGATAATTTCAAACAGTCATAGCATCAGCAGTGGGAATATCGCAGTCTGCACTCAGCCGTATCATAGCACAAGTACTTACAGTTTACGCTATAGTGGGCGGAGAAAGGCGCTAATTACGGATGACCTGCAGGTTTTTGTAAATATGGCGTAAACTACGGTATCATTGCGTTCGCTATCTGCGGGTGAGCCATGGCGCTGATAACGCTACGTTCGCAAATGTACGTACATCTGGCCCTTAACCCCTAGTTGCTCCAGAGGCGTGCAATTGTAAGTCGCTTTGGATAAAAGCATCAGCTAAATGACATGTAATGTAATGTGTAATAATAGTAATATATATATATATATATATATATATATATATATATATATATATATATATATATATATATATATATATATATATACGTACACAGTAGGTTTTATGTAGGACAGGGCACACACATACTGTAACTGCACACATTTGTTGATGCATACACACTAACACATACAGTAGGAATTATTTATGTGCTGACACAGGCATTGTTGCGTTGCTCTTTGGAGCACTACAGGGCAGCGGCCCTGGCTTTTGGAAAGCACAGCTGCTTGCCTTTCAAGAACGCTCCGTCCTATCATAATGACAGTGAAGGTCTCACTTCCTAAACTCTCCCTCTCTCTCTCTTTTGCTTTCTCCCTCCACTCTATTTTTCATGGCGTTTTCAAATGGCAGGGTCAGCCGCTCTTAGTGGTGGTTCCCTCCACTCCACTGTGCCAGTCCTTCCAGTGTTCCTGATTGACATTTAACGCCGAGGCCAGGGCAAAGAGGGCCAAAGAGCATGAAAATGAGACTGGCCACAGGGGTGCACAGAGAAACCTGACCACTCCCTATCTCGCACCTCCACCTCCATTAGCTGCCGGAGTCCCTGGGGTCTGCAGGTGCCCTCAGCCAGAGAGGTGAGCTCACGGCTCTGGGTGTAAAAGCACAAAGAGCACGGGAGTGCATAGGCCAAGCCTGTGATGTGGTGACAAAGAGAACAAATACCCTTCTTTAAATTATCATTTTAGCAGTAAGCCTCTTTTCCACTTTCCACTTTAGAGGACTAAATGTCAATGTTCATCCTTTCCTTTATTCCCAGCAGGTGTGAGGCATTTTATGGGTATTTGAGGCTTCAGTGACACTACATTTAGTTTTTCTCTTGCACACATTTTGTCTAATATCACTCTTGTGTTTATTAGTCTTAAGATTCTTCTTATCTGTAGGTGCTGCATGGTTAGGATTTAGTGTCTTAGTAGCATTTAAATTTTTATCGCGCACCCATTTTTCATGTTTTAAAATCTCCCTCTGTAAAATCTGCCCTCTGGGTGACTGCCTCTTCACACCACTCATCACACTTCTCTCAGTGTGTAAATCTTGTCAGTTGTACTGGTAGGTGGTCAGTGGATATTGCAGCTGACCAGGATGCGTCACTGTCTATTCACACTGGTCCAGCCCAGTTTTGACAGAAGGATGTTATTTTAAACAAGGTGCGGAGTGAGACAGTCTGGTCCGTGGGTGTCGCACTTAAGTTCATGCCAGCTCCTGTGTGAGGGGGTTACTGTACTTGCTGGCCTGACAAGTCCTGCAGCATGGCTCAGCTGCTTCGCTCGCTATCCAACATACAATCTTGACAAGGGCCATTTAACAGGATCAGTGATTAAGGCTGTGAGTAATTGAATTAGGATTGTGCGACCCGAAGCTAAAGCTGCCTAACAGAGACTTGGACGGGTAAGATGAGACAAGGCCACATGTTATTTAACCCATAATGATTACAGATTTGAGTCATTAATCAAACAGTGACACACCATAAAGTCATAGAAACTTTTAAAAAAGCATTTAAAGCCAAATCTACACTTCTTTGACGTACATAACAGCTTGAATTTGTCGGTGTAGATGTATAGTATGTGTGTGATAGTCCAGAGAGTGTGCTCATTCTTAAATACATGAGGTGCTACAATGGAAAATGAAACTTTTTTGTTGCTTTTTTTTAAGGTCCAGCCTTTGTCGCATGCTGAGAGCAAAGCTTTGTCCCAGTTGCATACTACATATTATTTCTAACTGGGATTTAGTATGTGGTGCGTTCACACCAGAAAAAAATTCATAATTATTCTCAAAGATGTCAGTATGCATGCTAAATTTGCTTCAATATTGAGTATCGTGTTGATGAAGAATCTGCTCACAGCTGGAAAAACTAAAATTCTGGATGGTGGTTAGACGACTTCATGCATATTAAATAAGTATTACATGTCTGGAAAAGTATTTTGCTTTCTCTTTGTTAAGTTTCCAATATTGAAATTGGCAACAACTTTCCAAAATCAGTGTTTGATTTAACTTTGTTGGCGCAGCTTTTGTATCATTGCCAGTACAAAACAGCAAAGTACATACATTTCATGAACATTTACTGCCAAAACAGTACAATATGAAGTTTAGTACAAAGTAAAAATTGTATTAGTATACATTGTGGAAGTGGGACACAGTTTAAGTCAGGTCTAATCGCTTGCACTGCCTTGAAATAAAACATTGTGACAGGCCATTATTAATGTAGACCTGCCCTACTTACCTACACGTGCATTCACCTATTGCTTGCAGTGAAGCACTCACAGGCAATTTTAACATTTCACCAAATTACTTTGACATAAATTTTGCACCTCAGGAAAAAAGGAGTGCTGTCTTCTCCCACTTATCTCTTTACAAGCTAATAATAATGAGGAAGGGGTGGATCCTAAACCTGCACACACTCTGCAGAAGGCAGGGAAAGCCCTGGACATGTTGCCAGTCTATCACAGAGCTAACACAGATTGACAGATTAACACACACACACACACACACACACACACACACACACACACACACACACACACACACACACACACACACACACACACACACACACACACACACACACACACACACACACACACACACACACACACACACACACAGGTTGTGGCACTATCTTTGTGGGGACCCGTCATTGACATAATGGATTCCCTAGTCCCTTACCCTAACCTTAACCATCACAACTAAATGCCTAACCTTAACACTTACCCTCACTTACCCTATCATTATCCCTAATCCTAAAACCAAGTCTTAACCCTCAAACAGCCCTTTAAACTTGTGGGGTCCAGCATTTTGGCCCCACAAAGCTGTCTGGACCCCACAAGTATACCGGACTCCCGGTTTTTTGGACCCCACAAATATAGTTAAACAAGACCACACACACACACACACACACACACACACACACACACACACACACACACACACACACACACACACACACACACACACACACACACACACACACACACACACACACACACACACTCCCATTCGTTCCTGTGGGAAATTTAGAATCTCTAATCCATCTGATTGTATGTCTGTGGGCTGTGGGAAGAAGCCAGGGTATCTAGAAGAAACCCAAATGTACAGAGGGAGAACAAACACAATGCACTGTGGATCAAACCTTGTAGCTGTGAAGTAAAAGTGTCACGCTCTGTCATTGATTCCTAGAGGGTAATTCACCTTTTCACTTGACCTCCTTTAACCTCAAGCTCAACCTTGTCAATCTGACTTTAGTTATATAATTCATGCATGCCACCATTAAGGACATGTTGATATAATATTTATCTGGGTGATAGAATGGCTAGTTTTTAAATAGGACACCCAATGTTTACAACATCATACTAAAGGAAGAGCCTAATTATTTTCCCAAGAAAACAGTGTTTTCATTTTTATATTCCATTAATACTTCATATTTCCATGCTTGTAATTTCTACAGATGCACCTTTCTGAACAGTTTATTCACTGTTTGTAAACGTTAACCAGTACCTGGTACTTTCATCCATGTGTTGCACCATGATTTGTACTATTACTATTTTTAGACTTTGATTTTATTCTACATGTGTATATTTTATTTATATTTGTACAGTATAGTATATTTATATCATGTATGTATTTATTTTATTATGAACACAGAGCGTCCATGGGGACACATTTTCGGTGTTGTAGTTTGTAGACGGTCCCGAAGCACTCCTCTTGCAGTATCAACACCGGAACTAAACAGAGCTGAATTAGCACGACTTTCATGCATTTCTTTCACATCTACTGCAGTCAGATTCACTGTGTTCACTCGCAAGGAATCACTTCACATGGGTAGGCACTTGTAATGACATTTCGAACATGTTAAGAAGCTAAAAGCATGTTTAAAATGTACCCTGTTTCAGTCTCCTAGGTTCTAACGCTGGCATGAGGATAACACGGTGTAGGCAGCACCGATTGTTTTCGTTTTTCTCGCTACTGACAGCACTCCAAATTTATAAACAACAGAGCTACGTGTTGAAATCGACCGGAATTCTCCTTTAACAACTAGTGAAATAACCATGTGTAATGCGAAAGGTGTTGCTTGTAGTGACAAACCAACAGTGAATTAACACCCAACTCTGCAGTTCCCTGCAGCTCTATTGAGAGTCTTTCAACTTTTTTGTTTTGGTTCACTCTCAAAGCTTTATCAAATTTGTTTCCATCTGCAACAGGTAGCTGTTTTCAGTGGAGGTAGCTCCGATAAACCCACTGTACACTACCTGCCCAGTACCAAACACCAGACAGAAATAACTAGCAGCTAGCTAGTGAACAAATGGGAGAGCATTTAGCAGATAAAGGGACAGACATGTAACTCAATAGTTGGTGAAAGACAAAAAAGAGCTAAAAGGAAAGTGAATCTTGAACTTAAGTACACCAGTGGACAGAAACATGACTTTAAATGAATGCTAATGTTGCTCGGTGCTGGATTTGTAAATAAGTATATGTAAACTGTTTGCTAACATGTTAGCTTCTGCTGCCACCAAAAATATATTAATACTGCTTTAAGAAAGTGTTTAAAGGTACAATATGTAACATTTCTGCATTAAAATGTCTAAAAACGACCATACCTATGTTATATATTTTTTTGAGTTGTGTAGTTACACTCTCCCAAATGTTTCCACCAAACTTCAAACCCAGAGAAATCTGTTATTTTATTTTCAGACACGGCACGTTTCCTTTCCTTCCTAGTCGCCCGTCAGTGGCATCATATAACCTTTCACCCTCTAGTTACTCGTAACTTCCTTCAAAACACATCTCCCAGATGATACATTTGAGCGTAATTGTAAATCATACAATGTCACAGAAAAAAATACTCCTAACCATAATACTGCTTTTTCTGCTACACAGCATAATTTTGTGATTGATAACATGCCACTTTGCAACACAGTAATACAGCAGATGTCTTATTTATTGATACATATCAATATCGATCCAGTTTAACGTTACTACAATGTGTTGGTTGACAAGTAGCTAACTTAATGCTAGCTAGCTAGCTAATGCTTGGTGGATAACATTATAGGGTTACCACATTATTCAACACGCTCATAAAGTTATTAGTAGCATGATTGTTTTCACCACGGATAAAAGCAGTGCTGGGCTAACCCACGAATGAGTTTACCAGTAATGTTAACGTTAGCTGTACAGATAAGACGACTAATCTAATGCTAATTTAGCCAGCTAGCACCCGGTCTGTCTGCCTGGGATAACAGCTGACAACACAGCCGGGACATGTAGCAATAGCCAGTTACCGTTAGCCCATAGCCAGCCAACACACAGCCACCATTACAGCAATCCATACAGTGTAAGTACTATACAGCACTTAACTCCGGTGCCGGGTGCTTACGACGCTAACAGCAGTTTAATGAAGCGTCGGGAAACAGACCATATCAGACTCAGATCCAAGTCGCAACAGTGGCCATCCATAGCTAAGCTAGCTAGTCTCCGTTAGTTATATTGTGTATATTGTGATAGTCACTGTGGTTTTAGCTGCTGGCTAACGTTAGCTTGCTGGCTCACTAGCTAGCTAACTGATCAGCTACCAATACAGATCGAATCAACAAAAACATAATTATGTTGGGGGAAATGCAGCTATGTTATTAGAATGACATGAATAAACGTTACTAAACGTAAAGTGAATACATTTGAATGGGTAAACTTGTCCGTGAACAGACGCATTCTAATCGGCAAAGATGTTTAACATTAAAAAGTACAACTCCCATAATTCCATGCAATTTACCAACGTCATCAAAAGTCCGTGTTTACAATCCATTGTTTTGGTTGAGAGACCCCTAGCGGCAGAAAGTTACATATTGTACGTTTAAACTTCAAACAGTGTTAAGATAAGTACATTTCTTTTAATTCAACTTTCATGGATAAACCCCTTAAAATAAAATGGTCTCAACAGGGTCCTTAAAAGATGAAAAGGAGTTTTTTCATGCATAATTTCATGCATATCATGATACTAGGGTGCATCAAAGGACTCTTATATGTCTTTCCCATACACCCACACACATTCACGGACACATATGCTATACAAACATACTGTATAGTAATGCTATGAAGTATGAATGCATGAGGCAGTGCAAAAGGAGGACATGAACGTTGGGACCAAAAGGAAGAACACCCTCCTCATTATGTCCCCCACACTCAGTCAGCAAACACTAAACACCGAAGCAAAGAGAAAAAAACTAACTACAACAGACAAGAGGAAGAAGAGAAGCAGCAGCTCTGGCAGCGCTGTGTTGACAACTTTCCAGCAGCTGATTTAGCGAAGATAGCTACAGCTGTTGAGCTCCAACGACAGCTATTGGGGTGTTGGGGCTGCATTATGCCTGATGTAATGCAATCAACTTCTTTATGCAGAAGTTTGCTCTGCACACTACGAAGATAGCAACCTGGAACCCTGGAGCTCCTCAGCTACGGATATTAGTGCCTGTTTAATTGGCAAAAAACAAATCCTGCAATGAAACATCCCGCTCTTCTGCAGCAAGCGCACAAGCGGCTGATGCACACAAGAACACACCAAAATCAGATACACACACATACTCACTCCCTGTTCCTCTCCCACTCAGTCTCAGTCCCTCTGAAGTATAAATCAATGGTTAGAGTGTTGCTTTTTAAAGAAGCCAGGTACCACGCAAAGGCAGAGAAGACTGAGACAGGCCTTCAAAGGCAGAAATGTTTAGACAGCTTGTGAGAGCAAAAACACTTGCTCCAGGGAACAGGTCACTGCGCTGTTCTGGTATGTTTATGACACGAATGAGGGGACATGTACGAGTGGAAAGGCTGTATATGCATGTGGAGTGGAGGTGTGTCATGTATAATGTATAATACATGGAGAGAGGTCACTACGGTGTGACGCTGTCTCTCACTCAATGTCCCTTATGCCTCATCCATCATAGACTAGCCCCCTTTAGACTTCTGTTTTGTGCATTTTCTCACACTTGTCTACTACTATTGCCCTATGTGATATGGACACTATAAGTTCAAGGACTAGGCTTTAAAGGTTATAAATACTGCATGTGTTCTCCAGTCTGTGCATTGAGGGAGAACAGAGTTGTATCAAGAGAATGACACAGCTCACCTGTCTTCACAGTATTGTTTGACTTGGTTGTGCAATTTCATCGTTAAACAACTATAAAAGCAGACGGACAGACCACCTGCTCATCACCTGCTCTGGGCTGTCTGATGCCATTCATTGTGTGTCAGTAAATTCATGTTTGTTTAAGCCCATGTGTGCTTGCAGGTGTGTTTGTAGACTACAAAAGCAGGGAAAAGGTTGAGACAGGAAGTGTATTGTTAGTCTGGCATCCTCAGCGGATTAAGGTCCCATCTGGGCATCTAGTCTGAGGCCAAGGGAACTAGCATTCACAAAGCTGCTCCAGGTGAAAACGCAGACAGGAAACACAGCTACACAGCCTGCATTGAAGGCGAACTCCACTGATTTTACTCATCGAATTGAGTTTACTAGTTATCAGCCTGTGAAAACAGTTGCATGTCTTATGTGGCTCTGACGATGTCATTAGGGTCATATTAGTCTATATCCACAACGTTCCACTTCCGGGATTGTTTAGGTGCCACCTGGAAATTCAGATGGATGTCTTTCATTTAGGCTGGATGTCTGTTACCTTCCGCTTTCTTTGTGTTGGCATTTTAAACTCCGGTTGATTTATGAGGACTATGGTTAACTGCTCCTCAGACCTCTGTAGGGTAAATCCAGACAGCTAGCTAAACTGTTCTGTTGCATGACTAAAACAACCTTTGAACGTACATGTTCCACCAAAACAAGTTCCTTCCCGAGGCTATTTTGCAGAGGCCTGTTGCTCCTTGCGGCACTTAGCACCGCCCAAAATGATTGTGATTGGTTTAAAGAAATGCCAGAGCACGTTTTTCACCCATCCTGGTCTGGCAATGCAAGACTATGGTTATATTATCTCATCTTGAAGAGAAACTGGTGGTGTGGAGTTTGAAAGTTTGGACGTTGACCCATAGTGTATATACAGTATATAGTTGCTAGTTTATTAGGTATACCAAGCTAAAACTAATGCAGTCTCCATACAGCAATGTGTTGTTAAATTGTATTGCGTTATACTGACAGGTGTTTCTATTATTTGCCCAGACCATTTATATCAATGAGGGTAAGCTAAATCACAGAAACACCTTTCTGTATAATGCAACACAGTTCAACAGCAGCACAAAACTACCACCTAAAAAACAGGCATCTGGCGATGTTTCCTTCGGGATGAATACATTTCTTAATAAAAATCTTATCTTACGTTACATTATGCTTATCTTATTTAACATACGTAATCAAATGATTCTTCTCTGTAGCACATTTAACATTTCTGTGCTTTTGGTACAGCACGTGTGACCTTCCTCCATTGTTGCTCTTTTAATGTCACAAATGTTGCATCATGTAGTTTCACAATCGATGAGGGGGCACTAATCTACCTTAAAACCATTGACCTCGGAGAAATGCAGATACATGGTAAGAAAAAATAAATAAGTGTCAAATTGTTAACTACACTATGAATGCACAATCATTTATAAATGAAGGAATAATCCTCATACCATTTTAACATTTGATAATATCTGGAACTATGTTTCTAGGTATATCACCCAAAGCATTTCTAGGCCCTTAAAATGTATAACACTTATAACAAAGTTAGCAGAGCCTTATCATTCTAGTCAGACAAGGTTAAAGCTGTTTGTAACTCAAACTTGTGAATAAGCCTTTCATGTTCAGGTCAGGATTTGATAGAAACAGGCATTCAGTTCGAAGAACTGCATGGCTGCTGATGGATGTCACCAAAATGGCATGATTACAGAGGAAAGTTGTGGTGCGATCTGGATGCAAATCATCTCCAGTGAGAGCCAAAATGGCCGTATGAGTGATAAATAGATAGAAATAGCCCACAGTGTCCAGTTTTCAGGCCGGCTGCCCCACTCTTTGATCTCTGGTCCTAATGAGCTTTCAGAACAGAGCCAGAGATGAGAAGACAGACTTTTTCAAAAGGACCCTTGATTCTGCAGGAGACCTGGGGTAAGAACTGCTATAAGCAGGCCTAAGATGTTGCCTCAACTAACATTAGTATTCCCTTAAGTATTCCTAGCTACATTTGTAAAACCTGCCCACCCAACCCTCCAGAGCAAGGTCACTTTTATCATTATGACCTAAGTTATAGCCTACATAGGGCTTATAGGGATTGAAACCATATTTGTTTATGATACAAAAGGCTTTTTTTTCTTTCTTTTTTACTGTAAACAGCTTAATAATGTCAATAATTCCCTTTGTAGAGATGGCAGCTCCACGCCCACCCCTGGGTAAACCTAGTAGTTGAATTTGTTGGGAAGGATTAAGTAGTAAACCACCGGTGGGCTGAGACATTGCCAGGGGAAAAATATTTGTTAAACTGCTAAAGTGCTTGTGTACAGCACATTCAGTTAAAAGCAAAATCCCTCTGTGAGAATATGCAGCTGGATATGCAATCAAGTAGAATATTTAATGTCTTCCCCCTCGTTCAAAGTCAGCATGCGGTGCACTCTGGAATGCTCATGCTCTCCTTTACTGGTGAAAGGCATATATTAGCTCTCCGCATATTAGCCTTATATCTCTCACATACGACAGATACCTGAACACAGTGTTGTGCATGAACGCAACATGCACATGTTTTTGGTTAGCGGTGAACTGAACGTATTTGTTTGAAACTAATGAACTCACTGTGTTTTACTACAACGGCACCCGAGCATTCACGCCACCTGGCATGCTGGTGCCCGTGTTAACTGGTGACTTTCAGAATGCGTTTGTGGTTGCTCGTAGTAACTTATGTAAATGGCAGGCCTGCCATCAGGAATTATGGACAGGGGGACAGCTTGGGCCTCTTATGAGCCAGTGTGCAGGCGTCGAACAGTGAGCTGGCCTCCGTGCCTGCTTGGGGTCACGGCAGGATGCCTGGAGCTGTGGTGTCCTTTCCCAGAGACTTGGCTGGATGGTAAATGGTTGGCAATGGTAATAAACACAGGTAAGTATGTTTCTAAGTAAAATGGAAGGCTTTTAGATGACGCCTACATGTTCTGTCGTCACTACAAACAACCACAACGCATTCAGCTGAGTCACCAGTTAACACGGAAACAGCGGCATGGCTAGTGTAACTGGCAATTCAGACAACACAGCACTACCGGTACCAGTACTGCTGAAGCCAGTTTACATAAAGAGTTGAAGGAGTCTTTAGAACAAATCAGTACAGATTTCATAATTGATTTAGTTTGGGAAGTGGCCAGTGGCAATGATGGTGTGAACTTAGTTCAAAATTCTAAATTGTGAATCATGAAGTGAACTACCGGTAGTTCCTTTATATCTGTGTTAACTAAACTTTGTGCTAGCTTTTGTGAAGTGTGAACATGCACAACACTGCCTGCACATTGCTGTGATAAAGCAGCTCTGAAAAAAAAGAGAGGGCAGCAATCGATTTTCTAACAATGCTAAAAGAATATCCTTTGGCTAATCACAGGCAGGTTATTTAAGTACAAATAAAATAATTAAAATTGATTGAAGTTCCCAGTTGAAGGAGAGGCACACTCCTTCTTATTGATGATGAAAAACCTTTGGGATCCAGTCATCTTTCTACATGGGACTCATTGGAAGTGCTTAATGATACCCAAGCCCACTCAAAGGCTACATAAGCAGAATGACATCAAAGAGTGGTTGACAGACAGATAGGGAGTTGCATGTTAAAAGCCCATTCCTCTTTAAAATGAAAATAAAACTGAAACACACCACGCACGCACACGCACACGCACACGCACACGCATCACCACCCCACACAAAGATCCCTTCAATCTCCCCATCTCTGAGTGGTGAAATACTATCTTTCACCTGAAGATTTACATGCTGCTTCATCCATCTTTCTTCAAATCTTTTTAATATATTTTTTTCATACTCTTCAAATGGCTTGTGCTCAGGCATAGCCAGGCATGTTTTTGCATCATTAGAGCTAGTGTGTGTATTTGAAGGCAGACTAATGACAGCTCGGCTTTCCAGCTCAAACGAGAGCCATTGCTCATTTACCTGATAGATAGACGGGGTGTGGGTTGTAATGATGTAGCCTTATCAAATATTCTCCAAATGACACAACATCAGATTTTCAACCCTTCAAATTCCCGTCACGGATTTAGTATGTAACAACTGTTAGGCATGTTAATGTTTATTTTTCAGAACAGTAAATCAATTGGGCATCACCATGTACATGCTGCTGTCTCACAGGATGAATGGTGGGAATGATCAAGAGGAGCAATGAAATAGAATGAGGAGTGTTGTGTGCTGTGATGTGATAAATTTACTGGCAATGGATGGCCTCAGAGAGATGCCGTCCTCCCAAGGCTTGGGATTCTGGCATGGTCCTTTGCAATCTATCCGTCCAGCCTTTTTATTTCTCCCCAATCTGCCTCTGTTCTCCTTCCAAATTCCGATACAGTTCGCACACCAACGCAAACTCACTAACACACTTCATGAGAGCATCAATATTAACCTCTGCCAGGAATCAACACTTCTTTCTTTCTCTCTCTGCTTACTACTTCTCATTACTTTACCGTATCTTCCCCTACAGCTGTTAGCTGCTCTCAGGCCACATCCCATTTTGGGTGGCCAGTCAAGGTAGCCAAAACTTGTGTCCCTTTGTTAACTGTTTGGAAGTAGACGCTACAGTATCTGCACTGACCTGGCTTGTTATAGAATATTAACAACCAAATGCAGTGGTCCTACTTCCTTGGGCCAGCTCCAGTTGAAATCACAACTTGTTGACACTTCATAAGGTCCCCCAAAACCCTGCGTCTGCGGCAGCCCAGGGCGATACAGATTAGACCATAATATGGGTTGATCCCTGCTCCCTCCCACCTCTCATCTTCACACATACCCAATGTGTGGGTGTACGTATGTGTGTGCGCACATACATCTTGTGCTGCAGAATTTGTGTACAATTTGTGAGCAGACCCTGGCTACCCCCACATTCACTAAACACACAGTTTGTTTCTGCACCCTCCCAACCTTCTTTTTAGTTTACACCCCCCCCCCCTTTTTTTTTTTTTCTTCTGGGTCTTTCTGTGAGATTAATTCCTCTCTTCCCATCTTTGGGCTGTCAACTCAGGGTATGGAGTCATTTTTTAAAGGCCACTGTTCCCGAGGAAGGGAGACTGATTGAGTTGTGGCCTTTTTCTGAGTGGGTAAAGAACAGGATTAATGCATAACTCTTGAAACCAACACGTTGGAAAAAAGAAAAAAAATGGTGCGAAAATGTCCTATGGGAGCGGGTTAAATAATGAAAGTATATGAACAAGAGCATTATGTACTATATCATTAATTCTTCATGAAAGATGTGTGATCTGTTAGTGGAAATTAAAAGAATTGTGTAGTGTAGTGTATAGGTGTTAAACAACTTTTTAAAATGAATGAATGATCATTACCTTTTTTATGAATAAATGCTTTATAGCAAAAAACAATGATAGTTCACTGAACCCCTCCCCTGAACAGCATTTATCCAATCATAGTTTAGCAACCCTAACGCAAGCAACGAAGAAGAGAAGAAGTGGTGATACAGTAAAAGTGATTAAAAAGCTTGGAGGGTGTTGTATTATTATATTTAGCCTTACCAAAACCCATTAGTTTGTGGGGTTACAGGTTACGTAAAAAACCCTGTTCACAAGTCCTGGATGCTATCAGAGTGTAGGCTAATGTTAGCATCGCTGTCTTGCTCTGAATTGGATTCAAGGTTTACATTTCAGCAAACCCCACATAGTGTTAAGTTTGCCAAACATATTACTTAGTCTCCATGCTAAAAACCTTTTGTCTTGTAACGTTAAAAGCGTTTAAAAAATAATAAGTATGAAAACTAACCAGCCTTTTCAACCAATTCATGGAGCTAATATTAGCTTAAACAGTTAACTAGCTACAACAAATAAAATCTGCCAGCAAAAGTCATTTCAGCAGTAAAAATCGACAGCTGCGAAGTAGAAATGATAAATTTCCTTTACCTTGTGCTAAAATCACAAGCATAACAGAAAGCTTTAGGGGGGTAGGACTTAGCAAACAGTAAATTAAGTGATGAATATATTGTAGTTGGGCTGAAAGAAGAAGTAAGTTCATTATAATGGGAATTGGTTTGTATAGCGACTCATCTTAAAAGGTCCAATATGTAATATATAATAAATCCAAAAATGATCCCAATGTGTCATCAGATATTAAGGAAACATGCTAAGTTGAAATACTATCTTTTCTGACAACAAGGCTAATGCCAGTATTTTATCCTTTTGAAATTTCCATTCCATGACGGAATTTCTGTTTATGTTTTGGTCTGTGTGTTGTTATCAACTGCCCAGTTTGACAGCCAGGGTTGCCAGATATACCTGTAAAAACGTAAACCCAGCGCGCTACAGCTGTAACGTTAGTACAGCCATGAAAGCAGCAAACAAGAAAACAGAATCAACGGAGATAGATTCTACCCGACATAAAAAAACTGCATTGTTTCTAACAGTTGCGTGACCAGAGACGTAACAAACCCCGGGTAAATATTGGAGATGTATTTGAAAGATGGAGACAGCTTACAGCCCAAAAGGACACAGAGTTGGCTAATTTCCTCCTAAACAGGAAGGTTAAGCATTAGCTTCAGGCTAATTTATTACGGCTACAAGGGACGGACATTTTATGTCATTTCAACATTTGTGTACTCACATTGAATTATATAGCTAGAGTACCGGAGTCGCAAAAACAATTGAGACACAGCCAGTAAAATGATCCCGACTGGTCCTGACTAACGCCGCCATGCTAACCCTGCTAACTGCTAACGTTACCGGAGGACCAGGCAAGCGGGCCATGGCTGTTTACAACGTGTAACTGTTCAGCGGCCGTAGCCGACAACGGTGAGTTATTTTAAGCCACTAGAGGGGGTCTGTAAATCGGGAAGAGGGGACCATGAGTTTGCAGTGTGTTCTAAGCCGAAAAAGTGTGCCTGTCAGTTGGGTACAGAGCTCCGTGTGAGCATGAGCTTTTATGACTATCTATATAGCCAGTATCTAACGTTAGCTACTCCGCTGTGCTGTGAAGTAATGTCTGGCTATGTGAGACAAGCGTCTAGCAACATTATTGTGGATGCTGCGGTCTCAGCCTGGCAACCTCCGTGAACTTCAAGTCTGGGGAGGAGGGGGCGTGGGAGACGACTCCCTCCAGTATTTTGAATTTTTACTGCAGTAAGTAAAGTATTTTAAACACTAGCTGTCAGTATTACATATTCCAGCTAACATATGCACTCATTCGTAAAAGTGCTTCCTCTCTAAAAATATTGTACATGTGTGCATTTAACAATTACAAATCATGACATCACAATCTTTTACACTGCAAATTATTAACTTATTTTCCGGAGGAGTGAAGCAGCACAGCCCCTCATTCAAAAACCCAACAATACACTGGCTGGAAAGTAAATCTGCATTCACCAAGGGGTTCCTGAGAACCAATGTTCTCAACAAAGGGAGTGAATCAGAGGTTGGACCTGCACTTTCTCATGAACTCCTCCCAACACTCTCCCTCCACTCCCCTCCTCTATCCTTCCCGTGGCCACTCAGAGTGGAATAGCTGATTAAGCACACATTGATTAGCACAGGCTCATTAGCATCCTGTTTGCGTCGACCCCCATCCACACCACCACCACCACTCCACCATTTCCAAGCAGTAGCACACACACACTCAGGCAAACACACAGACTCTACCTCTTTCACTGAGCCCCCTTGCTGCCCTGACTCAAATGGATTAACAAGCACAATATTTCTGCCAGGGACAGGAAATCACTGAACACTTGTCAGGAAGCCTGCGATCGATGGAATTCACATCATTGACCCCCTCTCACCGCATGCAAGCCCTAACCCACCCTCGCCCCCCCGTGTCCCCAACCTTTCCACTCTACCCACAGAAACTCTTTCTCCCTTGTAAGCCTGCACCAGCCTATCACCGCTTTTATATTTGCATTTCTTCACATAACAACCCTGACACACACAGACAC
Source organism: Gymnocephalus cernua (assembly GCA_023631565.1). Taxonomy (NCBI): domain Eukaryota; kingdom Metazoa; phylum Chordata; class Actinopteri; order Perciformes; family Percidae; genus Gymnocephalus; species Gymnocephalus cernua. The sequence goes on from CM042442.1 coordinate 24,841,035, forward strand.
CTGCACACACTCATTTGCCAAGAAAATATCTCTTTTTCTCAGAAGTTAAACTCTAGTTGTTAGCGTGTCGCTTTTTCCTTCAATCTTCTCATCTTCTCATTCCCTGCAGAGTTTAAGGCATCGTTGCCAGCTCTAGTTAAAGCACCATAGGGTGTCTCCAAGGTTAACTAAATACATTACAAGCAGTAAAGCACAGAACACTGAGCCTGCATGTGTCTGTACCTTTTGTGTATGGTGATTATGCAAAGCATTTTATAAAAACAAAAACTAAATCTTAAAAACTGCTGTTGGTGAAAAGCTACTTATTCCCAAAGGCACGTATATTCAGTTCACTGGATGATGTAAAATGAAAATATTTCTGCTGGAACAGAATCAATATATACTAAAATATGTGTTTTTGGGTAGCGATCCAATTATGACACAGTTTTGGTAAAATAAAGGACAGAGAAAATAAATGTGTTGCTGATTTCTTCATCGGCCATCTGTTGCTGGAAGATTCACATAGAGAGAGAAAGAGGAGGGGAGGGCTGCTTTGACTATTGAGCTTAATGTATTTTGCACCTGTTTTTGGTTGTACAAATCTAAATTGGATTCTGAACAAATAGCAACATTTCATTTGGGTTTTGTTTGGATTTAGCACTTACAAAAGACAACTAGCTAATGTGCTGGAAGTCCAGGAACATTTTGCAGAAAAAAGAGAACATTAGAGACTTTTCTTGGGCTACAAATGATACTAAAAGATACAACAGCAATATGATCCCAATGTTCTAGTTATAAAAGATGGTGCTTTTTTGTATCGGCTGAAGGGGCTACACTCTGCACTGTAAGCTCTTGCCCTTTCATGGGGGTTACTTTTCTGGCTCCTGTAAGCTTTCTGGAGTGTGACAAATAACCCAGCAGGCCCGGATATGGCGTTATTTTTTAGTCAAAAGTTATGAGCGTGTAACACACGCTCACGAGCACATTATGTTATTTCACACGCGCAAAAATGAACCTTCAGCTGGCATGATAAAAGTACTCGCGCACAAATTCAACAACCGAGAGGTGTAGGTAGCTGCGAGCGAGCGCCTGGCTACTCTTACTCTGCTTGTACAGTGGAATCCTGCTCGCGCGCAGCGGCCTTTTGCTCGCGGTGTGGATTTCTGCTCGCTCAGCTGATTTCTGCTCGCTCGAGTACATGACTTTTGACAATTTGGGGGCGGAAACCAAGGAGGGCACTGACCCTCTTATGATTGGTCACTTTCACACATGGACATCCTTGATTGACAGCTCTCATTACAGGAAGCACGGAGTCACAGTATCTGACGGAGTTCAGTCATTCAGTTAACACTGCACAGTGGACGGAATGGCGGCGACACCTGAAGATGTAGGCGTAAGTGATATTGATGATATGATGGGGGCTGTGTGTTTGACAGTGTTATAGCAATTTAATCTGAAATTTGTTGAGAATAAACTCATTAAATATTGAGAATAAAGTCGTTGTGTTTCGAGAAAAAACTCATTAAATATTGAGAAAAAAACTTGAAATACAACTTTATTCTCAATATTTAATGAGTTTATTCTCAACAAATTTCAGATTAAATTGCTATAACACTGTCAAACACACAGCCCCCATCATATCATCAATATCACTTACGCCTACATCTTCAGGTGTCGCCGCCATTCCGTCCACTGTGCAGTGTTAACTGAATGACTGAACTCCGTCAGATACTGTGACTCCGTGCTTCCTGTAATGAGAGCTGTCAATCAAGGATGTCCATGTGTGAAAGTGACCAATCATAAGAGGGTCAGTGCCCTCCTTGGTTTCCGCCCCCAAATTGTCAAAAGTCATGTACTCGAGCGAGCAGAAATCAGCTGAGCGAGCAGAAATCCACACCGCGAGCAAAAGGCCGCTGCGCGCGAGCAGGATTCCACTGTACAAGCAGAGTAAGAGTAGCCAGGCGCTCGCTCGCAGCTACCTACACCTCTCGGTTGTTGAATTTGTGCGCGAGTACTTTTATCATGCCAGCTGAAGGTTCATTTTTGCGCGTGTGAAATAACATAATGTGCTCGTGAGCGTGTGTTACACGCTCATAACTTTTGACTAAAAAATAACGCCATACCCGGAGCCCACAGCTCAGTAAGCATTCCAACAATGCCATATTACTGCATTAATATTTAAGGTCTAATGTTTCCCTAACTGGCATTCAGACGGCTAAAGGCCTCCCACTAAAAGCATGTCAAGCTCGGCACTCAGCGGAATGTCATATATGTTTTTGGTGTGTTAAATGTTTTGTAAAAGAAAATAATGCCATGTCTTGCATGTATGAAGCTAGTCAAAGATTGTATTTACATCCACAGAAATAAAAGGTTACTTTAAACTGGCTTAAAATGTGTTGCTTTCAATTTATTTTAAATAATAAGACACATTGGCATGCAGTCTGGTCAGCTTAAAGTGTAGAATTTCAATTTGCACCTTAAAATAAACCTGAGGAGAAATGGCGAAAATAAAAGTAAATAAAAAACTGGCTGAATGGATGGCTGAGGTGAAAAAGTTGGTGTATCAATTAAAGTAAAATACTGTATTAATGAACATGATGAACATGTGTTTTTGTTGAATCTGTAATAGTGCAAAATCCTGTTCAGGGGTGGTATCCTGCTGTCCAAACAGCACAATCTGGAATAGAAAGAACCAGAGGAAGGCAATTAACAAATGACTCACCACTTACATCCACTATAATTGCAAATTTTTCCACTCAGAGTGCAGATAAAAACATGTGTACCATTCGATGATTATAAGCTGTCCAAGTTGGAAAAAGAAAAAAAAAACATCTTGTACTCTGCCTCCATCTGACCTTGACTCACAAACAGCCTTATGATCAGGACTCTGATGTCACCTTTCAAGTCATTATCACTCTGAGAGCTGCACGTGTGTTAGCACGTTTATTAACAGACTGATTGTGAAATCATTTATGATTTGAGAAAAAACATTCTCCAGAGACATGCATCAGTCACAGGAACACATCATCCTGCAGCATACATTACAGACCTTATGGTAACATGTTTTCAACCTCGCCAATTTTTTTCTCTCGTTTTTTTCTTTTCTGGCTTCTATCTCTCAGTCTGTGGATGTACCTGCCCTCCCCCACCCTTACACCCCCCACAGGTGACGACAGAGCAATTAAATCCCTGGTGCCAGGATTACTTCTTAGCAAAGATTTTGGCTATTGACAAGTATGTGTGGGAGTAGTCTAATATTATGTAGGAATACACAAACGGTCGAGCAGTAGAGCTTAAGCGTTTCAGTAACAGATTCAGTGTGACACGAAATGGGAGCGGAAGCTGGTGGGATCCAGTCAAACCTGGAAGCTAATTTTGTATGATGGGGTGGAGGAATGTGGGGGGAAGAGCTGGTGGTGCACTGTAACTGAACCCAAAACTGCAGATCTGCAGGGGGCAGTCTGTGACGTATGTGTGTGTATGCGAACGTGTGTGTATGTTCGCTTGTGTATATTTTTGTGTGTACAGGAACGTTTGCCATAGCTGCGAAGGAAGGAACAGATGGGCGGGGGAAGTGGACTCCTGTGCCTGAGGACTACTGTGGCGCTTAGGATCAGAGTGCCGCCTACGTTCCACCCTGGGCCCCAGTTACCCACTACAGCACATGGAGCCCGTCCAGCACCAGCCCATCATGGACCAGCCCCCCCCGCGCCATCTGTCTCCCAGGACAGACAACACCCCTCCTTCCTCCTCCTTCTCAGTGCTGTGTCTTCGCCAGCCCCGCTCCTCCGCCACGCCACCCCCATCCCGAAACCAAGAAAACAGGCCCACCAGTTACAGTGACGTTACGTGTCACTTTTTGGAGCTCTGGGAAGGCAGAAGGAATTTGGAAAGATGACTCAAGGAGGAGATTGAGAGCCAAGTGCATTTAAACCCATACACCAAGAAGATGGAGAGATTTATTTATGACAAACCTGCTTCCACACATTTTTCTTTGGATAATTTGGGCTTACAGCATCTTTAGAGGAGTTTGCACAGGAGAGGGGAAAGACATGAATTTGAACAAGTTACCATAACTGGGGACAAAGCACTTTTCATGCTCAATATCCACAGGTTATAACACAATCTAATTACAGAATATGGATGATTTAATTTCAGATTTTTGTCCAGCACACCTCACTGTTACATTGCTTCTTGATGTCACCTCAGCACCATCTGTTAACATGAAATAAACTTTATGAATTCATTCAGTGTCATTTAAAGCAGGCAAAAGCCAATATGAAAAAATATATATTTAGCTTCTCCAGTTTATTATTATTCCTGAGAAATGTTGGTTTGAAGCAACAACGAACAACTGGTCTCTCATTTTATACTAATAATAGGTTGCAGAGTAACATATGAACGAGGATGTACGAACAAAAAGAAGAGAGCGTTCAGCATCTGGTTTGGCTGCATTGTAAGGCCAGATAAAACCTTTGGCCTGTCCTAATCACCTGTCAGCTCTGCCAGTAGCCCCCAGCCCTCTAACCGAGGGGGAGTGCCTCATGTCTCACAATGCCCTGCCTCTTTGGTGTCTGCAGAGATAATGAGACAATACTGTACTGAAGCTACGACACCATGCTGGGTGGGAAGGTTGGTTGGGGTGCAGTAAGGACCGATAATGAGGGATAAACTCTTGCAGGCATGGGGGTAGTGGCGGTGGGTGGGTGATGTTTTGAGGCAACCGCAGCAGGAAGCAGGGAGGTGGAGGAAGAGGAGACGTAGAGAAAGAAAGGGAACAAAGACCAGCAACAAAATGCCGAGGACAAGTCAAAGAAAGAAACACAGCTTACAACAGATTAATGAAGACACTAAACAGCTGGACATCTGGTACACTGTGTGTGTATTTGTGGCTGTAACTTACTCTTACTGTATACCAAAGGATTGACAGAGAAAGAAATCTCAAACACTATAGTCTCATCTGCTCTTTTATTTGCAGGGAGTAAACCCGACTCATTAAGTAGGAGGAAAAACATCGACATAAACACCATCTGCCTTTTCTACCCTCCTCCTATAATGACATGACTATTATGATGGTAAGGGGTTGTTAATTTAGCCCAAGACAAACAAAGCTTCTCTAACTACCCCCTCTGTGTTATATTAATATAGCTGTGAACACTCTCCCTTAGGAGTCACCAACTGAGCTCTGCGCTTCCTTCCAGCCTGTAACGAATCTCCCACACACTGCCTTCATTTGTGCCTCTAACTTTTTCTACGAGTCTAATTTATTGCATTTTTACTTCAGTCCTCGTTTCCCATTCATTCTTTATTCTTTCTTTCCTACTCTCTGATTAGTCTTTCAAGGTAAGGGGTGACCATTTTGTCATCTTTTTTCCCCTCTTAATTACAGAGAGGCAGCCATATTTCACTTTTTTAATATTATCGATTTCACAACGTTCTGTTGGAGCAGTATGTGTGCTGCAATAAACTCCCATATAAACTCACTCAACACACACACACACACACACACACACACACACACACACACACACACACACACACACACACACACACACACACACACACACACACACAGGGCAGCAAAGTTACATTAATTCCTCGGCCCTCGGGAGAGTAGTGTATTGATTGGGCCTCGGTGTGGTTTGTCACAGGTGATCACAGTGATTGGGACACTGCTCAAGCGTGTTATCCAGCTCTGCCCTGGAGGAGAGCACCATAAGGACTTAAACAGTGCAAACTGACTGGCACTAATGGAGAGCACCACTCTTATTGTTTCAGTCACTTGTCTGCACTGACAAGCGGAGCGGGAAAATGACAGACACACAGAGAAATAGCATATCAACTGACTGGATTTGGGCTTGTGGACGGTGAGTAGTTGTGTCAGTTGGGGACACATAACAGGTGAAATCTGGGCCTATCAGTGCACAACCTTGGCTTGAAGTCAAAGTGAAAGTATATACTCAAAGCCTTTCGTCTGCACAAAAGTGTAGGGTTGCTTTCCTTCAGCACTCTACATCCTGCAGCCCTGTCCTTGCCCTCCTGACATTCTTACCCTCTAGTCCTGAGACCTGCAGGTGTGAATCCTGCTGGACTTAACACCCATGACACTCCCTGTTTCTCTACCATGTCTGCCCTTCAAACACACTCACAGAATAAATCCATCCCATGTCCATTTTCACCTCTCTCAACCCTTGTCATTGTTCACATGTCACTCCCTCAACAGGACCATGATGTACTCATGGTTCTGCATGTTCCCACCCATTCACTTCAAATCCTTTATACTCTCTTTTACATTGATTTCAAAGTATAATGCACTTTTACATTGATTGAACATGGTGGGTAGTGTCAATGACTTGACTTCATCTGACAAGGCTGTGGGGGTACGTCTGACAAAAATGGTTGGGAACCTTAGGTCTGAAAAATTTAAAAATATGAGTATAGTCCTTTAATTTTCACCTCTCACATTTACAGAAGACCTGATTTTCAGCAGCTCCATTAAATCTAGTAACTTTTACCAATTTCTTGCCATCTGAAACTTGAGAGAGAAAAAGAGTGAAATTATCATGGCTGGTATACCAGAGGTATTAAGCATATTAACATGCATTACTTTAAGAAGAGGCAAAAGAGTCTCTCCTCTGGATTACCACCTAAAAATAACTCAAGATGCTCATCAGTTGCTAGAATAGGATGAGACTGCAGATTCTTTGCCCAGTGGTCACAATTAACGCTGAACCCTCAATATTGCCAGGCAGCCTCCAGAGATCTATTAGAATTACCATAAGCAAATTGGTCAACAACTAGACATATCCCACATGTGGGGTTAGCAGCAGAGTGTGACCCTACCCAGTCTCCCTGCTGACTGACACTGTTCCCTCTCGACCTTTGGCACAGTCAGCTGATCGAACACACCACCTCAGAGCTGGAGTAAGCATTGTATAGGGGAGCGGCGGCGGGGGGGGTGATTTGCATTACATCAAACATTCATAACCTGACCTGGCATAACAGCGGAAACTCTTAAAACCCCCTGAAACTGTACTAGAGGGTACACGTTAATGTAAGGAGGGTGGAAAAGCGTAACAGCTTTAAAATATGAACCTCTTTATAACAGTTTGATGGCTTGATCGCCAATCAATACCATTGTGCAGTGGCAGTGGCTGGGTGGGAACAGGATGGTGGTGATGAAAAATGCATGAGGCTGGTGCTGAGGCGGGGGGCTAGAAAATTAAACCCTGCCCGCCACATTTGCTGAGTTGCAGCGGTGGAGCTGGGATAAGTTAGAGTAGGGAGATTTGTGTGTGTGTGTGTGTGTGTGTGTGTGTGTGTGTGTGTGTGTGTGTGTGTGTGGTTTAACTATGGTGTGTTTTGCACCTGAGTGAAAGAAATAAAAACACTCTGGGAACACACACACACACACACACACACACACACACACACACACACACACACACACACGCATGCACGCACACACGCACACACGCACACACGCACACACACAGTGCTCTGCAGAACACTATTGTTTTTCCCCTCCAAAGTTTAAAGGGAAGCCATTTTTGGCTTCAGTCCTGTTTCATATTCATAAAAACAGGAAAATACTCAACTATCAGTGGGAAAAGAGCACAAGGATGATAAAACTAGGATGGGAGATGCTGCGACTCTTCTGCTCTGTTGATGAGCTGAGACTCAGTCACTGTACTGCAGGGCTCCTGCTGGCAAACACGTGTTAAGTATGATATGACCCTAAATCAGTCTACTTTTAGTATACCCTTAATTCCTAGCTTGTTAGGACCAGAAGGCCTCAGCTTCCCTAGGGTCATTAACGATTAAAGATCCCTTATGTACAAATTAAACAGCCAAAATCATATTTACACCCTAACAACAGCTTGTAGAACGCCTGGATAGCTCACCTGGTACGGCGGGCGCCCATATACAGAGGTATATTACTCCTTGACGCATCGGCCACGGGTTCGACTCTGGCCTTTGCTGCTTGTCACTCCCCCTCTCTCTCCCCTTACATGTCTAAGCTGTCCTGTTCAAATAAAGGCCTAAAATGCCCAAAAAAATCATCTTCCAAAAAACAGCTTGTACCTGATGTGTTGTATTTAATTTATAGCACGTAGAGGGACAACAGCTAAAACAAGCAAGCTAATTTTATTATTTTAATGTGTATTATACTCTAAATTACATACTGTCCTTCCCTGGATTGTTCAAACTCAAGTGACTTTCATTTCTTTTATATTGTTTACGCTTGTGTTATGAGGGTATAGCTTTAACAAAAGTCATCTTTTATTAAAACAAAATTAACAAATTTTTAAAAGTGACTCCAGTTTCCATCTGACAGAAAGACTATAGCCATCGTAACCCAAGAGCACTGTAGCTATATACACTATAGCTCAGTCTGTAAAGTCCAAGTACCGAGTGTGGACAGTTCACCTCCTGGGCACTGCTGAGGCGCTTTGAGCAAGGCACCGAACCCCCAACTGCTCGGGGCGCCTGTAGTGGACAGTCTCCTCACTCATGCCTGGGGTCCTGCTTGTGCATGTGTGTGTATTTCAGGTCATTTCCCCCTGGGGGTCACTAAAATATGTCTTCTTCTTCTATTTACCATCTTGTTCAGTGCAGAGGTAGGTCCTACAAAGCTGAGCTGCTACACCCACCTGCCTCTCGCCTCTCTGTTGGGTGCCGCGCCTCGCCACGAGGCTGTGATCTCACCTGTCAGAGTGAATTTAGCGGCAGGTGAGTTCAGCCGGTGGCTACCTGCAGACTACAGCCTTGTTTTACGCTCCAGTTGGCTGTCTCCTGCTGAACATGATGCTGGAGAAAAAAATGGACAATGACCTCCCTCTTCAGCTCCAAGTCAATGCAGGAGAAAGCCTCTGCTGGAGGAGGGTCAGGGAGGGGGAGAGGTTGAAGAGTAGAGAAAAAGAGGGAGGGGGTGCGCATGTAATACTTCAGCTATAGGGTTTCCTGGAAGTGTTTTTTTTTTTTTTTTTATAAACTGGCAAACCAGTGGGTGGCACATTGTAATCTGACAGTGATGTAATTGTCCCTGCTGGTAATGTGTGTGACATAGAGCATGCAAAATCTCTCAAAATTAATTCACTAACAACACTTTCAGAATAGGAGACTGTTAAGGGGAGAGAAGGGAGGAGGTGAGTCGAGCTGCTGAAGCTTCTGTGGCCTTGAACGGTCTATCAGCTAAGCTCTTCTTTCTCATTCTGCCTGAAGTAAACTGGGCCCTGCCCTCGACAGAAAAAATAGCTTTGTCATTGATCAAAATGCATCCTAGCAAACAGGCATAACCAAAATAGCGTCGCCATTGATCTTGAACGGAAGACTGATCAATCTTTATTAGTTCTGAGTGCAAAGGGCTTGAAACAACAGAAACGCAGCATTATATTGAAGACGCTGCCAGAAAGTCTGCTCTCCGATGAGCAAACACTCTCACCACATTCGTACTGTACTCACAGCTCAGACAGAGGGCCTGAGTAACCTCTTCACACACACACATTGAGCCTGTGAGAGCACAGTCAGACAGGCAGACAGAAGCGTGCAGGGAAGTGTTTCAGTCAGCAGGAAGAGGCTGTGTTGAACAGCGGCACCTGGCTTAAAGGATAACACTTCCGCTGATCCCCTGTATCTACAGGACCAGGCCAGCTGAATACACCATCTCATAACCACGGAGGGGGTTACCTACGTTAAGAGCAGCCAGCATCATTTCTCTGAAAGTAGATGGCACAAAAAAATACATCAATACTTCCCATGATACAAGCTGTCCTCACCAAGTGACTGGGGACCCATCTGTATCTGATTACTGGACAACAAGCTGTAAATCTGCCTGACCCTTTTTTTTTTTTTTTACTGTCCGCACATATAGCTCAGCATGTTTATTGATCTTAGTGGACATTGTGATACCTTACACAGACATCCATAAAAAATGTCAGCGCTACTTTCAGCTGTTAATGTGAGAAGTTTCTATAGAAATGAGCACTCAGGAGAACTTGTTTCTCCTTGACGTGTTTGCACCTGAAACCCCAAGGCTAGGAGAAGATAATAATTGAAAAAAAGAAGCCTGATATATTTGTCAAGTGACGGCAGAGATGTAAAGCACAGAGAAATCCCCAAAAATCATGTCTCTCTCATTATACATACAGGGAAACAATTATCTAAAAAAGCTCAAAACAGAAAACAAAGCAGTCTGGGAGAATGCATGACACCCTAAAGGCAAAAAGAAGAGCTGGGAAGGGACAAAGAGGCGGAGAGAGACATGAAGGGGGAGGAGGGTGCTGCATTTAGCTTGCTCCCTAGCTAATGTATGGGAAGTTTTGGCAGCAGAAATAAGATAGGGGTAGAGAAGGCGAGACAGAAAGAGAAAGCGAGAGGGGGAGTTAAGGGGGTAAACAGAAATGTCTTTGATCCTGGTAGACAGATGTTGAAGAGAAGCTGTCATTTCTGTATAAAGGCCCACCTGAGCTGGCAGGTAGCCATTTCCAGATGGCTCTTTGTTCAAAACCCAGCACTAATGAGCAGATAGAGAGACGGAAAAGGACGGGAGGGACTCTGGCAGGGGCAACAAGGAGGAGCATGAGATTTGGGGGTGGCATGATGGGGTGTTTTTCAGCTGGCACAGATACAGGAGTGGTAGTACTGATGTACTGATTACATCTCATTTACAAGCCTCTAGCGTTCTGACTGGACAGCAGGAACAAAACACCTGTGACTTGAACATCTCATCGATAGTCAATTGCTTGGATGTGCAGCAGTGCACTGCTGTTTTGCATATTCATTACACAATCCCATGCATCAATAGATCAATGGCGATGCATGCTTTCATACACATACAAACCATGGGAGTGTTCCATACATCAATCACTCCGCAGAATAATCAAATAGCACAGTCCTCCCCTGGGTCAGCGAACACTGTGGATTTGAGGCAAGATGATGACACCGCAGGTGTTATCTACTTACATCCACTTTGATGTGCATCCGTGTGTTTGTGTGTGTGATGGGGGCAAGTTGAAGATATGCGACAAGGTGCAGGTTGAAATAAAGCTATATAGTAAAAACCACAAAAATGAATTCACATACACAGAGTTCATTTGATGATTAAAATAATCACTTGAATTCAGATAAAAGATTCTCCAGTGACTTTCAGTGACAGTATCCGAGGAGCAATTTTCACATGGATAATAATAACAAACCAAGTTGTCTTGGTTCATGTCATTCTTATTTACATTCTAAAGCTGCGCTGTTGAAAACCAGGATAAGAGACATTTAAGAGGGAGCACTTTGAAGTTTGATGGTCATCACTGACATCCAGCAGGCATCAGCAGACTTTTCATGTATAAGGCTATGCTATCGAAGATGCAGAGATATTTGACATCCTTAGTTGAGTTCAGCCAGACCACAGAATAGGTAACTATAAAGTCTCAGAAAACTTTAACACCAGCAGTTAGTGTATCTCCTGTAGGGCTGTGCACAGGCCTGATGTACCTGCACATATGCTCTCACACACACACACACACACACACACACACACACACACACACACACACACACACACACACACACACACACACACTACAGATTTCCCTGACCAATTGTGAAAGTGAAAAGAAAAGTGTTTTATGACAATCAGGTTTTTTCTAATTTTCTCTTTCTGATTCACCTTCATTTAAGCATGATGGTGTGTTGAGATCAACATCTCTTTTTCCAGAGAGGTCTAACATTTACAGCAGGAAGAAGAGTGAGGAAAAGAACAAAAAACTATACTTTCATGTTTCACTCTCTAAAACGTCTGTGACTTTGGGTTTAAAATCATTTTCTGTAGTTCCGTCCAAACAGACGGAGCTGCCCACATAAAAGCCCTTTTTACCAAGCTCTGTATGTAGCCTTGGTAAAGACACAAGCAGGGAGCTCTGAGAGCGCAGGCTGTAGTTTGACATTGGTGGTATACAGTAAGTAAATATAAGGGCAGATGTAATGGAAGCTGTTAAGGGATTACTGTGCAGTTAAAAAAAAACATGAAGACAAACAATAACCTATGGACAGGATACAATTTTGGTATCTTGTTGCGTTGAAGAGATCTTGGCCAACGAGTCCTTGTCATTATAGAGGTTTGGTCTAGGCACAAAAACTACCTTAATATTAAGAAAAGCTCATGGTTAAACAATTACTTGGTTAAAGTGGCAATAGACAATTGACTTATCATTTGGAGTAACTGTCAAAACTCTACCCGGCAAAAGAAAAAGAGCCCTGTTGATGGAAGAGGCAAAGAAGGCGAAGAGGGATGGTGATAAAAACTGAGGTCAAACAAAATCAGTAAGTAAGAAAACTTGCCTACTTATTAACACTACTGGGTATTTTACTCTGCCGTTATCATATCACTGAGATCAGCGTTTCTAGTTCAAATTGGGATTCTCACAGTTGATTCTTGCTTTGGATAGTAGCCAGGCTGCAACAAGAAACAAGCATCTGTTTGTATCCGGCTGCTAGCTAAAGCGTGATTTATGGTTCTGTGGAGGCTCCACGCAGAGCTTTCGCCGTAGCCTCGATCTCATTACACTGGTATTGATCAATATCAATGCCAACGTTGGTATCGATATTATCGATATTTGGATCGATCCGCTCACCACGACTCTAGAGTCATAGTGAGAAAAACAAAGTGTCTCCCCTGTGCTTTCTGACCACGTGGGAAATCTATAGCAGGAAGTTAACCCTCTCCTTGATTTCATGTTGTTTATGGAGAAGGAGAACCAGGAAATGAGTCGGGGGAAATGCAACGCTGCCAAGACACGACGTTCGTCGCTGCAACATGTTACGTTTTTTAGAGAGGTGCACGATAGGCTACAGCGTAGGGTCCAGCGTAGGACCATGTCTCCACATACCTACGTATGTAGCCACGTACGTTAAAGATTATTTTTTGGGGCATTGTAGGCCTTTAATTGACATGACAGCTGAAGACATGAAAGGGGAGAGAGAGGAGGGAATGACATGCAGAAAAGGGCCGCAGGTTGGAATCGAAACTAGGCCTGCTGCATTGAGGAGTAAACCTCTATATATGGGCACACGCTCTACCAACTGAGCTATATGGGCTCCCACCACGGCGTAGATTTTACGCAGAAGTATAAATCATGCTTACCGCTAACACTAGGAACCAGAAACAAACATCTATTATTCCTTGTCCGTTTGATAATCTAAACAGAGTTGCAGTTGTTGACTGAATTCTCACAATTTGCTGACCCATCCATCCATCCCAGCCTCCAGGTTTGACTGCACAAATAACATCATACTTCCAACTTTTGTTCCTGACGGACAAAAGCCATAATTTACATGGTCTTTCAGCCATTGTTTTCAGACCAGCAAGGGCTTATGATGGGTCATGTAGGATATGTCTTAACAAATATGTCTTAAAAAAAAATGAATAATGGACAGTAAGTTTACATTGCACCAAAGCACCTCCACTGCAAGCATAGAAAAACTTCCTAGAGTGTGCCAATATGCAAAACTGCAACTATCCTGATAGATACTCTGACAACCCCTGAGAGTTTTCTCTTCCTCTCTCTTCACCTGCAGTCTGTGGTAGATATCAAAGTGTTCCTCCCTGCTGTTCACTAACAGCTCTGCATGGTCAGAAAAACCTCCCGAGACCACTGAATATTTCTTATTTTAACTCAACGTTATGTTTAACTGAACTTAAGTTCACTAATATGTCTTCCAAGCCTTAACAATGATAGAAGTTAATAAGAACTGCTGAGTCACATTGTATTGAACCACATTGCTTCAGCACAGGTCAGAATCTAATCAAACTGACGCTTTGGCTGCTTAAAATATTTTTTTAGGTGCACTGGGTTGTTGGTAGGGCAGTGAGGTGTGTGCAGAATGGTGTTTTAACAGAGAGACAGACAAAGAGTCAGACAGATAGACTCCTAATCAATAGCTCCTTAATGGTCATCTTCATAGCTGGACAATTGTCCCATCAGCCTGGTGCTCTCTGCTCTGGCACGCCGAGTATGGTGGTAGTCAGCCTGCCTCTCTGAAGGACGTCCGAAGAGTTTCAAAGGCGATAACAAATCAAACTGTTCCCTGAATCTAATATCAAACAGGCCTGGTGTCAGCATTTATTAGAGAAATCAGATTCCTCCCCCCCCCCCCCTCCCACTTGCAGTATTCCAACACACAGCGGCTCTTTGAAGTCGAAAGAATGCAGGATCGCAAATTACCCGGGAGACGCAGCTGATAGTCTTTGAAGCCCTCCTTTGATAGTTTGGTTTTTTGTGCTCCCCCTGCATCTCTCTCCCTCTATCTCTCACTTGCTTTTTCCTTCTTTCCACACACAATGCACCTTGCGATTATTAATCTGTACAATGGTGAGACACACACACACACACACACACACACACACACACACACACACACACACACACACACACACACACACACACACACACACACACACACACACACACAAAATAACAATAACACTTACATTCAGTCAGAGTAATAACAAACATTTTAAAGGGAAAGTGAAGGGGATCCTTAAATCCGTAAAACCTTCTTGTTGTTTGGATTTATTTATTTGATTTACAATAAAAGAGGTGGAACACTCCTCTTAGTTTCTTTTTCTTAGGTAAACTGAGAAGACAAGGCTCTAGTTTTGATCAACTGAAACTCTGGGCCTGTGGCATAGCTGGCTCCCCCCAAATAATGACAGATGGAAAGTCCTGTGCATGATGTAATTTTCCCTTAGCCATAGTCTACTCACAACTTCCTTCAGCATCCTCTGCGCAGATATAAGCTGCCACGGCGCATTTCTGTTTACTCTGGTCTCTCCTACATCTTAGGGGAATAAACGTAAAGGCACTCAGAAGTTATTTCTCTATATCAGACAGCCTGACAGCTAATGCAAGGACGTATCTGCTTAGGAAAACTGACAACAAACTCCCACTTGTTAAATGGCTGTTATGTGGTTTAGGGCTGACAGACAGAAAGCATGATTTTTATTTTCAGCAGATGACAAGAAGACAGCTATTATGTTTAAGCTGAAAAACTGAAGGGGAAATTTTGTTCAACATGCAGTAAAATCATGTCTATTCGCTGAGAAAGGTCCTGGCGTGCCTGAGACCATTGGTATTTGTGCCAAAATGCATTGACTACTTTATACAATACTTCACGATGTCAACTTTAAAGTAGGCCATGTTTCTATTGTGTTTTAGTCCCTGTTACCTACAAGGCAACTACATCTTGACATCTTAGCTTTAAACTTCAGTTTCCTTTAACAGTTAGCCTACAAAGTGCACTGGGTTACATCAGTGCTGCACATTGACTCCACGGTAACTTTCTGCAAAAGCTAAAGCCATGGAATAGTTTGACATTTTGGGAAATATACTTATTCACTCCCTTGCTAAGAGTTAGATGAGAAGATTGATACCACTCTCAGTGACATGCCCAAAATTAATCTCATCACGTCAGCAAGAAAGTGAATGAGCGTACTTCCCAAAATGTCATACTGTTCCTTTAAGGTACACTGACTATTACGAACTTATTAATGAAAATGGAATGTAATATTCAGAATCTTGTTTTCATTAGTGTATAACCACCTGAAACTAATAATCGTGTTTTGTGTTAGCTAAGAATGAGCCCTTCATATCTACTGTACATAGGGAGTGGGATGGAGCCCGCCATGTTTCTACAGTAGCCCCCTAAAGTAGCCTGGCAAAACCCTGACAAACTTCCAGCAAATTTGAGATTTGCTCTGCAAGTCAGTCTGGCCAACAGCCCATTCAAGCCCATTTCCAATTTTTCCAAATCAAGGCACCAATCACAACCACTGCTTTACACGATGACAATAGCGCAGCGACAGCAAGCAGCTTTTTGTTTACATTCAACATGACAGCCACCGAAGCGCAGCAACCTGTTGATGCCGCTGTCGATGCTACGTCACCCAGATCGTTGGTCTGATTGGTTGCAGGACTATCCAATTGCGCCCAGAGGCATTTGAGCGGTGTCCGTTGGTGACGCCCCTTTGGAAATGAGCTGGAAATTAACCTTTCCCAGACACACTCTCAACTGAGTAGGGTCTGGTGTCAACCAGGCTACCCTTATAGACCAGGCCACCATAGTTTCTCATTCACACTTTGAAAGGGAGGGGTGAGGGCAGGGGTTTTCAGTTGCAATCTGCAACCTCACTGCTAGGTGCCGCTAAATACTGCAAACTGGTCCTTTAAAGGTTAAAAACTGCTTGACGTTTTTGGTCAGTAAATCAGACGTCGTGTTATAGGGAGAAAACCACTGTAAGACAACAATGACAAAGCAAATATGCATCAACAGCTGTTTTAGCCACAAATGAAGGCACCAACAGAAGACCTCAACAAACGTATTTCACAAAGCCAGTGTGATATATTTATAGTACAAATGAAGCCGCCCACAGGTTTCTGGTTTCATGTGCAAAACGGGCCATTATTTGTTCTTCTTATGTTATTGGCAGGTTCCTTCCCGTGAGAAACAGCAGGATTAGATCTGCTGTCTATCAGTGATGTTGTAATCCAGTCAATACTTCCAAGGACACATAGAATATTTATGTTCTAATCTCTGGATTTTTCAGTGGGCACTTCACTGACTAGACTGTCATGACTCACTAACACACAACGTTGACTCATTATGTAAATGTAAAGCGGGCTGAGGACGATTCTCAAGTAGACATAAAGAGCGTCTTCTTTTTTGGTAAAATGTCAAATTTCTTTTTAAGTATTCTTCCTTTTGATGTCACAAGATCTAAAAGTTCAGTAATAGTTCTGAGCACGTATAAAACTGATACCGCACCCCTCCTGTTCTTCACTTTTAATCACCAGGGAATTCAATGCTTCTTCTCCACAATCCACGGCAGCACAGATCATTTCCTAAGAGATGATGCAACCATTTCAAATTCAAGTGTAATGACAGTCCATTGTAGTTGGGTTGTAAAACTCTTTCATAAATCTTAAATGGCCTCTGCTTCATTAAAGACATGTTACTCAAGAGCTCTTTAGTGTGCTTTTGTGTTTGACAGGTTTGACAAACTCTGCTTTACTTTTGAATGATGTTCAAGGAAACGATTGCCATCTTGTGAGCCTGACACAGTTGAAGGGCAATATGTCATGTGCCAGTGATGATGCTAACACACAAACAGGCAAGTGCACTACATTGTCCAGTTCATTCGAACTACAGATCCGCTACCCGATCTGGCAAACTTGCATAATGTAATGGACAATTCCGCTTCCAACCTGTAGGGGGACCGAAGCGGGAAAAGTTCTCTAGTGTTGCTTTAAAGTGTCTCACACCGGTTTGAAAGCACATAAGCACATACCCTCCCTGATATAGAGCGCTCGCTGCATCGCTCTGGTGGTTTGGGAGCCTCAAGTCCATTTAGATAATTAACAGTGATCAAGGGTCGTCCTGCCTGTCATAGTTGCCTCATGTTACTGCCTGTTCAAAAGGACTCAAACTCACTGGCCTGAGCTGAAAGGAAAGCTACACACAGGCTCATATTCACATCCAATAAGCTCCAGTATAAATGTGAGTATAGGTTTTTGAGGTGGGGGCAGGAATCTGACTTATTTAATATGAACAAGGGAAGATCAAGCGCCTTCCACCCACATCCAGCGAAGGCTTTGAAAAGGGACCCAAATTATAAAACACACCATATATGCCATTCATTACAGCATTACTTACTACTTAGATCCTGTCTCTCTCTCTCTCTCTCACTCACACGCACGCACACACACACACACACACACACACACACACACACACACACACACACACACACACACACACACACACACACACACACACACACACACACACACACACACACACACACACACACACACACATATAAATGAACACATTCAAACACAAATACTCATGCAAAGAATCCTAGCCAAATCTTAAAAACGCACCAACACCCTCACCAGCTGGTTATTATGGAAGGTTCCTCTCTACCACATTGGAAGTGCAACCCGTTAACACCACTGTGGCTTTTAGCACTTCTCCACTAACACTCCAAGGAGAAGAAAACCATCTGGAGAGAGAAAGTGAGGAAAGAAAGGAAGATGTTCAAGAGGGCATACCATGTTTTGTCAGTGGTTCCCAACCCTTTTCTTAGTATCCCATTATCAACCACATCCGACATGTTTCAGTGTGTTCTTCTGAATAGATAATAAACACAAATAAATACATTAAGTGGATATGGTTTACAATATATTTAATTCAAGAAGGCTTGGAGTCACAGCATGGAGTGTGAAGGTGTTAAAACTCTCTGCTGACAGTGAGCGTTTCTTCGCTATAATCCCTTACCAACTTTGACCCAGTAGTAATTATTTTAACCATAACAACTGAGGTCCATTAACTTAAAGAAGTAGTTATTTGAACCTAAATGAATGTATTTCACCAACCCTAACCAAGGGAATTCTTAGCTCTCCCAAACTTAGATGTGTAAGATCAGAAAACGGTTGTATTTTTGCAACTGTGATTTGTAATGGCATTGGAAGGCAATAGTGGTGTTGGATCAGAAAGTGCTTTCATGTGTCATTCTGGTCGATGGCAGATTTTGTGAGTTTGTTATTGGTTATTGTGACCATAGCAACTGTCAAGCTCGCCTTCACAACAACATTTTGTCCTATGTGTGTGTTTATTTTTCCGCTCAACACAAAATAGTGGATATGTATCTTTTACCAAATCCTAATTTATATTTATTTCAAATTAGCTGAGCCACCGGACAGTGTTTCCACATACCTCCTGACAACTGCAGAACGTACACCTTGGTATATATGCAACTCTGGTTGGAAATCACTGCATCTTCCAGCCCTGCTACCTACTGGTACCAAGTTATCTCACACTACACCGCTCCTCTGCTCTTAGACACTGGTTACCAATTGCTGCCTGCATCCGCTTCAAGACATTAGTACTTGCATACAGGGCCACGAACGGATCAACCCCAGCATACATCCAGGGCATGGTCAAACCCTATACCCCAACCCGCCCACTCCGCACTGCATCAGCCAACCTGCTTGCTGCCCCCTCACAGCGAGGGAGAACTAATCACTCAACGAAATCCTGACTGTTTGTTGTGTCTGGCTCCTAAATGGTGGAATGAGCTCCCTATAGACAGGCATCAGGATGGCATCTTCCGCCGAAGGCTAAAAACACATCTCTTCCAACTACACCTGAGATAAACATAAAAAAAGCTGATGTACTTGTACTTACTACTTGTCTGGAGTTTGCACCTTCAGGGTTGAAAGCACTTCATTGGAAGTCGCTTTGGATAAAAGCGTCAGCTACATGACATGTAATGTAATGTATTAGACTGATTTGTAATAAGATTAGTTGACTTTGCAAATACACCTTGGGGACTGGTTCAGGGGGGCCCAGGCCACATTCATCATGGTTGAACACTATATGCTTGAAACCACTGAGCCAGAGAGCCACTGGGACACCCTGTCATTTTATACGTTTTAATTAAGTATTTTTTGTGGGTTTTATAGATGTGAGGTATTTTGTATGGAAAGGTTGTAATGCCACATGTGCGTTGGGACACACTACAGTGTCAGTGGACTCTTTTCTGCCTCGTATTGTTTAATTAGAGCCACCAGTGTGTATGGTAGCATGTTGTGTGCCTCTTGCTTTACACAACCGGAGAAAAGTCACTGAGACTGTGATGTTGTTTGTTCTCTAAATATTGTAATATGATGTACCCATATTTTCTGTTTTGGGGTAATACTTGAATTCCTGGGAGCAACTTTTTAGAGCTGAAAGATTTGCTGCTTTTCTTTATTATTCTTAGGCGCTAGTACAATAAATATATTTAGATTTTGGACCGGTTGTTGGAAAAAAAACAAGACATTTGAAGGTGTCACCTTGGGCTTTAGGGAATTGGAATTTTGACATTTCATACACCAAACAATTTATTGTTTTATCGAGAAAATAATCAGCAGATTAATGGCTAAAGAGAATAGTTGCAGCCAACCTTCATCTATCCAGGACTCAAATATGAGATATGTAAAGGTCAAATTAAAAAATGTAATGAAAAAATATGTAGATTGGTTAACAGCAATGATATAATCATTGACACAGACTGAAACAACATTAATTTATTCATCCCTGTTGTCAGTCGTACGCCGTTCTGTAACAAAAGCGCTCTCCCCTGGCTGGACTGGAAATGCTCTCTCCCTTCCACAAAGCATGTTAAAACAATGCCATAAGCACTGATGTGTGTCTGTCAAGGCTTCAGCAGTGCAATAATGCATATTGTAAGCTCATAGAAAAAAGCACGGCACACACAGGGGTACAGCGTCTTTTCATCTCCACATTATCGGTGTGAGACTGCTAATGAGAGCCGTTGTGTGTGCCTCTAACCCCATCAATTTCATCCTATTCAGCCGAGTGAGCATGCAACCAGTTCTCTGCTACTATGGGACCCGTAAAAGATGTGTGTGCGTGTGTTAAGGTTGAAGAAGAGGGATAGAGGGGTTTAACTAAATACTATGGAGAACTGCAGCATCTGGGAGAACAGATGAGGGAAGGCTTCTCTCTGCACAGTGATGTGCAGAAATGGAGGCTGAATTATTTTTTGTTACGTCGCCTTTCTTTCGCATTTCATCACCCCTTCAGTGTTGGAGGCCGGGGAGGGAGGGGGGAGGCCCCTCTGTTGGGACGAAAGGAATCTAATCTTAAGATTGAGGGGGTGGAATTAATATACATTAGAAATGGGGAATAGAGGAGGAAAACAAAGAAAGTTAAATGTCTGATGACCTTGTTTGCCTTTGTTTCACTCATGAGGAAAAAGTGTTTAAAGACAGACTCGGGGTGGTTACTTCGTTCTAAAATGTACAGTCAGGAAGCTCTGTGCAGGGTCCTTACTTACTTAGTCTTTAGGCCTCAGGCTAAATCAAGCAGATAGTTATTTTATTAGCTTAGCAGACAAACAATACGTCCAACACTGGTATACTTGATCTATATGATGCCACTGTTATAACAATCTTTCTGCTCTCTGTTTGTTTGATGGGTTCATTGTACAGTATCTTCCCTTAGGACTGGTTCCTAACTCCATTTTTTAAATTGTATTCTGGAATGTAAAATACTGGGTTACCTCTGTGGTTTGCACACTCAGTTTGAACTGCAGAGCATCCTGAAAATATTTACAACGTAAACAAGTATTAATGTTTCACTGTAGTTTAATTCCCAGCACCACTGGAAGAGAGAGGCCTCCTTTGGTGCATTTCTTAACCTTTGAATGAATATTCAGTCAAAAAAAGATTGAAGTGAATAAAACCAGGCTGTGAGCAGGACGGGGAGACATTATGCAGGTCTGTTGTTTTCTACAGTATGCACAGCACAACTAAAGCTTATTATATGAAGAAATTAGAACAAACTGAACACTAGAAAGAGCAGTCTTGGGGTTTAGAGAGAGAGAGAGAGAGAGAGAGAGAGAGAGAGAGAGAGAGAGAGAGAGAGAGAATAAGTTATTCCAGTTCAGCATGGAAAATAGGCAACATCTTGCAGTATTGCAGTCTTAAACCTTATCCATATTAGATAAGGCTCCATTTAGAAACAAATTCAAGAAAAAAAATACTTATTAAAGTGTGGGTTCTTTGTAAGCTACAAGTCTGATTATTATATCTTACAAAGCTTAGCAGATTATAGGAATGTATTCTGCATCTAAAGATAGATTAACAAAACAATCTTGCAAAGGCTGATGTTAAATATTGGTTTCAAACCTTTTCATAAGCAAATCATGAGCAAAATTTCCAGCCTTACAGGAATAATACGTAATGTCCACAATAATGCATGTTTATTTGTCATGAGTCCTGTGAAAGCCTTAATGTCTTTTTTTGCTCTGGAGAAGCTTTGTCAAGTCGGAGAAAATACCCCTGATTGGGTCATGAAGCTTTGGTTTATGATGTATTCTCATCATATGGGATGAATGGTAGAGATGGGAAAGATTCCCATGTTAATGACTGGTGTGCGCTCATGTCATCAAGGCGGTTGTATAATTTACAGAGTTGGTCTTGTGAGGATTTAAATACTGTGCATTGACAATATAATGTACATTATATTTGTTTTTTTCAGACAGTCACTCTTCAAAAGCATTCAAAGCGTAGCCCTCGATTGTACACGTGAAGGAATGAATGGAAAAAGAGAGCTTGAGGTAGAAGTTAAAATCCACACATCCAGTCAATTGCAGCATCAAGTGGGTGTGATCGAAAAAATGTAAGATAATGTTGGATCCAGTGCTCCAATTCTGGAGGGGAAAGGGTTAAGGACATTGTTCAACAATCTGCACTCAGTCTGAAGCAAACTGATGCCTTATACTGTACGTCAGAATATCTCAACCTCTGCCGTTTTGATTTTTACCATTGTTTAATTAATCTGTCTCTTGCAAATCCCAAAACTTTATGTACTGTAAATGCAATACTCAATTGCTAAAATACCCCTTTATCAACAATGTCGTATCTACTGTAGTTTGTTGTCTTTTCATATGTCATGAAAGTGATCCAGAAGACACTAAGATTACCAATATGTCTGATAGCATTAGTCCACACCACTCCACATTTCTCACACTTTCATCTTTCATTAAATCTGATACATTATCCTGGACACCTTCTGATCCCAGACTGATGCTCTATGGCAACTTTTGGTCAATCTGCTGCCATGGATGCTGTCTTTGGCTTACATATACAATACACAAATAACTTTGATTGATTATTAAGCAATCAGAAACCTCGTAAAAGTTTGTGGTACAGTGCAAAGTAAATCTGAATTACCTTGCTTTACTTTGTAGGATCAGAAACCTTGTAAACATTTGTGGTACAGTGTAAAGTACATCTGAATTACCTTGCTTTACTTTGTAGGCTTCCTAACTGAGACAAGGTGTGTCACATCAATTTAAAGAGTTGAGTCACTTAGTATTGGTGACCGACTGCTCATGCAGCCACTCGGGGGTATGCATGCTAAAATTTAAAATTCTTACACCAAAGAGAAATATCATTTTAAGTTAAGATATGACACAGCCTATTAAAACTGTAAGCAGCTCAGTTTGACAAGTTGGAGAAAGATATCTATATAAAGAACAAGTATCCCCTCTAACAAGACTGCTGGACTGCACATCCTGTTCAGAGTGGAGCAGGGGAATTACAAACCAGAGACGATATCAAGCCCGCTCAAGAAGATGCAGAAGCAGTCATTCATATTTCATAAGCGGAGCACTGTGCATACCCCCCCCCCCCCCCCCCCCCACCTCCCTTTACCCTACCTTTAACGTTTGCTTATTAAATTTGCAGCTGTCAAAGCGTACCTCAAAGCCTTAGCGTGCACACACACACACACACACACACACACACACACACACACACACACACACACAAAAATACACACAAACACTTGCAATTATTCTCAAAATCCTTGGTGTGTAGTAAGACGCTCACACAAGGTGCAAGTAACACACACACACACACACACACACACACACACACACACACACACACACACACACACACGCACACACACACACACACATACACACACACACACACACACACACACACACACACACACACACACACACACACACACACACACACACACACACACACAGTTTCTATTCCCACAGCTGAGACAGGTACCCTGACTTTAAACTCATTACTTTAGACAAGGTTTTTAATGGAGGCTAGAGCCCGGCACACCAAGGTACAGAAATGAATAAGCTGGAGACAGAGAGAGAAAGGGAGAGAAGGGGAGAGAGGTGAGAGTACACTTTTACTTTCAAGTCACACCACACCATCACCCTATGACCATAGACCTAGTTCTGGTGAGGAAGTGAAGGAATTAACCATTTAACCAAAACAGGCTGGCTGAGGAGAGCCTGAAGGCCACAGACAAACACGTAGCCCAACTCTGATACATTCTCTCCAGTTTGGTTTTTCTCTCTGCGTACTTGTAATTCCAACTTTGGCTGACCGACCAGTGCCTCTGTAATGCAGCAGACATTTGCCACCAGGGAGTCATTGAGCAACACCGACGCCTGGGGTGTCATAACGACAATATTGCACCAGCAAAGCGCTAAATGACAGTGAGCTCACAGACGGAGTAGAAGAAGTAGCAGAGATGCATTGATCAATGAGCAATCAATACGACCCTGCCAGGTAATCACAAACTGCGGTGATTAACACGATCAATCAATTGCCATTAACCCCTGCATGTACCAGTTAAGCAGGCAATCAGCGTCATTGTGTGTGATGAACGCCGGAAATGATCAGAGGCTCTTTAACATCCTTCTGTCTCTGTAAATATCACCAAGCAGAAAGATTAGATCTGTGATTCACTGTTTAACCCTTCTCCCATGTCTGGCCTGACGAACAGCACATAATGACACACACACACACACACACACACACACACACACACACACACACACACACACACACACACACACACACACACACACACACAAAACTACATTCAGCAAAACAGTTTGATTAAGATGGAAACAAAAAGAAATGTTTGGACAGAGTTCCACAGAAACAAATAAATTATAAAGGAGGTAATTTGAAAGAAGACATAAAGTTTCTTCCTTCACACCCTCACACTGCAGACTTGCGAGCACACACACACACACACACACGCACACACACACACACACACACACACACACACACACACACACACACACACACACACACACACACACACACACACACACACACACACACACACACACACACAAAATTCAATGTTATTTATAGTATCAAATCATAACAAGAGTCATCTCAAGACACTTTACAGAAAGAGTAGGTCTGGACCACATTCTATAATTTACAAAGACCCAACAATTCCAGTAATTCCCCCAAGAGGAAAAAGGCAGAAACCTCGAGTGGTGAGGAAAACTTCCTTTTAGGGAGAAACCTCGGACAGACCCAGGCTCTTGTTAGGCGGTGTCTGACGGTGCCGGTTGGGGGTGTGATCAACAGTGGCAATTATAATCACAATAAAGATAATGGAACTATGACTAGAAATAGTAGTTGTAGTAGTTCATGGCGTTACAGGGTGTAGCAGGGCACAACAGGACGTGGCAGGGCATAGCAGGACGTAGCAGGGCGTAGCAGAGCGTAGCAGAGCGTAGCAGAGCGTAGCAGGGCGTAGCAGCAGGACCACAGCGACAGCTGCAACCATGATTTAGGTGCCACCCTAACCCAAGGAAAACTGGACTCCGGGGAATATCAATCTCACACTCGTGGGTGTGACACAGCTACCTGCAACACACTAGCCCCATGTATTCACATGTATTTAAGCAGAATTAAGGCGGCAAATAGGAAACAGTTATAACTTTTCTTTAAGGAGAAATTGTGATCTTTGCCACAGGTAAAGAGTTAATTGGGTATCTCTGAACCGTTTCCTGCAATCACAGTCATCACAGCTTTGGTCTGTTTTGGTGCTGAAAACCAAAATTCACTCTGACAGCAGTTGTTAATGGGCAATGTGATGCATGAGCATGTTCAGACACAACTCATTTGTAAAAAGCCGACTTTCATTGCAACTAATGAATGAAAACACTTAATAGAACTAGTTTTCTGGGTGTATTACTTATTTTGTACCAGAAGAGGGAGCTGCTAGTGGTGCCAAGCAGCATCCAAACTCTATAAAATAGGTCAGAGAAGTCTTTCTCTCCCTCACACCTGGCTGTACCCTGCGCTCGTTTTCTCTTCACTTCCTTTAAATCCACTAACGAAATAACACCCTTTGCTTTTTTTCTTCTGCCCCACCACACTATCACACTGACTTTAGCAAGCACTTTGGACTTCCTCCTGCCGGCCCCTCCCGCCTTTATTGCACGGCTCAGCACAACTCCCAAACTTCAGCCATCACACAACTCTGACAAATATTCCACACCACAAAGCACTCTACTGTAACTCGCTGCTTACTTTGCTACTATGATAACCTTGAGCTTTTGAAGGATGCACAAGGCAGGATGGATGTGTGTGTGTCTCCCTGTGTGTTTCATCAAATGCAGATCAATATCACTGCAAGGTCACTGTAAAATTCAATTAATAGAAAAGTGAACATCCCGTGAGCACTCGCCACCCCTGCGGGGCAAAACCCAACATGACCCAATCCCAGGGCACACAAGTAAAGAAAAAGAGGAGAAGAGATATGGATGAATTCATATCTCTATTATTAAGAACAAAGCCTTGTTTGGAGATGGGTTTGTCTGGAATGAATGTCTCACCAACTCCATGTTTTATTAACGGTTGTGAAGCAAGCCAGCAAAAGCATATTGAGTCTTGCGCCACCATCTGTGTGTATTTTTCTGTGCATGTGTTTGTGTGCGACCAAATGTGTGTTTATGCGTGTGAGTGCCTATTCTGTCATGCGCAGTGCGTTTGGCTCATTAAGGTCAGGTAAGTGTGTGCAATCTGACTGGTTTAGATCATGATAATTAAGTTGGAGTGTGACGTTTTGCTTTGTTGAATAACCAGTAATGTGTCACTTCATGCATCCACACAAGGAGTCTTAATATTTAAACCAGCCTGGAGGTAAGGCCCACTATAACACAGCCTGACAGACCGTGTGTACAAAACACTGGCTGCCTCCCATATAAACTCACTCAGCGCACGCACACACACACACACACACACACACACACACACACACACACACACACACACACACACACACACACACACACACACTAGTGCAGCAGAGCGGTGAGGAAGCAGCGACGTACAGACAAACACATACATAAGGAAATAAACACAAGCTGGTTTAGACAGAGCCATAGATAAATCCATAAAATGTGCATCCCATATGGAAGGAATGCTTTTATTAGCTAAGTCTGAGCCACGGGGGCTGCTGGGAGGTCTGTGGACCACAGGGATGTGACTGGCGCTTGTTTGTAGTGAGGCGTGGATGTGGAGTGGCGGAGAGAGAATGTGACCCACAGAGGCCCAGGTGATCCGACCGTTAATTACCGTCTGCTAATTACGAGAGACGCATCATTAAGCAGAGTGAGCCACCGGAGGGCTTGAGGACTCCCTGTCTCTGCTCTACTCATCTTCCTTTCTCCATCTTTCTTCCTGACCCCGATCTTCTGTCCCAATTAGCACTGCCTTGCTCCCCCCACTCTCCTTTCCCCCCTCCCCTGTGTGTTTCCATCAACACTGCTGCAGCCGCTGTCTAAACACAGGCAGCATTGGCGGGACGCACCATAGGCTGTAGGCACCGCACCTCCTCAAACACACACACACACACACACACACACACACACACGCACACACATACACACACACGCGCACACACATACACACACAGCCATTAGAGGAGACAGCGCTAAAGAGGCAGCATAGACACCTCTGTCTTCTTTCACAATGACTAATGTGGCGTCACAAGCTGTCATCCATGCCTCACTGAATCTTCCTTTCCATTCTCCCTCCCTCATTGTCTGGAATTTCTATCTGTAATATGATCTGTCTGCTTTTTCTTTTCCCAACTCCCTCTGTCTACTATTCAAGTTATTTTTTTCTTTTTTCATTACACAGCACTTGAGTGATAGCAAAGTGTGTGCTTGTGCTTCAAACAACTCTGAAGCGCAGGCACTTTCAAAGAAACAGCCTCAGATTGTTTGATGATAAGATGCAGTAAATGACAGGTTCGGCTGTTACGCAATTCTCCCTCAGCCCCCGGTCCCTCTCCTGTCCTCTGCCTCTCATCTTGCTTGAGATACGTGTTCCCTCCCGGACCTCCTGGGGTTTGAGGTAGGACAGGATCAGCTGCCGAGGGGTCAGTTGCGAACCTTCTGCCAGCCAGACCATCTGGAACCCCACGACCACTAGGTCTGGGCCACAGCTCCACCACCAGGAAAGCAGCGAGCAAACGTAGGTAGAGAGCAAAAGATGCAGATGAGAGAGAGAGAGAAGCAGAGAGGAGGGAGGGGGATAATGAAGACGAGGCAGAGAGGAAAGTGAGAGAGAAAGATGGTAATAGATGAGAAATGATGGAGATGAAGGGAAATAAGGGAGGAACGACTTTCTGTAACAAGGCTGAGTAGACTTTGTTGTGACACGAAGGAGATGGTCTTTGACTAAGCGTCGCAAATTATTTAGTGTGAATGTTTGAGAGTGTAACGCTATGGAGCTTATCATTTAGGTTTCCATTATTTAGTGCTAATCTATATATCTCCAAGAACAATTGAGAGGAACAGCCATATAGCATGCAACCTGAAGTGTTAGTGTATAGCAAACATTTAATAATAACCTCAATATTACTCAACACAGAAAGATATGAATCGGTTGAATAATTCAGAAATATTGTAAATTTAGTTTTATGCCATTCTGTTAAAGATTTTGACATTGGCGCTAAATACTACTAAACCCATAAACCCAATCAGCCAGTACAAGGTCTACCAAAGTCAGAATGTTCTGTTCTTGCGGTCAAGAGCAAAACACCCAACAACTGTTGGTATATTGACCCAAAATATGAATAAGCGGAAGGTGATAGCTTTTACTGTTTTAGTTCAATCTCACCATTCTCACCAGCGTTGTTTTCAGACGCAGCTAAAAGCTCTGTACATAAGCAGACAGACAGTTAGCAACTAGCTGGTGAACACTGGAGCAAAACAAAGATCTACAGAGAATGTACTAACTAGTTTATCCCCCCCCCCCCCCCCCCCCCCCCAAAAAAAAAAAGTACTGGCTCCCGCGCCCAGGCGAATGCATGTCATGTTAACAATGGCAAGACAATGCAAACTATTTATGTGGGACTGACATGGTTAAACAACCAGGAACATTTCCACTCTCCTCACCAAGCAGAGAACACACACCTTTACTGTAGCACATTGTAGTAGGCTGTCATACTATCTGCAGTTTCAGACATTCAAAACAGCTTCAAGTAGCTTAACTCAAATTTAATTAAACATTACTAGTTTTGACAGGTTATTTACTGCCGCTCAGTAAATCTTTTTGTTTTCTCCTCTGTGTAAAAAAAAAACAAATCACCATGAGAATTGAAAAGTTTTTCAGAGAGACATTACAGCACTGTGTGTGTGTGTGTGTGTAAGTGTGTGTGTGTGTGTGTGTGTAAGCTGCCAAAAATAAGACGAAGAACACAGTGGTCAACATTTTGAAAAAGCTAAAAGGACTGGCTGCCACACAAATATTACTGCAAAAATTATACAGTCTAACCTAATCGTTGAAAAATTACTCATGGACTTGCGTGGTGTCCATTTTTCACAGTGAGGAGAGAAAGACTGAAACTGAGCGAAGAACAGACAGAAATAGAAGTGATCTGTGTCCCTATGACAGCTGTGACTTCTGTCAAAAATGAGCCAGCGATCTGTTGACTGTCTTCACACATACTCTCACTGATACAGAATACAGACATTATAAGATACTTAACTTGGTGTTCAAAACGGAGAAGAACAAAACATGTTCATGCTTGTACAAATATAAAGGAAAAAGCCACGCAAACGTCTCTGAATGACACCTGTGCACATTCCCTTCGGTGTGCAACCTTGGGAATGTTTTATTCTCTCTATTTTGGCCTTTTGTCCACACAAAGATGGTAATTTTCACACTAAAAATGTTTAAAACGTGGATACATGTAAGAAACTACCCACACATTTTATCTGGATGAGAAAAACTGAGCTTTTGGTAAAGGATGACCCACTCGCTCCTTGCTGTTTGGTGTTAGCACATTTTTGCTGTTTGCTGGCTAAAGGATGAGAATTTCTTTTATTTTGCTGTTTTTTTTATGGAGATGGATGGAGATCTTTACAAAAACAACCTGAAACCTATTTATTCATACTGTGTTGTGCAAGCTGTTTAGAGAAATCTGATGCTCTTTTTTCAATATGTAAAAGAATAATATGGATATATACCCATTTTTGCTTTCTTTTCAAGTTAGATGAGAAGATTGATATCACTTTCATATTTGTACCGTAAATATAAAGCTTAGCTTACCACAAAGACTGGAAACACGGAGAAACAGCTAAACTCTGTTCTGTTCTTGTCTGGTCTGTTTCTGCTTTTGTTGCAGTTTTACAGTGGTGAATTATCAATAAATATCCCAGACCACTCGCAGGACTTGACATTGTTAGGCAACTGTTTAACTTTGGAATAAGGACGACTCATTGCGAGAACAGTATACTTTTACAATCAAAGTTGAGCCAAACCTCAAACCTGATTAACATGGAGGTGAAAATAAAATGAACTGTAAATTGTTTATCGTGTGACGCACACAAGTGTTTCAATGTTACACAAACTGTACAGTAAAATGTGGACTTTACTAACCTACGGTGGTGAGATATATATTTTATTGATTCATTTAATGACAGGCAACTTTTAGTAGAGGACAGAACAAACTCAGAGTTCTTTGTTTATCAGGGAACAAGTGAGGGGATTGGAGCGGCAGTGGTGGGGCAGGAGTAGCTGACCGGTTTGCCTTTTACTGCTGTTTGTCATCATTTCACAATACTATTTGCAATAAAATTTGTTTTAATCTCTGTTCTAAGTAACGGGCAGGATGATGCAGATTTGTGTTTGTATAGGAATGTGTTGACAGATGCGATGCTAATGGTTGTTCTGTAAATCGCATGCTGGTGCATAAATTAGACTGCAGCTTGTGTTGATCAGGATTAAATCTAGGTTTAAGGAGCGAGGCGAGGAGTTGGTCTGATCATACTGCAGAGGCTCCCGTCAGTACAGGTCAGTCAAGGATGGCTCGATAGCAGGCTTAATATTGCAACAGAGAACATGAATAAAACAAACCTGATACCGACAGTACCACTCCCTCCATCCATTACTTACAACAGCAGGATATCAGAGCAGTCCTCTAGTTCTGGAAACCAGACACCCTTACAGTTGAAGCACTCGTTAGTCGCTGGAAGTTAGGATGCATGTCGTGTAAACACAGTGACTTAATGTAGATCTAACTTAAATGGAGCTGTCAATCAGTGGCAGTCCTTGACCCCGGTTGGCTGATGAGGATTCTCTTGAGGCCCGGGCTACCATAGCTGTCCCGGGCTAGTTGGACAGTTGGCTGTCAGAGTTATGCTCATCAACAATGCAGCTCCATTACAATCACAAAACAGCTGGAACATCAGGAGAATGACATTGACAGATTAATGTGCGGAGGAGAACATTTATAAGTAGCCGCAATTACATCCAGATCAACTGTCAAAACAGTCGGAAGAGAGACGAGGAGGCTTAAGTTCTTGCAAAGCTTGGTCGGTGATTTTATTTAACAGTGATCATATACTCTGTGTGTCGTGTGTGTGGGTAGACGGGTGGGAGTGCACCCATAAGGCCTGTTGATATTTAAATGTTGACAGCATGCCTGGCACTCGGGTCTTCCGTCACTCTATCTTCATTTCATTTCACTCCTCCAAACACGCTGCATGAAATCAACGTGCATCAAGCCTACTCATGCTAAATGACACAACTGTGCACCAGCATTATAATTTGTGTAATTTAATTCTTGGAAAATGCTCTCATTTGTGTAATTGCAGTGGCCATCAGTACTCATAATCATATTTTACTGAGAGGTGAAAAAGTGGCTATATAACTGATATATAACTGTAATATGTGAATCGGGAGCTGCTTTTAAAAAATGGTCATGGTGACAGCCTCAGCTCCATTACAACCAAAACCACTAAACAGAATGCTATTATTAAACCATTATGTCACAGTCTATCCCCCTACTTGTCCTCTCACCTGACTCACTTCCTTTCAATATGCAACTCCCCTTGTCACCGATGTCCTTGTGTGTGTGTGAGATGTATCAGCATTTTATCAGGAATCGTTCAGCTGATAGCCTGTCACCCCACCTTAAGGATGCAGCGAGGAGAGGCGAGGCTCACCTTTGCCATGGCTGACATTTTAATTTGTCACCGTTGGCCGTCCTGTTTCCGTCAATAGTACATCAATGCATCAGAACAAACGCCACAGGACACAAGGGGATTTCTGGATTCAATATTATTGATACGCACCTCTGATTAAGGCTTCACTGCTGCGGCTGCAGAGGTAGCCACTATAGGTGTGTCGGGAGAGGAGAGAAGAACGGGAAGAGTGAGATGACAACAGATCACACCAGAGGAGATAATAGAAAGGTCACATCTTCAAACATATAAATCTCCATTAAAGTACAGGCATGTAAGGTCATTAAGAAGCCAGCAGGAGAATTACAACAGTCTCCCAAAGCAATGCTTCATTCTAGTAGAACATTTTTATATTTCAGCATGCTCTACTCATACAAATTCATAGACAGCCAGCGCTACATATCTTCACTGCAGTGTCTCACCAGCAACCATTTAACACACAGTGCAAAAAGGCAGAGTTCAAACGATTTATTTTGATGACATGACGGAATATCTCTGTGTCTTCTCAGGTTAAGTTTATTTTTGCTGTTACAAGAAACACTAAAACAATTGCCTGCAGTAGGATCAAGTTTCTATCATCGGGCACCTCGGTCAAGAATTAAATTTTAAGGATCTACATAAGTTAAAGTGGCTATTTGTGGTCTATATCCATTACGTTTCACTTCTGGGATTGCTCCGTAGCCGCCGGAAATTTTCGGTCGGATGTCCGTTACCTTCCGCTTTCTTTCTGTTTGTCTGAATTTTAAACTCCGGTCGATTTATGAGGACTATGGTTAACTGCTCCTCAGATCTCAGACAGCTAGCTAGACTATCTGTCCAATCTGAGTTTTCGGTTGCATCACTAAAACAACTTATGAACGTACTCATGTTCCACCAAAACAACTTCCTTCCCGAGGCTATTTTGCAGCGGCACCGTGGCTCTGTCCGGTGTGTGGCACAGAATGCTGTGTGGACTAGCCAGACCCTCCTCTGCAGCTTTGAGGAGGAAGGTCTGGCAAAGCGAGACTACGCTATTTGTAACTTTCAGTTTGTGTTGATTTTAGTTGCTACTTTGGAGAAGATCAGTAGTGTTTTTACAACACCTGCTGTCGTAAAAGTCTGGTGCTGTATTACCGAGTTAGCGTTACAGGGAGGTCATATAGTTGCAATGAATGTTTTGCTCGGACAGAAAATCATTCATTTACAATAACAGAGTATGTTACAGATGCATCATTTCAAGTGTTGCATATGGTAACTTAGCCTGGATGTATCGTGAGCTAAACCGGGTATCGCTGTCACTGTGTCACGAGCCAAAGCATTAAGAGTTTGTTTTAGCAAAGAACGTGATAATAACTTAGATTTATATAGCGCATTTCATGAAACCCCAGGGAGCTTTCCACAAGTACAGAGGGACCAGGGAAAAGATAATAGTAGGTCAACACAAACTCAGACTGAAAAGGAATGAAAAACCTGGTCGCTAAATGGAAAGGGGACGTAATTTAATGTAGTTTACTGACGTACAACCACTTTGCACATTGTAAAGTTATTTAATGAATATTACATATCTGAGGGCCAATTCAGGGTGGGTTTTGAATCATTTACAATTTCAATTGTCTCCGTCTGTTGAAAGTCTGACCGAAGTTGACTCTGCTATTCGCACGTCGTCTGTCACTTTCCCTTTTAGCTTTAAGTTGTTCTTTATTTGATTTCCTTATTTTCTTTAATGGTCTTGCCCCAGTATCAGCCATAACTACAACAGATAACTTCTAAAATTTTATTAAAATACAATTAGGCCTACATAAAGAAAACTCCTGCTACCTTTTACCTGGCTGGATACGCTAACACACATTTCTTCCAGTGTTACACCGAAATCTGTGACCCATCAGAATGTTTTAGTGCCAGTCTGCCTGCCGTAAATCATTTTGTTTGTTTCAGAAACATTAAAAAGTTACATATAGTAACTTTAATGTGAGTGTTAAACAAGACAAAGTGTCTACAGTCATGCTAGCAGCTATGTGAAGCACAGAGATGCTTTGAGCTAAATGCTAACATCAGCACTCTTACATGCTCGCAATGATAACATGCTGATGTTCAGCAGGTATTATGTTAACCATCTTCTTTTTGACACTAAACACCAAGTACAGCTGAGACTGATGAGAATGCCATTCATTTGCAGATATTTGGTCATAAACCCAATTACTTGACCTAATGATGGCACTCATGTCAACTCCATGGTGGCACTATAGGAAAAGTCAGGTGATCACCAAAGTCATTATGATACACTGTCTGGTAACCAACCATGAAATTCTGAACCAAATTTCATGCAATCCATTAAACAGTTGCTCAGATATGTCAATCTGGACCAGAGACTGTATGTAAAGACGGCCAACATGACAGCTCTCAAAAGTGAAGCCAAAACATCTCGATAACCCCCACCACTTAGTGGATAGGACATGAGCCAAACAAAAAATCTAAGTACACGTCAAATATTTTTTTCCCCCCAAAGATGGTTTCTGTCATTTTATGTAGTTCTGATCTTGCTCATGTACAGCATGTTCAAGTTTTCATTCTTCTGATAAATTTGGTTTTAATTAGTTATTTGATGCTATTAGAAGGGGGTTTGATATCATGATTGACAGCTGTGATTGACTTGCGATTGAGGGTGGGCATACGGGCGGGACCTTGCTACCTTGGCTCCACACCCCGATCACGTGTCCATCTTTAGATACAGTCAATGGTCTGGAGCGAAATAAAAATTGTAATCGCCTAATGCTGAAACAATGAATTGGTTAATCTATTAGTTAATTTTCATTGCTGGCTAATGGTCATTTATCCAGTAAAAAAGGCAAAAACAATCTGTTAAATGTAACAGCCCCTTAAGTGTAAGGATTTGCTGATTTTTCTCTCGGTTTATATCACTATAAACTGAATAAATTTGGGTTTTGTTCAGTTCGTGGGACAAAACCGACTATTTGAAGGTGTCACCTTGGGCTTTCGAGAAATTGTGATGGGCATGTGTCACAATTTTTGGACATTTTCTAAACAGAACAATAAGCAACGTGTTATTGGATAGAGAAAATAATGGTTAGCTGCAGCACAAAAATCACCTGAAGTGTATTTTCCAAATGTGGTATCATGCAGATATCTATATTTGCTGGACAAAGTGTTGTTTTCAATCACTTTTCTAACTCTCTTAACATGCACAACTATATGTCAGACACTGATACAAACACCCACATGTATTTATACACATTTTCCCTGGCCGGGACAGTCATTAAGCCCTCATAGTGGCGTCCGTCAGTGCGGCCGAGACACCTCTCCCAGACGTCAATACAGGTTTGGCACACCTTGGCCCACAGTGCCCTTTGAGACCCCACGTCCCCATGAGTCCTGCACGTGTCAGCAGAAACAGAAGCCACTGTGTCAGGCTGCTGTTCTCTCCATCCCTCCCTCCCTCCCTCTAAAGCCCTCCATCCATCCCTCGCTCCGTCCAGTCCCAGGGGCAGCAGGTCAGTCCTAATTGTATGCTAATCAGGGCATTGCGCGTCTCTCTAACTGCTGACAATCGATGGGTGACATCAAGGTGTTGTAGCCAATGCAAAAGAGAGCCTCCGGAGTAAACAAGCAGGACAGGATGTGGATGCAGAAGAAGTGCCTGTCAGTCTGCCTTCACTGAATGGCCTTCATTCTGTACACTATTTTCACATTTTCTTTACTTCCATTTTATGGCAAGGAAAATGTTTTTTGTTTTAATTTGCTCCAAGAAAATGTGTTGTTACAGCATGAACTTGACCTATATAATCAATCCACTACATACAACAGAAACACAAGATCATTTTTAAAAGCCACTTTCATGAATAGACTCTTGCTCATCGTGAATACAATGACTGTGGCATGATGCGGCAATTTTGAATGAATGATGCTGCAGACTCAAGGTCTCCATCCACTGTCTCTCCATTTGCCACTTACTTTCTCCCTCTCTCTGTCAAGACACATTATAATGACTCTGCTCCATGGCAACAATAAATCTGTTCTGTCTCCCAGTTAAAACCAAAACTGGCAGTTCAAAATGAATGAAACATGGATAAGCAGCGATGACACAGAATGCGATGAATAAATCCTTCAATATGGGATGTGGCTTTGTAATAAGCCACTCGGTATGGGTGTATGTGTTTGTGTGTGCATGCAAGTGTCTGGTCATGTGTTATTGCTTACGTAAGAACATGAAAGTGTGAATGCGTTTTTTTTTCCATGTGTCGGTGACGAGGGCACACACAAGTTCACTAGCTGCAGGGCAAATTTGAACTATATTAATGTACAAATGTGTACAAATCTAGCTAATGTATTGCAAAGGCATAACGTAAGCAGATAAACCTGATATGGCTAAATTATTCAGTGAATGTTGGTAACACTGTAAGCATCTCTTATGTAAAACAATGGATAATTCTGGTTTATAACCACTTGGATCTTGTTTTTGTAGTTTTTTCTATCATATCTATTAGTTAGGCTATTAGTTACTGCTGCTTAGACTTTTTCAATGTAGCACACCACATATGCAGTATCACAGGGATAACGGTGGCAGGTTTCCCACTTGAAATTCTTACAAAGTTTTGAAAAAATGGGTCCTTGATTTCACACAGGCGTAGACAAAAGCAGGATTCCAATCAGCTATCAGCCTATCAGCTTTGGTGGCTGAAATGACACCTATCTTAAGCGGATTTTATCAGCTGTAACTAGCTAGCTAATGTTAACTGTGGTGCTTGAAAATTCACCAGCTGACTCTCATCATATTATTATGGTAAAAGAAAGTCAGCATTCTCACCAGTTTATGATCCATGTAGAAGACATGACATAAAGAACAGGTAATACGTTTTTCTGGAGCTCCTGGAGTTTAAACTTCCCAAAGGACAGAGCTGCTAACGCTATCTCTAACGCTATAGTACTCCAGGACAGCAGATGTGCCAGAACTGAACATGGCTTTTTCTAACATCACCTGTAACCCACCAAAACAATGTAGTTAGCTGATAAAATGTTTACTCTTGTCTTTGTAAGTAAAGCTAGGTTACTGTAGTACAGCAGTGAGATAGTAAGCTAACGTTTCCAGCTTATGTTCATTAACTCATTCTTTACATTTTCACCTTGGTACAACCAAAAGTAACAGCAAAAACTTTGGTCTTCCAAATAATTTTGCTAACATGGGGATTTATTCAAAGCCTGTTCTATCCTCCAACTAGGGTTACTTTTGCTTTATAGTAAACCACAATAGTAAATATATTTACTATTGCTGTTTACTAAAAAATAAAATTGCATACAATAACAGGGATAGATGCTAATATTTTTAAGCACAGCCGCATGGGCCACCAAGACCCTTACATTTTTGGTGGCCCAAATGTTAATCTTTTTCACCCCCTTCCCCTTTTTGGCTCCAGGTCTTTGCACTGGATATGCAAAAGAGCTGTTCACTAACCCGAGGGTAAATGTCACGGTACAAAGCTTACAGCAGGTCCATTCAACTATACTGTTCTGGGGGACACATTTTCAGTAGCCTAATACTGAGTGAGGAGAAAGAATAAAGAATGCAGACATCACCGGCATGGTCCGATGACGCCATTCACGTGCATATTAAGTAGCCATGCTCCAGGGGGGAGGGGCTGGTTTGTCTCTGGCAGCAGCTTTTTATACTGTACTCTGAATTTCATTTTTGTATTTCATCTTGCATCAATTTTTATAACCTGACTCCGCCAGATGGATTGCTTCGCATTTGCTCAGCATATCCATCTGGGAACTTTCCGTTGGAGAACGTTTGGGAAGGGGCGAAAATACTGGTTAGCAGTAAATCAACCAATCAGATCAACGAAGTGTATGACGTACCAACAGAGCAACGACGAAGCCAGGCTACCCCTGCTGCTGCAGCCCAACAAGCAAGCAACATGTCGGTAAAGGATATTTGCTGTTTGTGTAACGAGAATTTAGGAATAAAAGGCCCCATTTCAGGTTCCCGGTCCATATTCCAAAAGAAGGATCCAAGAGAAAAAAGCATTAGCGAGCGGCTAACGGAATTAGGGCTACCGCAGTCTGAAAATGTGTCTAGATCAGGTCAGATTGGCATGCGTTGTTTCCGCTTGCTGAGCCTTGTGAGACCATGCTGATTGGCCCGTCCAAATGTTCTCTGCCTCAAGATGCCAGACTGATCTGCGAGCAGAAAACTGGAGCTTGCGAGATCAGGATGGTCTCACAAAGCTACAATTTTTATACTGAACTGTAAATTTTATTCTTGTATTTTATCTCGTATTAAATTTGTATTTGTTAATATTTTTAGATTATTTTTTATTATTATTTTCTATTTTTGATCTTTGCTTTTTAATGTGTGGTGTTTTATGTAAAGCACTTTGAGATGCCCTGTGCTGAAATGTGCTATATAAAAAATGCCTTGCCCAGCCAAGTTTCCAAAGATTAGTAGCAAACTAATAAACAAAATTGTTTATGAAACATCGCTATTTGCAGATTTGCATGCTGTAGGCTAGTTGTGTAAAACAGCGCGGTGGACGAGAGCAGCAGACGTTAGTTACCTTGTATCGGGTTCGTTCCGTGGAATGGATGAGTACACTGGACGTTTTCTACTGAGATGATGTAGCAGCATGTTTGCAGCTTTAAATTATCCCAAACTTTTTGTCATCTTCTCTCGTCTGTCTCTTCTCTTATACCCTCACTATTTTTGTTGTCTTCCTTCATTTGTAATCTGCGTCCACAGAAGTGTCAGCCTGTTGTGCGCTAGTAATAATCCTCCGTGCGGAAACACAGTGAGCGGTACAACGTTAGTAACATTGATTAAACGAAGCTTCGAGGCAAAGAATTTAGCATCAAGGATTTTTTGTAACCAAATTATTCGAGTTACTCGAGGAATCGTTTCAGCCCTAAATCCAACTGCTCATGTTAAATGGTAACTACTGTTTTTTGAACCAATTATGTCTAAAAGTGAATTTGGTCCAGTATTGAGTGAGATCGCATGACGGGCCAGCACGAACCAAGCTACAATGTGACCTAATTGTGGAGCCTTGCTTTTTGTCCAATAAAAGTGATTTTGTTTAGCTACTGACAGGCTCAGACTGTTACAAAAAGTGTCTGACAGCATTATCGATCTCAGGATGTGACAGCGGTGTGCAGAGTGAAACGCGAGATGAGAAAAAGGCGTTCAGGTGTTATCTAAAAGATTTTCAATGTAATGGCTCAATATTTAAATGATTTCGACAGTGTGGATGAGGTTG
Source organism: Gymnocephalus cernua (assembly GCA_023631565.1). Classification (NCBI taxonomy): domain Eukaryota; kingdom Metazoa; phylum Chordata; class Actinopteri; order Perciformes; family Percidae; genus Gymnocephalus; species Gymnocephalus cernua. Next base: position 24,880,158 of record CM042442.1, read on the forward strand.
TTATAATTGGATGGCCGCCCATATTCATTTGAGCCAGAGTAGGCTATACCCTATGGAGGAAGTATACAGATAAAGAGTGGGCGAGGGAGAGAGAGAGAGAGAGAGAGAGAGAGAGAGAGAGAGAGAGAGAGGCTGCATCTGCTCAGTGCTTTGTGCGGTCATTAGGCTATAATATATCCATGGTTTCGTGTTATCTAAAAGATTTTCAAAAAAAACAATACTTCGTATTTGCTCATGTCTCACAGCCCTGTTGATTAGAGGAGGGAAATCCTGACGTGGTAACGCAGCGTTGTGTCCGAGGTATATCACTGGACACATCCAGACCACAGATATCTGGCAGCAACAGGTCCTACTCCTGAGCACTGAGTCTGTCAGTACCAAAAAAATAAATAAAACAATTGCCCCATTAGGTCACATTGTAGCTAGGTTTGCACCGGCTCGTCATTGCGATCTCGCTCAATACTGACCTAAATTCAAAGATTTTTGATCATGTTAGTCAATTAGACATAAATGCATGGGAAAATGGGGCCCATGTTGAAAAAGACGGTAGTTACCCTTTAACTTGGTGAGTATGATCTTACCGATTGAAAGGATGGCCAAGACTATCAAAATAAGACCCAAGTTGTAAAAAACAGAACTATTATTTAACCTTCTGTGCGTGCTACACCTCTCAAAAGACACTTTCTGTCCTTTCATCTACCTCCCTTTCCCTTCTCATGCCTCCACCCGGTGGAATCATTTACACCGATACCCCTCAATCTTTTCTATTCCTCACACATCTCTGATCCCACACAATTATCTCCCAAATCCCTTCCCAACAACCCCCTCCTGTCTCCTCTTCCCTTCCATCTCCATTTCTCGTCATTTATCCACCCTCATCTACCCCGACAGGTCCCATGGTTCTCTCCCTCCTCCACCTCTCTTTACTGCACCTCTCTCCCCTCATCCCGTCCCAGAGGCCTCCTGATATCGGGGTCAGTGTAATCCCGCCATACGTAATCTCCAGCTTAATCCTCTCAATCTCCCACGATTAAACACAAAAAGATGTCCGAACAAGAGCTGGAAAAATGACGGCCCATTGCGCAACATGCTCCACAGTTGCTTTGGGAGGAGTGTGAAGGGGTGAGTAAGCAGGGAGAATGGTAGCAAAACAGAACAAGGTTTTATCTGAGGGGGGGGGGGGGGGGGGCAACAGAAGGTTAGCTGAGGTAATGGTATTGAGTGGGAAGCATCGCGTCTATTCCAGCCGAGGAGAACTGGGTGCCTTGAGGTTAACAATGCAGAGATCTTCACCATCACTCACTAGTCTTTCATCTCTCTCATCCCTTTAACCCTCCTCCATACTTAAGGAGGCAGTGCAACAATCAGTTTATCATGACAGTCTCTGTTCAACATCTTTATCATTCTTTGTATAAAAGACCTCTGTGTTGTAAAAACAACAACCCCAGGTGCACAGACAGCATGGAAATCTTGTCTAAACTCAAATATTGCCCCTGAAGAATAAAAAAGGTAAACTTTTTGTTGCAAGTCATGACATAAAAGCTCCCCAATGTGAAGGCCTTCTGTCATCCCACAGGTACAAACAAGGTCATAAACTTAAGCTGCATGAATACACACACACTGCCACACGCAGTCAGACTCAGCTACTGCGGTCATGTGTGTGCTGTGGAGATGGCAGTGGGCCAGACCACATGCGTTCTGGAGCTGGTGGATCTGGACCCCGAAGGGGAACCAGGGCCATGTGCCTGTTAGGAACGGCTGGATTCCCTGCTGACAGAGGCACAGCAGAACTGACCCGACAATGCCACTCCGGATCGATCCCGCAAGGACAAAGCAGCTGCTTTGAGAGAGAGATGAAAATGGCCCCGGGGATTGGCCCACTGGTGACTTCTCACCACACTACTGGGGAGAAAGGTGACCTTTTGGCTCTGGATTCCAGCAGCTGCTCTGATCTGAAATGGATGCTTCCAGTGTAACACAATGGAGGTTATGAATTGTTTGCTTACAGCTTTAAATATATATTATATATATATATATATATATATATATGTATATATATATGTGTGTGTATGTGTGTGTGTATGTTCTATATTTTAATTATCTTGCTAACAAGTATTACTTCTATAGACCAGAATTGTTGTCTAAAAACTATTGAAAACACATCAATGAGCCACATTGGTGCCCTGGGTGACACGTTTCTTTAGTATGACTAGTACAGTTCCCGTTCAAAATATGCCAGTTTGGAATGGGACGTTGCTTGGCCTGTGGTATTTCTGCTTGTAGCATTCTCCATAACCAAATTGTACCGCACAATTACTTACAGAAGGACCTCAAACCACAACTCCACTGTGTAGCCTACTACTGACTTACAGTGTACTTCTACATCAGAGACAGACATTGTACTACTACATTTACCTGACAGAGAACGTTGCGGATTCAGAATGTAATCACAAAACATTGCAATTAAAATGTGGAGTAATCACTAATCAAACATTTGCCTCATGGGGGGGGGGGCGCTGAAGAATATAGCGGCTTAATGGTTAACGTTGAAGAGTAGATTTAATTGCGGGTGTATTTTGCCGACGGTAATGTTTTTAGCAGTCCACTATTAGCAGATAGTCTCGCATTTACAGCTCACAGCAACTTAATACAATATAGTGTCTGGCTTTTGTTTGATAATTAGTGTCTGCAAAATGGCTTTTTAAAACGTGCTTTACAAATAAATTGATTTCCTTTCATTTTTTATGCTCCAAAAGAATTTAACATGGGCTTTTATTGTGAAGAGTAGACACGGAAGAGCCAGCGTTATGGTAGCGCCTTTTTTTCTCAACCTTTTTTTTTCTTCAAATATTTCTTTGGGGAATTTTAGGTCTTTATTATATAGGACGGCCAAGGACGTGAAAGGGGAGAGGGGGAGAGGGAGAGAGAGAGGGGGGGGGGGAGACATGCAGCAAAGGGCCACAGGTCGGAGTCGAACCTGCGGGACACCAATGACTCGTGACTTCACTTGAACTTGAGCCTTTTGACTTGAAAAGATTGATACCTATCCCCAAACACAAATACTAAAAAGTATGTTTTTTAAAACGTGCTTTACAAATAAACTTATTTCCTTTCATTTCCTGAATCAACTAACGCTATTAATTCCCAGCAACTCGATACTTCATGAACTGCTATCTGCTCCTGCTCCAGGAAAGTGAAGAAAAGTTTGCTTGGTATATCCAGCAGTCATGTAACGTTGGAAGCAGCACATACAGAGGCTTCCCGATTTTTTAGATAGATGAACATGGCCACTGTATTCATTAGAGTAACAAATGTGCATAAGTCCATGAATGAAAATAGTCCCCAACAAATTTACAATTACTCCTGCTTAAGATTGTTTTGCTAAAAACTACATTGACCATCTGTTTTAGGATATTTCTTAGCTTTTAAAAAACTATAAATATATTATATTATAAATATGTGATCAAATTTGAGACATTTAGGTAACTAGCTGAAGTTCTGACATCACCTCCCACATGTGATACTAGAATGAAACTGTTTTTAACCAATTATTAAACACTACAGCTCCCACTCATTTTTACCAGTGTGGGGCACGCTAAATATGTTATCATAACTACTGGTTCCTCCCTTATCCATCCACTTGTATTATTTTATTTTCATTTTTTTTGTGATCCCTGCTGTCTAAGTTATGTCAAATGTTCGCCATGTTCACCACCTAAGTTTACAGCGTTAGAATGTAATTTGCTAATTAGCACTAAACAAAGTACAACTGAGGTTGATGGAAATGTCAATAATATTGCAGGTATTTAGTTATAAACCAGTGTATTGCCCAAATAAAAATGTTATCGACTTTTATCGAGCTGGTGACATTTAACCCTCAAAAGTCTTAAATAAAGTTGAATTAAGTTGTGGTAAGCGGTATCCGTTAAAGGCTGCTAAAAACTTACAAATATTACATAAAAGATATTAAAGTGTTTCTTTTTTTTAAAGCTACCATCAGAACAATGCTATGTTTCACGGCTGGATTTTTAGTGATATGCATTATTACACATCTATGTGATTCTGAATGTGGTTTTTCTTAGAAGTTCCAGTTTCACTACGGCTCTCTGCTGCGAGATGTACAAACACATTGTTGGTTTAGGTCTTTTATTTGTAGACAATACAAATATATAGAACATAGGATAGGCTTAAACGTAATTATAACAGCAACATGTATTCCCAGAGACAGTGTCCCTGTTATTCATGATAATCCACACAACAAGTGAGTGTGAACACTTTTCTCAGGGTCTCGCTCCAGTGACAATTGTTCACAGTGTCGATGTCCTTGTTACTCTGGTAATTACCAGGAATTTAAAAAAAATGTATTTCTTCAATGCTGGGAGGGGTTAATCAACCCAGTAAAACACACACACACACACACACACACACACACACACACACACACACACACACACACACACACACACACACACACACACACACACACACACACACACACACACACACACACACACACACATACACACACATAAAAACATGTACTGTAGCTGTTAGAGAATGTGTAAAAATCTAATTTCTCTCACCCTCTCTGTCACCACACTGACACAAATACACACCACCTTCTACGCAAACAAACAAACAAACAAACAAACATTGCACAGTTCTGGACATTTGTCACAGGCCTCTTTAATAGGGAGACTTGAGCCGCATGGGCTGACGACAAACTGGAAGGTTTCCGCTTCTCTTCTTTCACACACTTATGAGAATCCGATACGACTGGAGCAGCACTGTCCCTCTTCCCCTCCTCTGCTCAGCACTCCATCCATGTGAATAAGTGAGCAGAAATACAGAGACATAGTGGGGGACAGAGAGAGAGAGAGAAGAAGAAGAGAGTGTGTGTTAGCAACATCTAGACCAAGATAAAGAGAAGGAAAAAGGTTTAGTGGGTGCAGCAGAGAGCAGAAAAGGAGAAGCCTTGGGAGCCCGGGGGGCAGCATACAGGAGCGAGGAGGGAGACTAACATTTTTTTTGCGGAAACATGATTTAAAGTGAAAAAGACAGAAGTGTTTGAGATGAGAAGATGAGTTTATAAGAGTGTAAGATAGACTGGTGGAAAGTCAGAGGAGAAAAAGAAAAAAGCTGGCTTAGAGGAATGCGGCGAAGAAGGAGAAAAAAACCCTCATGTGAAGACGAACCTGCATAATTCATGTTCTGCTCCTTTTAGAAACAGCAGCTTCATCAGGACATGGCCGCTTGACTGTAGCAATGCAGTGTGTGTGCGTATGCGTGTGCGAGACAGAGACAGCGTGTGTTGCACTGAATTCTGCTTGTAGTGGCATGTTTGTTAGTTGTGCGCTTTCTCTGTGGTTGTACTTTTCACTGTGCTGGTGTGCAATATGTCTAAGCACACAGATGTTCACATGTGTGTGTGTGTGTGTGTGTGTGTGTGTGTGTGTGTGTGTGTGTGTGTGTGTGTGTTAACTGGAAGTGGAGCTGTGCGCCTTCACCTTGCTCTGCTCTTCACCCTCACTCTCCCTGACTGCACGCTACAAGGCCATTAGAGCTCCCCGAGGCCTGTGGAGGCTCCTCGTCTCTGTGTCTGCTTTCATGTGTCAGTGAGTGGGGCTTGTATGTGTGTGTGTGTGTGTGTGTGATGCATGTGGGTGTGTAGGCCATGTGTACCTTCATGCTTTTGCTTTCATTATCAGAATGTGAAAGACAATTTTCTGTTCCTGTGTGAGAAATGTTAATGCACAGGTGTGTTTGAGTGTGTGTAAAAGCATACAGTACAAACCCCTGCTACTCTAGCAGCAGCAGCGTGTGCATACAGTGTGTGCAGCTGCAAACAAGCCTCGGTAGGGTTGCGAAGGGAACTCAGCAGGCAGCGCTGGTCTGATCAAAAGATCCCCAGGTCTCTGAAATACACAACTCGGGCTTTACTACTGTTGACTGCTAGATAAGCATGCTGAGAACAAACATCACCATGCAAATAGACGGATGAAAAAAGATTCTTAAGAAGAGTCTGCACTCCCACCCACTCTCCCCACAACCAATATGTTAAAATGTGACAATGTTGATACACCGCTACACAAAGAGACAAAAGGAGAGAAACATGGGGGAAAGAAAAAGAGACTTTTCTGCTGGAAAAAGCAGTTTTAGTCTCGGTAGTTATCTCATATACACAACAAATATCATCTTACGGAATACTGGGCAATGATTCCAGTTTATGAACTGATTACAGTAGCATGACCTCCATTAATCTGCCCAATACCCCATAACCCACACAAAGGGGATTGTGTTTGCGTTGCATAAACTGTACTGTAAATGAAACAAACGTGAAATCATGAAGTAGTAAAAAAAAGGTTTTTTTAGTACTTCAACCTCAGAGGAAGCAAGTAAGACACCCATTAACAATCATTTACTCACTTAATAACAAGCCATCAAGTCTGCAGTTGTAAACGTTAGTAAGCAGTTAATATATAGATTTTGGTCCATAAAGCTCTGTGGTTCTTTTCCAGTGGGTAAGAGGTTGACGGTCCTTTGAACACTGTGGCTCTGGAGGAGATTTGTCAATTCTGAGAAAAAGCAAACATCACTACTGTAATAAGAGCCATGTCATTAAAGTTAGCTCAGTTTGGGCATGGAGATGGAAAAATACACTATTGACTCCATTATGGGGATTGTAGGATCCAGTGTTTTTGGAGCTTGATCCATATCAGAAACTAAAATATTGTTTGGCTTCTGCTGCTTCGATTTTGAATAAAAAAGTCACCTGACTTTATTTAATTGCAATACACTTTGAAGAGCATGCTAAACATGCTACAGTATAAATACAAAAAAGAGTTATGCTAGAGGATACACACCAGCTAAAAGCAGTTTTCACAATTTGGCAACCTAAGAGTTGTGCTTACAAATAGCTAACTACCTATAAAGTATTAAGAAGATGACATTTGTTATAAGTCATTAAGCCCTGCATTACAAAAAATATGCCTTATTAGAAAATGATAGCTATTTTTTTATTGCTTTCTCCGTTTACTGTACACTGCCTTTTTCAGCACTTAGGGAGGAATGTATGGGTTAATAAATAGGACTGTGTTTTAAACATCTTTAAAGAAAAGGTTCACAATGCCCATACTGTACGTACATTATAAGAGGTTTTCGGTTGGTGTCACTCCTCCATATTGGCTGTGAGAAGATCCTTTCTTAGTGCCATCCCAATGTAAAAAAATGGGGGACAAAAAACATTCTAAAGTTCAGATGAAGCTAATATGAGGCTTCAACTGTCTGAATTAGTCAAATCACGTAGGTGTCTTCCTAAATTAATCATTTTAGGGCAAAAGTGGTAATCTGCAGTAGCGGGATAGTCAAACAAAAAAGGAATTTCATTCAAAAAGTCTTTGGAGACTTTGAAAGATATTCACTCAGTCTGACTGACAGGTGAAGCCTCATATAGCTTTGGCTGAATCCACGTTTTGAACAAGGACAGTGAATTGTGATGGATATATCAATTTACATTTAGAAAAACTTGGGCAAACATGAACCTGTTCTTTAAGTTTGATCCCCTGAGTCACTGTGGTATGTATAATATACATACATATAGTTTTGTTTTTCATTTTCAGTGTATACATCTTAAGGGAACTGTACAAAATAATGAATTTAAAAAGGGTGAGTGTAATAAGCTACACCTTTTCCGTCAGCTTCAACTTGCTTGTCATTACTTCAAAAGTAATTACTTATTGTTGTTTATTTTATTATTGTTATGTGTATTTGAGTTTTAGAAGTTGAAAACGCCGTATAAACTAAATATAAACAGCCTGCAACTGCAACCATCGTGCTGCCCAGCATGAATCCAATCAAATATTAGTGTGGTAAATTTTGTTTCAAAACTCTGCCGGTCAGCATAATCATGTGCAAAAGCTTACCCTAGGGTTTTAAATATGTATTTTGAAGGTTGTTTGGTTTTTAATGTTATTCAACAGAGTGACTTGATGAGCAGAGTGTTTGCCGGATCCCTTCCTATTACGTTGGATTATGGCTCGTCCAAATGCATTCATTAGAGAGGACCTCTGAGTTTTGATGTGAACATGGATTATAAGATATTTACCTCTGTTGCCCTCTAACCTGTGTAACATCCCCACCTGCTTCCATGCTGGAATGGGTGCAGTGGAGGTCATGGGAGAACACAGGGAGGCCCTCCTCTCAGCGAGTATGCAACGCCCATAGAAATTAACGCTAAGTCCGCCACTAAACAAGCAGCTTTTTGATTCTCACTAATTATGAAATGGTTAAACATTCTATGCGCGTTTCACTCCTGCGCGGCATGTTAATTCGCGGGAAAAAATATTCCTCCTCCAGTGCTAATTAGGTGCTAGCTGTGGTCGAGGAGCGCCGTTCACCGAGCGAAAGCAGTCTGTGCTGCATAGCAGTCCCCCGGTATCGTTTGGCTGACCAAAGCAGCCGCTATAACAGGGAATTATTTTAATTAACCGGTGCCGCCTTCTGCAGCTAATGAGCCTAGTTAAAACAAACCCGACATCTTGCTGCAGCATGCATGTTTCCTGGCTCCAGAACCGTGGATCATATACTCAAAAAAAAAAAAAGGGATAAATAAATTACAAGGTGAATAAATAGAGGAGTACATGCATAGATAAACAAGTAGGCTACTTTGAATACGCTCCCACATGGGTCACACCGGCACTAATGCGTACAAGGCATCAGAGCCTCAGGGGAATGTCAAACAGTATAAGCACATGAATAGTGAGAATGGTTTAGGGAGTATGACCATCGCATGCAAGGAGTGACACTGTACTGAACAGTGACAATAGTCTTTCACTCCTAGAATCTTTAAGTCCACATTCAGGACACAGAATGATGAATTTCCTGTGTGAATGTGGGAGAAGGACACTTTTTTTTCTTCTCTTTCCTTCCGACTGAGTCAGAGAGAGAAAAGAGGAGGCTTTGAAACTCTGCCCAGTCTCCTGCACAGAGCAGCAGAGGAGGGAAAATAAACCGAGTTGGCCCCTTATCGTGGTTATTACTCTTCAGTTGTGTAACAGCGACATTTGCCCGAGTCTGAAGCGCATTCATCTCTACTTCCAAACCACCTGCATTCTCAGAACTGCTGGCAATGGATATTGCATCTTCACCTACGGAAATATCTCAGTCACACGCAGGTGACACTCGTTTTATTAGCAGAATGTACTGCATATGGATAGGGGAGTTAATGCACAGTAGGCAAGGATGTTAACAAAGCTGCCGAGCTGGCAGGAGCAGAGACCTGCAGTATCGCACTGTGACAGCGCGTTTTAGGGTGTATGCATGCATTCAGTGAGGTGACAGCGCAAGTAAAAAGCTGCGTCTCTCTGTAATTCCATGTCTGGGGATGAGTCCTTTGCATTCTGGGAGCTGACACAGGAGACCAGACAGTGTCACGCTGATGAGATAATCACCATCAGGACCCAAGCGTGGCAAACTACACATCCTTAACTAAGAGCTCTGAGACAACCTACCACCACCCTCATGTCCTCTCACATACAGTACACTGCAGATGTCTGACCTGAAATCAGCGACCGTGGACTGCAGTCACTGCTGGGAGTGTGCAGCTACTCTCATTACCTTTACGTGGGAGCCGAACTTTAAATTAGTCAGCGTGGCACATTCATTAGCCTGCTTGAATTTAACTCTTCGAAGCCGCTGATGTGCAATACCATACTTCATTTGCACATCACACATCTTACCATCATACTTAGCCTCTCATCTAAAACCGAGTGATGTTGGCGGCGGCAGCAGCAGTCAAGGTCATTTGATGAGAGCTGGAGGTGTATGTGTGATGTGAATTCACTCACCGGATTGATTCCTCCTGTACGTCCTAATGATCAAACCCTGCAGATTTAGAGGATAGTCAGGCCCCGTCATGAGAGTGCGGAGGATACTGATGTACAGGGAAATGAGATACTGTAGGTACACACTGTTACAGTAGAGAGGGCCAAATGAGAGGCTGTTTCATGGTTTGAACTGCAGATCATGTTCACAGTGAAAGAGGAATAACCCAGCTCATCTTATTAATATGAATTTGACAAGCTTGCAGTGGAATGTCTTACAGCTTTCTCTTTTTTAAGACGCTGCATTTGTTACATAAGGACTTTCAGTATTTAAGGTTTTTGCGAGGAATTCCTAGATATTTAAAATGACGTGATGAGAAAAAATGGTGGGAAAACAAGAAAACAGAAAATGCTCCTGTACAACTACTTAATAATAAAATAAAAGCTAAGGGTAAAGGTGCACCATGTTGAACCAAATCACAAAAATATTTTCCTCACTTTTGGTTTTATTCCTCAGGGTGATAGTCTTTAATATAGTCTTTAATATTTCTACGCCCACCCCAATAAAATGGAGGTGAATGTAAGTGTCCTGGTTACTCTGGATAATGTACATGTCTCGCTATGAACAGTTTTTCTTGGAAGTTCCCTCAAATTTTTTTGAAAGATCAGTCCGATATTTTTATCCAGATTCATATTTTTTGTTCTCCTGCTTTGATTCACCATGAATGCAATGTTTTACTCTACACTAAAGGTGCTTTAAAATAATAATAGCAGGCGGATGAGAAAGAGGAACTGAAAAAGAGGAGAAGAAAGTCATTAGGAAGGATTCAAATAACAAGGAAAGAGTCGGGAATAGAGAGAAAGGAGACAAAGGTCAGTATAATGGAGTAAAAAAACAACAAGCAACAATCTCCAAACATAAAAAATGGGGGTGACGAGACGGAGGTCTGTGGTATTTCCTAGGTCTCACCCCCCATAAATCAGACTTTGTAGCCCGAAACTCATTTTGGATTTAAACACGTCTTTGCTGGCTATGATTGAGCAAGTAGACGCGTATGTGTGACAGTACAACACGGCACTAATGAGATCCCAAACCAGCACCAAGCGACACTGAAATTAGTGCCTTTCACACCACCCCCTCCTCCCCCGCCCTCTCCCCCTCCACCCAACAGCCCACTAATTCTCCCAACTCTTCGACTGGCTTTATTAAAACCTGGACATGAGGCAGAGGTGAAAAATGAGCTGAACTCAATCTCGGCTTCAGTCCGGGTATACTGTGCTCTGGAGGAACGGAGGGAAATGACCTATGTCTGTAAATACAATACAGCCCTTGTTACACACATGTAGAGTTAGAGCGTGGGCTGCACATGCAAACACACACACACACATACACACACTCTTGCGCTCATGCAATCCTACGCACATGCACATTCCAAGCATTGGAGCAATTAACGTGTTTCATGTAAGAGATGGAAGAAGACAGGGTGCTGCTTAATAACAAAGTATTTGCTTGAGACAAAGCCCGAGCAGCTCTGAACACTCTGATTCACCAGATTACAACTGAGTAAACATTTAGCCACGCACAAAATAATGGAGGTATGAAAGCGATAGAAACTGATACATTTTGCATAGGGTAAATCAGCACAATCTCTGGCTATCTGCAGCCAACTCACACAGTGGGCCTACCAGATGCCAGCGCTTAGAGAAGTAAAGCAAACACTGTGCTGCTTCTTATCAAAGGGCTCCTGCTGCCCCTGACAGGTTTTAATGAGCAATTAGCAGTAAAAGACAAACAAACAATTTCTGATTTTACTACTCACTCTCGTCTTGCAGAGCGCAGCTGCGATCCTCGTCCCCCTGCCCATCAACGATCCCCAGATCTGAGTGATAGAAGATTTCTTCACTCAACGACAGAGCTGTGGAATCTTATTAGCTCATGCTTTTTGGTGTTCTCGTTGATTTCTTTTTCGTTTTTAAAAGGGGTTACGATACTTTCTGTGTTTGACTGACCGAACTTATTAGTTTATTAGTCGTGGCTCAGAGAACAGCAGGGAGTATGTGTTACTTGTCATTAAGGTGCTTTGCTTGGTCATTAGCAGTGGAGCAGGACTGTAGCACAAGGGAGAACACACACACACACACACACACACACACACACACACACACACACACACACACACACACACACACACACACACACACACACACACACACACACACACAGAACAAGCGTGGGTGGGTCACCACTGACTTCTGGCCATGGCCTCGCTCTACAAATGATTAAAGCCAGTAGTGACAGCGAGAAACATGCTTGTGTGTATGTGTGTGTGTGTGTGTGTGTGTGTGTGTGTGTGTGTGTGTGTGTGTGTGTGTGTGTGTGTGTGTGTGTGTGTGTGTGTGTGTGCAAACACAGAATCAAACACACACAAAGATGAAGATGAAATCTGCACAGTGGTGCCGCAACACACACAGGCGAATAAACAGCTTTTGATCAGCTTTCCGGAGAAATCTGGTCCACAAGAAAAGCAGCGACAGTGGCAGAACATGTTGTGCTGCTCAGTAATACAGAAAGATCATTGGTACAACACAGAGTTCAACTTTAGACAACAGATTAACATTTTAAATCAGATGTGAAGCTAATCAGCTGGCTGCTTTTTTCCCTTGCCCTCTCTCGCTCTCTCTCTCTCTCTCTCTCATTAGTCAGGCACATTAGCCTGCCTGTAACTCTTAGAGCCAGTGAAAGGAAAAGAGAGCCTGCGGCAAAGTGACCTTCTGGGGATGGAGGGAGGCCAGGGGAATTCTTTGACACCACTGATCTCCACCAAGTTCAGTCTCAGCTCAGACAAAACTCTAATCTGACGCAGCCATCTGTGATTGACAAGGGAGATGGAGGGAATTTTAAGCACTGTTTCTGTGCAAGGGAGATCATTTGACTACATACTGACAAGTCTGGTGATGGCTGTTGAATTAACCCTTGAAGAAATGTCATGAGGAGAGAGCTTAATCGTTTAATTACAGTGAGAGGATGCACACGGGGTCTTCTAGCTCCTGATAAACGAACTCCTGAAAGAGATTTACTGACCTCGAAGTCCACTCTTAGCCAGAGCAGCATAATTAAAGGTTGCTGTTTGTGTTATTTTTTTTCTCCATTCTCACCACTGCAGCTATATCAAATTATGTGGCCATAGCTCTAAGCGACACTTGAGAGACCTCCAGTGCCCGAGTATCACCGCTAGACCCTGTCACCGTCAGCGCTTCTGAACAGAGCTCTGCTCAGCATGACACATAACCTGCAGTTCACCACTTCTGAAAATAAAGCAAAACTATTCCAAATTAAGAAGTTGAAAAAACTCTTTATTTATTAAAAAAAGGATATAACTAGTATTATCCCCTGCACGCATAGTAGTAGTATAATACTTAAGGTACTCTGAGAGAGGTATCAATCTTCTCGTCTGACTCGCAGCAGAAAAAAGAAAATAAGCATATTTTCCAAAATGTTGAACTATTCTTTTAAGCACCATCAATAACATTGTTAGCCCAGGTTCTCATAGCAATTAGAATAGTTTTAGTAGATATCTGTGACTCCTGTCAAATGTTCTGTTACTGACATCAAAAAATGTAACATTAAAATGTACATACACTGTAATCATACTATACATATTGATTGATTTTTGTTTCAACTGTATTGTCTTCCTGTAGTAAAACAGTTTCAAATTGCATGCAGGTTAAGCTAAAGCTACACAACTCCACAATGTATCTATTTTTGCAGCCTGCAGGCACAGATGCTACCACAGGCTCACTGACCTCGCAAGACAATAAGGCCACAACTGAGGGTCGGAGGGGTTCTGAATAGTGATACCGCACTGACTGAAGAGCCGGTTATTAACCCGATTCGTGTCACTGAGCCGGGAGAATCGAGTGCCATACGTCAATGAACCGACTCACTCCTGTTTTTTTACCTCATTAGCGCCTCCACTGGAGTGGTGGTAGAGTCAATCAGGAAATGGGCTACCTCGAGCCAGCAGCACGGTTCACTGGACCGAAAGAGTTGTTAAGAGAGTTGTAGAGACCGTGCACCCGGCTACTGACCGAGACCGAACGTAACCGTTAACAACCGCTCGAGTCTACGTAATCAAACGGGTGTCTAGGTTCGCTGCAAGTTTGAGTTATTAACCAAGCCTTGTTTCTGGTGCATCTGAGGTGATTGTGTTCATGGCAATTCACACATTATTGATGGGGAAGTACATCACATACAAATACACGTCATGTTATCTCAGTTATGTCAAGTTAAATGTTAGAGAAGTGAATGTCACGAGCAGACCGTGCACCAGGCTACTGACCGAGACCGAATGTAACCGCTTGTAACCGCATGAGTCTATATAATCAAACGGTTGTCTAACGGTTCTCGGAAAGTTTGAGTTATTAACCGATCCCAGAATGTTAGTGCGCTGGAGCACTGAAGGGAGGGAGAGGGGACGGGATGGGGAGGAGGGAGGGGCGAGCTAGTCTCGTTTTGTTTGAAAATACTTTGAACGTCAACAAGAAGTAACGTCACCCAACATCGCTTAGAGCAGAGATCTTCAACAGGGGGTCCGGGACCTCTAAGGGGTCATCAGAGTCACTGCAGGGGGGCCTCCAAATTATTGTCAAAAATTTGTTTTTAATTAAAATGTCTTAACATAATTCTGACATATTATTAGCAAATATAAATCACCACTGATGATAGGCTCACTGGCCTATTGGTAAGGTAGCCACTAAGATAGCCATCTACTGATACAGTTAATCCTAAGATTCTTGTGCCACATGTTTAATATAAAAATATGATTTATAAAATCATGGCAACAATTATTGTTTTAATACCTTGGTATTCTATTCAAAAAAGATAAAGGCTTTAGGTCGCCTACACGTTATTGTAAGCCCAGTTTAATATGCAACTTCGTTTTATACAATATATGTAGTAGGGGGTCCCTGCTCCGTCTCTCTTTTAGTTAAGGGGTCCTTGGCTTAATAAACGTTGAAGACTTAGAGGATTAGAGCACCTTTAACCTTTTTTGCAGTTTTTTGTTGGCCTTTGTCAAAGTCTGTTTGAACTGATATGCTTTCATTTTTCGGGTGCTCCGCTCTCCTTAAAGCCATTCGATAGAAAACCTTTCATAGAGAGGGAGGTGAGTACTACGTATAATGTATGTCTTAAGAAGTTTTAGGCTTGGATGCCCTGTTTTTCAACACAATTAGGTATATTTAAAAGTCTCAGCGTAAGAGAGAAAAACAAAAGCAAGCCAGTAAGAACTGACATCGGCACTGAATAAGCTCCCCCTTCTTCTTATTCCACCGCTTTCTTTTTACTTGGTATGAAACATCCCTACAGGATTTCTGTGTTCAGTGTTTTCTCAGCTTATTTTATTTGATTCAAACTCATTCCTTAAAACACACTGCCAGACTCTACAAGACAAGCCAAGGATTCAGGCACTGTGATCTGAAGTCTGCTGGTGGACCCATGGCACACGGAGCCGGAACAGAGTCGACCATACATCTGAATAATAGTGCATTTAAGGTGGTAAAACAGTTCTGTTCCAGCACAACTCGGCCAGCATTGGGGGTCATGTTTGGAAGAATGGTGCAGACACAGGTCCAATATGGTGCTCCTAATTGGCAGAGTTTCAGTTTGAATACACACTGTTTATACACAGAGATCAGCATGTGTGTATACTATGTATGTGTGTGTGTGTGTGTGTGTGTGTGTGTGTGTGTGTGTGTGTGTGTGTGTGTGTGTGTGTGTGTGTGTGTATGTGTATATATATATATATATATATATATATATATATATATATATATATATATATATATATATATATATATATATGTGTGTGTATGTGAAGGAGAATGGGGAGATACGGATGGGTGGGGGGTGGGGAGGTTGCAGGGGTGCGCTTGATGTCTTTATTCTGTCGTCTGGGGGGGAATAAAGCAGGTGCTTACACGGCTCAGCACTTCCCTATGACTGTGCCAGCGCCGGGAGCAACCACACATCCAGTGTTAATCACCATGTTCCCTGCCTATTCAACTCACAAGCATGCCTGTGTGCGCACACACACAGATACGCACACACAATGAAAAATACAGACACACTTGGGGCACCTCACATGCCTGGAGGGAAATAGGGGGCTAATCCGACAGTGATCTAGTGACTCTGGAGAGAAACCCTGCGCACAGAGGAATGTCATTGGCTTACTGAAAAGGGAGTGTGTGAGTGTGTGTGTGTGTGTGTGTGTGTGTGTGTGTGTGTGTGTGTGTGTGTGTGTGTGTGTGTGTGTGTGTGTGTCAGACTGCAACTGGGGACACATTTAGGAACTGAAACCAGTTGATTCTTAAAGGCTTTCCTTACTGAGAATGAAACTGGTCCCAAATTTAGTTTAACTGCAGATAAAATGGATCCTTACTGCTGTTATGTTATGGTACGGTTAGGCGTGTTTCATGGATAAATTAACAAGAAAAAAAAATAAAAATATATATTAATTTAGACTAAGAGTCTACAGACACACGAGTGGCTCTGTGTTGTAAACAGCGATGCTTTGAGCTAAACGCTAACATTAGCATGCCAACACGCTCACTGTGACAATGTTAACGTGCTGATGTTTAGCAATTAACAACAACGTCTGGGCAACATGAATGTCTTTTCAAATTGTTTTGCCATGAGATGTCAAGCTATTTACTGAATAAGTGAAAACTTTGACCTGCTGGTGGCACTGGAGTAAAAATATGAGGTTCATCAAGTCATTAGGATTTATTATTTTAGGACCAAATTCCATACCAATCCATCCAATAGTTGTTAAGATATTTCAGTCTGTACCAAAGTGGGGGATGGATCAACCAATCAACCAACCAACATTACCATCCTTGAGACAGCATGGCCTCACGTTTCAGCTTTATGCAAGTTACCCAGGAAGGCAGGCATGTAATAACACATATTTCAACACTTCATAAAAAGCAACCCTGTTTGTCTGTGCTCATTATTTTGTGCTGGTGTGGGTTTGTTCCTGTATGTACTCCACTCACATGACTACATGCAAACAAAACTGTAATAACAGGAGGAAGGAGAGGGAAAAAAAAGCTAAATCAAACACAACAGAAATAAAAAAAGATTAAAGAGATTTACCAGATACAGAAGAATAAGAAGGTTGGCAAGAGAGAGAAAAGGATGGCAAGAAGGACGAAGCAGATAGATGGAGAGAGCAAGCAAACAGTTTGGACTCTCCTGGGAAGGATCCGTTCATCCCACACATATCGAGGGATGAAGGACAACAAATGTTCCTGGGCCCACAAGTCACATAACAAAAATCGGACCGTGCCACAGCTCCATCAGATTCCTCTGAGCTTCTTTTGTTAGAGCACAGTCCCCACAAGATGCCATGAGAACGAGCATGGATAAGCAGCTCAACCTTACAAAAATATGTCTCATTTTTCTCAGACTAACTCTCAGAGGTTGTGGTGGGACGCTGGGACACTCTATTCACTCTGAGGGTGAGATCTGATTGAAGTCCAGAGGTAAAATGTACAGGAAGGAGACATTTCGACTTATTTGTTTTAGTAAGCTAAGCCAATGAGCCAGCATGGACAATACGAGGGCCTTGGAACTGTCAGAACTAAATGTGATGCAGCCCTTAATTAAGTCATTAATAAAGTTATTGATTACACTATCAGTGTGCTGTTAAAAGCATCTTGCACGAGAATAGTAATCCCTCACAGGAAACATGTTAAAAAGTCAGATCTGATTATTTTGAAACTTGCATTACAGATGTGATAGTCTCGCATTGCCAGACCTTCCTCCACAACGTTGCGGAGGAGGGTCTGGCTAGTCCACACAGCAATCAGGTATGGGAGAGAAACGTGCTCTGGTTTATTGGCATTTCTTTAAACCAATCACAATCGTCTTGGGCGCCGCACAGAGCCACGGTGCCACTGCAAAAAAACCTCGGGAAGGAACTTGTTTTGGTGGAACGCGTACGTTCAAAAGTTGTTCTAGTCGTGCAACAGAAAACTCAGATTGGACAGATAGTCTAGCTAGCTGTCTGGATTTACCCTGCAGAGATCTGTGAGCAGTTAACCATAGTCCTCAGAAATAAATAAAAAAAGAGTTTAAAATTACAACACAAAGAAAGCGGAAGGTAATGGACATCCGGCCAAAAAGAAGGACATACAGCGGAATTTCCGGGGCCAATGGAGCAATCCCGGAAGTGGAAGGTCGTGGATATAGACTACAGTTCTGACAACACACACACTGTATGCAGCAAAATCCAAGCAGAGATAGTTTCTACAGAATTTAGTGCACACATCATTCAGACGATTAACATGGTATTTGCACTTCAGTCACTGTATGCAGACACAAATAGGCAGCAGGAAGAACAACAGGTAGCACACGTCAGGAAACAGGTTTCAGGGGACAGACAACGGGAGCACTAATTGGAGATGAGGAGCGGCTGGGAAGGCAGGCAGCAGATCCCAGCTGATTAGGGACGAGTCACAGGTGTGAAGGCCAGAGGAGCACACCGAGGGCATCTGGTGGACAGGTGAGGAATGGCCGAGACAGGGAAGTGCACGCAGGAAAACCAGAAGCGGCAGCAGAGAAGACAAGAGAGGACAGGCACAGCTGTGACCATGACAATCAGACAGAGGTACAGTACTGACTACACATTGTCTGACAAAAAATCAAGCATTGAAGGATTCAATTATTTTAGCTTGTCATTTTTAAGTTGGAAAGACGTTACTGTAGAAAAACAAATAGCTGCACCCAACCAATGTATTCTTCAAAAATAAATAACTGTACTCAAAAGCTCACAGAGGTCACCAGAATTACCAAAAGATTTGTCAGCTTTATTCTTCATTTTGAGAACTAACAATATTAATACAGAATACAGAAACTGGCACGCTGGAAGAATGAAAACATTACCTTGCTCCTAACCTTCAAAAGCAGATTTTTCTCTGTGAAGTTGAGCACAGAGCCACAGAAGTGACACAACACTGAAATGCTGATCAAATATGAATTGCGGTCTCCCTTGACGATTAAAAACTATGCCATTAAAAAATCTTTCCGGGTAAGAAGTTATCAGAACTGCATGCAGAATAGAAGAACGCAGCAGCTGTCCCCTTCTGTCGAGAGGCCACGGTTAGCTCAGACAGGACTGAACAGTGTAGACACTTTTAGAAAGCTAAACTAGACTTGACTAAAAAGTTTGAAAATGACTTGAGAAGAGAGTGAAACCAAGTTACCATGACGAAAGTTATGGTGCTGTCGTGCTGTTCAATTTTCATGGGAGCTGTAGTTTTTTCTGTGCTCACAAAGTAATTGTTCAACTTACAATCACAAAAGTTAAAATTTTAAAATGCTGTAGTGGATTCCGATTTGTCTGAAGATATGGACAGTTAGTTTTTAAGCATATCTTTATGAATTATATAATATTCCATGTGAACAGAAGGCAACATGTACACCAATTGCTTTGTCTCATTTGTGGTGCATGGAATCGATTACCCTGATGATCTAATTCCAAAGAAAGAATTCCTGCACACGCATATCTATGACGACGTATTAAGTTAAGCAACGTGGTTCCTTGAAATAAAAAAACTAAAATGTTCATGTAAATTTACCACAAACTACAACGTCCCTAATACACCGTCGTACTTATTACCTCTGCATGGATTTATTTAAAAAGAGTCAACATTTCGGTCACAGGAACCTCTCTCATATCCACAAGTGACACATAATTGCATGATAGTCCACAGCTGTTTTAGAGGTGAGTCCATGATCACACACAAAGAAAACTAAAAACTAAAAAAACAACTCAAGATTCCCTCATCTTTTAGAGAATACAACACCTAACGTCTATAGGATTTAATATTCCATATATTATAAGTTAAATTAATAAGATATTTGAAGGAAACTCCTAACGTTATTGACATCATAGTTTTAGAGAGTTTTTCTCTCAACTTTTAATACTGTCTCTGTTTTCTTCATAAAAAGCATCTAGCAGCCATTAGGGGAACTGGACTTGTGTACATGTACTTGTGCATTGCTTTAACTTTCAGCTGTATTAGTTACTGCTTGGCAGACCAAACCCAAAGTATACAACACGATACAGTATGTACATTAAAAAAAGAAAAAGGACATGAAGATGTGATGGGTTGTAGCAGAAAGACAGTGATAATGAGACAAGATTTCCACCTCATGGTCCTGTGGTTTCATTCTCTCCTTTTAGTTGTGCAGGTCTCACAACAAACCTATTGATCGTGTTTACATTAATGGGTGCGTGAGGAGCTGCAGAGGAGAGGCCCGCCCTGCATTTGCTGCAGTTCTGGGATCACTCAGACAGAGGAAGGCTAATCTCTTGGCCAGACCTCCACCCACTACCTGCTTCATTCCCACTCTGTGGACAGGAGACATACTCCTACTAACACTCCACACAACCTCTGCCCCATCACCCCAAGTCTGCATGCTGTGGGAAAATACTCCAATTTGAACTAAAAAAAAATCCTCTGACTGATCAATGTGCATGCATATACAAAGACTGTACGAAACAACACAGAAAAGGGAAAAAACACAGAAAAGTGAAGATACTGTATGTATGGGGGAGTGCACATGCTGTATGAAGGAAGGAAAAAGACACACACCCACACACACACACACACACACACACACACACACACACACACACACACACACAGTAGACAGACTTAAAAAGCATGAAAGAAATCATCCAGTTGTGGTGGAGCAGAAAAAATAATTGCATGAAAATCAATGCTTTTTTGTCCTGGTCTAATAAGGGAGGTATCAGAGAGTGGCAGAATAAATGCTTTTACATCCTGCAAACCTTTGGTGTGTTCCAAAGTCATACAATGAACCCCAGCAGTGCACAGCTACTGTAGGGTGCTGGGTCTGATGGCAATTAGCGGAGGTTCCATCACAGACCGTCACTGGTGGCACTAAGCTGCAGTTGATGTATGTTTACATGGATGTTTAAAGGATGTAAGAAGAGAAAAAAGGAAAGGTACAAAACACTGCGTGGCTTGATGTTCAGCGACATCCACAATTTGTGTATAAAAATCAAAGGGAAAGTTGAACTGAGCATTGGGTTTTGATGTATGATACACTTTTTAGAGTACAAATAATATTTATGTTATTTAAAATGATCAATTTTTAAAATACATGTATTGCTTCAACCAATTATCACCAAATACGACCTGGTAATGTTTTGAATGAGTTTGTATTATGGAATTGTGGCATTAACTTAAATTACTTAAGATAATTAGTTTAGAAAATACTAAACTGTATTCCGTGTAGTTTTTTTTTTTAAATTAGCCTGAAATGTAAAATATTAAAGAAAACCTATGCACAAAACTTGTTCATTTACTTTGTTCATATTTTAAGTTTTGTTGATTTGCGTTGAAAATTTTTGTTGTGTTGGTTTTGTTATTTTGTTTGATGGAGTTCTTTTGTGCAGTCACGAGGATAATGAAGGGCATGGATACTATGACAGGACATACAGTAATGCAAAAACAAACTATAATATAAATAGATTTCTCCAATTTCATATCCATTTCCCCTGTATCCCCCGAAGTTGACCCATGGCCTGTTGGATGTAGACACAAGCCTCATTACCCAGGCAGAGGGGGGTCTTATTTACCCCCGAGCAAGGACAGAAATAAACAAAGACCACCGCTGATCAAGTGATGGAAACAAAACACAGCTGCAGTAAAAGGTCAGAGTGGCCGTCTTCCTGTTCAGTGCCCACTGGCTTTCAATCATAAAAAACTCAAAGTAATGCTTCACTCCGACATTGTCTTAATAATAAAAAAAAAGCATCCGCACATGTCAATTATATCATACTTGACTGTTCAGTCTGAGATTGGTGTTACTGACAGGTTAAAGACAGTCACAGTTTGGCAAAATTTAAACCTGGAAAACCGAATTTTTCGGCTGAGAATACAAAGTCATGAGGTCTCAAATTCACAGTGTATGAAACATGTTTTCTGAGAATGTTCACTCAAGGAAAATAACAGCAGTTGTTCCAACAAAAGCACAAAAACAACTAAAGTTTACGCTTAGGTGCCAAACCCTCTAGTGGACGTAGGCAACATGATTTTAACTGAAACAAGTATCTTTCTCGCCCACTTGGTGCATAAACTAAACCTAACCACATGTTGGTGGCGTAAGACAGACAGTGGTGTCAGATCAGAAAATGCTAATACTGTATGTGTCATTCCGGAGAGCAAAGACGAATGACAAATTTTGGCGCTCTAGGACTTGTTGGGTTTTCGATCTTGGGATTTATGGTTTTGGCTCTGTGATTTCCAGCTTTGGTGAGGAGCTACTCACTCACTCAGTCACTCAGTCACTCAGTCACTCACTCAGTCACTCACTCACTCACTCACTCACTCACTCACTCACTCACTCACTCACTCACTCACTCACTCACTTTAGATGAAACTTCAACAATCCCTTATTCCTTTACCCCCCTTTTTAAAACATGACATCATGAGACCTCTAAGAGCTGCTCTTACTGTGCAATGTCACCGTTTCCAGCCGGTGAAATGGATCGGCACTATATGTAGATAGATGAATGAACGACGTCCACAGGTGAAGGAGAGGGGTCAGCATGGCGGAAGAACCTCTGGGTGGGACGAGGGCGAGGTTGTATGAGCGAATCAATGAGACGAAAAGCTGGTATTGATCCTGCTGGATTTATCCCCCCACCCCCACCCCAATGTCAACACGGAGCGTCAGTCTGAAAAAGAGACTGTGCCCTGTTTGCCCCGAGAGCAGCAGGATAAATCTCATTCTCTCCTCTACAGCTCATTTAATGAAGGATATAATGGTGTGAGTAGGCTGAACGACTGTTAGCAGACCATTCTGGTGAATAGACTGTAAATCTTGTATCCTCCTCTAGACCTGACTTTAATTTGCTGCTAAGCCTGAGTTATAAATCTGAAATGGCATATAAGTGGCCATGCTGGCACATGGTAAATAATGTGTTCATCTTTGGTTACATGAACTTTTGAGATTTTATATTACCAATGCAGTGTTGAATAGAAACTACTGTTAGAGCAAAAGGACTTAATTTCATGCTGATGTAATGACTGTTGAAATAAATCAATAAACGTCACTATAAAAAGGAAAGAGTCAATAAAAGTTCAAAGTGTTAAATAAGGATTTCTCAACCGTCTTTCGTCTGAAATCCCATTTTGATGTTCTTCTGACTTTCATATTCTATCTTAAAGAGCATGGACAAGGGGGATTATACAGAAGTTATGATATACAGAATATAGTATTCCACGCCTTAATTAATTCATTAATTAATTCATCTCCAATTCAAGTCATTCATTGATTCAGTAAATCTGCGGAGTACTCTTTTAGATACATTTATAAATACTTTACCAAGCTTTCCATTTCAATTTGACAATTTACCTTTCTAGTGCAGTGTCAGAGAGCAAGACAGTGAGTAGAAGACAAAGAACACAAAAATGAGTAAACAAGTAAGTCTGTCTTCATTCCACACTACATACTATTTATTTTCTTTAAGATAATTTTTGGGCTTTTATTGCACAGGACATCTTAAGACAGGAAATTGGGAGAGAGAGTGAGAGAGAGGGGGACTACATGCAGCACAGTGCCACGGATCGGAATCGAACCCAGGCCGCTGCGGTAAGGCCTGAGCCTTGGTACATGGTCATGCTCAACCAGGTGAGCTACCAGGCCGCCTCATACTACGTACTATTTCTAAGCAGGGTTGGAATGTGTCCACACAGGAAAATTGGCATATTAAAGTAAAGTAAAAGTCAGAATGTATACAAAAAACACTAATTTGTTTTGTGATATTTTCCCATGATGCACTGCACGAAGGAAATAGAGAGACACTAACTGCAACTAAAACAATACATAAATAGAACATACTGTACGCAATTAGTATGCTGTATAAAATTGAGCAAGTAAGTCACCCTGTAAGAGAGTGAAAGTGTCGGGCAGTAAGGGAGGAAATAAGTGCATGACTGAGTAGTTGAAAGTGAATTGCTGACTTTGACTTTTGAAGCATATAGTATTTGGTGAAATACACCACACGCCAGAGAGTAAATTATCCTGCTTTTTAGATGGCTTAATGCTTGTGCAAACCGTGTTCACATACACCTTCATTGTATCCATACAATTTCAGCCTTATACAACCAGATCCCTTCAAAAACTCCTTGTTGACAAAATAACAGTAAGCAGACATGACAACAACAAATAGTAAAATCCTCTTCAATAAATCGTCCTCCTCAGCAGTACAATCATTCACAAACTAGACCCATTGAGTGAGTCATTCAGTCAACTGCACAATGAGCTCACTCAACACGTGAATGAGTAAGTGAGCAGTGCAAGTGTTTGAGTGACTGCGTCAGTCATGTCAATGGCGAGTGCACCTTTACATTTGGTGACGTGATAGATGCGTGAGTGAGGAGGAATGAGGAAGTGAATGATTAATTGATTAATCCATTGAGTAAGAGGGTGAGCGAGAAGCTGGGTTTGTTACCGTAACCTTCAGTCGCGACAGACACTAAGTGTTGAAGAGCAGGGAGGTGTGTGTGTGCATGCGTGTGTGTGTGTGTGTGTGTGTGTGTGTGTGTGTGTGTGTGTGTGTGTGAAAGGCACCTCCAGAGGTATGCATCGATCACCGGATCACACGAGGACACTGAGGAGGTTCAGTCATGCTGCTGCTGCCGACGAGCAGAAACGAGGCCATGACACACATACTGTACAGTACCCACACACACACACAAATGTGTACCTCACACATGGACTCACCTTCCACACACACGCACACACACACACACGCACACACACACACACACACACACACACACACACACACACACACACACAGAGTAGATTAGTGTTTCTGCTGCTTGCCCAGTGTGGGACAGGACACCAACTGGGCCCTCCTCAGATGCTGTTAAATCTCAGAGTCGACGACTTGTCATCCCTCCTTATAAAGTGACTGCTATGCGATGTAGAAGGATGAACCCTCAGGTGTAATTTTTGCTCATTACTGTTCATTTCTTGTGGATCCTTAATCACTTCCAACCTACCACACTTCTTAGGACAAAAACCACCAACATAAAACTCTATTAATGTTATGGTTGAAGGGGTTCAAAAAGAAAAGAAAAAGCTAAACTAAAACACAACAAATATAAAGAAAGAAAAACGGCTTATGGTGTAAATATTTTTGGGGGGGTTGACTGGGTGAAAGGGCGTTTCAGGGTCACTCCGAGGTTATTTCTGGTTTCCCTGGTGGGCAAACACCTGATGCAAGTGAAAAGAGCATCACTCCCAAGGTAGGACCACTAACTAGGAGTTGCTAGGAGACCATGATTGGTGTGTGTGTGTGCTTGTACGTGTGTGTGTGTGTGTGTGTGTGCGTGTGTGTGTCTGTGTGTGTGTGCGTGTGTGTGTGTGTGCGTGTGTGTGTCTGTGTGTGTGTGCGTGTGTGTGTCTGTGTGTGTGTGTGTGTGTGTGTGTCTCTATTCATTTTCTAGAGGATGCATCTGGTTGTGTAAAGAACATCATATGTTCACAGTGACAGGTGTTCTGTAGTCTGGAAGGCACAAGAAGGGGGGGGGGCATTAAATGATGAAATGCAGGAAATGAAACCAATTGATGCAGCAGAAGCAAAGATATGGAACCATTACTCCATGCATTTTTCTTCTTTATCATAATCTGGTGCCTACATTACCCACCCTCACATATGTATAACACCACAATTTTTTTTCATTTTCAAACATGCAGTCTTTAGACCCAAAAGACGCTGACTCATGTGACATCACTTAAGGCAGTTTATCAGATTTATCATACTTCCTTCCTCAGCCACAAAAGGTTTTATACACCTTTTTGACATATGAAGTAGTATACCGCAAGACCTGAAAACACACATGGATGTGTAAAATTAGTGGAATTCCTCTTTAAATATATGTTGTCATTAATATATGGCCCTGTGAGCTAATGGCTTCAGACAATATCCTCAGGAGTTTTAGAGACACCAGCCTGTGTACAAACACATAGTGTAGCTATGCTGTATGTATGTATGTATGTATGTGTGTGTGTGTGTGTGTGTGTGTGTGTGTGTATGTATGTATGTATGTATGTATGTATGTATGTATGTATGTATGTATGTATGTGTGTGTGTGTGTGTGTGTGTGTGTGTGTGTGTGTGTGTGTGTGTGTGTGTGTGTGTGTGTGTGTGTGTGTGTGTGTGTGTGTGTGTGTGTGTGTGTGTTTTTACACCCTGGCCATCTGGTCAAAGCATTTCAAGATGGATAGATACATTATTTCTGATCATGCACAACTCGTTTGGGGGCCTTCCTAAAGTTCCAAACTGATTTATTTGAGATTGTGACTCCCACACAAGTTGACTTTTGCGTCATCCTTTCGGCAAATACGAGAGAGAGAGAGAGAGAGAGAGAGAGAGAGAGAGAGAGAGAGAGAGAGAGAGAGAGCAGAGAGAAAGAGAGATGAGGCTTGTCCTGAATCTTGTCCAAACTCTGCAGGCTGCCACGATGAAGGGTATATTTTTTTTATCAAGGTCTGCCAGCTAGGCTACTCTGACAGTTCTATCCTCTGCCAAAACACAAATGGAGAGTGTGAGAGTGAAAGAGAGGGAGAGGATAGAGAAAGGTGGAGTGACATAAAAACAAAACACAAACAAGAGAACGAGTCTTGTCATCTGATTCTTGCCACTTACTGACACTCAGCGTTTGACAACTTTTCAGACTTGGTTTTCACACTCTGGGAAACCCAATGATTCACAGAGCAGATTTCTATATAAACTGAATCACAGAAATTACAGAATATTCACATCCAACCAATTCACAATTAAGTTTTCTAAAAGGATCATTTTACACTGCCATTTTGACCAAAGCATGGTCAAGTCACTAACGTTGTTGCAGGAAATGAATGCAGCAATGCCCTGTTGTGCTACATAGTGTAGTGTGTACAGGTCTATTAGCCAGGACAGCCTGTTCTATTGTTATTGATGCTCTTATTTAGTTAGACATAATTGAATTCCAAAATACAATATCACTCATTCATCATGTTGAGGGTTGACATTTCTATACACATTCAAGTGAATTTAGTAAAGTGTAAAAAGCATATATAGACAAATAGAAAATGGGTAGTAGGCTAAACATGATCATGACTTTTGTTAAGAGGCACAGTGGCGTAAATCACAGAGGCTGCACAAAATGCAATCAGCTTCACTGCCTACATGTGTAATCCTTATCCATTTTTGAAATAAATGTTTGGAGCTTAATCATACTGAGTCACGTTTTAAGCACGGCTGGGCTGACCATCGCTGAATCAGTGATGAACCTCTGCATTAAATCACTTACACCAAGCGAGCAAGAGGAAGACAAAAACAGGAGTTTGTTGCACAAATCTCAAATTCTTTGACATCTGAAGACCTTTGAAAGCCTAATACCTAAAGTGAAAGATAGGCTTTTTAGTTTTTCTCAACTTCAAATGCCACGTAGTTTGTTTCATCTTTGACTCAGAGGCTGTTGACAAATTCAGCAGGCCTCTTTTCCCCCCCCTTTGCCCCAGTGTAGCATCGATTAAAAGCTTGTGTTATTTTACATCAAGAGCCTGTTATAGCAGCGAATACCATATTAGTGATGCTCTATTGATCCCAGAGGGGGGAATTTGTCTTTCAGTCTGGCCCTGTTCACAGTTCAGTGGAGAGGGGGTCCTCTCCTCTAAAAACACTGTACAGCAGTACAAAAAGGGTTAAGGCTCATTTCAAAGATGCGAAAAGAGAGGGAAGGCCCTGCAAGGACAAACTATCGATCCTCTCCTGGGTGTACTGCCAGTGTTTTATACAGGTTCATACTTTCCACTGAATCATACATCTCTTTCTCCCTATGTCCCCATTGTTTTTTGGCCTCTTTCCTCTTCTGTTGCCCTAAAATATGACCAGAGGTGTGACTTATGTAAGCCCAAATGCATGTCATTCACCTCTGAAGTGTAAATTACAATGTCCTGGCTCACTATGAACTGATTATACACATCTGTTCCTGCGTTGGCAGTACAATGGTGTTAGTTACCTCAGTGGTTTCCAAAATGAGGTGCAGGGACCTTTAGGGTTCTTGAGGATGTTGCAGCAGAATGAGGGATTGTTCAAATTCACATTTCTGTCATTTCATATTGGCTGCCATAGAGAGAGGGATCTGATAACTAGTTAAATATCCACCAATTACAACAGTGGTTCCAACCTCCCTCTGAAATGTCTACTTATGACCCATTGCCACCAGCTCCACCTTGTCTATGAGTTATTTCTATTTTTCTTGCTTTATTTGAACATTTTAGGATTTTTGGAGGCCTGAAGAAGTCAAACTACCAGTAATTCATAAGTAAAAACTCAAGATTAAAAATGTACTTTGGCAATTAAGTATTGCACTTCCATAAAGTTGAGGTACTCACAAGAGACAGATTAAAGAGTAACTTAACATCAGGCTGTAAAGCATAAAAGCTTGAAAGCTTCAAGCCTGTTTTACCTCTGGTTGGGGTTAGAAGTGTGCTTTGTTGCGCCTGTAACTACACCCAACAGTGATGTCACGGTGTACTGACACATCCTGGAGTCCACTTCTACATCACTACAGCATAGTGAGAAGTTAAACCACGGGAAGTCAGCAAAAACAACATGTTCACAGGGTGTTTGGTTACTCTGGAAAAAAAGGTTAAAGTCCAAACAGCAGAGGCCATGACATTCTGACTTCTAGTCTGTAGTGTGGGTCAAGCTCCAGCAATGCTGGAACATACATTTTCCATAATGCAATTCAATAGTGTCTTTAGACCATCTCTGCCTTCTAAATGCCCACTTTGTGCAATCCCCACAAGAAGGGTTTCTGTTAAGATGATGACATAATCAGGGTCATTTTTTCAAACTTTTGAAAACCTCCCTTTAGAGCTGACTAATTTTACATAGTTCTCTTCCTGATGAGTTAATGGAACTACATGTGTAAAATCAGTTAAGTGTCCCTTTAAACGAACATATATAATGAAACATAACCCGGCAAAGCTGAACCCCTAAATTGGGAACCACTGAAAAACTCCATACCATGTATATTTTTGCAACTCCATGGTTTATAAAACCATGGAAAACATCAACAAAAACAACAACCATCTGATTTTGTCAGTTTCAGCTGTGGACAGAGATTAATGTGAGTTATGTGTCCTCTGCATGCAGGGATGTAAGGGCCCCGCTTCGTATCAGCACCACGGACAGCGCACCACTCTGCTGCAGGATGGAACCTGGCCTGTTTACATTTGAAACTATATTTGAAATATAAATGTAGATCCACTGATAATCCTGTATAATAACCCTAATTATATGATGTGTACTGCAGGCTGAAGAAACCACAGCAAAAGTTAACATCTATGAGATAGTATATGGAATTTCTCTGCAGAATTAAAGGAGATAAATATAAAAGTAGGATAAGGTCACTATGCAATCACTAAAGTGCTACAGACACATTACAAGACCCATTTTTTTATTTTTACACATCTGGGCAGATTAAGGGTGAGAGTACAGTAACACTGGTTCCCTGTTTTCCCACTGGTCCTTTAAGCTAAGCAGGGTGCAGACTGGACCTGATGGGGAACAGTTCTTAGCAGGAGCAGAGAGGGGAAGTTGCACTGCCCTGGTTCAGGCAGCAGTGCTGGAGCAGATAAAAGCTCAGATAGTGATTGAAAGTGATGGTAAAAGGATTTAGCCTGGGCATTAACTGAGAGTGAGAGAGAGAGAGAGAGAGAGAGAGAGAGAGAGAGAGAGAGAGAGAGAGAGAGAGAGAGAGAGAGAGAGAGAGAGAGAGAGAGAGAGAGAGAGAGAGGAGGGAGGGTGATATTTTCCATAAAGCCTTTTTTTTTTCTCTTTCTTTCTGCCCTTGAGCATCCCGGGTAAACCCGAGCTTGTAAAGTGGGAAGAGGAGGAGGTGAGTTGGGGGAAAAAGGGCGGGCACAAGCCTTTCCTCAAAGTCAATATTTTATACTTTTGATACTCCTTGACGCTGGATTTCAGTCCTCTTTTCCCAGCCGTTTCTAGATCTAGGACACCGATCTACCGGGTGCTGCCATCTACGGTGTGATAAAAAAGTATCCGGCAGAAGGCAAAAACAAACAGCGAGCCGGGGCAGGCAGATAATGGGAGTACAGTGAGCGCCGCGGCGGGGAACGAGTACAGTGGATGATCTGGAGGATCTTTTTTGCCCCAAAAGGGGGCCGTGCAGTACTCCACCGCCGCACAAAGTGCTGACCTGTCTCGCGGATGCATGTTAAAAGTAAGTGCTTTATCTGATTTGATAAAAGATCTCGCAACACGATGCGTTTTGCCAAAGCTATTTGAAGTCTGCACCGAGAAGCTGCTCTGAGTTAGAACACAATATCCGGACCACTCCAGGATAATCACAGTGGTGAGGGGACTTTCATCTTAATTTACACTATTTCAGATAAACGCATTAATGCATTACTTTGTGAATATACAATACACATGTAGTGTGAGCTGTGCTGCGCGGTGGGGTGCACTACTGTAAAAACTGACACACCCCTAGAACACTGTCAGTGCCGGGAAATAGCTTTGGCGACTTCACTTGTCAACAGAACTAAGTCAGAGTCCACAGGGTTGTGTGGGGTAGGTTGTGCAAGGACCTGGTTTCTGTCAGTGTGGGATGACAGTCGGATTATGATCACCAAGTCACGCTGCAGAAAATGCCAACCATATTTATTCATTTATTCATGTATTCAGTTTAAGATTTGAATTATAATTAAATTAAGTGAATAAATCCGTGCAATAACGACTTCCAGTGCAGTCTGTTTTGGTTGGAGTTTATTATTACATTAATGACAGTATGCTGAAGTAAGACAGAGCAAGGATTAGGCCTATAATCACTCATGAAAATTACACTTCATTTATTTTTTTTAAATAAAGTAGTTTTGTGCGTGTATTTCTCTCTCCTTTTTGCACATTTTCTCATATTTTAAGAAAATAGTTGATAAGGGCTATTAAACGTCACTTTGAGATTGATATTTCTTGCAGTGCAATTTATAAATAAAAACATATATAGCCTACTTTCCATCTCCAGCATTAGAGAGGAGCAGTTACAACTCTGGCACGCACAGGCGGCAGCAGCACGTGTTTTTACGCACAAGGTTAACCACAATGCGGCGCTTTTTAGTGCGTTTTTAATGTGCAACTCTTCATATTAAATAGCGCCGAATGCACCGCCTGTTAGAGAAGGGTTCAACCAAACTTGCTGTGCCACACATACACTTACAAGTTCTTCTATAGTCTGAAGATGAATGTTTTTTCCCCACTTTTCGAGGCTAAATGAACGCCAATTCCTACAAATTAATTAAGTAGTTATTTATATGCAACCCACCTATCTATCCGCATGTAATTTCAAAGTCTGACATTTAACTTTTATTTAAAAGAAACATGCCATGCAGGATATACGAGTTCCGCAAAATTACATTTACAGTAAGATTAAGGCTGTTGAATTGATGAGGATACATTGCTCGTCACACTAACTCCTCAAGTCTCTCACATTTGTCCTTATTTCGCCCCCAGGACAATCAGAGGAGCTCGGCCAGTGCAAAACGTCAAATGGATATACCTGAAGACGCAGTAACTTCTCCTTCATCCTCCACGACCAGCTCCACTTTTTCCCTGCAGGACACCGCTCTCTGATAAATGACCCCGCGTTAACATCTCTCACCCAACCCCCTGCAACACTATGGTTAAAGTGTATGCTGAGATTAATCTCTGTAACATTATCCGCCTCTCCACCCACCGCGCATCTTCCTCAGGAAGTCAGCCGTCAAAACAAGAAAGTGCCCCTCTTTCGGCTGTGTGGGGACCGTCAACATCTGTGAAGAGACACTGAGCGAAAGTTACAGCCGATACACCCTGTCATTTAGGGATTTTATAAGCCTGGGGGCGAGTTGTGTCAATTTACTTGCACCTCTCCTTTCACAGTACAGCAGTATGGCGCTAGGGATGTTCACGATTTCCTTATGATCACCGCTCCATGCGCCTCACCTCTCCTCTGAGCTCCGTGGCTCCCCTCACCCTGTGCCGGA
Organism: Gymnocephalus cernua; assembly: GCA_023631565.1. Classification (NCBI taxonomy): domain Eukaryota; kingdom Metazoa; phylum Chordata; class Actinopteri; order Perciformes; family Percidae; genus Gymnocephalus; species Gymnocephalus cernua. The sequence goes on from CM042442.1 coordinate 24,912,126, forward strand.
CCCCGCTCCAAACACCCCCCAGCCTGCCATGCTCCTCCAAGCCGTGTTTCTGCTGCTTCTGCGCTGCTTGGCCTCCACACTGGGCCAGTACGAACTGTGCAAGTCCCTGGTGAGCACGGATGAGGGCTCGGTGTGGGAGCAGTACGCGTGCCAGCCGAAAACCACGTCCATGAAAGACTACATGCGGATCAAGGTGGATCCGCCCGGAATCACTTGTGGAAACCCGCCTGAGAGGTTCTGCACTCTGGTGAGTTGAAGTCGGGACTTGTATAGCATATTTTACACCTTGATTAATAACTTTAAAAAGTATAAACTAATGTATATTTGAAAGAGTAAAGAGAGAACACAGTACAAACACGTGCTCCATACTTGCAGAACACCTTGGTTGGTCTTCATTAAAATATAGTTGTAAGTGTAAACAGTTGAAAACTATTATTTTGTAAAACAAAGTCACAGGCTTATGCAATTAAGCTGAATAGTGAAAACAGTGAAAAGTAGTGACAGAAGAAAACAAGGTCGAATTAAAGTGAGAGCAGGATTCACACTATAAAAGCTATAGGGACATAAAAGAGATGACATAAGTGCAATGACTTGGCATGGCTCGACCTCCCTCAGAGAGATCGGGAGGTGTTGTTTACATTAGTATGGACTTGGCAGCCTGGGATCCGGTTTGATTTGCTAGAGGACCTCACATTTCCTCTGGTAAAATGAATATAGCGGGACCTTTTTAGTTTCAAGGACACTAAAGGGTGAGCTGCAGGAAAACTCGTTAAAATGTCTGCACAGCAATATTTAACACACTTTAGCCTGCAGGCTAGTTCCCATTCCCGGCTAATGTATGGGTAATAATTTGAAATAAGGGTTATAAAATCATTGTAATCCTAAGAAGACTGCGATTAAACTTCCCCCACTGCCTTTTTAGAGGAATGTTTGACTCACAAGATTTGACTCACTGTGTGTGTGTGTGTGAGACTGCAAGTTCATCCTCTTAATAATCGCCCCACTGCCATAGACTGTCCACTCACTGAGTTGGCCATATTGAAGGTGGCAGACCTGTCTCAACAGCCATGAGTCAAGATCTCACAACAAGTGTTTCTGGAGAGTGTTTAAGCCTGTCTGCATCACATTACACAATCATGTCATGCCCGGTAATTAGGTGTTTGTATTCTGTGTAACTGGAGATTTGTTACCTGAAGACTTTCTTCTTTACAAACAACCCACCACCCCCCCCCCCCCTTTCTCCCTCCCTTCCTCTCCGACAAACAACAGTAACTTGGGGTCATTTGACAGGAGCAGGAAAGGATATTGTGCTCATTGGATACCTAATGGTTAATGATTTGTTTAATGTAGAATGAGCGGAAACCACTGTCGTCTTGAGTGATCCTCTCAGATGACTTTCTCTTGAGACAGGAGACGGACAGAGGCAAGGGGGAGACGTGAAGAGTGATGCTCGCTGCCATAACGTATTGACGTCTGCCCCCTAATGGCCCCGGCCTGGAAACTTCTATAACTATGTTTCTGAGTGAGCAATGATGAAATATTGATGGGTTCCTTAATGGGCTTCCTTACAAGGGTTGGCCAGCATCGCTCCATCCCAAGGATCCAGAGTGCGCTGCTAGGCCGATGAGAGAGAAAGAAAGAGAGGGACAGAGGGCGGTACAGGAAGGAATCTGGTCTTAGTCAGCACTTTTACATCGGACGGGGATTTTATAGTAGAAAGTTCCGGTTCATCTCAAGTCATCTGTGGCTGTAGGGATAGAACCAGGGCCCCTAGTGCACTAGCTGGGGATTAAGAGAGTTAGGAGGCTGTGAGCTAGAGAAAGTTTACTTAAGAATGTCAGACTCAAATTCCACATAATGAGAGAGCAAATAGGGGTTTAATACTATCACTAGATAATTATTTGACTTTTTGACGATTTATGTCTATTTGGGGTCCTTATGTGCAAAAAAGTAGCTTTTCTGGCATTTTATAATGCATATTATTTTCCATTTGTAAAACAAAAAATCTCTGCATTTTGGGTTGAGAATCACTACATAGTATCTACTTCTAACAGAGGATGCACTCCAGCAGGGACTCTAAGCCATTACACCGCCGTCTTTCTTTTGGACCCACCAACGGCTTATTAGTTGAGGGTTATTGGTATACAGATCATTTATTTTCAGGCAAGCAGCATTTTTTTCTCTTTCTCTTGCCCCTGGATTTGGCAGCTTTACAGAAAAGCCAGTTTCTTATCTAATTGGTGTACATTTACATTCACTCATTCAGCAATCCCACAAGTCAAGGGAAAGTCGGGGCACTGGAAAAAAAAGAGACCGCATCACCCCATTGCGCAGAGCTGCTCATCCTTAATAAGACTTGAGATATACTGCGGAAGATAGAAAATACACCCCCCCTCTCCCCCCCCCCCCCCCCTTCCTAAAAACTATGGAGAGTTCACTTTTGGGGGTTTTGATGTTAAGGCATACTGTAGCTTTCCCTGCTTGCACAGGTTTACAGTAGCTTTTGGTCCCTCCATCTCCATGGGGATGCATTTTTCCACTCTATTTATCTCTCTTGTTCCCCGGGAATGCAGCATCCTTCCTCCTCAGCCAAAAAGGCCAGCATGTTGGCTTCTTTCAACATGACAGGCTTCCAGCACTTTGACAAAGATGCTACTGTCACTAGTGCAATGTACACTTTCTTTGTAGTTTCTCTGTATGATATAGCTACTATAGAGATTTAGCTTGCAGTTGAGGATGATGAAGTAAGTAGATTTTAGAAGGGTGAAGCAGTGTGTTGCAGAGGGGGATAGCTAATGATGAGGGAGAGGGAAGATCCAAGCTTAGCTAAGCAGAAAGATGAAATCCGACCACAGTTCCACAGTAGTACACACAGTGTCGATATAAAAATGCTGCATTCAAAAAGGTCTCGGTGTGCTGTTCTTTGTTATTTTGCTTTTCGGTTTTGAACCAAAACCTTCAATCAACCATCTCCCTTGGGTCCCAAGAGCAGAGAGCAGCCGAATGCAAATGGGATGCATGCATGTGTACAGGAATGTACATGTACATTGTGCTTTGACACCAGCAGGGGTGTGTAAAACGTGTGCACGAGTTGGCCGACAGCGCACGGTAGTATGTCTAAGAAAGACAAAAAAAGAACACGCCTTCCTGTTCCACAACACATTTGCCCGTTTTAGAAGGTAGAAATCAGCCAGCTCTAAAAATAGACATGAGAAGAGAGAGAAGCCGCGCAGCAGCTGAAGAGGAGCATGCAGGAAAGGGAGGAAGATGGCAGCTGGTAGCGTGGATCAGTGCTTCCCAGACTGGGCCTATGGCCATACTGCATACTCCCTGCCCAATGTAGACCTGCCAGGCCCGACTGGCCTGCCCTGCCCAGTAGTGGGCCATTGAGGCCATGCAAATGGGCCACGCACACCCAGCAATGGATCATCCCTGATGCACCTCCCTGGGGTTAAAGCTAGCTCAGGTGGCCAGTGTCCTAATAATACACCCTCAGAATGGAATTTGAGCACAGCATGAGCAGGTTTGACAGTGCAGGGCATAATTAACGACGGGAAACAGAGAGAAAGAAACAGACAGCTAAACAGTGAGACAAAGAGAGTGACTGTACGAACAAGGGAAGTGGGGGAGGGTGTAATGGCATGGCTTACTTCCCCATTAGGACACAGTTAAAAGTGATCAAAGAGTGTTTAGATGTGTTGGCAGAACGGGAGGATAGTTATAAGTGAGATTTATCCCTGACTGAGGTGATACTAAGAGGGATTGGTCGCAGCGGCTTAGATAGCCGGAGGTGAACGTAGCAAAGTGCCTAGTCTCGCCCATCAGGATCTCCGGACTGATGGCACTCTGGAGAGGAGAGACCATAAGTATGAAAGCTACAGAGCCAGTGTTTCTGTGTTTGTACTTGTGCGAGAGAGACTGGCCACAATATTTCAGTGATAATTCAAATTCTTATTAGTAAGTAATTAAGTAAAGTTTATTTCTAGAGCACATTTAAACACATCTTAAGCTGACCAAAGTGCTGTGCAAAGAAGCACCAAGGTGCTGTATAAAAACATTGAAATGTACAAATAAAAAGTAGAAACAAAACACACATACAAAAAAGCATCCCACCAACAACAAACAGCAATTTAAAATACAGAATTATAGACATAACAGAAAGAGCGATTAGTGTGTTAAAAAGGCCAGAAAGTAAAAATACAGAAATGGAGGGAGCACATCCGATATCTAAAGGCGTGTCGTGGAGCAGCAACGGCAAAGGGTCTGTCACCTTTTAGTTTGAGTCGAGATCGGGGGACATAGAGGAGAGATTTGTCCTCAGATCTAAGAGACCTCAGGGCTGAGTGCCTTTGAATAAGAACTGTGATATAAGATGGTGCTTGACCATTATGAGCCTTGAAGGCAATCAACAGGCTCTTAAACTGGATTCTAAAGCTGGGTAGCCAGTGATTAGCATATATTTGTGTCCCTTATGGTCCGTTATGATTATTGTTCGCGATAAAATTTAACTTACTACCTCAACTGTAGAGTTTTGTGAAATACAAACAAGTGCAAGGAAGCGCGAGCCTCTTAGCTTTCCAACAAAACTTCAATACAACAGAATCTATCTTAATAATACAGACACAGAAAAAAACTCCCCTGGACATTCTGTTGAATGTTTGGAAAGCTGTAGACTCACACTCTCCGCTACTGTTAACGTTGTTTCCGTAGTCCTCGTTCCCAGAATTTCCACAGGTAAAATGATGGACTACAACTAATACAGTCTTTATCTTGGCGAGGAGCAGGAGTCTCTCAGGAGATACTTTCTGTGTTTACTCTCAGTCAGACTCAAAGACAAGGTTTTGAGATGATTTCCCTAACACAGCAATTAAAGGGGAAGTACACTGATTTTACACATCAAAGTGTGTTTACAGGTCTTGGGGAATACTACTGCATATGTGAAAAAGTTGTGTAAAGCCTAAAAAACAAATCTGGGTGTGGAGTAAGACTGCACAATATATTGTTTTTTTATCGTCATCGCAATATCAACTGGCGCAATATACATATCGTGAAAGGCTGCAACATATCGCGAAAAACACTTCGAGATTTTTTGTGTTAGTTGAAAGAAAACATCAGTAGAAAACTGCACTTTTATATTCAGTGCCTTTTATATTCAAATCAATGTTCAATTTGTTTAATAAAAGAATGTTGGTAATGATTTCCCTTAATTTGTTTTAAATTCAACAAGCAATATGATGTATTTTAGCAGAATACTAAAAGTAGCAGAAATGCAGAACTGAGTAAGCTTTAACATCTGTTTATTTATCGCAAGTAATATCGTTATCGCGATATTCAACAATGTCATTGCATATCGCATATTTTCCTTATATCGTGCAGCCCTAGTGTGAAGTTAAAAAAAAGTGAGTTACCAGACCTCTGTAGCCCACTCCTCATCTTGAGGCTAGCAGCTCAAGGCTACATTAGCATAACACACCCACAGCTCTAATTTAACTGTAGGTGCTCGCGTTGCATTGTGGGTAATGTAGGCACCAATTTTCAACAAAGGATAAGAATGCATGGATTTTTAATTCCTTCCTGTCGGACATGAGTACAACCATGTTACAGGAGTTAAGTGCTAAATCTGCAGAGTACTCTTTATGAAACACAGAAAGTATACTATAAAGATCTCTGTTGCACAATCCACATCATTTGTCTCAAAGCTTTAAATCCTTTTCCAGCCCGTCTGCCTCCCTTTATCTGCATCTCCTCCTTTGTGATTGGTTTAAATTTAATAACAGACATCAGTAAAATATAATAGCTTTTACGTGAATTCACCTCATCAGTGCACTCAATGACAAAAAGTAACTCTCCCAGATATTTTGTTCTTTCTGTGCACTGTATCTACTGTAAGCATTACCTGAATACTAAGATAAGTTCTTAACATAACTTGTCCGACTGTAGAGCAGCATGGTGTCCCTGCTCTGTCCTTCTTCTCTCCTCCCCCAGCACAGTCACACATGCCTACAATAAACATAGACTTCTGCTTGCACGCATGCGCGCACGCGCACACACACACACACACACACACACAAACAACACCCACCCACGCAAATACACACACCTAAGACACATTTTTGCCGACTGCTGTTTTGTGAGACATTTTACAGCGAGTGAATAATCACCGCTTTTTTAGGTAATCATACTAAAAGGATTTGTAATTCTATACATGTTCTTCTCTTATATACATACATACTCCTGTATGGACACATTTTTCAGGCAACACTCACACAGACACACACCATCTTCACTCAGGGTAACAAGAACCAGTATGATGGAAAAACCTTCAACAGAATAAAAGATTAACGTTATAAGTGAAAAAGCAATATCCCTTTCTCTTCCCCTCTGTGGCCTTTTTAATAGGAGGGTCATTTCATTCAATGTTTCTCGAAAACAAAATAAATTGTGTTCTCTGAGTGTGTCCCTACCTTTATTCCCCCTGTTAGCAATATAACTTAGAAACTTATAAAAGTGGAGGAAGAAATAAAGACATGAGAAGAGAGAGGGCAAGGCGTTACTAATTTTTTTTTTTTTTGGGGGGGGGGGGGGGGGGGGGGGGGCATGCAGAGTACAAATTTCATCATGCTTTATTTTGGTCAGAGAGCTCACTCACAATCAGTCCTCGTAGCCCTAACACGAGGAAAACTTTAGCACATGAGAAGTTATAAATGTTTATAATCACATTGTTATCCCGCAAGTGAAAACAAGATAGTCACTCATTGCAGAGGCATCGTGGTGGCTGTTGTCGTGGAGACAGGATCCCAGCGAGGATAATTGCTGGAGGGGCTTAGCAGTGCGGGCCACCTGCCGCAGCAGTTGGCAGGGATCCGAGTGTGTATATGCATGTGTGTGTGTGTGTGAGAGTGTGTTTTCGGGTGTTTGTATCCTGGCATAGATGTAGTGGGCCGGGGCAGAGTAGTAGCAGGAGGCAGAGTGGGATAAGGAGGAAAGGGCACACAAAGGGCTTAAACATAACCTAGCGCGTAAGTCTCTCATGGGGGATAAAAAAAAAAAAAATCTTCCAGCCTATATTACAGTAAGTATCACCTCTACTCTAGCTAATCCTAATGGGCTCGGAGAGGTCAGAGCAGACTAATGAACAGCAACATGCAGCTTTTTGACCCAACGCTCAACGCCAACAAAGACACAACAAGACCTAAAAAGAAATATTGCACTGATCTTTCCTCCTAGTTTGTGGATTTGCCTGCACAACAGACTGATGTCATGAAATGGCGTATGTATGACACGCCAATTCATATGCCATTATTGGCGTGTTATAAAGACGCATACTCACTTTGTAGCGTGTTTATCAACGCCGTTTGGCCTCCATTGACTTACATTACCTTGCGACTGTGTGTTTACGCGTTAGGCCGTAGGGAGTAGTATGAAAGGACGAAAATCCCAGGAGAGCGGGGATCGCGTCCCGCATGTGACTTTGTGTCTTGCGTGTGAAGTTTCCTTTCCACGTTTGTTGTTTTCCTAAACCCAACCAGTTGTTCTTTTCCTAAACCCAACCAGTTCTTGTTTTCCTAACCCCAACCCTGTTCTTCTTTTCCCAATCCCAACCGTTTGTTCTTTTCCTAAACCCAACCGTAGTTTCGCAATAACACGTAGCCTCGCGGTAACATGCCACGTGGCACTTTCTAAAGCCACGTGGCATGTATGTTTACGCTGTGACGTTGCAGACTGCCGTCAGCTGTATACAGCGTAGACATACATGCGGATAGCTCAAAATGCATCAGTTAACACGCCACTTGGCATTAGGAAAGTGGCATGTATGTTTACGCAAAGTCATGATATCACGTTGTGCACAAAAACACACTCTCTCTCAGAAACGGAAAACACCGTCACAAACACAATTCAGCAGCTAACCTGTATGGAGGCTGTGTTGTATCTAGGACAGTGTGACAGTGCGATCATTTTCAATAGGATTTGTACTGTAGGTTGAGGGTCATCCCAGGAACAACAGCCTACTAATCCAGTCCCGTGTGTGTAAACGTGTGTCTGGACTGAGGTCAGGGGATGCACTAATAATGGAGGGAACAGAAGCAGCGGGGCTGCTACAGTACAGAGTACATTTCGATTAACAGTAGCAAGTAAGAGTACCCTTCATCTAATTCTTATTACCTTTTCCGGTTGCAGTTGTTTATGAGCATTGTAGATTATCATCCTAAATGCGTTTGCGCCGACAGCGATTTCTATCTGAGTCAGTGCAAGGGAGATAATTGGGTTATCAGATAGAGGACAATGCTACTATGTCGTTCCAGTGAGGAGAGAGATAGATTATCTGTGGGTTTCAGTATAGAGATACTGTTGTTTCACTGTGGTGTCTTCACATGCATTATGATCCTGTATAGTGTCTTTTGTGCCGTACAGCTTCCCTCAGCACCGGCTCAGCGTTTGCTTATGTTTGGAGTTTTCCCACTCTGCGTTGTCACCATAAATCAGATGATTTATAATCTTAGCCTTGCAGGATAGTAACTTTGGCTTTTGTTATTAGACTACTAGAGTGGGTTTGACTGACTGCTCACTTTCCCCTCGGTACAGTCCAATGACTTCATTCAAAAGGCAGAACTGCTGCTTCTTTGCAATAGATGTGAAAAAGTGAACGTCTGAAAAGAAGCGACGACACATGATCTGTGCTTGCACAGTACATCAATATTATGCTGTATTTCTTTCACGTTAGAGCTTACATCATACAGTAGAAAATGCTGTTTAAAGTGATACTCCATCCACAGTCGTTTGAGTACTGAACAGTCAGCCTTTGCAGGCTTACAAGGCTGCTGAAGAAAGTTTGGTCAGCTTGAATTAAATAAACTATAAATAAATTCACAACTTGTGTCTCAATCGTCACGCATGACTCTGTCAAACCCTTCCATGTACTACATCCATCAAGGATCAAGGATCCAACTATTTACAGCCACCTTTAAAGCCTTCAGTGTTTGATTCTTCGAAAGATAGATTGTTGTCATTATGCAGTCTAATTCTGCTGTGCTGAACTCAAAGCAGTTGAAGCATTACATTCTTTTTGTTACATCAATTTGTGTAATTCATGTGTCAGTGTAACAGTATCTTCAGTCATAGCTATAATTTGATAAATGCTACACAAAGTACAGTAGGTGAGTTAATGTCATGCCTCACTCTAATCAGAGTAAGGATGAATCTGCTTAAAACTTTTAATACTGTATTTGATTATGATTTTCGCCCATTAAGGCGTGTCTTTCTGTAAAAAACAAACAAAAAAACATCTGTAATTTGAATGTTAGATAAGGTTTAGAAATCTCTAGACATCATCAAGGAAAAGGCACATTAATCAAGTGTAATATCAGGGTCAGGGTCTGTATTTATATTGAACTACTAAATATAAAACTTTTTTAAATAATAGCTTTTCATCAAACATCTTAGGACTTTAAAATGCTGTTAAATTGTTGAGAGCTCCGAAGGTCTCTTACATTGATTAGGACAGATTCTAAATGGCTGTTTAACGGAGACACACATCTTCTACAAGCTGTTTTGAAATGATTGTACAAAATATAACTGCTCATGGGTGCCTGGGTAGCTCACCTGGGAAAGCAGGCGCCCAAATATAGAGGTTTATTCCTTGACGCAACGGCCGCAGGTTATACTCCACCCTGCGGCCCTTTGCTGCATTTCATTCTCCCCCCCCTCTCTCTCTCCTCTTTCATGTTTTCAGATGTCCTATATACTGCAAATAAAGGCCCAAAAAATATATACATATAACTTTCTGAATTCAGAATTCACTTTTAACGGTGGTACACAAAATTTCTTTCCCTCTCTTTTTTCCATTCTTTGGCCAATTTCCCAATATTTATTTCCTATTTATTGTTCTCTATGTATATATCATAAAAATATTAGGGGCTGGGCGATATGACGATCTATATCATCAAAACAATATTTTTCTATATTGTTTCTTTACAAATAAGTAAAATGTAAGGGGCAGACAAATTCCCGTCTCTGATAGGCTATTTGTGCTCTGTGCGTACATGTGATCAATTATGTGATGACTTGAGAGTTGCTCTTAAAGCTATAGTGCATAGTTTCTGTTGCCCCCATGAGGAATTCTAAGTAATGGCAACACTGTCAGCGCATCCACATGATACAAGCCTTCCGTGATCACGCAGCAACCCCCACCCCTCCTCCACACAGTTGCTAGTAGCCAGGGAGGACACGGAGGATTAAAAAAACATGATGGACTCTTCAGAAGAGGTCATTATCTTCACTTGAGCTTCTGCGCGTGAAAGTCACCAGATGACACAATCTTCTGAACATACTGAGAAATACAGAGAGAGTTGTGTGGAGCTGATAGTCTCAATTAGCTTTGTAGCAACTCATTTGGCAATGGCTTGAATGTAACGGATGTTTATTAATATCAAAAAGTTACGCACTACAGCTTTAAAGGTTGCTATTACTCTTTGCTGTAAGTAGGAGTGAGTCGCTTTAGAAATGTGTCCTTTTATTCACTATTTTATTCCTAGGTTGGCTGTTTTGAGCATTATTAAGTGTAATCCGTAAAAAAGCCCAATCGCTCAAAAAAGTCAGTGACACACCAAACTGACCACAAAAAAAACATTAATTCTAAAGTTGTATTATTTGAAGAGAAAACGATGAAACTCTTCTGTAAACAGTATGAATTGCAAACAAGCTACTGTTATTCTTTTGTTTATCACATGTAGGTCAAATGTTACTACTGCCTGTCATTTGTTCTTTGTCATATATTTAAATATCTAAAAAAATTATTGAAGTAAATCTGCTTTATTCTGTAGTTGCTGGAAAGATAATTGCCATTACTGTACCTTACCAAACACAATTTCAAGATGAGCTGGTCACAGTCTTACACACTACAATTAGAAGTTGTAATAACCAGCAGCAAAAAAAATAAAAGGAACAAAACAAAGAAGAAAGGGGAGGAGGTGGAGGTGGAAGAAAAAAGAAGGCTATTTTAAGACATACTCTGCACTCCTTCAAGAGCGTGTTAAGAATGCAGTAAAATTTAAGAAGACTATTGAATTCCCAATAAATAAATAAAACTATAACATCAACTATAACATTTAATCAGTTAGTGTAAAACAGAAGACAAAGAGTCAAGTGGAAACTTTACAGGCATCAGCAGCTAATTACTAACCTAAATATGATGGATTGTATTTCAAGGATTGCATTTAAAGCAGAAATTTGTTTAGGATTATTTTTCTTTGAAAAATTAAATAAATCAGTCAATGCAGTGATACCGCAATGATGAAAATGACAGCTTTGGGGCTTGGATTTTTTGTGCAATGCTACAAAAGTATAATGAAATAAGCCAGTGGCTGTGTGTGATAAAGTGAATATTTGGACAAATGATAAAAATAATGACCCATTTGATACAATGAACGACTGACTAAATATTGGAGAAAAAAATAACCCCTTATCAGTCTAATTAACACATCCTGGGGTCACGACAAGTATTCTGAATGTGATACAATCTAAACAGCATCAGAGCTGCGTTTTGCAAATTAATGACTGTGAGGATCTCTGGGATTTCTTTGTGTAAATATTTGACTTCTGTGGTGATGTGGATGTCAGACAACTGGCTTACAACAGTAAGCTCCATCAATTTTACTGAACTGAAATGTCTGCAAATGCCTCAATATGACGAACCAGCAACTGAGGAATTAGGGATTCTGGGTAAATTTATCTCAGGGGAAGGATTTACAATTTCACAAAGTTTGGTGAAAACTCTCAATAAAGGTCATGGGAGGTACGGGGCCTGACATTTTTTGTAACATGGAAATGTAGGAATGTGAATGAGCTGATAATAAATGTGCCTTCTCAGTAGAAAAAGGACGATGAGAGGCCTGAGATCTCCGAACAGAGAGTGAAAGGCATTTCTTAGTGCAGGTAGAAAGAGGCTCTGTGTGAGGAGTGTGAGTAATCCCGTTGACTTCTCAGATCTGTAGAGGGGCCACGGCTTGAAAGTCTTGGCATCACTAGAAGAGGAGGATCAATTCTCTGGAGTTAAAAGTGCAGCAGCACTCTGCTGTCTATGCAAATACAGTGATGATGCACAATCCTCTTGACCTTCACACTTCCTGTTGTGTTGTTTGGCAAATTTACTTTTAAGCTCTCTGTCCCTCAGTGCCTTGGCGAGGAGCTGAAGGCACTTCTCATTTAGATCACATGAGGGGAACATCTATACTTTACCTGGAAAATTGGGAGGAGAAATTGTAATTCCTTTGCTTAAGATACATTAATTTGCCTAAACTGTAGTCTATATCCACAGCATTACACTTCCGGGATTGCTCTCGTTCTGCCGGAAATTCCGTCGGATGTCACTCGTTTCGGATGTCCGTTTTCTGATGTCCCGTTGCCTTCCACTTTCTTTGTGTTGGCATTTTAAACTCTGGTTGATTTATGAGGACTATGGTTAACTGCTCCTCAGATCTCTGCAGGGTAAATCCAGACAGCTAGCTAGACTATCTGTCCAATCAGAGTTTTCTGTTGCACAACTAAAGCAACCTTTGAACATACACATGTTCCACCATCCCAGATTGCTGTGTGGACTTGCCAGACCCTCCTCCGCAGTTCTGTGGAGGAGGGTCTGGCAATGCGAGACTAACTAAACTGAGACTGCAAATAGAGCTAAACATTTTGCTGCAAGACATTTTGTTTTCTTATGAATTGAGACATTTTTTAGCTTCAATTACATTTAGAAAAGGTCTGTGTAAAACTGGATTACCAAATGGGCAAAGCAGGCAACTGCCTCAGGCTGCCCCAAAGGCTACATGTTCACTGTGTGGCAATTCATTTATAGTAATTTGACCACCATCAAAGCACATACGTATAAACTGAAATAATAAAACCATGAACACCCTTGTTATACCAGTTGATATATTTTGTTTATATAATACTATGTTTGCTAAAATTACCATTAACAACCACAACAAGCAAAACTGTGGTCAGTTAATCTTCTGGCATTTGTTAGTTTCTGGGGTTCTGGGCAAAATATAATGAAAGTGCCCTGTGTAGTGTGCTGTGTGCTCTGTACCTGATGGGTACTTAAAGGCAACACGACACATACACAATGTACAAGGTTAGGAGTTGAGGCCCAAGGCTTAACTTTGACCAAGGGCCTCTTAGGTTAATCCTTCACCGAGTCTGTGGCTTGTTTAGATACTTGTTTATATATATATTTGACAAATAGACTAATTTGATATTTCAAAATGTTCAAATGTTATTCTGTATATTATTTTATATACAGTATTATTATCTAGAGGCTGCTATCACTAGATTAATTCTCAAACCCTGACTGATGTACTTCATCTCTCTTTTAGGAGAACCCATACCTGTGCAGTGACGAGTGTGATGCCTCGAACCCAGACTTGGCCCACCCTCCTCAGCTAATGCAGGACAAAGAACGCACAGGTCTCCTCACCTACTGGCAGACAGTCACATGGAGACGCCACCCAGAGCCCCTGCTGGCCAACATCACCATGTCCTGGAACAAAAGTCTGGAGCTCACAAACGACATCCTGATCACCTTTGAGTACGGCCGTCCTACTATCATGGTACTGGATAAGTCCATGGACCATGGACGCTCCTGGCAGCCCTACCAGTTCTACGCTGATGACTGCATGGACGCCTTCAAAATGCCACCCAAACGTGTGAGTGACCTCTCACCCGCCAATGTCACGCGGGTCATCTGCACCGAGCAGTACTCGCGCTGGGTCGGCTCCAAGAGCGACAAGAATGTGAAGTTCGAGGTGCAGGCGCGTTTTGCTGTGTTTGCAGGACCACAGCTACAGAACATGGACAACCTGTACACTCGCATGGAAAGTATGAAGGGATTGAGGGACTTCTTCACCTTCACCAACCTTAGGATGAGGCTTCTCAGGCCCGCTCTCGGAGGCACGTATGTCCAGAGAGACAACCTGCTCAAGTACTTCTATGCCATCTCCAACATCGAGGTACCTGCCAGGTGAGGGTCAATGTTGACTTGATTGAGGATGCATATGTACACTCTTATTAACATAATAACAGAATTCCCTTGGAGCAAAATGATTCACTGCAATACAGTCTAAAACAGGATTTTTGTTTACATTTTGAAATAATTATTATTTACAAAAGGAGCTAATGAGAGCTATTTTATTCAGTTAAATGAGAATTATGTTGCGTGAAAATCTCGCTGCAGCTTTAAGGGTTTGGCAACCAAAGACAGTCTGACAGTGTCAGAAATATAGGACCAATTCTCCCAGTGTTACTGCTGCTACGACCCACGTCTACAACCCAACCAATCAGAATACGGCATGAAATGATTCAGAATACACTGGCTGGCAAACCATTATGTAAGTGCCCTTTTTAATAATGTTTAACACACACACACACACACACACACACACACACACGACTAAAACAATAGATCCAAAACAAAAAAGAAGTGTGTGGGACTGTGGAAGCTACATTTTCAGAACATAAAAGAGCAGCGCAGAAGGGTGATGTGAAGTGATGACATGCCTCTGCTCTCAAATACCTATTTTTATTGACGTCGTAGCGCTACGATTCAGCACACATTCATTGCACATGCCTCTAATGTGTGCCATTGACATCCGATTGATATCACAGTCAGACATAGACA